>CM041778.1:86322111-87565965 GCA_023374045.1 Limonium bicolor
TGGCGAGCGTAATTGAGAACCTGAAAGCGAAGAGCGGATCAAAGAGTGAAGAAAGCCGGAAAGAGAAGTCACTACCAAAAGATGCAGAGGAAGACCTCGTCGACATGTCGCTGTATCCCTTCACCGAAAATATTCGGAAGGCGAAGCTCCCACCGTTCTTTGTCGCTCCGACAATAGAGAAGTACGATGGAACCGGGGATCCCGCTCAACACATCAAGAAGTTCATCTTCGCGATGAACACTCAAGGAATCAGCTCCCAGGCACTCTGCAATTTGTTTCCGGGAACACTCGCTAAAAGAGCTCTAAATTGGATCTCCTCTCGGAAACCACAATCCATCTCAAGCTTCAAACAGCTTACAGAGGAATTTCAACTTTACTTTGCAGCGAGTAAAAAGATCCAGAAAGATACGATCGAACTGATGGACATCAGGCAGAGAAGGGGAGAGACGGTGAAGGAGTACAACGAGCGCTTCCATAAGCAAGTGGCTGAAATAGACGATGTGGATGAGAAAATACTGGTAAAAGCTTTCGGGAATGGATTGGCAAATCCAAGATTGGCAGGAAAAATTGCTACCAAAGCACCACAAACTCACGGAGAGTTAGCAGAAATGCTGCACGATTTCTTGAAATCAGAGATTGCGGAAAATAAGGCAAAAGAATTGGCCAATAGTTTCAGGCTGGCTAACGAGAAGAAGCAAGGAGGAGCGCTGTCTGTTGGCGCGAATTATGGGGAGACGTCTGCTTCGAAACCTTGGGGAGCAAGGTACAGGCCGTATGGGAAGGATCCAGTCACGACTTCCCATACTGGAGGCAAGACGACATATGGAGCAAAAGTTATTACTATCGCTCCAGGAAGGTACGCAGCCGCGGTAAAGGAAGGCTATCTTCCGCCCCCTAAGAAGCCTGCCTCAAGAGAGAACACGTTGGCGTATTGTGAATTCCACGGGCACTTCAACCACAGAACGACCAATTGTGTAAATTGTCAAGAGAACTGAACAAAATCGATGAGCAAAAGAGGAAACAAGAAAAGCAGAGACAGGAAGCTTCCAAACAGCAAAAGAATAACAACGACTACCAAAACCGATCTCGTTACGGGCATAACGGAGGTGGCATGAGGAATGAGGATCACCCCGAGTTAGACCATAGCAAATCTTTCGATTTTGGGGTCATAACTGGTTTGTTCTCAGAAAAGGGGCCATTCACGGCAAAAGAAAAGAAAAGGCACGTACACGAAGTCCATGAGAAGCTACCGGAGAAGAAAATCCAAAAAAGGGAACCCTTACCGCCTATCTACTTCACGGAGGAAGACGAGGTGGGAGTTTACTATCCCCATAATGACCCTCTCGTCATTCGGGCTCAAATCAATGATAGGATGGTAGGAAACATCCTTGTCGACAACGGAGCGGGAGCAAATGTGATCTCCCTTGCGGCGTTCCGGAAACTGGAAATCCCGGACGAAAAGGTCAAACCATTTACTGCTACTTTCGGAGGGTTCATCGGAGGAATCACAGCTCAGGCCAACGGAAGTGTCGATGTCACAATGACGTTGGGCCAAAAGGATGACCGGAGAACAGAGAAAATAACCTTGTACATCATGCGAGATCTGTCCGGGTACACATCTACTTGGGGCGACCCGGGATCAATGCTTTCGGAGCTGTTTGTAGCACCTATTATCTCAAGCTCAAATACTTGACGAGGGGCGGAAGGTTGGTATCCATCCCGGAAGCCAGAAAACAGCAAGGGTGTGCGAAGTGCGGATCACCGAGGACTTTCCGGAAGAGGACGTAGTCAAAGAGGTCGGCTCCAGTCGAGAATACGGAGAGGGAGAGGCCAGAGCACGGATGCCTGGAGAAACCTCAGAGAAGGTAGTGGTACCGGCGGAACAACCAAAAGAGGTACCCCTGAATACCGATCCTTCTAAATTATTCAAAATTGGGAATGCTTTTCACCATGATGAGCAGATTCGCTTAATGAGATTTTTGGAAAAAAGAAGAAAGACGTTCGCTTGGAGTCCAAAAGACATGCCCGGAGTGGACGCCAGCGTTATCCAGCATAGCCTGAACGTCGATCCGAAGTTTCCTGCCATCCGACAGAGGAAGAGGATTGTAGGAAGAGAAAGGGACGAGGCTGCCCGGGCGGAGGTCGAAAGGTTGCTGGAAGCCGGTTTTATTAGAAAAGTTTTTTATGAAATGGCTATCGAATGTAGTTTTGGTTAAAAAGGCAAACGGAAAATGGAGGATGTGTGTGGATTTCACAGATTTGAATAAAGCTTGTCCGAAAGATTTCTACCCTTACCTTCCATAGATAAGCTCGTAGCGGCAACAGCGCAGAGTAGCGTGATGAGCTTTTTAGATGCGTTCTCTGGGTATAACCAAATAATGATGAACAAAAATGACCAAGAGAAAACATCTTTTGTCACCTCGACCGGTATTTTTTGCTACAAGGTCATGCCGTTTGGATTAAAAAATGCGGGGGCAACTTTTCAGCGAATGATTGACGAAGTATTCCGGGAACAGTTGTCCCGAAATGTGGAGGCATATGTGGATGATATAGTAGTGAGGAGCGATTCTATAGCCCAGCACATGGAAGACCTTGAGGAAACCTTCAATACCCTGGATAAATACAAGATCAAGTTAAATCCTGAAAAATGCGTCTTCGGGGTCACTCAAGGAAAGTTTTTGGGGTTTATAGTCGGGCAGAGAGGAATTGAGGTTGATCCGGAAAAAACTCAAGCAGTTCTCAATCTTCCGCAGCCAAGAAACATCAAGGATGTGCAAGCCCTGAATGGAAGGCTCACTACTTTAAGTAGATTTTGCTCCAAGCTTCAAGAAAAGTCTATCCCATTTTTTAATGTCCTCCGGAAAAATAAAAAGTTCCAGTGGGATATGGAGTGTGTAGACGCCTTCGAGCAAATCAAGAAAATGCTTCAGGAACTTCCGAAGCTTGGTGTTCCGTCTCCAGGCCAGGATTTATTCCTATATCTGTCAGTTTCGGAATGGGCGGTGGCAGCGGTCCTAGTCATGGAAGAGGAAAAGAAGGAAATCCCTGTCTATTTTACCGGAAAGATCTTAACTGCCGCGGAAACAAGATACTCTAATATCGAAAAAGTTTTGTTTGCTCTGGTGATCGCATCCAGGAAACTGAAACCATACTTCCAGTCGCACCGAATCACCGTCCGAACCAATTAGGCCCTTAAAAAAATCACCAATAACCCGAACGCCTCCGGAAGAATGATTACTTGGACGGTAGAGCTTACTCAGTTTGAAATCCATTATGTTCCTCGGACAGCAATAAGAGCCCAGGCCCTGGTTGATTTCATCACCGAGGCAAGTTTCTTCCGTCAAGAGGAGCGGGAAGTCCCGTACAAGATGTGGGTGGATGGAGCTAGGTGTAAAACCGGAGCGGGGGTTGGGGTTGTAATCCAGACCCCCGATGGAAGGAAAATGAATCATGCGGTAAGATTGGAATTTGAAGTAACGAACAATGAAGCAGAATACGAGGCGTTAATACAGGGGCTGGAAATAGCCTGTGCTTTGGGGTGACGGAGCTGGAAATACAATCTGATTCCTTGCTTGTGGCAAGGCAAAGTGAGAACATCTTCGAACAAAGGAGGAAAAACTGAAACTCTACTTGATAAAGGTACAAGATCTAAGAGCAAGATTTTCAAAATGCAACCTCCGACACATATCCAGAGACCAAAAATTTGGAGGCCGATGTACTGGCTAAATTAGCAAGTATAGCGGAAGGGATACCGGCGGAAGTCCAGCTACAGTTAGAAATTCTCGAGTATAGGAAGGACGGAAACAATGGCAGTTGAAATGACCGATTTAAGTGAATCATGGATGACCCCATTGTCCGGTACATCCAGCAAGGGACACTACCGGAGGAAGAAAAAGAGGCCAAAACAATAAAAGAAGGGCAGCATCATTCTTTTTTGAAAACGGCCAGCTGTACAAGCGATCTTTTGGCAGACCATCACTGAAGTGTGTGACAGAGAGTCAAGGACTAGAGCTTGTCAGCGAAGTCCACGACGGGGTGTGCGGCAACCACCAAGGAGGAAGGGCGGTAATGCATAAAATTTTAAGGATGGGTTTACTTTTGGCCGGCAATCCAAAAGATGTGCGGAGACTATGTTAAAAAATGTGCGCAGTGCCAGTTACACGGTCCAAGGGTTGGAAACCCACCTGCGGAAATGAAGTCTATTACCTCCCCGATCCCTTTTGCGAAATGGGGATTGGATATCGTCGGACCATTTCCAGAGGCTTCTCCCGGAAGGTATAGATACTTGTATGTGGCGGTAGACTACTTCACCAAATGGGTAGAAGCTCTTCCGGTAGTAAGTATAACTGCACGAAAGACAGAGGAATTTGTTTGGAAGAACGTCGTGTGTCGGTTTGGCATCCCGAGGGTAATCATAACGGACAACGGCGCACAATTCAATTGCAAAAGCTTTAAGGAATTTTGCGAGGAATGGAAGATTAACTTAAGATTTGCGTCTGTAGCTCATCCACAAGCAAATGGCCAGGTTGAAAATACTAATGGGCAAATCGTGAAAGCTCTGAAAAGAAAGTTGGAAGGAAAAAGAGGAAGGTGGGCGGAGGTACTACCGCAAGTCCTGTGGGCTAACAGAACGACTGTCAAAGGGCCAACCGGAGAAACCCCTTATAGATTGACATACGGACTGGAGGCGGTAGTACCGGCGGAAATTATGATACCGTCAAAAAGGATCGAAGGGTACGAAGAAGAAGAGAACGACGAAGGCATCCGAGATGAGTTGGATGTCTTGGATGAAAAACGGATGATCGCTGATTTAAAAAATCAAAATGACAAATTGAGAATTGAACATCATTTCAATAAAAGGGTAAGAGAACGGTCTTTCTCCGCGGGTGACTTGGTACTTCGGGAGGTAAAACAACCAGCGAAATTGCAACCTCAGTGGGAAGGCCCGTATATCGTTCAGGCTAAGACAGGTCGAGCATCTTATAGGCTCCAAAATGTAGACGGAAGTGATCTGCCACATTCCTGGCACGCTGAATGCCTCAAGAAGTTCTATGTATAATATCTTTTTCGGATACAAGTTAATGAATTGTTTGTTAAAAGCGCAGGAATAATCTCATATGGATGTCCGAAGATCTCACAAGCAGTAGCAATGAAGCGTTTTACCTGACGATCTCAGTTGTCTTGTTTTCGAAACATTTTACTCGCCGGTAATGGTGTATAAAGTTTTCGGACAAAAACAAAAACGTTGCAAAAACAATTTTTCTCTTACTCAAAGAAAAGGAACAAAGAGTTTTAAGAAAAGAAAAGAAAGACCAAGAATGTAACCGACGATCTCACCATCAGCGATGGTAGAGTGTTTTGTATCTGACGATCTACCATCAACGATGGTAGTGTATTTCATCCGACGATCTCGCTGTCTTACTGCCAGTAGAGTGTTAAACCGACGATCTCACCGTCTCGAAGTCGGTAGAGTGTTAAATCGACGATCTCACCATGTGTACAGTGGTAGAGTGTGAAAGTGTAACTAAAAGGTTACCGAAAAGAAATCTTCGCAAAAGTGAAAAGCAGTTTAAAGATTCCACATTAACAAAAGTCTCCGACTTTCGGGAGACCGGTCGCTCCGGTCATGCCCGAAAGATCTGGCTGATCTACTTAAAAAGGGGGGATGTGATTTACAAAGCAAAAGTACCCCGGAACAAAGTATATGATGACTGTAACAAAAACTGTAAAGAAAAATAGTTTATGATGCAGGCCCTGCAGGATCTTCCGCAAGCTTCTCGGATTCTTGTGTTCGCTTCTGAAGGGTTGAGGTGCTTCCTCCGGAGTCTTCCTTGTTCTCACCTACCGGGGTAAGGGCAGCATCACTTCGGGCCCGCACAATAGCTGATCCCATAAAAGATGGGGCAAAGCATGTATTCCCTGCGGGCCGTGAGAACCTCGACAGCTCCTCATGATATCCGGTGGAACGAGCAAGAGCTTCAAACTCTAGGCTTTCGTAAAGCGCTTCATCCACGGATTGTTGCTTCTCGGAGAAGAACTCCGATACAATTCGTTGGCTCCCCCGGCAAGTTTACGGCATTGAGAAGAGAGTGTCTCTTTAAGACCTGAAACAGTACGGTCCTTCGTTTGGAGTTCCGACTGCGTCTCTTTGAGAGCCCCCTTTAACTTCGCAACCTGGCTCTCGTAGGATAAGGCAAGACTCCGGTATCGTTCCCTCTCCTACTCCGAAGTAATTAACGAAGCTTTAAGTCCAGACACCTTTTTAAGCCAAAAGTCGGAACTTCTGGCGGCCTCCGACGAAGGACTTGGATTTTCTGCATAAAATACAAAGGATTAGCAGAATAACATGAAAGAAAAGGAAAAAATGGAAGCTTTCGATGATATGAAGATTACCGGAAGCCTTTTTTTCTGAGCTTCCAGCTCTTCCTCAAGCTCTTTAATTCGGAAAGTTCTGCGCAAGCTTTTCCCTCTCTGTTTCAAGGCTAGCTTGGAGATCATTCTGTTTAGCCTCAGCCGCTTGCAAGAGTTGGTTCTGTTTTTCCAACTCCGATTCGAAGGAAGACCGAAGATCCTCAGTAGATCTCCGGATCTCTTCAGCAACCTTCCGCACATCTTCAGTTTCCTCTTCCAACACCCGCCTCTGATCATCAAAAGAAGCCTGCAACCTATTGATAGCATCCTCTTGGTCGATGGATGCAGTTTCTTGAAGTTCCTCCCGGAGGGCGGCCTTTTCAGCCTCAAATTGAGCCTGTGCTCGTGTAAGGATTTCTTGAGCCTTGGCCTTTTCTTCATCAGCAGCTTTCTTGTTCTCCGCACGGGCCTCGTAAGAGCGAAGGGCTTGAGAAGAGTATTGAGACTGGGTCTCAACGCATTGAGCCATCGCCATGGCCTAAAAAGCAAGAATATCAGAATCGAAAACAGAAGGTATTACAAGGTAAATGTATATAAAGAAGTCAACCTGAATTAAGGCACTCCAGAGGCGGTCAAAAGCCTCTCTCTTTGGAAGAGAGTGGCGGACGATAGCGTCAGAGCTACCCTCCCCGATCCGGAGTTTTTGTTTCAATGGAGTCGGATGAGAAGCAGGGGCAAAAATGCCGTTATCATTTTTGGCCGTCTCCGCAGCAGTAGACCAGAGGGTCTTGTAACCCATTCCACGAACGTATGGAATGCGAGGAATCGGGTTTCCGCGGTGATAGCCCCAGTCCGGTTTTGAAGAAGGACCGCAGACCGAAGGATCAGCTCGAGATGGAGGAGAGGATTTGTCGCCCGCATGCTTGCTCCTAGCTCCGGACTGAGGAGCCTCCTGAGAAGGGGCGTCGGACGATTCCGAGGAAGAGCTTCCCTCCGCACTACCCTCGGCAATGCCTTTGCCTTTACCGGGCGGAATTTCGCGAGCCTTTCTTCCCTCGGGGGCCCACCTTCCTTTATTACAACACCGCGCACGGGTCGACGCGCCCGTTCAGGCTCAGGGTCTACGGAGGGTGGAGCAGCAGCTACAAGAGGCAAAATCATAAGTAATCAAACAAGTACAAAGTAAAAGCAAAAAAGGAAAAAGGCTGTGGAAAGGTATACCGGTGGAAAAATGGAATCGGTATTTTGAGTTAAAGCTTCATCTACGCAAAAAAAGCCATGCAGATCAGGGAAGAGGGATGATATGGGAGTTAAATCCATATCTTTTTAACTCCACCCGGACTGCAGGCGGGAGTGGACACGGGAGTACCTGTTTCCGAAGGGACAGTGGCGAGGGGACCGGTGGAACCAGTTTCGGTAACAAGCTTTTCCCTTCGTACTAATTTTATTTTTGACTGATCAACTTTCTTGGCCCCTCGGGGGCTTTCCTCTTAGTGCTAGTGGTTTTGCTACCGGAGGGACTACGAACTTTCCACCGGAAGGAGCAGGGAGGGCTCCTTTTTTCTCTTCGGTGGGCCTGTAATCAACAAGCTCCCAGTTGTACCGGAGGGAGAATTTCCCGCTCGATTGAACAAAAGCTGTGGTACAAGGAAGAAGTAAGAAAAACATCCGAAAAACTAACAAAGAAAGAAGGCACACAGGAAAAACACGTACGGTCAATCTTCGTCCGAGTTTTGTTTAACTTCTCTTCGGAGAGGAAGAAAGTGATGGGATGGAGCGCTGATGAACTCAGCTTCTTAAGTATGTCTCCAATTGGAGACGAATTTGCGGAAGAGGGTAGCGGAGCGGCAAGCTGTCCCTTAGCTATGTCTCCGATGTGGGAGACTCCGATAAAAGTCCCCCTCGGCGGATAAAAAACAAACCAGTTGGAGGACCAGCCGCTCTCCAGGCTCACACGCTTGAAAAAGGAGTACCCGGACACGGCCAAGACGGAGATGTCCTCCTCCGTAGTAGTGGTGTTCACCCTGGTTGTAAAGAAATTTACAAACTCCCGCGCATCGGAAGTAATATCGTTCTCCGCACAGACAGTGAGGAAGGCGTGCAGACAGCCTAAGGCGTTGGGATTCAGGTGGGCAAGAGTACATCGCCGACGCGAAAGGAAACCAAGAACAAAAGGGTGCGGGGGAAACGCAGGCCACGGTGAAGATGCTCCCGGTACACCACGAAACCATCCCCGAAGTAGTTAAAAGGATGCGCCGTCGGCTCCGGCACGCGAATCTTCGACCCCAGTGGGACTTGCACACCTCTCATAAGTTTTTTCAAATCTTTCACAGAAAGACTGGAACCGGTGCCCTGGCGAGGGTAGTCCCCGCCGATATCTTCGGCAGGAATGGCAGAATCTTCTACGACGCAGTTTTCCCCATCGGTAAAAAGTGTCGATCCCGCCAGCGCCAGGGCGGAAGAGTTTGGGTTTGACAGGTCCATTACGAACAAAGAAAGCCGAAAGATTCAGGCGAGCGAGAAGCAGGGAAGGGCGTGAAAGAGAGAAGATGCAAGAGCGGAAAACAGGGAAGAGAAGAAGAAGAAGAATGACCACCGTATAAGCGAGAAAGCGAAAGATCGAGGTCAGGAGGCAAGAAAGAAAGCGGAGGACAAATGCGTGAAAACTCAGAGAAGTTCGAAAGTTTGAAAAAGTAGAGGGAAGAGAAGAAAGGAGGAGAATGGGCTTAAATAGGCGGAAATTGGGCACGCTCTACCAAAAAAGTAATCATCGCCTACTACTGCAAGCGTGTCAGAGAAGGTAGCTTCAGAAGACGAGGAGGTGACAGTTGAAGCAAGGCACATTGCTGAGCCTCCGGTAGATCTCCAACGGTAGGAAATCCAAACAAAAGGAACAACTCCAAGACCTCTTTCCTTTTCTCTTAAAAAAAAGAGGTCTTGTGGGACTAGGAGGAGTGGAGCAGAACGCCAAAATTTAAAAACTAAGAGAGAGCAACAACGAAAAGATCTTTCCTTGCAGAACAAGAAAAGATCTTGTGGGACTGATGAAGTGGGGTTCCACCACGCGTAGTAACCAAGTGGCTAGCGAAGGGTACATGCCACCTGCGGAGACAACAGAAGAGTCTCCTACCGACCCCAACGATCGGACCCTAACGTCCGGGAACCATTCTTTGGTTAACCTGCGGAGGAACGATAAGCCATATGGTCCTCCCCGCCTCCGAAGCAAAGCGAAGCAAGCCTCTCTCCGATAGATTGGAAGTAACTATTCGACAAAAAGGAATAAATCATAGGAAAACCTTGTATATTGAAGAATATTCTAGAATAGTGTAGGCCCACAGAGACGGTTATACTCTATAGGGAGGTCTATAAATAAGAGTCATAAGCCATGTAATTCGACAGGCTTTAATCAATACATCACCTGGCATTCTCTTTGCAACTTCAGTCTAAGTACGAGTTCCATACCATTTCACACGCCACTTGGCGCTGCTTCCCCGCGTGACTGCCCACGCCAGTTACCTACGGAATAGTCCGTGGGTAAATATTATCGTAGGTAATCCGTGGGTATTCTATAGAAAACTCCTTTTTCACTATTTCGTAGGTGTTTCGTAGGTAAACCGTAGTTAGTACCTACGGTTTTTGTCCCGTGGGTAATTTTCCGTGGGTAAACAACAACTTTTTAGTAGTCTTTTAAACAATCATCAGCCAATTATTTACATAATCTTCCTACTCAGGAGGATTGATATCAACTCGGTCCACAATTTCCATAGCATTAGCCAAATATGTAGCCGCTTCAAGGTCTATCATGTCCTTTTCCATCGGCACATACAAGCTGAAGTATTACCAACTGCAAATACCAGAACAAAGGGAAAGAACCCCAACTCTGAAATGAGGGGGGGGGGGGGGGGGAAGCGAGACCTTCACAATCGATAAGTTGGAAATCCTCAGTGATAGGTGGTGAGAGATTTGGATCCTAGTGAAACCTTTGTTCGACTTATTTAATTTTGAAGATTTGCAACCACATATCAGTTAACTTGTAGTGTTTCACAGTAAAAAAAAATATGAATCTCTGCAAAATAGGAGATCATAAAGGGAAACTGTCTGAGTTTTAGGTGGACTTTGTGAGGCAGACGACTCTTTGCAGACATGAGAAAGGGAGAAAGAGAGAGAAGAAGAGAGAAAAAAATGAAATGAGGTTTCAAAGGAGAAGAGAAAGAAAAACAAATAATTACACCTGTCTTTCATTGAAAATACCCCAATCTCCATTTGGAGGTTCTAAATTACGCACGCATCTGATCAAAAAGTGTGTTTGTTTTCTTGTTTGCTAGCTCTCTTAATTGCTTGAAAAGTGCAACCGTATTTCGAGTTTCCCAACATTTGATAACCGGCCAACTCTTTCAAGTGAGTGTGACTCACAAACTTTAGCATTCAATGTTGTCTACGCGTAAAAAAATTGTCTACAAATAACAGTTACATATCAAAGGAAGGAACTCATCCACTGCTGTCAACTATTAAAATAATAATAATAACAACATTTACATTTTTAGTGACTTCTTTTAGAATGAAAACTAACCACTCGACACAATTGCATAAAAAACCACACACATGAGAACTTCGATTCTGAGGAAACAAGATGTGATTTTATTTGTTGAAGTTATTCCCAATTCTCATTAAGTCACATCAGGAGGGAACCAATAAATATGGGGGAGAATTCTACACAATTCGAATGAATATATATATATATATATATATATTAGGAGGTTAAAGACGGACTAATATATATACCTTTTCACAATAATCAGCATAAATAATTTAGTGTGATAATTCCTTAAAAAATCAGTCATGAATCACAGACTATGAGTTAGTTCGAAACAGAGCCATAGAACAATCAAACACCACTTTGTATAATATATTGCAAACTCATTTGTTATACCCACCAAAGAGAACTTCTAGAAGAATTGCTTTGCTTCTCCATGAATGTATACATCTAACGAATTAGGGCGGTCGGTGTGTTAACTCGATAATATTGGAGACACGAGTGGAACAACATGATAGCTATGGAACAGAATCCCTATTATTCCCGGTCTATTTCCATGGGAGGTACTGCGCACGAGCATGATCATTGGTGTAAGGTGATGATGCTAAATCCCAACATTCATATATAATTTGCTTTAAGGGGTAGATGCAGTGCCGAAGGTTAAAAAACTGTATATGGTCAAAAAAGTAAGCGCTACGATCATATATATATATATATTGTTACCCTCCTTTTTTTTCTAGTGGGTTAAATTATCTATTTTTAAGGATTATTTGGGTACCTAATATTAGATGACGAGTAAAAATGAACAAACATCAAATGTCGACGATCAACTAACTAAATTTTTCTGGGGTAAGATTACAACATGCAGAGGAATCAAATCCAAAGATCTCTCTCTGATTTGTTTAGTTGTATCCGTCTCTTCGTGTGTGTAGTTGTGGGGCAGTGTTAGTCAGGTGCATATGAAACTATGAAAGATTGACGTTTTTGAGCACGTGAAAATAAGGGGTTCCTCCCCCATATTGATCTGACAGTGAGATTTTCGAATATCAACATCAATCTTGAAACTTTCAAAAGCACCCAGAAACTAATGAACATTCTACACCGGAAATTACATTAATGTGTCGACGACCATAAAATTTGTCAAAAGATATTTCTGGGCCTGTGTATTACTTAATGAAAGAAGGAAAATCTGATGAAAGATTAAGGAAATCTAAGGTATACATATTTTCAAAGATGTCAAGACTGACCTCGATTAGTAGAGAGTGACAAAACAGTAAAGTAGGATTTTTTTTTCTTACAATTTTTTATGTGTGGATCTACCTTCCCTTTCTTCCGTTAAGAGTAGTCAACAGAATAATTGATGTCAAATGGACTCATTATCAAATACAACAACCATATCGTAATCGTTGATCAAGTAGGAATCTTCTACAAGCTGTCTTTCTCTTGCCTCCACTTGTGTTCTACCCAATCGCAGTTTCACATAAGATTAAAAGTGTTAGAAAGTATATATTCTGTATATTTAATATATTTAGTTGTTATATCTCTCTCCTAAACTATAGGCTCACCTCCCCTCCTAGTAGAGCTCCCACTATTATAGGCCTAACCATTGTAATTCTCTCTGCATAAATATTGTAACCAATACATCAATACAGATCATCGTTGATTAATTATCTTCTCTCACATGGTATCACGCCTCTTATCGATCTTCCTTTTGTGTCTCACCCTTCCTCTCTCTCCTTGCAACCTCTCGGCTCCCATACCCACCATGGCTGAACTCAACGATCCCCCATCCCCTCCCACCGTGAACAACAATTCCCCCCCACCGTCCGAGAATACACTTCTTGCTTCCCCGTCCCGCCGTCAACAGTCCCACAAACCGCCTGACACCTCTACTCCCTCTCCCGCTCTCATCGCTGTAAATCAAGCTCTCCACGTAAACTCCATCACAAATCATATCCGCATTGAGTTAACCCAAACTCCGCCCAATTACACTATGTGGCGTCATCTCTTCCTCGTCACGCTCGGCAAATTTAACCTTCTCACCCATATTAATGGCACCCCTCCCTCTGCGGATGACAGTTGGTCATTATTAGATTACACAGTCTTATCCTGGATCTATGCCACCATCTCCTGAAATTTTCAGTTTAATTATGCGTAACAATGCATCTGCCTATGAAGTTTGGAACGCAATTGAAGACCTCTTCAGAGACAACAAGAAAGCACGTGCAATTCATCTCGAGGCCGAATTTCGCGGCCTTCGGCAAGGCTCCTTGTCCATCAATGACTACTGTGTACAACTCAAGACTCTCGCAGACGCTTTGGCCGATGTTGACAGCCCCGTCTCCGACGAAAATCTAGTCCTCCAAACCCTCAGTGGACTCAACGAAACCTACTCCCATCTCCGAAGCATCATTCAATTTCAACGTCCCTTTCCAACCTTCCAACAAGTCCGCAGCTCTTTAATTCTAGAGGAAACCTGTCGCCAGCCTCCCCCATCCACCGCCACCGCCCTGGTCACTTCCGCGCCGCAACAGCCTGCACCTGCAGATGGCGCCCTCTCCCAGTCAACAAGTGCGGCGCCCTCCAACTCTCGCTCAACGTCCTCTCGCAGCAACAATCGACGTGGACGAAACGGTAGAGGACGGGGTGGGCGTGGCTCCAGCTACCGACCGAGTCTGCAACAGCAACTTTGGCAGCTCTTACACTCCCCACAGCAGTGGTCCAATCAGACCTCTCCAGGCATTCTCGGCCCCCGTCCCAGCCTGTCCCCACAGCCGCCACCGCAGGCATATTACCACACACCCGCCGCACCACAATGGGATCAGCAGAGCCTCGTCTCTGCGTTGAATACAATGGCCACCTCCCCTCATTATCCAGACCCTCAATGGTACATGGATACTGGTGCATCCACTCACATGACACCAAATTCAGGTACTATCCGTCCACATAATTTTTCTAGTCCCGCTCCCTCTCACATTGTTGTTGGAAATGGAAATCACCTTCCCATCACTTCTGTCGGTTCTACCAATATTCACCCATTCTCCTTACGTGATGTGCTTGTTTCTCCATACCTCATCAAAAATTTAATCTCTGTCCGTAAATTTACTATTGACAATAATTGCTCGGTAGAATTTGACCCTTCCGGTTTCTCTGTTAAGGATCTGGACAGCAGGACCGTGATCCGCCGGTACAATAGTCACGACGATCTCTACCCTCTCCGCCAACAGGCCACCGCCCTTCACACCGCCACAACACCTACCACATGGCACACGCGGCTCGCACACCCAGGGCTCCCTGCCTTACGGTCTCTTGCATCCCGCAATTTAATTTCTTTCAATAATATTTCTGTTCCGGTTTGTCACTCCTGTCAAATGGGAAAACAATCTCGATTACCATTTTCCCGCTCCACCACTACTACTTTAAAACCTTTTGATATTATTCACTGTGATCTTTGGACATCTCCAATTCATAGCATTAGTGGATATAAATATTTCCTTGTTATTCTTGATGATTTCACACATTATGTATGGACTTTTCCCCTTAAATTCAAATCGCAAACACCATAAATTATTACACGCTTTCATGCTTTTATATGCACGCAATTCAATACTGTCATCAAAAACATTCAATGCGATCATGGAGGAGAATTTGACAATCACACTATACGTACATATATGGCCACTCGAGGCACTCTCCTACGTTTTTCTTGTCCTCACACATCTCAGTAAAACGGCAAGGCCGAGCGCATGATCCGTACCCTTACTAATGTCATACGCACCCTTCTCTCCCACAGTCATCTACCCCCCAAATTTTGGGCCGAAGCTCTCTCTACCGCTACTTATCTCCTCAATCTCACCCCCACCTCTACTCTACACCTTCGAAATCCACATGAAATGCTACATCACCGCAAGCCATCCTATGCTCATCTTCGCACTTTTGGATGCCTTTGTTACCCAAATCTCACCTCTACCACCACACATAAACTTCAACCCCGCACCACCCCCTGTATTTTTCTCGGCTATGCCCCGGAGCATAAGGGCTACCGATGCCTCTCCTTAGCAACGGACAAAATAATAATCTCGTGACATGTTGTATTTAATGAAACCACATTTCCTTACTACCCACATTCCACACTCCCACCACGACATTGTCCACCCACTCCGGACGATACCCCTACGACCCACCCACATCTGTTCCCCATCCCTGGCCCACACTCTCGGCCCACAATTATACCCACTCACCCCTCACCCCCACGTCGCCCCCCCAACGTCACCCATCCGCGACCCCATCATCCCATCCATCCTCTGCGGCCCAACCCACGCGTCCTCTCCAGCCGGTACAACCCACGTGTCCCCACCAATTCACCCCACCACAGCTCGTCTCTCTTCCCGAGTCCCTGCCCCAATTGCCGGCCTAACCCACGCTCCCTCAGCACACGTCGACACACACCAGCCCATCTCTCCCAAATCCAGATGTTGCACGGACCACAACCCAACCGGATACTCACCAAACAATTCCTTCGGCCGCATTTCGATCACCATCGCCAAATACATCCACAAAGGGCCCCACTCCCGCATCCACTCCACTGGCCCGTCGCACCCCACCATCCGATGCCTCACAACCCAGCCACAGCCCACCACACCCAACCCCCTCCGCACAGCCCAACACCTCTTCCACCCACCCAATGCAAACCCGTTCTAAAGCCGGAATCTCTAAACCCAAGCGCCTCTTCAACCTATCCTCTATAGTAGCACCTCTCTCCTCACACAAAGCTGCTCTCACCGATCCACATTGGTATGCGGCTATGAAGGAGGAATACGACGCCCTACTCAAAAATCAAACATGGGATCTTGTCCCCCGACCCCAGCATGCCAACGTCATCTTCGGTAAATGGCTCTTTCGACACAAGTTCAATGCCGATGGACGACTCTCCCGGTACAAAGCTCGTTGGGTTGCATGCGGCTTCTCCCAGCAACACGGAGTTGACTTCGACGAAACCTTCTCCCCCGTTGTTAAACCTGCCACCATTCGCACAATCCTTACCCTATCTCTTAACAAAAAATGGCCCATCCATCAACTGGACGTCAAAAATGCCTTTTTACACGGCACGCTCACCGAAGTCGTCTACTGCCAACAACCCCCAGGCTTCATCAATCCCCAATTTCCTAACCATGTCTGCAAACTGCGGAAAGCTCTATACGGCCTCAAACAGGCTCCACGAGCCTGGTACCATCGCTTTGCCACACACCTATCCACACTTGGTTTCCGAAACTGCAAAACTGACCCCTCTTTATTTGTCTACCATCATGGCACCGCCCAAGCCCATCTTCTGCTCTACGTCGATGACATCATCCTTACCGCTTCCACCAACTCTCTCCTGCGCCACATCATTCACACACTCACCCTCGAATTTGCTATGACCGATCTGGGCCCGCTTCACTATTTTCTAGGCATTGCCGTCACACATCACCCCACCAGCCTCCATCTCACTCAGGCTACCTATGCCAAAGAAATCCTTCACCGTGCCGGTATGTCTAACTGTAAACCCTCCAAAACCCCGGTCGACACCAATGCAAAACTTGGTGCTAATGCCGGACCACTAGTTCCCGACCCCACCGCCTATCGTTCCCTCGCTGGCGCTCTTCAATACCTCACATTTACCCGCCCAGACATTAGCTACGCGGTTCGACAATGTTGCCTCTATATGCATGACCCCCGCGAAGCACATCTCACAGCCTTGAAACGCATCCTCCGTTATCTGCAAGGTACATTACATCTTGGTCTTCTTCTAGCCGCTAGCCCTTCTGACCAACTAACGGTCTACAACGATGCCGACTGGGCCGGATTCCCCAATACCCGTCGCTCCACCTCGGGTTACTGCATGTTCCTCGGCCCCAATCTTATATCCTGGTCATCCAAACGACAACCCACCGTCTCATGATCAAGTGCCGAGGCTGAATACCGAGCCGTTGCCAACACAGTAGCTGAGTCCTGTTGGCTACGTCAACTACTCCAGGAGCTTCATACGCCTACCACCCAGGCCACTATAGTCTTTTGCGACAACGTAAGCTCGGTCTACATGTCCCACAACCCAGTCCAGCACCAGCGAACTAAACACATCGAAATTGACATTCACTTTGTACGTGAACGCGTTGCCTTAGGGCATGTCCGAGTACTTCATGTGCCTACAACAAGTCAGTTCGCGGATATCATGACAAAAGGACTGCCCTCTACTCTTTTTCAGGAATTCAGAAACAGTCTCTGCCTTCGTTACCATCCGGCATCAACTGCGGGGGAGGGGGGGTGTTAGAAAGTATATATTATGTATATTTAATATATTCAGTTGTTATAACTCTCTCCTAAACTATAGGCCTCACCTCCACTTTCCTAGTAGTGCTCCACTATTATAGTCCTAACCATTGTAATTCTCTCAGCATAAATATTGTAACCAATACATCAATACAGATCATCGTTGATTAATTATCTTCTCTCACAAAAAGTTCTCCTAGTATGTTTTATTTGCAACCTCACTCGACTGAAAAAGAGTCTTGTTTGATAGACAAGGCTTGATCAATGTGTAATACATGTAGTATTAATTAGTTTATTATATATATAATTGTGGCACACCTTATTATTAACTGAAGAAAAAAAAGTTGTACATCCCCCTCCCCCCAAATTCGTAATGTCTTATCCAATCAATCACTTGTTTCTTACGGCCAAAAACTTAAAAGATCATAACAAAGCTCTACCATTATCACACTCCTATATAAATACCATAGCATCAATTTTATTAGTATCATATTCTCACCCCCATAAAGAATTTTTCCCGATTGGGATATCCTTCCACGTACCACCCTTTTTTTTAAGTTTAAGTATGAATTATAGAACTATATGCCTTGATCATTAGCAATCTAACATCTAACTTGACAAGACACTGGTTTAACATAGAGCTGATCATAATGCGTCCTACTCGACAGCCGACCCAAAAAGCCTGACAAGCTTGAGCCCGATTGGGTTTTCGGACGGGCCTGGACATAAAATCAGGCCCAAATGAAAAACCGAGCCAGGTCGCGACACATTTGTATAAGCCCGTGGGCAAACGCCTAGCCCGACCCAATTTTATATTATTTATTATTATTTAAAAAAATATATACATATTTAATATAAATTATTTTTTATAAAATATATACTTAAATTTAATATAATATATAAATTGTAAATAAATTATATATATATAGTATATAAATCTACATTAAATTATATTAATTAATTTATATAAATATATATAAAAAAACCGGGCTAGGCTTCGGCAAAGCCTGGAAAAACCGGGCCTAACCCGGCCGGGCCCGAACATATAAAAAATCAAGCTTGGTTTTCTTAAATAGGCCCGACGGGCCTAAAATTGTCATCTCGTCCGAACCCGGTCCGCTCGCCCGAATGATCACCTCTAAGTTTAACATCATCACAAACTTCAAACCTTCCATCCTCACAGACTTCAGACTTTTATCATCAAAAGCTTTCTAATCAAAACCTAGGAGAACCCGAGACTAGAACAAAAAGCTTGAAACCTAGCTTCCAAGGCATCTATGAGAGGATTATACTCCAAGCCTTGATGGGTATTTCCTTAAAGCAGTTTCTCCCCCTATCCACTTGGATGGCTGCTCCCCTAGTGATCTTTTGAGCTAGGGTTGGAAGATCATCGGATCTGGAAAAGGCATAAGTGACCTTTTACCCCTGCTCAAAGAGCTGATGCTTGGAATGCTCCCATCATTCTTGGGAGGCAGAGCAATCCCTTGGAAAACTAGTGCAAGTGGACCATGGTCACAGGCATGTGCATGGGTTCTAATGTGGTTAGGTGGACCAACGGTGAAAGCTAGGAAAGGATCATTTTCTTGGATAAAATGGTTCTTGCACAGCTGATTAAGGCTTAGAGGAGTTACCAGGTTTGGCTTGCATGGCTAAGTATAGATCAGTTGAGATTAGATGGTTCTCTTGGCTTAGCAGGTTAGATATGATCCATGCCACTGGATGCTTGGATAATTTGGACCAGAGTGAAGCTAAGCGGGTGTTTGAGGATAGGTGCATGTCATATTCATCCGGTAGGCATGCCTTAGTAGAGGATTAGATGGTCCAGAAGGATGATGCATGAGTGAAGACACCATAATCCCTGCAAATTAAAGGCATATCTTCGTAGAAGATGGAGAAGATTGTACTCCTATTGTTTATTAGCATGGGCAGTCTCTTCATAATCAACTTGTGAAGGTTGATAAGGATACGGATTCTTATATGGTCATAGTTGAGCTCTTCAGGATCCTCCATGATGCCCGTGTAGCCGCCGAGAATTTGTTGAGGAGCATTCTTAGAACCCTAAAAAATCCTCACCCAACAAGGTATCCAGTCAAAGGTATGTTCCTCAATTGCAAGACCTAGCTATAGCCTCTATAATGCAAACAAACCTTTATCCACAAGCCAGAAAACTTTGCAGCTCTTCAAACTCAACGATGAAGGTGAATGGAACTACTTTACAAATTTTGAAGGAGCCGAAGGGAGCCCATGATTTCGAGAGTGTGATGTGGAGGGTTGATGGTGCCTTGTCGTAGCGCTGGTAGAGTCTCCCTATTAGGTACATGTAACACCCCAACCGCTAATCCTTCCATTATCCTCTAATCATTCCCATAATTACCTTACTCGCACCGGAATACTTACTTACTCCCGGCGGGTGCTACAACGCCGTTAGCCATCCAAGACTAACAAGGCTACTACTACTTACAGTAACGGTCTGACGATTAGAATATACCGAATACATATCACGTTACTTTACAATACCAAATACTTACTTACAATTTGATTACCGAGTATCCAAAATATATGAATTACATTCCAAGACTATTCCCAAAAATTAAGAGTTTGTACATCCACTCCTTTCTATCCAATCATGAATTCATTATCCAAAAAGGTGTACCACATGGTACACCGGCTACTCAAAAAGGCCTTAGCCGTGTACAACTCGGTACACCATCCCAATCTACTAACTACCCCAAAAAGAATTCATTCCGGTCCTTACTTGACCATCACGCCTCGCGGGTACCTGTAGAATAAAAACATTCCCCCTAGGGGGTCAGCTTACGCTGCATATGATAACCGCATACCCCGCGTGCTAGCAAGGGTACGCCAACTATTTGGTCAAATACATGCGGTTCGTTTCATTCATACATACATACATGCTTTACACAATACAATTCAATACATTCATTTCACAAGGCATACATACATCCATACATGCAAGGAAGACATAACAAGTCAACCGTTCTTACTTACTGAATACTCACCGCATTACGGAGACACAATTCTCCATTTCATACAGAAGTCATGTTAGCTTCATTACACACCCGGGTTAATCGGGTGTTCAATACTCTTTTACTCAAGGTCAATGACTTACAATAGTCAAGACCAATACACATACAATACTTTACTTCTTGCTTACTTTACTCAAGTCAAGTAGGTATGACCTCCGGGCAGGGATTACTACATCCCACCACCGGGCTTTAGGGTGGCCCACTAATCCAGGATGCTACCCATTTAAGGGGATTGGTCCATGGAAAAGATTACAGCCAGGATTTGGATCCAACCTCTTGTGTTTCCTTATCCTCATGCGTGGTCGAAACTATATCGGACTTCTACTCATTCCATTTTACTCATTACTCAAGTTAGGAGTTAGATGGTTAGGAATTAGTAGAAGTCATTACTTCATACCATAAATCAATACACTACTCAAGTACACAACGTTTACACATACTCTTCATCCTCATTCATATATTTCATGAATTATACAAACTAAATGTTCAAGAGAATACAACAAGAACAATATAGTTCAAACACAATTAAGTGCAATAAAAGTCCGATTCGTGCATTTATCTTATTGGTGATCACATAAGCACACAAATCGGGGTAACCAAGTTAGGATACAGGGCATGAAGAAATCATACCGTTCACCGTCGTATTCGTACTACCGGATTCCTTCGATGTTCAACTATTTGATCCTATACATACATGAAGTTGTATGATCAATGATCCAACTTACTCTTTCAGTAATACTCCTAATGTATACTTGCTACTCCTTTACATTCATACTTGATTATAAAACCCATTATTTTCTCATTACCTCTTATTCTTGCTTCCTTACTCATGTACTTACTTTCTTACCTTTACTACTTCATTCATAGTGTACTACTACATATATATGCATATGTGTATATAGGCATATATATATACATACATATGATTATTATAATCATATAATAAAACATTTTTTTTGTTTTAACTCGACCGACCTTGCAAGTCCGGTCCCAAGGTCGGTCCAAGTCAGTAAGTTACATTGCGTGAAAATTTCAGGCCGACCGACCTTGCAAGTCCGGTCCCAAGGTCGGTCCATTCCAGTAGGTTTCATACGGGAAAATTTTTGGTCCGACCGACCTTGCAAGTCCGGTCCCAAGGTCGGTCCATTCCAGTAGGTTTCAGACGGGAAAATTTTGGTCCGAGACCCGACCTTGGGTCCGGTCCCAAGGTCGGTCCATTCCAGTAGGTTTCAGACGGGAAAATTTTGGTCCGACCGACCTTGCAAGTCCGGTCCCAAGGTCGGTCCATTCCAGTAGGTTTCCGTCTTTGTAATTCTGGGCTCAACCGACCTTGCAAGTTCGGTCCCAAGGTCGGTCCGGCCCAGTACTTCAGTTTTAAAAATCTGTTTTTGGTGTTTTACTTTCCCATTGCTTCCCTAACCTTTTCCAATACATTCTCCACATGTTTAACACTCATTAAACCCTCTAAATCACCTTAGTTCATCCACCAAACTTATTACTCAATCCTAGATACACTTACACATTTTTCTTCTCTTCTTTCCAACACTCATACTAGTTTTCCTCACACTAATGCTATAGATTTTGTTTCCTCTATTATGGTACATATTTTTCACCTTAACTCCTATCCTCCAATACTTCCTCAACTAATGCTACTCCTAGCATTCAAAATACATTACTTTACATCCTATTTCTTCACATTACCTAAACCCTTTTCAAATCTGTTTTCAAAGTGGTTGAACACTCTCTTTAAACTCTCCAAATACACTTACTTATTGTCTATGTCATTACCTCTCCTTACACACACTAAGTCCTCAATTTCTAGACAAATTTGGACATAGTCTCCCCTATAATTTTGACATAGCCCACACATTATTTCAGCTCACAAATGCTCATTCAAACACCTGTTTATACAAGTCATTATACTCACATTTCAACTCCACTACAACACCATAAAATTCCTGCACATACGCATTCAATACCCCATGTCATCCCAAGCTTTTAAACATCATTTAAAAACTTCAAAACTGTTACAATATCATTCCTCATTATACTACAACATACTTACTACTCATTACTCAATACATTACTCATTTTTACTACACAAAAACTGTTACACTAAGGCATACAAAACTAGCCCAAGGTAAGGGTAATTACCTTGTGTTTCTAGTTTCTCCTTTCTTTCTTGCCTTCTCCTTCCTTCTTTCCTTCTTCCTTGTTCTTCCCCACACAATACACAATGCTACAGCCACCATACCCATACACAACAACTACTTAGAATCCATTTCAACTAACCCTAGAATTTAGGTGTTTTTAGGGTTTAGAAAAAGTATTACCTTCCAACCAATGAATGAGGTTCTTGACTAGCAAGAGAGCAAGATTCCTAGCCCAAGGAAGAATCCAAAATCGGCTGGAGCAAGAAGAACCAAGAGTTCAAAATCTGAAAATTCTTATAATGCAAACAAGGGCTAGGAATGGTGGATTTTCGAATTTCTTTTTACCTCAAAACATCAAGGTGGAAGAGGAGCTTCTAATGGTGGTGTTCGAGCTCCAAATGCAGCACACCCATGGATATGAAGTTGGTTGTTTTCGATTTTTGAAAGGAGGAAGATGTTCTCCTTGATGAGGGGATTTCAATGGTACAATTTTTGTTGCATTTGGACAAAGATTGAGCTTGGACAAGAGGAGAGAAGGTGAGAGTTGAGTGGGGGGCTTCACTTCTCCATGGCTGTCGCAGGAGGAAGAAGAAAATTCAGAGAAGGAGGGGGGGCAATGCGTGAGAGAGGGAGTGTGGTAGGAGAGAGAGAGTTTTGTTTCTTTTTCTTTACTTTATTTATCTTTTAGCTAATAAGAAAGCATTAAGAGAGTGAGGGAGGGGGGAGCTGGCCGGCCCACTCACACACACACACTCAAATTTTTATTTTTATTTGCAAAGTGGACACACTAAGTTTGTTTATTTACATTCTCACCCCATAACTCCTCGGTTGTTACAGTTTTTACTAACCGGAACCTGTTTTCCGGAATTTTCTTGTTTAATTAATTTTATTGGTTCCCAACCTTTATTAATGTCTATTAATGACTATTTGGTTGACCAGAATTGTTACGAGTCCATTTGACCCGCTTAAAGTCGCGTTTTCCCGGTTTCCTCGAAAAACGCGCTTTAAGGTTCGTTTATGCTTTTAACCCATTTCAAAGGTCCGTTTTTTTCGGGATTTGTTCCTTCATGTTTATTTAAGTGTAATTAAGCCTTTAAAGTTATAATTAGCCTAATTAATCACTATTTTTAATTACGGGGTATTTCAGTACATTTCTACCATCAGCATCGTCGCATTGAGGTCAAGAATTGCCATTGGAGGAGGTGGCTCTGAGTTGTCATGGAAGACAATGGGTTCAGAGGAGGAAGGTGTAATTAGCAATTTCCAGGTGCGTTGTATTTCTGGCGCAATGATCGATTGCTTTATGGTGTAGTGGTTTGAGGTGAGGAGCGTAAAGGACAGTATCATGAGCGAGAGAGCAAGATTGATTTGCAGCATGCAAGGGAGACGTGCGAGGAAGTAGAAGGGGTACACCATGATTTTCCTTGAAAGAAGTATATGCAGGCGGTGAAGATGGAGTGTGTTGGCGTAGCGAGTAGGAGAAGAGGAAGATGATTCGGTGGCGTCAATCATTGCTCCCGGCCCCTGTTGTGTGTCTGAATGAGCATGTTTTAGGGGTGTATTTAGTATGTTTATCAACACTTTCCATGCTCATTTCTTCAATCTAGCTAGTTTTCCTCTAGTTTTGTGTTTTATTAGTTTTTCACACAATTATTGCTGAAACAGAAGGAATAACATAGCTAGAAATAAAGTAGACGAAGAGATGAACGCGGGTGCAAACTGTAACACCCCGATTTTCATACCCTAAATTTTCTTTATATTTTACATTAATATCACAGCGGAAGTCTTACAAAATCGGAGTGCTACCGCCACATCCACACAAACTGTGGATGCTAAGGCTTTCACCACTCACCTACTCATTACAAATCATATGACTTGTATACAAAGTCTAAAATTTTGCATAATTGATATACACAAGTCTGTAGCATTATACACGATAAATAACTCCTAAAACTTTATGTAATTTGTCCCCGCGTCCCATGGTCAAGTAATCCATGTAGAGATTCCATATTCACCTAAATTTGTAACCAACAAACAATCACACAAAGGGGCCACAGGACACAAACCAGAAAACGTCAGCAAAGCTGAGTAACACTTATCTCAACCAGTAAAATTCATTTGTATAAAATATCCTTGAGATATTATAACTAATTCACACAATACATTTAGCAGAGTAATCTTCCAGAAGCACACCACATCCATACCTTTGTACATACCACCTGTACATAGAAATACCATAACCACAATAAATTCACCAGAGATATAAGTCCATTTGTATTTTGGTAACCACATAACAATTTCCTCCATTTGTATCACAGTTTATTAACCTTCCACCAATCCTCGGGCACACCGGTCTTTGGACAAAGAGCTTCGAGGCTCTCGGCCCCTTGGACAAATTATAACCACCTCACCCTATGTCCTTAAGTGTGCACACCCCCCTAAAGGTAACTTTTGACCAGTAAAAGTAGATCATAGTGGCTTGCCAACTTTTGGGCTCGACAATATCAATTTCCAACCATGGCTCAACAGTTTTGAGATACATATTTCCAAGTTCACATTTCATGAACCACCAACAGAATTTAGAACTATTAACCAACCTTCCAAGTGTTCACAGAATCGCGATTCGATCCCATGATCCTACGATTTTATGATCCAAATTCATAGTTACGATCCGGATCGCAGGTAGGATCGGAGCCATGTAGGATCGTCAAAGGATCACGATTCCAATGGACGATCCTATGATCCAGCACTATAGATCCATAGTACGATCCTACGATCCCATCAATCCCAACGTTGTTTACAGTTTATCTTTTTCATATCAATGTGAATTATACCTTAATAAAATTTAAAGAAACAAAAAGTTCTAAAAAATTTGTAGATAGTTTCATAATCCATAAAATATTATGACTTTCAACATTACAACTGAATATTATTAAAACGGCTTGTATATGTAGAATTATTTGAGGTCAGTGAACGGATAAGGATTAAGATTGGAATACCATTTCTTGTTACTCTCCGTCATGAAAGATTATAATATGTACCTAGGTGTTCAAAAAATATATAACATTTAAAGTGCTATTTAATATTGTAATGATTGAAAAACTCAAAGTTATAAAGCTCTAAAGTAGAAAATGAAAAAAAAACTTAAAGAACCAATACAAATTTATAAAATATTATTGATTACTTTTATCATTTTTTTCTTCTTGGTTTATAATTGAAACAATAAGTTGTTAGAACTCATTTGGCTTTATGTTCCATTGCTTACTTACTCTTTTGAATGAGAATTAATTGAAAAACCCCATGATTTTGTTAATAAATAACTTGTAGCTCATAATGTTTGTTGGAGGGTGATGAAAGAAATAAAAGCACATATAAAAATTATGCAGTCTGTGGATTTGATTTATGTTTAACATATCTTGTCAAATGTTATCTTTTTTTATGGACAATATTATAAGAATTAATATGATTTGCTTATCTATATTTCAATTTTGTAAGCGTACTATCATTGTTGTGGTCTAAAGTTTTTTCTTTAATTCAATAATGCTATATATTCTTACTCAAATTAAACTTTATGCTTTAAATAGAAGTTGTTTATAACATATGTATAATTTTGCACAATATTTACTGATTTTTTGTAGGATCGAACGATCCCACGATTCGATCCTAGGGGTCACTTACGATCCTATGATAGGATCGTGATCCTAAAAACATTGTGAACACATCAAATAACCAAAGACAACCATCAAACCAAAACAACTTCAATTCAAGTGTAGAACAAAAGTGTCCAAAAACACAATCAGCACAATAGTTGAGTTAAACTTGAATCCACTTCGACCCATTGGTCAAACCACCACAATATCATCAATTCACAGCCAAATAAGGTTAATAATAACAAGAAACCTCTTAGAAATTACACACAAACTCAAATTCAAACATTAAGATTCTTTTAGCACATTTTTGCTTCACCAAGCCACCAATAACTTTCCCAACGTAACCACCACCTAAAACATAGTTCATGAGTTATTTCTAGGCTATAAAGACCATATAATCAAGTAGAATCAACAACCAACTCTCGTAACCACCTAGGGAGGCTTAAAAACACATTTTTAGCCCTTAAAAGTTGTCTAGAATTTAACCGACTTCCCAAAGTTAATTTTCCTTGATTTTTCGAACATAGTCTACAAAGTTAGAACCACGATTACTGCAAAAACATCAAAGCCAAATTAATTCGAGAACCCACCTAACCAAGTTATAAGGCTCATAGCACATTTTCTTCTCTGCAACCATTGTCTATCATTTTCCTGCCTAGCCACGAACCCCTACCACCCAAACGTACTCAATATAATTCCAATTATTCAGAATAACTCACCAAATCCACCAAATTCCCATCGGATTCACCTTAGAGAGCTTAAAAACTCATTTTCCCCCTTTTAAGTCACCTAGAATCTACCCTACTTTCCAAAGATATTTTCCCTTTATTTTCACAGCATAGAACAAGGGTTTTGAACCAAGACCATATCCAAAATTTCAATTTAAAACAAGCTAGGGTTCGTAGGTAACCAATCTCAAAAGCTTAAGGTCAAAAAACATGCTTTAAGGAAAGATTTGATGAGCATAAGTGTTACCTGACTTATCCTTGTCATTTTGACCACTTTTATAATTTATCATCATTTATTGATGCTAAATCCTCCACCCAAGAACTTGGCTAGGCTCCTTGAGAATTTTTCCTCCTTTGAATCTTGTTTTCTCCTTGAATTATGCTAGTTTAGCTTGATTTTCCTTCTTCTAATGGGTACCCACGACTTCTACTAGCTCCCTTGAGTGTTTTAATGGTGGAAATGATGAAAGTAAGAAGAAAGTGTGTTGGTATCATGAGGAACAAAGGCTGGATGAATGACGTCCTTAAATAGACATCATAAACCAATGAAATCATGACATGTGTAAGCTATTCCTATCCCTTCCTAACCTTTGGATCGTAGATATTTTTCTAGGATAAATCTCCACCCTTGAAGTGTCTCCACCCTCATTAATGAAGGGATAAGGCTTATCCCTAAAATGATCAACAAAAGGATGAATTAGTGCATAGTAAGGAGGTTAAGGAAAATGTCTTCGCTTTCAACCCTTGGATCATAGATATTTTTCTAGGATAAATCTCCACCCTCCATGTGTGACCGCCCCACATTAGTAAGGTGATAAGCCTTATCATTTTCATGATTATATAAGGACAAGAATAATTAATAATAAGGTTAGGACACGTGTCTCATCCTCATTAGTTCCAGCTGTTGTCTAATGATAAAGTGACACCTAAGGGGTTTAGCCATTAATGAAGGTAACACAAGGCTTCTCTTGATTGGACCATGTGTAGCTTCTCATCTCTTGACACCTCAACACTCAAATCATCATTATGTCATGCTAACATCATCAATGCTTCATCATCGCATCATCAATGTATCATCATGGTCAAAGTTGACCATTGACCAAGGTTTGACCATTGTCCAATGTTTGACCAATGTTAGACCAAAGTCGGCCAAAGTTTGACCACAGTTGACCAACACTTCTTGAACTCTAAGTAGCTTCTTGAAGTCTTAGTGTTTTCCGGGACTTTTGGATATTATGGTGTCCTAGGGTTTCAGTTGAGTTTTCAACCTTCCCCTGACTCAACATTAAGTTAATATATCTCTCAGAATAGGTTTCCTGGGTTTCCGGAACCATTTCTGACACTTACGGGACTTTCAGGGCTTTTCAGGACTTTAGGGTTTTCCTTAAAATGTCAGGGTATTACACAAACGGATCCAAAAGCGGAGCTATAACGAAGAAGATAGAGCATTTATTTTGCTTCTGGTCTGGACCTCCCCATGTGGATCGCCACTATGGGGTGGTTGGGTCAATTTTGTTTGCGTATTTTTGCCTCTGGTCCGGACCGCCCCAGGCCGACCGCCCCTATGGGGCGGTCCGAACGGAAATTTGCCCAAATTTTAGATTTTAAAAGCAGAAAAAGAAGGAGAGAGAGGGGGAGTGGAACATAGACCAAAAAATGACGGTAAAGAGAGAGAAAAGAGGACATAAGAAGAAGAAAGGAAATGAAGGACAAGAAGAGTAGAAGGTGGATAAGGCTCACCTCCATTGAAGCTCTTCTTCAACCTCCCATGGCTATTTCTTCTCCCTTCTCTCATTTTTGTGCTTTAATGGTTGTGTAGTCTCCTTGTAGCTTGGGATGGGGATTTTGCCCCAAAATCCCTAAAACCTCCATTATTAAATCTTGAACTTGTTTTGACACTTTATTTTAGTCTTTGAGCTTAATGAAGATGATTATTGGGTATTTATGATTCTTAAACTTGTTGCTTATGATTTGAGGATTAGTTTAGGGTTTTACCCAAATTATCAATTATGTGTTAAATTGGTTGGTTTGGCCTACCGATTAGTTTAGCATTATTGTGGGATTCTATCAAAATGATTTTCGGAGATAGAAACCTAAACTGTTGGAGACTAAAACGGTGTACTCTGATTTTGATGATTTTGAGATTAGACTACATTACAACTTAGGGAGAACTTGTGCTTAATTCTACTTAGTGAGGTTAATCTTAACTGGTTGTGAAGGTTAAAATTAACTAAGTACGATTTGGCTCATCTTGGGTTTAGAGGGTCATTATCTGTTTTTTCCATATTTACTTAGGACTAGTAGATCAAGGTTTGGTCGGTAGTTAAACAAGAGTTCCCGTTGTTCAGCTGAGAGTTCAAAAGTTGACAATCAGTAGTAAAGAGGTCATGGGTGCAAAGATCCATCCCGAGCTACACCTATCCTAGATTAGATAGTATAGTTTTAATGCATTTCATTTATTTCTCCAATCACAACCAAAACCCCCAAAACACCCAATTTACATTTATGCACTTTTATATATCTTCTTGTACCTTTACTAAACGTATAATTGATTAGATAGTTATGAAGTCCCTGTGGATACGACCTTGTTGCACTACAATGACTCGGTTCACTGCCCATAGTTAGCAAGATAGTTTCACTACTATTTTGCCCAACAAGTTTTTGGCGCCGTTTCCAGGGACTTCGATCCAGCTATCTGTTTATTAGGAACCTATCTCTGATGAATGGTCATCATGATCAAGGAGAAGGTTGTTACGGCTACACCTCTAGAGCAACTTACAACCAATACAGTCAAGGGTGTGGATCCTTCCATATGTGCCCTCCTTGTGAGGATCTAGTCTCAAGATTGGAGACTCTCATGGAGGACCGGTTCTTATCTGTCAATCCAAACCCCACTGAACAAGACATCAATCGATGGATCAGGTGCCAAGAGAGTGGAGGAGACCACAAGAGTAGTTCTTGTTCTGAGAGCACGGCAAGGGTAGATTCATCCACTCTGGAGGATCTTAGTGCTAGAATGAACACCATCGACATAGACCAGCTCTTTACACTAGCTCAAAGGGAGCAATAACCAGAGAGCGAAATGGTCCATGAAGTGGAGCAGCGGACTAAGGAAAAAGACCTCGACATGAACCAACTGAAGCTCTATGCTAAATTAATAGAGAGGAACGCGATGATGGAAAGTCTACTAAACCTTGCATCGCAGCAACCGGAGAGCAAAATGGTTCATAAAGTGGATCACCTTACTAAGGACTTGAGTTGCTCTCTATCACCCCCCCCCCCCGTTCGAACCTGAGCAAACGCCATTCAACCATCTTCCTGAGCTTGAAGACAAGCCATCAGAGGACAGGTTCCACCTTGACTTCATGGAGTCTCCTCCCTCTGAAGTCAACTACCATTATTTCCCTTCCGTCTCCGGGCTCTACCAGAAGATGAGGATGGGTACATCCTCAACCCTGAGGAGAAGGAGAAGATGTCACCTCCCTCTGAGTCATCAGAGGAGAGTGCTTCTATCGACTTCAAGGAGCCACCTCCCGCTGAAGTTGATTTTCATCAAGGCTTTTCCCATAAGCCTCACCAAGAAGTTGAGGACGTTTACATCCTCAAATTTGAGGAGGAGGAGCCATCAAACTTTGATCTTCACCTGGAGGATCAAGGCCATCTCCACCTGTGCACCAATGAAATAGGGTGGAAACTCAAGGTTCACCCGCTAATTGTGGAGGCCACTTTCCCCTTTGATCCCGGACCAGAGATAGAAGACAAAGTCCGCCCCGGAGCTCTCCCTATACCGCTCATTGAAGATAAGGATGTCTTCATCCTTAATTTCGAAGAGGAGGCTCCACCAAAAAAAATTGTCGCACCAAGGATCAACAATCTCAACACTTCCACCTGAAGAAAGGTCGGTGGAGCTTGCACTTCTACATTCTAAGTGTTGGGGTAAAATTTCCTTTTGATCCGGGACGTTTTTCAATAATTCATGATGCCCACCCCACCCACCCGTTGAAACTGACTTCAACGTTCATATTCGATCCCGGATGACTTCAAGGTGGTATGGTCTAGCTAAAGACCTTAAAGAAGGGCAGCTTCCCGGGAGGCAACCAGATGATTTTTTTTTCATTTTCATTTACTTTAATTTGTCAAGTTCTCCTTTGATTTTGTTTTTGCTAACTTTTAACCCCGTTTGTAGTTGGTTGCTTCTAGTGTTTTATGTAGGTGCAACTTAAAGTCCACACCATAACCAAGTTGTGCTAACTAAGTCTAATTAAAGCTCAAGTGTGGGGGAATTCCTTCAAATTCAGCAAAAATAATCCTAAGGGGGTACTAGTTTCTTTTAATTTTGTGTCACTCACTTCTCCTTCATTTTGATTCTAAGGCATTCTTCTGCTAGGGATAGCTTATGTGTTATAATGCTTGCTTGTGCCCCATGTGTTTTCTCTTTTGTCTGCTTCCTGAAAAGGTCTTCTGAAACCTTCCCCGGTTTGTTTGGTGAAAATGAGGACATTGTTCAAATTAAGTGTGGGGGAGTGACCTTTTCAGTGAATTGTGTGCCTAAATGCTTAATCTTTCTGCTCATCTTGCGGTTGTCCAAAATCAAAACTTGGACCCTTGTGTTGCGAGTTGTTCTCATTAAGAACAACTACTATTATGAATTATGGGATAAATGCTCAAAATTTTCTTTTTGATTGCTTTTGAGGAGCATTTTTCATGCGTTATGACCAAGTGATCTTGAATGGTTAGATTTTTATTACTTAGGGGTTCTTTTTGTCTTCTCTCTTAGGGATTGCTAAGGGGTGCTTCTTTGTAAAAAATCCTTTAGACTCCATTAGTAACCAACAATGAGAGTTGAGTGTTCTTAAATGCAAAGGCTTGATGCTAAAATTTTATCTTCTCATCTCTTATGCAAAAGTGAAACAAATGCATAAATATATTTTTCCTTTTGTTTTCTTCTCAATGCCCATTCTTGAGAGAAGTTGGTCATGGTAAAAGCTCTCCAAGCCACCTAATCTTTAGAACTTTGAAGCACTCCGGATCAAACCCCGAAACTCTAGATTTTGTTTTGCCCTAAGCACACCCATGCCACCATTAAGAGATGGCTCACACTCCTCAAAGGTTTTGATCACTTTTTTGCTTCTTCTCCTATCCTACAATTCATGTTAGTATTTGCTAGTCTTGAGCATTCCTTACTTCCTTGGGGGCTTGCTTTTGCTTAAGGACAAGCAAAAAGGTAAGTGTGGGGGTGTGTTGAGTGTCTAAATGAGCATGTTTTAGGGGTGTATTTAGTATGTTTTATCAACACTTTTCATGCTCATTTCTCCACTCTAGCTAGTTTTTCTCTAGTTTTATGTTTTATTAGTGTTTTACACAATTATTGCTGAAACAGGAGGAATAACGTAGCTAGAAATAAAGTAGACAAAGAGACGAACGCGTGGGGGCAAAAGGATCCGAAATCAGAGCTATAACAAAGAAGATAGAGCATTTGTTATGCTTCTGGTCCAGACCTCCCCAGGGGGACCACCCCTGTAGGGTGGTCGAGTCAATTTCGTTCATGTATTTTCACCTCTGGTCCGGACCGCACCAGGGCGACAACCCCTGTGGGGCGGTCCAAACGAAACTTTGCCCATATTTTAGATTTTAAAAGTAGAAAAAGAAGAAGAGAGGGGGAGTGGAACACAGACCAAAAAATGACGGGAAAGAGAGAGAAAAGAGGGGAAGAGAAGAAGAAGAAGAAGGAAGAAAGAAGAAGAAGAAGAGAAGAAGAAGAAGAAGAAGAAGAAGAATGAAGAAGAGAGAAGAAGAAGAAGAAGAAGAAGAAGAAGAAGAAGAAGAAGAAGAAGAGAAGAAGAAGAAGAAGAGAAGAAAGAAGAAGAAGAAGAAGAAGAAGAAGAAGAAGAAGAAGAAAGAAGAAGAAGAAGAAGAAGAAGAAGAAGAAGAAGAAGAAGAAGAGAAGAAGAAGAAGAAGAAGAAGAAGAAGAAGAAGAAGAAGAAGGAAGAGAAGAAGAAGAAGAAGAAGAAGAAGAAGAAGAAGAAGAAGAAGAAGAAGAAAAGAAGAAGAAGAAGAAGAAGAAGAAGAAGAAGAAGAAGAGAGAAGAAGAAGAAGAAGAAGAAGAAGAAGAAGAAGAAGAAGAAGAAGAAGAAGAAGAAGAAGAAGAAGAAAGAAAGAAGAAGAAGAAGAAGAAGAAGAAGAAGAAGGAGGAGGAGGAGGAGGAGGAGAAAGCTCACCTCCATTGAAGCTCTTCTTCAACCTCTCATTGCTATTTCTTCTCCCTCTCTCATGTTTATGCTTTAATGGTTGTGTAGTCTCCTTGTAGCTTGGGATGGGATTTTGCCCCAAAATCCTTAAAACCTCCATTGTTGAATCTTGAACTTGTTTTTACGCTTTAATTTTGTCTTTGAGCTTAATGAAGATGATTATTGGGTATTTAAGATTCTTAAACTTGTTGCTCATGATTTAAGGATTAGTTTAGGGTTCTACCCAAATTATCAATTATGTGTTAAATTGGTTGGTTTGGCCTACCGATTAGTTTAGCATTATTATGGGATTCTATCAAAATGATATTCTGAGATAGAAAACTAAACTGTTGGAGACTAAACTGGTGCTCTGATGTCGATGATTTTGAGATTAGACTACATTGCAACTTAGAGAGAACTTGTGCTTAATGCTACTTAGTGAGGTTAATCCTAGCTGGTTGTGAAGGTTAAAATTAACTACATGAGATTTGGCTCATCTTGGGTTTAGAGGGTCATTATCTATTTTTTCCATATTTAGTTAGGACTAGTAGATCAAGGTTTGGTCGCTAGTTAAACAAGATTTCCCGTTGTTCAGCTGAGAGTTCAAAAGTCGACAACCGGTAGTAAAGGGGTCATGGGTGCAAAGATCCATCCTGAGCTACACCTATCCTAGATTAGATAGTATTGTTTTATTGCTTTTCATTTATTTCTCCAATCACACCCAAAACCCCAAAAACCCCCCAATTTATATTTATGCACTTTTATTTATCTTCTTGCACCTTTTCTAAGCTTATAATTGATTAGATGGTTACGAAGTCCCTGTGGATACGATCTTGTTGCACTACAACAACTGGGTTCACTGCCCATAGTTACAAGATAGTTTCACTACTATTTTGCACAACAGCCCCAGGAGGGCTCTCTCAACAAAGAGCCAATTTACATTCCTTAAAGAAATCCCCGAGGCTATGATTGTTAAAACGCAACATTATGGACACAATTGATCTATTGTTCATTCATAAACATCTTACTTAATTTTTCTTGCTATTATCTCAGGTTTGTATTCCTCCTAATGTAATATTGTCTCATTCTTTGCCTTTCATATGTGTCATACCCTTCAGAAATAAGTCAAGTTCCATACATTCCTTATATTTTCTTTCTACCTTTGATGTCTATTTCATCAAAATCTCCTCAGGCAACCCGTCAACAGTGTCGAACCCGGGAATTTTGTTTGGGATGGGAGGGGGCAAAAAAAATTCTTGACACTATCATTCTTTAAACATTATGCTATTTTGTATTATTTTTTGAATTTATAGAGCATTTGAATATTTTTCAAAAAAATTCAGAGGGCCAGTGGCATATTCGGCACTCCTCGTTAAGGGATATGTCAATAGCCCACCATGCTAGTAGCAAGAACGGCCACCGACGGTGTGCATTTTAAATCACATGACTTGCTGATTGCATTGTTCCGGCGCAGAAACTAAGAGGTACGAAAATTATATCTTTCCAAAATGTATGTCTAATAATGAGATATACGAAGATATTAATAAGCCGAATCATAAAAAGAGGCCCTCATATCCCCTATGTGTTAGGCAATAAGTGTAATAGAATTTGTCTTGTCATAATTACAAATTGATGAGACATCCCATATCTACGTGGGGTACCGCGGTCCGAACAATGGTGTTCCAACCAACCCTAGTGGAACCGGAGTCGTTAGATGAGATTAACCTGGTTCTAGTTTTAACTCCCGAATCTTCTAACGGCCAAGCCCCTATTTCTTAATGGTTGAGTAAGAAAGCTGAATCCAGAAGACCAACGGTATAATCAGAAGCGTGACATTGCTTCAAGTACGGGCAGCGTCTTCGTATCACATCACCCTTCTTTAACAAATCTTTGGCAAATAGTGATAGGATTCTGAGGAAAACATACCAGGGGTAAACGAGGCCAAGTCGTGTAACAAGAGACAACATTGTGGGGAAGGCTAGATAATGGAATGGGCCGAAGTGTATGTAGAAGGTCACTCTAGTGGCTTGATAATGGTTTGGTCCCCTAGTGAAATCACAATGAAGGAGTAAGATAGAAGCAACAAGTGTGCACTAAACTAGATGACTTTTAAAGGAAGTGCAAAAACTTTAGAGTATTATGCAACTTTGCTGGGGTGGAAAATGTTTAGGAGTGAGAAACCAGTAAAGCTTTTATTGACGGGTGTGATAACCCACCAACTCCAGCGGTAAAGAAATTATGGACAACCTGATAAGCCACAAACTTATCATATTTTATATGCTAGATTTATAGGTATGTTAGTCAAATTAGGGTTAGAATAGTTAAAATTTATATTAATTTATATATAAAGTCTATTATACATGTTCAGACTTATGTTTGGTATATTTTTCATGATTATGAATAAGTTTCTAACCAAAGGACGAGTGTTGTCGGGTTTGAAGCTGGATGCACCACTCACGGCATCAATATGTAGCAGAACAAGGGTATTGTCGGATGTAGTGCCGGGTGGAACCTAGCCGCCACCAGTGAAAAGTCACCATGATTCATCAGAAGATAGCGTAATTACCGTTAACAAAATGACTGATGTCGGGTATGGTGTTGGACATCTTCTATCCGGCACAAGTACCTTTTCGCTTTGATTGGACGTTTTTGACCGTTACAGTTGAGCACGTGTTTTATTAGGTGCCGGATGACATTGACCCGGTATGACCCCCGACACATGGAGATTTTTGAAGCCCATAAATAGGTTGTGGGCCACACACACCCCCACACTCCATTCATTCACCAAATCCGCATCCATTCCAAGTGTTGGTGTCCAAGGAAGTTCTACGCAACCGTCCACGCGATGAGAAGAAGATCCTTGTCGGGTTAAGGCTATGACCAATTCCCTTATCCTCCTTTGTTTAGTTTCTTCTATCTGTGTGGATGGTGGAGTAGAACTCCTTGTCATCTTTGGTTAGGAAAGATACACTTTGTAATACATTTATGATCAATCAATAAAGTTACAAATTTCCAACTTAGATTTTGGTCTTAGTGCAAATTGGAATAAAGTTCGCTACTTGTTCTTCTTTACTTCAAAATTCTAACAAAATGGGTTGAAGGAATCTTAGTGATCTTTGCATTTGTCTTCTATAAATTAGGGGATGAAAACTAAGATTTGGAATTAACCATTGTATTTTCCTCTTTCCTGTTCGTTTATTGGCGATAGAATTGTTGGATTCGATAATGGATTGAGAGTGTTTTGTTTTGAACTGAAACTGTAAGGCAATATTGACATTTGACACTGGCGAACGCAATGTCGGGTGTCTGGTGTCCGGCACATTCAAAGTTCTTGAATGTGTCGTGCATCTTATGTCCGGCATCACATCCGGCGTGTTCAAAAGTTGGTTAATTTGAAACTCATTACTTTGCTTGGTGACCATACTTGTTATTAGATTTATCATTATCCTGAATCAAGGGTAATTCATTGTAAATATCATTTAGTTAGATCATTAAATAGTTTCTTTAATTTAAATTATCATTTAACTTTCCCCCTTGTTTAGAATAGGTAATTACCGAGGATTAGGACTAATTTTCTACTTAGTCCCTAGGGTTTGATATTCTTGGTCGTAATTTACTCACACTATATTCCGACCGGGAATTTTTGCTACCCGTATAGAGTTGTCGGATTCTCTTTTTATTCTCTTTTATTATTTTACTGGGTTGCTATTCGCAGTACAAAATTACTAATCACCGCAGTACAAAATTTTTTTAATTCATATTGACGTTGTACACATGTAATAATGTCGTGTTGTAACTCTTGTTTTTTTTTAAATAATTTCTTGAGCGTAAACAGTAAAAAACACTCTGATTGTTACAAAACATTATAAACCCGTATAAAAGACGTTAAACCCCTTTTTAAGCGCATTTAAACGTTATAATAGTGACTCCACATAAGTTAATGACATTTTATGTTGTGTTTGACTAAATTACAAACATTGTTACACTTTCAGAACGTTGTATTGAAATCGCAGTTGAAAACGTCAATTTCGGGTAAAAAAACGCTCGTACTATATATAGCGTAACCTCCCTTATTTTCTTCATTTCTCTTACTCACTCTCTCTCTCTCTCTCTCTTCCATCTGATCTCCCTTCTACCTGCCGGAGAGCCGCCGGAGCCACCACCGCCGCCGCCACCACCGCCGGAAAAAATTTTCCGGTGAGTTTTTCGATTTTTTTTTCAACTTATAGATTTGGGTGTCCTGAGTATGAATTTGGTGTTAGTTTTTTGAAATTCAACATCATTTGAGCTAGATCTAGCATGAAAAATTCGAAAATATTCAAAAAAAAAAAAACCAAGTCGAGCACCACCGCTGCTCTACCCTGAGACGGGCGAGAACCGCCGCTGCTCGACCCAGACCCTAGCGAGCACCACCAGTGCTCGAGTTCCCCACCGGTGAGGAGTGGTGCTACTCGTATCGTCTTCTGCGTGCGCCCGAAGCTGGAGCCGAGGACCGCTGCTGCTCGACTACGATGGACGCGAGGACCGGCGCTACTCGTCTCCGGCCATAGCGAGGAGCGGCTCTACTCGACGTGGGCAATGGCGAGCACCGGAGCTACTCGAATCCGGCGACGGCGAGGAGTGGTGCTACTCGCACCAGTTTCATTTTTTTTTTAATTATAATATTTTGAATGATTTTTTTTATTGTTTTAATTTGTTTATTTTTGAATTATAATATTGTGAATGATTTTTAAATGTTTTAATTTGTTTTTTTTTATTTAATTAATATTGTGAATGATTTATAAATGTTTGAATTTTTTTTTTGAATTGTAATATTGTGAATGATTTTTAAATGTTTTAATTTGTTTTTTTTTAATTTTAACTAATATTGTGAATGATTTATAAATGTTTGAATTTTTTTTTTGAATTGTAATATTGTGAATGATTTTTAAATGTTTTAATTTGTTTTTTTTAATTATAATATTGTGAATGATTTTTAAATGTTTTAATTTGTTTTTTTTATTTTAACTAATATTGTGAATGATTTATAAATGTTTGAATTTTTTTGAATTGTAATATGTGAATGATATGATTATAAATGTTTGAATTTTTATGTTATGAATGAGGAATATAACTGTGTGATATTCGTATGCAGTGATGGATCGTCTGAAAAAAGCAGTGAGACATGTCACGAAGAGAAAGAATAAAGACCGGGGTGCGGAGCAGCCTATGACGGCCTCGTACCGTCGTCGTGCACATGCTCCTGGTGAAGGGCCGAGTAATCCTGCCCCCCGCATGGAAGCAGCACGCCATTCATCTTTCCATCCGGGTCAATCTTCCAACGACCCGGCGTTTCAAGTACCAGCACCACCAATGGTAGCGGAGGATGACTCGGCGGTGTTCAATATACCGAGGAGACGCATGCCAGTGTTGTCATCATCCAGTAGTGCTTTTTCTGACAGATCACTGCACAGCTATAGCTACAGTATATCGGGGGAATCAAGCCACCAGACTGCTCCGTCAGGCGGTGGTAGTTCATCACGTCCACCTCGCCCATCACCTGCCCGTGCTGTTGAGGACCATGTGATGACTGAGCGTTCGCCACATGCTGATGACGATGGTCGTGGTGCTGATGAGGACTCACCCGACGTGGATGAGGAGCAGGATAAGGAAGATGATGTAGTCATGGATAAGGAGGATGACACTGACGAGGAAGCAGCGCTAGCGATGGTTCCAGTCATTCCTACCTCTTGGAAGTTGACAGAGGTGCCAGTTCCTGGCGGTCCACTACTCACTAGTGTTATCACTAGCTTCGGGGGTCATGTAGCGCTTGACTTATGGACCTCGACTAAGGTATGTTCTCTATCTTCTCCTGTATTTGATCATTTAATATCATACTACGTTTTGTAAGTGTTAAATATTGGTCATTATGTAGGATCGTGGGGTTTTGAGTTTCAAATCCCGTAGGGTGATGCTTACCTGCTGGCCAAAAGATCAAATTTCCAAACCAAGAACAAGGACCGTGCTTGAGTATTCTGGTATACAGCACCTACAGGATATTACGATGTCATACAACAATATGTCCCTCATCAGTGCTTTTGTGGAGAGGTGGCAGCCTGATACAAACTCATTCCATATGCCGTTTGGTGAGATGACGATTACCCTGCATGATGTGTGGATGATACTGCAAATCCCCATCGTCGGTCGTCCATTGACAGGGGATTCATCCACCACTGATTTAAGGAGGTAATGGCTGATTGTCTTAATTTTGGGGCAGATGTTGAGAGTATGACAGAGGCACTGTGGAATCCGGTGCTGTATCAATTTCGAGCTTGTTGCAGCAATGTAGGGATGAAAATGAAGAGGCAATGAAGCAGCCTGTGGTTGGTTGTATCATCTGATTGGTACCACCATATTAGCTGGAAAATCAAATGGTCGTCTGAGTCCACAGCTGTTCAGTTTAGTAGCTCCGTGAAGAAAGGCACCAAGCTTCGTAAATATGCATGGGAGCTGGTACTCTTGCATGGTTATATCTCCAGCTAGGGATAGCATCTCGTGCCGGCTCCAGTGGGATAGGTGGTTCTATGACGTTACTTGAGGTATGTGTCCTAATGTGATCTAGTATATGATAACTCACTCAGTATTAATTGGTACTGCTTAATCATTCTAGTGTTTTATATGCACAATGCTGGATTTATGCGTACTTCCCTACATTAAGACCAGCGATTAGCCCGGACTGGCGCTAATGATGATAGACCTTGGGCTCTAAGATGGGTGAGATCTACCTCTCAAGTGCAGGATCATCGTTCACTGCAAGGATATCGTGAGCATCTAGATGCTTTGACTGCTCTAAATGTAAGTGTTTGTAGCTGCTAACACATTGAACCATTATTATTTAGTCTCGTTGTTGGTTACATTTTACTATTAATGTTCATTGTAGATTGATTGGTTGCCCTACGGTCGAGATAATGTTAATGTTCATGGAGGGCGTACATGGTATAGAGGTAACATACAGGTTTTGGGGTTGAATGAGCCATACATGCCTGGTCGCTGTCTACGCCAGTTTGGTTACATTCAGGATATCCCTGAACCTCCTATTAGACCCAACCCAAGGTCTGAAAAAAGAGGAAAACCCAACCCACACTGTGTATACTCCCCCATGTATTGTTTGTGGGAAAACACTCCTAAATTGCTGGTTCCAGGGTATACGCGCACAAATGCGCGGTTGCATGCTTGTGACCCACTCTACCTAGATTGGTACACCAAGCACACACACCCGAAGATCCTAAACCCTGAGACTTATCAGACCACCCTGGTTCATCGTCCAGATCCCTGTCTAGTAAGTCATATTTTCATAGTACTTCATTACATATCACTTTTATTTGTTATGTGTACTTACCTGACCAAGTGTGTTACAGCTACTGTCTGAGGCAAGTGTGCTTGCACGCCCGTACTACCAAGAGAACAATGCATGGACTGGTCATACTATCGTCAGGGGATGCCAGAAGAAGAACAAAGGGCTGCAACTGATGGTCTTGTGGATGTGTTCAGCTTTTATACATATGGGATAGTTACCAGCGCCAGCATGGTGCACCCTAGTGCTTGTCATCTTGGATTTGGATGTAATAAACTTTAGTATCATCTTGGAACTATTTGTTGTCTTTCATTTTTACTTGGTGTGTTAGACGCTAGTACAATTTGTTTGGATGTAGTTTTTTTCTGGTGGACTTGGTGATGGTGGAATTATTGCTGACAATGCTGGTGACCTTGTTGATGATCTGTTGGTTGATTTTGTGGAGGTTCTTAGAACCGGTGGAGATAAGAAAAACAGGGGAGACTATGGCAAAAATTTTCTAGAAATGCATCGTTTCTGCAATGCCAATCTGGGTGGTCTATATTCTTTGTTGGTCGTTGAGTGTTCTCAGGAATTTACTTGGTGTTGAAAAGATCAATGCCAATCTGGGTGGTCTAAATTCTTTGTTGGTCGTTGAGTGTTATCATGAAGGATAGAATCGAAATGAAATATCTAACATGAGAGAAGAAGAATTTGGTAGAAAAGGAAGCCTGAGCAGATTATTATATTTAGTGATGGTGTGAGTGAATCTTAGTTCAGCCATGTTCTAAACATCAAGCTTGACCAAATAATTAAGGCTTGCAAATTTCTGAATGAAAGCTGGAACCCGAAGTTTGTGGTGGATGCCCTGATAATGTCCCTCCCGGTAATGTTATTGATAATACGGTGTGTCACGAGAAATGAAATATATCAAAATGTAGAAATTCCTAAGAAAGAAAAGCCCATGAATTCAAATCTGATGAAGCACATAATTAAAAGTCAATAACTATAACAACAAGTTTATTCCACGTCCAAACATCTACTAAAGATTATAAATCCCGAAAATTATAACAACCGAGAACTAACAAGATCAATACGCAATAACCAATAACCTAATTATTTCCTAACCTTTGTCTCTCTATTCCCCGTGCTATTACATTACGTCTCATCTCATAAATTGGTTCTTGGTGTTGAAAATCATCATCATCGGGCTCAATAGGATCATAAATAACAAGTAATGGAATATGAGCGATGAAATCATTATACTCCATGTAATTCTCCATCATCCGGCGAACTGATGTATCATTTCGTACATGAATAAAAGTCCACTCGTAGTCGCCCTCCAGCCCCAAATACACCATTGTTGTTATGTTTATTCTGCCGAGGAGGGACTGTAGTGCTCGAATTACTCGTCGTTGTAGATCCCGGAGATTACTAGGATATGGCATAGTAACTTCTACGCGTCTGTGCCCCATTCTTCTATCAAATTGTGCTCCATGACGACCAAAAGTAGCTACATAATTAACGTGCAAACAGAAAGGAAACTCCATTTGATTTTGAGCGAAATGGGAATTAAGGTGTGAAGAGTTCAAGCAAGATGTAATTAGACAGATTCTGAGAGCACGGGGTAAGGAATGAGTATGTTGGGACACTAATACCCACTTTATAATATTTGAGTAACACTGACATGTCCAATGGCTAGTTCAACGGCTAGTTCAACGACTACTGAAAGGAAGCGTACCAAACACACCATGTGCAGTACAAAGTGAATTCAAAGTTACCATAGGTAATTACTTTTGTCAGGAAAGGTACACGTACCAGGTTACCGTTTGCAGTACAAAGTGAATTCAAAGTTACCATAGGTAATTACTTTTGTCAGGTAAGGTACACGTACCAGGTTACCGTTTGCAGTACAAAGTGAATTCAAAGTTACCATAGGTAATTACTTTTGTCAGGTAAGGTACACGTACCAGGTTACCGTTTGCAGTACAAAGTGAATTCAAAGTTACCATAGGTAATTACTTTTGTCAGGTAAGGTACACGTACCAGGTTACCGTTTGCAGTACAAAGTGAATTCAAAGTTACCATAGGTAATTACTTTTGTCAGGAAAGGTACACGTACTAGGTCACTGTACACGTACCAGGTTACCGTTTGCAGTACAAAGTGAATTCAAAGTTACCATAGGTAATTACTTTTGTCAGGAAAGGTACACGTACTAGGTCACTGTACACGTACCAGGTTACCGTTTGCAGTACAAAGTGAATTCAAAGTTACCATAGGTAATTACTTTTGTCAGGAAAGGTACACGTACTAGGTCACTGTACACGTACCAGGTTACCGTTTGCAGTACAAAGTGAATTCAAAGTTACCATAGGTAATTACTTTTGTCAGGAAAGGTACACGTACCAGGTTACCGTTTGCAGTACAAAGTGAATTCAAAGTTACCATAGGTAATTACTTTTGTCAGGTAAGGTACACGTACCAGGTTACCGTTTGCAGTACAAAGTGAATTCAAAGTTACCTTATAGGTAATTACTTTTGTCAGGAAAGGTACACGTACCAGGTTACCGTTTGCAGTACAAAGTGAATTCAAAGTTACCTTAGGTAATTACTTTTGTCAGGTAAGGTACACGTACCAGGTTACCGTTTGCAGTACAAAGTGAATTCAAAGTTACCATAGGTAATTACTTTTGTCAGGAAAGGTACACGTACTAGGTCACTGTACACGTACCAGGTTACCGTTTGCAGTACAAAGTGAATTCAAAGTTACCATAGGTAATTACTTTTGTCAGGAAAGGTACACGTACAGGTCACTGTACACGTACCAGGTTACCGTTTGCAGTACAAAGTGAATTCAAAGTTACCATAGGTAATTACTTTTGTCAGGAAAGGTACACGTACTAGGTCACTGTACACGTACCAGGTTACCGTTTGCAGTACAAAGTGAATTCAAAGTTACCATAGGTAATTACTTTTGTCAGGAAAGGTACACGTACTAGGTCACTGTACACGTACCAGGTTACCGTTTGCAGTACAAAGTGAATTCAAAGTTACCATAGGTAATTACTTTTGTCAGGAAAGGTACACGTACAGGTTACCGTTTGCAGTACAAAGTGAATTCAAAGTTACCATAGGTAATTACTTTTGTCAGGTAAGGTACACGTACAGGTCACTGTACACGTACCAGGTTACCGTTTGCAGTACAAAGTGAATTCAAAGTTACCATAGGTAATTACTTTTGTCAGGAAAGGTACACGTACAGGTCACTGTACACGTACCAGGTTACCGTTTTTTTAACTTGTAACCTTGTGGCTAGTTCATGACCAACCTCTATATAAGGGATGCCTCCTCCATTTCATCTTCACACACTCTCTCTCCATATTCTCGAAGCTCTCTATTTCCTTACTCTCTTCCAACACTTATTTCGTTAAACTGTGCAAGCTCTCTCTCTAAACATGAGTCAATCTTCAGATTCCGATCATGAGTATGTTCCAATATCAAGCCCAGTAAGTATTTAGTTTATTGTCTTGTTAATCATATTCGCACTAACATTTCATATTTCAATATTCATCTAACATTCTCTCGACCCTTATTGCAGGATAGTGACTCAACCACTGATTCAGATTGGGATGAATTTGATGAAGGCGTTCCGGATCATTATGCACAGATGGATGACTACATGCAAGAGATGTATAATCGAGCTCCGGTGGTGGACACAGGTTACTTATTTCAAACAAACCAGGCCTTTAGGGGTAAAGAAGAAGCGAAAGCTTGGGTAGATAGTGTTGGCCATCCCAACCATATCTACACCATAATTCAAAGTTCTCGGGCGGGCCAAGATTTCCACATAACATGCGAGAGGTATTGGAAACCACGAAGGACATCACGACCTGGTGTCATCAACCGGCGCAGATCATCGGGTTCAAAGAAATGTGGTTGTCCTTTTAAAATTAAGGGGTATTACACAAGCTACGGGTGTTTCTTGCAAGTGGGTAACGGATGGCATAACCATGATCTCGCAGAGTGGGCAGAGGGTCATTTTGTGGGAAAACGCCTGACTGAGGCGGAGGAGATTATGATCGACCAGAGAACCAGAGTCGGTGTGCCCCCTGTGCAATTTATTCCGAGCTCACAACAATCAACCCAGAAACGTCAGCAACAAGGAAAGACATATACAACCGGATACAAAAAACAAAACTAGTAAATAGAGATGGTCGATCTATGGTGCAGACTCTGCTGAGTGACCTAGACAAAAACAACTACTACTACGATTACACTACAGATCCAAGTAAGTCAACTCAGTATGTCTCAAATAACTTCAATCATTTAGGTTTCATCTTAATTTGATAGATAACATGATTATATTTCACAATTTAGATGATCAAACACGACTTGGGTCCATCTTCTTTGCACACCCTACATCTAGATTACTGCTCCATGCGTTCCCGTATGTCATAGGCATTGATGCTACCTATAAAACAAACATAGCAAAAATGCCTTTGGTTCAGTTCATCGGGATGACGAGTATAGGCAAAAACTTCAGCATTGCCTTCGCCTTCCTTGTATCAGAAGCAACAGACATGTATGTGTGGGCACTTCAACAATTAAGGGACCTCCTCGGGCGGACTACAACCTCTACATTTATCACCGACAGATGTCTGGCCCTGATGAATGCCTTAGATGAGGTATTTCCTGAATCTCATCATCTACTATGTCGGTGGCACATAAGTAGGAACGTTCAGGGGAAAGCCGAGACTTATATGGGTGATAGAGGAAGGGCGGCGGCTGCAGTCCGAATGTGGACTTCGGTTGTCTACTCGAGCACAGAGCAGGACTACAACGAGAGGTACGCATATTTCAAGAACATACCAAAGCTACCCACGTTTCATTACGTATGTTGCATCAGTCTGGGAGAAATACAAGGAAAAATTTGTGGAGGCTTGGGTCAAGAATGTGTTGCACTTCGGCAACACAACGACAAATAGGTAAAATTGTTAATCTTGTAATGTTTAAGATAATACAGTGATTGTTATAGATCTATAAAACTTACTTAAACATTTGATAGGGTGGAGGCCGCACATTCTTCTCTAAAGGCGAGATTAAGGAGTGCTAGACACACTTTGGATGTAATCTTTCCAAAGATTAACGATCATGTGAATACAAGCATCCGGGAGTTAAAAAAGGATTTTGAGGCAGCCAGGACAAAACACAGAAGAGAGCACATGAGGGTTCCAATCGCTGACCTGATCGGGAAGGTTAGTACCCTTTGCTTAGATGAGCTAGTCAAGGAGCTTGGAAGGAAATTATGTGTGCAAATGGACAGCTCAATCTGTGGATGTGACAAGGTAACCTCTCATGGATTACCTTGCGCTTGTAAATTAAACTACATGCTGGATAGTGGTATACTATGCTCAAGAGGGATATACATCGTTTCTGGTATACCCTAAGCTGGGAGAACATGAATCGACAATTGATATGGTATCCTACATGGAGGAAGAACAAATAGATGGCGAGACATAGCTTCTGAGGTAGCACAGTCAGATGATCCTACTCTGATTGCGAATGTTACAGTCAACTCCAAAACTTCCTTCACCCAGATATGGTGTGCCAATTAGGAGAGCCATTGGAACAGGTTGGGATTGGCAGACCTACCGGGCCCTCAAGACCAAACCGACGGGAACCTTCGTCTTGGGAGCGTAACCGACCAAGGGCAGGCCAGTCACAAGGAGCGCCATCAAATAGAAGATCACGTAATAGAGGATCATCAAATCCGAGTCGATTCCAGCCCTTGACGACTTCCCATACTACCAGAATTTCAACCCCAACCTATATCAATATATGACTGGGTATATTGATGTTCGTGGGAATTGTGGTTTCAGGGTCATTGCTGACTACCTATATTCAACGAAGAGAGGTGGAAAGATGTCCGTGTAGCATTGTACAATCACATGAAGAATCAAGCACCGGCGAATGGACTATACAAGGCCATTTTTAACGAAGGACCGTACAACGACATGTTAAGACTTCATTTGGAATTCAGGAAAGCCAGCACCTCCACATAAATGGATGCACACACGGAAATGGGGTTGGTGATCGCGACAAGGTACACTTCGATAGTAGTTTTCTACTCTACTGTCTATGGGGGTGCGACAAGTGCCACATACCTTCCCATCGATAATTATACCGATCGTGATAGCCCAAGAGGAGAGATCCACATAGGAATTTGCCCCCGGGTCATTTCATAAGGTTCGGCATGGTTCATGACTCCCCACTCCCCCCTGTCTATCCGCAGTGGTTCGCTTATAGAGATCCAAACACTGTCGGACCTTGGATTCATCAATTACAATCTAGGTTAGATAGTTGGATCAACGTTGTACCTTAGTTTTTCTTTAACTTAGTTGTTGTAACTTAGTCTTTTCTTTAACTTAGTTGTTGTAACTTAGTTTTTCTATAAATTAGTTGTTGTAACTTAGTTTCTCTTTAACTTAGTTGTTGTTTTACTCATATTGACTTAAATTTGGTTATTCAAACATCTATTATTTCAAAAAAATGTCTCCCCGTAACATTCAAACTTATTCAACTAAGTTTGGTGAAAAAAAATTTGTACTGCGAATAGTAAAGTATTTGCTATTCGCAGTACAAATTAATTTTAAGTCAAATTAATAATATAAACACATAAAAATGTAATATAAACACATAAAAATGTAATCCAACACTTTTTTTTACAAAAAAAGGTCCTGTATTGATTCCAACAAAAAAGTAACTAGTAAAATGCTCTACTAATCAACTACAAACTACTTCGGTAAATTTACTTTCCGATATCATTTTTTGAAAAAAAAACACAGCGACACATCATTACATGTGTACAACGTCAATATGAATTAAAAAAATTTTGTACTGCGGTGATTAGTAATTTTGTACTGCGAATAGCAACCCCCATTATTTTATTCATTTTTGTACATAGTTTTACCCTACAAAATTCTTGTGAGCAAAATGGCGCCGTTGCCGGGGAATTGGAATTAGTCCAAGTCCTGAAATTGGTAATCGCCTTATTCGTAATTTATTTTTTATTCTTATTCATTATTTCTTTTTCTTTAAATTGATTCGTTCATTTGTTCCTGCTTGTATTTTGAACATGCCAGGCTTGATGCCGGGTAAGAAAAACCCGACACTATTGGAGGAAGTTCAAAACCGGGTTTGATGTCGGGTAAGAACAACCCTGCACGTTCAATCCTAATTCTCTTTCTGTTAGTTTCGTAATATTCTTTGCATTACATGTTTATTCTTTCCTCCTTTACTTTGTTCAAAATAGTATAATGTTTTACTCTTTCTTCTTTGCATTAATTCGTTCATTTTGGGTTATTTAAGTTTAACGTGTTGTGAGTGATGCCGGGTAAGGTAACCATGCACATTAGAAGGAAGTTTGATGCCAGGATCGACACATCCGGCATTCTACCCGGCATGTTCTCAATTTTGATTCTATTATCCGTAAAATTCCAGATTTATTTACATAATTTGTTATTCTTTATTCTTTTTATTCTTTATTCTTTTAAATTTTGTTCATTTGATTTATTTAGTTGATTGTACCGTTCGTAAGACCGGGTGTTGTAGTCCGGCATATTCGTATGAAGTCCAATGCCGGACACTCTAGCTCTGGCCCTCTGCCCGGCACTCTCAAATCCACTTTCCTTGTTTCTTTTATTATTTGTTTATTTTCGTAAAATGTTGGACTTATACATAATTCATTCTCTTATTCTTTATTCTTTATTTTTCTAAACTATTTCATACATAATTTATTCATTGATTTATTCATTCCTTTTTTTAAAATTGGTTTTTTTATGCCGTGCATAATACCGGAAGAAATAATCTGGCATATTTGGAGGAATTTCAACACCAGGAATAATACTTCTGGCACGAAAACCAACACGGCCTCAATGGTTATTATAGTTATCTTAAAATTTTGGATTTATTACATCATTTGTTATTTTATTTTATATCTTTAGTATTATAGTGTTTTATGTTATTCCCTTATATTTACATGTGAAACCCATTTTACTTATTGGTACAGTTATATATGTTGCTTTTATTCTTCTCGTATATGTAATTGAACTGCTACAGGTGTGAGGCAAGGAGAAAATTGTCAATCCTCCTTGCTAAATTAAAACAAAAGTTCAAGTGTCGGGCATACTGCCGGACAGGCTACATCCGGCCTACTAAAAACCTAATGTGTCGGATCCAAGGTATCCGGCATTGTGTTCGGCACCTCGGGTTTTCGAAAAAAAATTATAACCGGGTAAGTTCTCTTCTACCTCTCTCATTTTTACCCTACCAGTCAAACCACACAGAGACGGCGCAGCTCAACTGCACCGCAGACACCACTCCCCACGTCGAAGCTTCAGCACCGGACCACGCCACCGGGAACACACCACCAGTTCGCACAACCAAGGACCGTTACCAGAACCCCAGAAACCCACCGTCTATCACTCTCGACAGGTTCCTCTACACTTCAAGTTTAATTTTCGATTTCTTTTATATAAATCTGTTTGTTCATATGATTTTGTTGTTAATGATGGAATTAGAGGAACTTGGGGACCTGATTTAAATATTTTGAAGTTGTTTTGTGGATGTGTTCGAGTTCTGCAAAAATCTGGGTTCGAGGTTGAATGTGCCGGATGAAGGTGTCGGGTACCCTCTGTCCGACACAAGGTTGTTAGAACGTGTCGGGTTGCTTCTGTCCGGCACCGCACCTGGCACGACTCTATGGTTGATTTTTCTTCGTCTGTTTTTGACTCCATGCTTCTGAATTAGTGCCTAGGATATAATTTGTTCACATTATTCTTCATTTAGGTCTAATTAATAGGAATATGGTGATCTCTTGGTTCGGCTCCAGGATTCTTCAAATATTATAAAATTCTTATGAACTAACATCAATGATCTATCTTGTGGTACCCTTCTTTTTTCTTTCCTGCAAATGCCTCGCAAAAGAGCAGACACTCCTCCACGCGCATCCTATTTTGACTCCGAGGAGGATGAGCTCTTTGAGCAAGCTGATGCAGCCATCACTGATGCCACCACAGAGGAGGAGGAGGCTCCTCCTGCACCTGTGCCGCCTCGCCGTTCCACCAAATGGGCCGACAAGGAACCCGCTTCCAGCAGTGCCGCACAGCTTACCAAGAAAGCCAAGACAGGGAGGAAAAATAAGTCGGCCCCTGAGACTCAGAGTGGACCTGGATCCACTTCTTCAGCACCAGAGCAGGATGATTTTGGTACGCCCCTCCCTCTACCCTCCCGCATTCTTGATGAGCCCCATTTTGATAGGGAAGGTTTTGTTAATCCTTCCGCTGCTTAGTACTTTCATCACTCCAAGATGAAAGGAAAGTGGGTTCGGGAGAGACGAATACACCCAGATGTCTGCCAGCTCTCCAAGATTTCTAAGCTCTTTATGTGACACGGCTGGCTGGGGATACTAGACATTGGCCATGGAAATTTTTACCCAGGATTGGTGTGTGAGTTTTACGCCAACTCCGAGTACTGTGGACCGCCCAAGGCTTTAGGAGTTCAGATTCGTTCCTTCGTCTTGACACGTTGCATTATCATCACTCTAGAGAGCATCGCACTAACTCTGGGTATCGACTACGATCGACGACAACGGTCATTCAGCAGGCTGACCCTAGTAGAGTCCCAGAGCGCGCTATCCTTTCGTGGTTCGGATCACGTGTCCGTTATATGGATAGAGCCCACACTCGAGAGCGACACGTGATCCCTATTACTTTCATCACTGACCTCCAGTTGCGTGTGGCCATGGAGATTATCCGTCATAACATTTGGCCTTGCAAGCATTACGAGCTGAATGATATGGACTGCGTGTTGCTTCAGTATCTTCTCGGGCTAGCTCCGGGAGCAGTCGAGGCACGGTTCCCAGTTCAGAGATTGATGTTTGCGTAGTTGGTCACGTCATCCTGAACTGAGCGAGGCAGCGCCCCATCTTTCCTATGCTCATCCACCAGCAAAAGATTCAGACACTAGGAGAGACTCCGGTTCCTAGAGCTCGGATTTTCCATCCTGAGTCTACCCATATTGACCATGATCTTTTGCGACGCTAGTGGTTCAGAGAGTCACCTTCCGAGGAGTTCCTATATGTTCCTCCCGATCAGAGGCCTAGGGCCAACGCTACTGCACAGGACTACCCCAGCTATCAAAGAGAGGGTACTCAGCTCTCACTGCCTCCGCCACCTCCGATTTCCATCGGACCACCCCATGCCTCTACTTCAGATGTAGACCCTAGAGTGGTTGTAGAGCTCGACCACTTCCGTCAGGAGCTCCAGCAGCAACGCCACTCCATGGAGTCCTTCCAGGCAGCTCAGCAGGCCGCTTGGGGCGATTTTAAGACTTTTAGGTAGAGTTATGAGGGTATGCGCACTGAGTTGACTACCAGAGTAGACTCAGTTGAGCAGCATCAGTCGGAGGTTGGGCAGAGATAGCAGGCCTTTGAGGAGCGCATTACTCAGCGCCAGGATGAGCAGGAGAGGCGGGCTGAGGACCGTATCTTGCTGGCTGTAGATCAGATTAACAAGACCATGGCAACTGATAGAAAGAAGGCTAGAAAGGAGATGAAGAAGACGGTGGAGTGTTCTATGGCTGCTTTGATTAAGAGCCTCCTTTGTCAGGACAAGAAGATAAGGAAGGAGCGTCGGGAGGCAAAGAAGAAGGGGCTCCCTACCCCTAGCTCTTCTAGCCTCTCCGATTCTCCAGACGCTTCTTCTGACCCTTCAGATTCTCCATCACCACCCTCCTCCACACCAGCAGCAGTTCACTACTTCTTTCCCTCTTCCCTTGTTTTATTTTCTTTACATTTCTTTTTATTTCCTTTTATTTTCTTTTTTATGTATAACTAATGAATACTTATTTCTCTCCTTGTATTCTGAAAGCTTGGTACTTTTTGTGAGTTTTTTGTTTCAGTTGCCTTTATTTTTAGTTGACTTATGTTGTGCGCAATCTGATCCCTTGGCTCACCACAAGTCTAGGGCATTTCTGCCCTGGTTCTTCCTTTATAAGGGGAGTATTTACTTTTATTCTAGTTCATTCATTTCTCTCATATTTCATTTTCTTTTTTTAATCTTTATGAACTTCTTTCTTTTTTTTAACACTGGGGACAATGTTCCTGCCAAGTGTAGGGCAGGGGTCCCCCATTTCAAAAAATTATTTTATAAGAAAATAAAAAACTAGTATATTTAATATAATAAGATGAAGCGTATTGACTTCCTACTCAGCTTTTTGCCTGTCTTTGATAAAGTGGGATTAGGGAAGGATAAATGCTTATTCTCTTAAGAGGTAAGCTTTCTAATGACTTTTGGATTTCTGTTTTTAACTTCATGACTCTTTATTAACATGAGTACATGACCTTATTCCTATTTTTATCTTTGATTTACTTTTGGGTAATTTTTTTTCTTTTCGGAATGATGAAAATTCTTTTGGGTAAAAATCTTAAATATGGATTGTGTATGAAAAAAAAAAGAGAAGAAGGAAAAATAAGAAGAAAAAGAAAAATCTTCTTACAAAAAAAATCTGAAGCATTATATTCTATGATATTGCAAAATTTCCTTGGAATAAAGTAACAATCGATAGTTTTTCCTTTTGTTTTTCTCCTATTCCCCATTCTAAATAAAAAAAATCATGGTCAGATTCAGAAATCCTTGGAAAATAGGGTTGAATCATGAAATCCATTTATGAGGGTCTTGGCCACATTCAGAAACCCTTGATAAATAGGGCTTACTGTTGGAAACTGGAAAAAGGAAAGACTACAAATCCCTTATATAAAATAGCCCAAGAGTTTTTAAACGGTTTTGAAATTCTTTATTTTTATTTTTTACCCATTAGTATGTTTTTGATGGAATAAGGAAGATTAAGTGATGCTTATGAACTAGAGTCAGGTAGTTGGAAATGATTATCTAGTCATCATTATTAAGTTTATCTGTTTTGTGCATAAGCAGTTATTCTTTTCTAATTAAGTTTTGCTCGAGGACATGCAAAAGGTAAGTGTAGGGCCTTGATAAGCCGCATACTTATCATATTTTATATGCTAGATTTATAGGTATATTAGTCAAATTAGGGTTAGAATAGTTAATATTTATATTAATTTATATATATAATCTATTATATATGTTCAAACTTTTCTTTGGTGTATTTTTCATGATTAAGAATAAGTTTCTAACCAAAGGACGAGTGTTGCCGGGTTTGAAGCCGGATGCACCACTCACGACATCAATATGTAGCAGAACAAGGGTATTGCCGGATGTAGTGCCGGGTAGAACCTAGCCGTCACCAGTGAAAAGTCACCATGATTCATCAGAAGATAGTGGTTAATTACCGTTAACAAAATGACTGATGCCGGGTATGGTGCCGGACATCTCTTGTACGGCACAAGTACCTTTTCGCTCAGATTTGGTGGTTTCGACCGTTACAGTTGAGCACGTGTTTTATTAGGTGCCGGATGACATTGACCCGGCATAACCCTCGGCACATGGAGATTTCTGAAGCCTATAAATAGGTTGTGGGCCTACACATTAACACACACTTCAACACACCCCCCACACTCCATTCATTCACCAAATCCGCATCCATTCCAAGTGTTGGTGTCCAAGGAAGTTCTACGCAACCGTCCACACGATGAGAAGAAGATCCTTGTCGGGTTAAGGCTATGACCAATTCCCTTATCCTCCTTTGTTTTCTTTATTTTATCTGTGTGGATGGTGGAGTAGAACTCTTTGTCATCTTTGGTTAGGAAGGATACTCTTTGTAATACATTTATGATCAATCAAAAAAGTTTATGAGTTTCCAACTTAGATTTTGGTCTTAGTGCAAAGTGGAATAAACTTCGCTACTTGTTCTTCTTTACTTCAAAATTCTAACATAATGGGTTGAAGGAATCTAAGTGATCTTTGCCATTGTCTTCTATAAATTAGGGGATGCAAACTAAGATTTGGAATTAACCACTGTATTTTCCTCTTTCCTGTTCGTTTATTGGCGATAGATTTGCTGGATTCGATAATGGATTGAGAGTGTTTTGTTTCGAACAGAAACTGGAAGGCAATATTGACATTTTGACACTGTCGGACGCAATGTCAGGTGTCTGGTGTCCGGCACATTCAAAGTTCTTGAATGTGCCGTGTATCTTATGTCCGGCATCACATCCGGCGTGTTCAAAAGTTGGTTAGTTCGAAACTCATTACTTTGCTTGGTGATCATACTTGTTATTAGATTGATTATTCTCCTGAATCAAGGGTAATTCATTGTAAATATCATTTAGTTAGATCATTAGATAGTTTTTTTAATTTAAATTATCATTTAACTTTTCCCCTCTTGTTTAGAATAGGTAATTACCGAGGATTAGGACTAATTTTCTACTAAGTCCCTAGGGTTCAATACTCCCGGTCGTAATTTACTCACACTATATTCCGACCGGGAATTTTTGCTACCCGTATAGAGTTGTAGGATTCTCTTTTTATTCTCTTTTATTATTTTATTCATTTTTGTACATAGTTTTACCCTACAAAATTCTTGTTAGCACAACCACGTATCTATTGGCTACTTACTACATGTGGTTGCCATAAACAAGCTTGTATTCGAACAGGAAAAGAGATCATTTGGTCATTGGTGTGAACATTAATCAAGATCCAAATGCTGGAATGGTGCAAAATAGGAAGGAACATGTAGGGATCAACAATAGCCTTGGTGCTCTACTCTAACTTAATAATCTGGTGTAAAATTGGCTAGGTAGTACAATTGTTTGAGTGCTAGCGTAGTCGTATGTTATTAATTTGTTTTTTGAGTCCCTTCTGGCTAGTTTGATCTAGCTATCTAAACCGATTTCGGGTGCACATCGCTACTTGGTAGCCCGTGATAAAAAAAATTAGGGAAAATTCACAATATGCCACTAAATGTTTCATAATTCGTGATATACCCTTTTTTTAAATTTGTCCCTCATATGCCATGAAAATGTTTTGAATTCACAAAATACCACAATTTTATATCAAGCATTAACTGTACTTTGGAAAATGACCAAATTGCCCTTGACAATTGTTTTTTTTAATTTAATTTTTAAAATTTAGTGGTTTTTATAACGACTATTTTTGTGAATTTGTAAAAAAATTCACAATATACCCCTATTTTTATAAAAAGTTCACAAAATAGCCCTATTTTCATAAAAAAGTTCACAATATGCCCCCGTTTTATACAATGTTCACAATATGCCCTTGTTTTTTTACAAAAAGTTCACAATATGCCCTTGTTTTCCTTTTAAGTTGTTGTAACAAGTATTTTTCTATTCAAACGTAAAGTCATACTACAACTGATGGGCTTGTGGTTTCTTTCAATGGTGAGCATCGGGCATGCAGGATTGATACAACCCCTATCCTAAAGTAAGACACACTTTCAAAGTGTCACACAAGAACTCTTCAGTTGCAAGGAAATTGTCTTACTTTAGGATGAGGTTTGTATCGACCTTGCATCATCGGTGCCCACCATTGAAAGAAACCACAAGCCCAACAGTTGCAGTAAGACTTTTCATTTGAACAAAAAAATAGTTCTTACAACAGCTTAATAGAAAAATAGGGCCATATTGTGATTTTTTGTAAAAAACAAAATATTGGCATATTGGGAACTTTTTATGAAAACAAGGACATATTGGGAACTTTTTTCTAAAATGGGGTACTTTGTGGTTTTTTTTTTTGTGAAAACTGAGGTATATTGTGAAGTTTAAAAAAAATCAAAAAATAGTCATTAAAATAATCACTAACTTTGAAAAAATTAAAAATAATTAAAAATAAAATTTTCAGGGGCAATATGGTTTTTTTGCTGGGTATAGTTATCGTCCGTTACCAAATCGTAGCATTTGTGAATTTCAAAACGTTTGTGACATTTTTTTATAAGTTGGGCTTTTCACCAATTTATTTATTACGTAAGAGCCTGGAAAACCAGGGGATGAGGTTTAATGTGGGCCTCGTTAAAACCTCTTCTAAGCAAAAACCCGGTGGGAAAAAGCTTAGAGAGGGAAAAAGAGTACCCAACCTTCATCCTAGATTACAACCCATGTCTTTATCAAGTTCCATTCCATTACTACACAGACTAGGAAGGAATGTAGACTAGTTTACACCACCATTACCGTATCACTACGCACACACATTTAGTATATTAAGAATATTGCTGCTACCCACAAATAGTTCTACTGCAATCGGCAGCTCTTTCCACCATGACTTAGACCATCTCCATATCTCCATCTTGATCTTCCTAAGTAGGTCTTCTTTTATTAGCTCAACTCCATTGAACACTAGTTCATTTCTAGCCCACCATATATACCAGGAGCCGTAGAAGAATGTCGACAACCACACCCACTTCACTTTCTTTTGCCACCGCCTTGCATGCCAATCCTCATATATTTCCAGTGGTGAGCCTTGCATCAGAATGTGCGTACTCCACCAATCTCCAAGTTGATTCCAAATCCGCTGCGGCGCCATACATTGGAAGATAACATGAGTAGTAGATTCCAGTACCGTATTACATAGCGGGCAAGTACTATTTTCTTCTTCAATGATTCCTTTCTTCAATAGCCTATCTCTTGTGTTTAATCTGCCGAAAACAAGGAACCATACAAAGGTTTCTGTTCTGGGTGCCGCATTGCCACTCCATAGAACTTTGATGGAGTCAGTATTTACACCTAGATTGTTGTGTTGTAGTAGAAAATCAGTCATATCTTTTGTAGTGAATCTGTCGCCAGTGTTACCTTGCCACACTACATGGTCCTCGCCTGCATTACCTGGAAAGTTTCCCGACAGTGTGCCCATTAATTGGCCAAGCATCTCCAATTCGGTCGTAAGTAACTCCCTTCTCCATATTAAATTCCACCTTCAATTGCACCCGCCCTAGAAGCCCATCTCCCAGACTGTCTCATTTTGTTATGTACTTATAGAAAATAGGTGAGGAAATCGGTCTCTAAGCAGTCCTCCTGCCAGCCAAGGATCACACCAAAATTTGGTTTCTCTCCCCTCACCGAGCCGAATGATGATCTTCTCTCTCAAGGATTGTTCTATTAGCTGATCGGATCTTGTACATTCTAATATGGATGCCCATAATCCTTTCATTCGCCTGTTATATTGGCCACTCCCACCCATCGAATCTCTCTACTTTATACCATAAATCGAGCACACTGTACGCTTCCAGGGGGAATTTCTCTGATTCATAAATCTCTATCTCCATTTTGCCAGAAAGACTTCATTATGTGTTTCAATATTGGAGATTCCTAGTCCACCCCACCTCTTAGGATGCGCGATCTGACTCTAGGAAACCGGCCCGCTCGAGCTCCTTGTTCTTCGTCCCTAGAAGAACTGACATTGTAGTAGAATTAGTCTCTTTTGAACGCACTTCGGGATCGGGAATAATCTAGCCTAATACAAAGGAATGGCCTGAAGTACCGACTGTATGAATACTGCTCTCCCAGCCTTTGATAAGCATGAAGATTTTCATGCAGCTAGCCGTTTTTTTAAGTTTGCTGATCACCGGTTCCCATGTTGCTGCTTTCCTCGGGTTAGCTCCCAATGGACATCCTAAGTACATCATCGGGAGAGATCCAATTTGACATTTCCAAATATTTCTCACCAATTCAGTTTCCTCATCTGTGGCATTAATACAGTTTGCACACGATTTACCTCCGTTTCTGACTAAGCCACCCATTTATGCAAAAAGCAACATTATTTGTTTCAGCCCCTTCAACTCTTCCTCCTTCAATTGGTAAAATAATAGAGTGTCATCCTTAAACTGCAGGTGTGTAAGTCTCACTTGATGCGCTCCAACTTCTAATCCATTGTACACTCCACTTGACAGTGCTTTGTTTATCAAACAGCTGATAGCTTCAACTCCCAACACAAAAAGTAATGGAGACAAGGGGTCCCCTTGTCGTAATCCTCATTTTGGGGCAAATGGTTTGGTTGGGGTTCCGTTTACCAAGACTGAGATTTGGGTTGTTGTTATACATTCCCATACCCATCTTTGCCACACATTCTCGAATCCATATTTCTGTATCATATCGTCGACGAATCTCCATGATATAGAGTCATATGCTTTCCTGAAATCTAATTTCAGCAAGGCTCCCTTTTTCCTATTCGCGTTCAGCCAATACACCACCTCATTAGCTATGAACGGTCCCTCCAAGATGTTGCTCCCACTAACAAAAGCCGACTGATTTTCTTGGATTAGTCTGGGAATGACCAGAGCCAGTCTTTTTACCATTATTTTTGCAATAACCTAGTAGATGCATCCCACCATACTAATGGGTCTGAAATTTTCCAACTCAGTTGCTTCAGGCTTTTTTGGAATCAATACTATCCACGTCATGTTATTCCCCTCATCATCCTGCTCGAGGTAAAGAACTTCCTTACTTCCTGTGAAAATTTTGTGCCTACTAGTGACCACAGTCTCTTGATGAAGTTGAAATTATATTTGTCATAACCAGGAGACCTCGACCTATCACATTCTGCAACAGCCTGTTTGATTTCTTTTCTACTCAGTACACTAGTAGAAAAAAGATTTTAAATGACGCACTTTAAACCACGGTTATCACATAACCGTCATTTAAAAATTTTAAACCACGGTTATTAGAGTAACCGTCACAAAAATTCTCGGCGGGAGATTTTATACCACGGTTCTAGGTGGAACCGTCGTATATAGCTTGACGTGTTATATTTTATACCACGGTTCTGGGTGGAACCGTCATATATAGTTTGACGCGTTGTATTTTATACCACGGTTCTGGGTGGAACCGTCGTATATAGCTTGACGCGTTGTATTTTAAACCACGGTTTGGTCAGAACCATGGTATATAGTCTAAGCGGGAATTTTGATTTTCGACCCAAATTAACGCGGCTCTTTCTCCGTTCTCTTACATATATTTCTCTCACTTTTGCAACCCACACTAGCGAACAAATCGAACATGCTCTAGCCACAACTCTTCTTCATTCTCTTCAACTCCTTTTTTTTGCAACCCACCGGCGAACATGGAACTAAGCTCTGCACCATCTCTTCAACTTCACAACCCATACTGGAAAACAAGGAACACATGCTCTGCGCCTCTTCCTTAATCTTAACTCACTGTAATTTTTGCAACCCTAACCGGCGAACAATGACATGCTCTGGCCTCTCTCATTCTCTTGTTTTCACGGTAATTTTTGCGAACAAGGAACACATGCTCTGTGCCTCCTCCTCATCTTCACTGTAATTTTGGCAACCCTAACTGGCAAACTGAACACGGTAATTTTGCAACCCACCGACGAACAATGAAAACGGTAATTTTGTAACCCACCGACGAACAAGGAATACTACATCCACTCATTATTTTGCAACCCTAATTCGCATACAAGGAACATACATGTTCTGGCCTCTTCATTCTCTTGTGTTTGAGCTCTGTTGAGAATAGACTGAAGGCGGCGCTAAATCGCCGGCGATTTAGCAAAAAAAATCACTGACTATAAACCACGGTTTTATGAATAACCGAGATTTATTTGTTGATTTTATACATTATATACCACGGTTTTACACAATAATTGTCATTAATACTCACTTTATACCATGGTTCGGGCTCCTAACCGTCGTATAAAGTCAATGAATATCGCGGGAGAGAGGTCTTAAACGACGGTTTCAGTCAACCGTGGTTTTTTTCCCTTACTTTAAACGACGGTTATGAACCGTCGTTTATAGCCATTTTTTAATATAAGACGCGAGCATAAACCACGGTTTATAACCGTGGTTTTTAAGCAAAATAACCGTGGTATTAAACATTTTCTGCACTAGTGGTATTTTTTTTTATCAGGGGGCTACAAATGTAGCGACATATAACCAGATATCTGGTGTTACAGCAAGGATTACACCTTGCCAGGATACTAAACACTTAAAAACAGTAAAAAAACATTACAATCCATAGAAACTCTCACGGTCCATAGCTTAAAAAAATCCTTCAGGTTTCTTGAATGCTATTGTATCTTACGCGGCCCCACAGATTTCCTTCTTTCTTACCCATTTGGTAGGCCTTCTTTTCAATCAGATAGCTCCTGCTGTGCTTCGCGTCCCTCTTCAGCTCTTGCGAGATTCCACGTGGGCAAAACTTTGGTAAAGGAGTCTTTGGTGGGACTACTTACTGTTACCGCTTTTTCTCAGAATTCGGTCAATGTTTGCTAGTGATTTCCTTGGGTACGGATAATGGATCTGTAATCTCTGACCGTATTTGAAACACTCTCGCGCTTCAGAGGATATTTTGTGTGAGAATGTTTAACTTTCTTCTTCCGAACGGGAGACTTACTATTCTGCTTGGTAATATTCTCCGGAGAGAGATCCACCCGCAGATTTATTCCTGGTATCGATTTTCCATCAACCGGAGTGGGCCGCCCTTGGTTTGGAATGTTAACTAGACCGATCCTTTGGGTTACTGGGCCATCCTCCTCCGGGCTTAAGGTAGTAAAGTCCACTGCTGATGGGGATTTGCACAAATCAATAACGTCACAGGGCAGAGTTGAGTGAGGGTGGGGGCTACATGCCACCAATTCATTAATTTGGTCGGGAGGCTGAAAAGGTTGTGCCCTTCCTTGTGGATTAATCTCCACTGCAGTAACGCGCTTTGAAGACAGAATTGTCTCATCATTAAGTTTAAATGGCGCCTTAACAGAGACTCGTGAATTCACAGGAATGGGCGCCACAAAATGTGGGCCGCTCTTTGACAGTAACCCTTTGTTGAGAATAGGGGAGAACTGAAACAGAACTTTATCGATAATGCAGAGAAGTTTTCCATTCATTGCAATAATTAACCCACTACCATAGGAATTGTTGCCGAAAAAATCGGCGTCGCCTAGAAAACAGTACTGGGGGGTTGTGCGACTAATGGGTGCAGGACCTTGGAACGTGTCGTTCGACCTGACGATTGGAAAGAGCGCTCCTTCACGAAGAATTCAGCCTGCGACGTCGTTTGGGCATTACCCGGACTGACTTTCCCTGTTGGCGATTGGGGGTTGCGTTCCGACTGAGATTCCGGTGGACTTGGTGAATTCTGGCCATTTTCAAAGTTGTGCTGAGATAGTTCCTCTGCCCAAACTCTATAATTCCCACATTAAATATGCGACCTTCGACTTCCACCTTGACATCTTCATTGATGATGGACATCCTCGTTGTGTCTAAAGTAGCGTGTGCCTCTACAAACTTAGGCAGAAGATGCATGTCACTGGAGATTGTTGAGATGCTTCTGAGATGCCTGGTGACCAACCGCATGGCTGTTTCAGACCAAGCATGGAGCGGCAGTCCCCGCACTGCTATACTTGTAGAGCGAGTCGTGAGTTGGTCGTCATACTGCCAGGCTCTTTTGTCCCATCTCAATTCTTCCCCAGATTTAAGTGCAAGAATTCTTCAGCCTCTTCAAGGGATTTAAAGACCAGAATGTATTTAGTTGGGGAGAGGCAGACGATTGACTCAGTATTCAACTCCCAAGTTAGCATCAACTGTTCCATTCGCTTCAAGCTTGTACAGACAGGAAGGGAAACAACGATGCTTCGAGCCAGCTTTTCTTTAATTAGGAGCGATGGTCAACAGCCACTGCCTGCCGGTCAACATCTAATAGCCATATGTCACTGGTCAAAGTGTACTAGGGGAAAGGGAATCTTATTCGCTAGTAGGGGTGGGGAATCAAGTTAGAGGGATTTGAGGTAATCCCATTCCCTTTCTCTTTCCTGAAAACTTAAAAAAAACTAACTAAACAAACAGCAGGAAACATAATCAATCTGACTCCCTTTTTTGTTTACCCCAAACGCTCCCTAAGTTTGTCCACCTTTTAGCCATCCTTGCACCTAAAGGTATTGTCAACCAATTCACAAATTTCCTCATAATTCAGGTCCCTTACTTAAATGAATAAGAAAGTAAACCCAAGGTTTTACAAGGATTTTCAAGGGAAGAAATAATTGCAATCTTGCCCCCTGAAGTCAGTCCAGTTTCATTTGTCTCGGCTGCTATAGACCAATCCTATTACAGACTTATATTGGAAACCTTAAAAGTAGGTACAACCTGCTGAAATCCTATAGGCTCTTTCACTTCCAAGCATACCACTAAAGATTCTTATACATGGAAGGCTGACCAACTGGCCCATGAAGCCTCTAGGAGATTATTACAAGAATTTTCTCAACTGTCGACTTGAGAATGAGTTACTCCCTATAGGTGTGAGTGTGTGTGTGGTGGTAAGGGGGACAAATATACTAAGTGAGTAAAAACTTAATGTAGTTGGAGAAATAAAGAGTGGTGACAATCATCAGAACTTGACAGTTAATTGTTGGACGAAGCTCCTGGTTTGGGATGTGGTTAAGAGTTAAGAAAGACAACAGAGTAGAATAAAAAAGCTAAGGATATTTCTACAAAACAAACTCCCCAAAAGGCACCTCTCTCTGAGAGATGTTCCTAATCTACCAAAAAGGCAAGTTACCCAACAATTTAACTAATCATATCCATCCTCCCCAATTCCCCCCTCTATTTATAATATCCTAATTACAGCTAATTCCCCTTACCCATTATACCCTTGTTATTATCGACAATATTACTAACAACATCATCCGTCCTCAAACAAGCCTTGCCCACAAGGTTGGAATGTGAAGAAAAAAAAAGCAACACAAGAAAACTTCCTCTATAGCTTGCTAGTGCTACTAGATAAGTAAATGGTGGCAAGGGTAACTTCGGGACGGAGTTAAACAACCAGCATCTCTTTAGATTCAAAGACTATCCTACGTCCTTGGAACTTCTTCCTCCAATGTGCCCCCTGGATTGAAGTGCTAAGGCATAAACTCTTCATCCTCAACGAGAATCAAAGCCCACAAACCATGATTCGAACATTGATAAATAGGGGAGGATGGTTGTTTGCACTTGAAACACAACCCCTATGCCCACAAATCAACATACTCATGTTATGTACTTGGGCGAGCCATTTTGATGGTACGATCAGACAAAGGGCGAGACTCAGAAGATCCTGTTGAAGCAGCAAATAGCGAAGCAAACTGGGAAGAACCATCAAAATAGGGAGATTTTAGATTTGGGTAGACTCCCGACACCATTGTGGAGGACAGCGGTCCCCCCCCCAATGATTAATGAATCAAGATGAGAAGAAAAAACTGGAGTAGAAATAGAATTTGACATAATATCACTCGCAGAAGAAGCTGATCCATAACTTGTCGCTAAAACAGGCTGATCTCCAAGGCCAAATTGAAGCCCTGAAGTCGCCTGTCTCTTGTCGCCTCCCTTTCCCCCAATTATTAGCTGCATCACCTGCTCGATTTCTCAAGCTAAATTCATGGTGCGATAGATGTCAGAAACCTCATGAGAACAGATGCGAATGTGAATCTCCTCCCGCATGCCGTTTAGAAAACATCCCACATAATGTGTCTCGCCAAATCAGCCACACAAGAAGATCAAGCAATGAATTCGTTAATGTTCCTCATCTTCACTGTAATTTTTGCAACCCTAACCGGCAAACTGAACACGGTAATTTTGCAATCCACCGACGAACAATGAACACGGTAATTTTGCAACCCACCGACGAACAAGGAATACTGCATCCACTCATTATTTTGCAACCCTAATTCGCATACAAGGAACATACATGTTCTGGCCTCTTCATTCTCTTGTGTTTGAGCTCTGTTGAGAATAGACTGAAGGCGGCGCTAAATCGCCGGCGATTTAGCAAAAAAAATCACTGACTATAAAACATGGTTTTATGAATAACCATGGTTTATTTATTGATTTTATACATTATATACCACGGTTTTACACAATAACCGTCATTAATACTCACTTTATACCACGGTTCGGGCTCTTAACCGTCGTATAAAGTCAATGAATATCGCGGGAGAGAGGTCTTAAACGACGGTTTCAGTCAACCGTGGTTTTTTTCCCTTACTTTAAACGACGGTTATGAACCGTCGTTTATAACCATTTTTTGATATAAGACGTGAGCATAAACCACGGTTTATAACCGTGGTATTAAACATTTTCTGCACTAGTGGTATTTTTTTTATCAGGGGGCTACAAATGTAGCGACATATAACCAGATATCTGGTGTTACAGCAAGGATTACACCTTGCCAGGATACTAAACACTTAAAAACAGTAAAAAACATTACAATCCATAGAAACTCTCACGGTCCATAGCTTAAAAAAATCCTTCAGGTTTCTTGAATGCTATTGTATCTTACGCGGCCCCACAGATTTCCTTCTTTCTTACCCATTTGGTAGGCCTTCTTTTCAATCAGATAGCTCCTGCTGTGCTTCGCGTCCCTCTTCAGCTCTTGCGAGATTCCACGTGGGCAAAACTTTGGTAAAGGAGTCTTTGGTGGGACTACTTATTGTTACTGCTTTTTCTCAGAATTCGGTCAATGTTTGCTAGTGATTTCCTTGGGTACGGATAATGGATCTGTAATCTCTGACCGTATTTGAAACACTCTCGCGCTTCAGAGGATATTTTGTGTGAGAATGTTTAACTTTCTTCTTCCGAACGGGAGACTTACTATTCTGCTTGGTAATATTCTCCGGAGAGAGATCCACCCGAATTTATTCCTGGTATCGATTTTCCATCAACCGGAGTGGGCCGCCCTTGGTTTGGAATGTTAACTAGACCGATCCTTTGGGTTACTGGGCCATCCTCCTCCGGACTTAAGGTAGTAAAGTCCATTGCTGATGGGGATTTGCACAAATCAATAACGTCACAGGGCAGAGTTGAGTGAGGGTGGGGGCTACATGCCACCGATTCATTAATTTGGTCGGGAGGCTGAAAAGGTTGTGCCCTTCCTTGTGGATTAATCTCCACTGCAGTAACGCGCTTTGAAGACAGAATTGTCTCATCATTAAGTTTAAATGGCGCCTTAACAGAGACTCGTGAATTCGCAGGAATGGGCGCCACAAAATGTGGGCCGCTCTTTGACAGTAACCCTTTGTTGAGAATAGGGGAGAACTGAAACAGAACTTTATCGATAATGTAGAGAAGTTTTCCATTCATTGCAATAATTAACCCACTACCATAGGAATTGTTGCCGAAAAAATCGGCGTCGCCTAGAAAACAGTACTGGGGGGTTGTGCGACTAATGGGTGCAGGACCTTGGAACGTGTCGTTCGACCTGACGATTGGAAAGAGCGCTCCTTCACGAAGAATTCAGCCTGCGACGTCGTTTGGGCATTACCCGGACTGACTTTTCCTGTTGGCGATTGGGGGTTGCGTTCCAACTGAGATTCCGGTGGACTTGGTGAATTCCGGCCATTTTCAAAGCTGTGCTGAGACAGTTCCTCTGCCCAATACTCTATAATTCCCACATTAAATATGCGACCTTCGACTTCCACCTTGACATCTTCATTGATGATGGACATCCTCGTTGTGTCTAAAGTAGCGTGTGCCTCTACAAACTTAGGCAGAAGATGCATGTCACTGGAGATTGTTGAGATGCTTCCGAGATGCCTGGTGACCAACCGCATGGCTGTTTCAGACCAAGCATGGAGCGACAGTCCCCGCACTGCTATACTTGTAGAGCGAGTCGTGAGTTGGTCGTCATACTGCCAAGCTCTTTTGTCCCATCTCAATTCTTCCCCAGATTTGAGTGCAAGAATTCTTCAGCCTCTTCAAGGGATTTAAAGACCAGAATGTATTTAGTTGGGGAGAGGCAGACGATTGACTCAGTATTCAACTCCCAAGTTAGCATCAACTGTTCCATTCGCTTCAAGCTTGTACAGACAGGAAGGGAAACAACGATGCTTCGAGCCAGCTTTTCTTTAATTAGGAGCGATGGTTCTAAGCTAACGAAACCTTGAGAGTGTATATTTTGACTAGGGGGAGTACTGCTGCGCGGAGGAGAAGTTGGTCTCTGGTGACTTGAATCCGCTTGCGTAGCTTGTGGTTTCGGTACCCAACTTGAAGGTGGGACTCCGGGGGTAAACCTCCGGTTGATTGCTGTTTGTGTTTGCAGTTTACTTCCGTCCACCATCATACCATTTGTTTCACTAATCGCCTGGTCAGCATCCTCTTTTAGTTTGTATTCGACAAACCCATATCTAGTTTTCGTGCGTATTCTTGGGACCTTGGGCAAGCGAATGCCGATAATCTGTCCAAACTTGTCAAAAAGGTTCCAGATAGTACCCGGCCTGGTGATTGGGTTTATATTATCAATGAATACAGTCGCTCCTGGGGTAGGTTTCCGGGCTGGATCGATGTAGTCGACGGTCATAGTTGATGGTGGAGAGCGACGGCGAAGGACGGGTGAAAAGGACGATGAAAGTGCAGGCAATTTTGGTGAGGGTTTGGCTGTGAGGGAGGGTGGTTGATCTGGTGTTAGAAGGCGTTGAGGCTAGTGTAAGTGGTGGTGCCATGGTGGTAGGTTGAGTTTCTCGGGTTGATGGGTGAGGGGGTTAGGAGGGGAGCATAGGGCGAGGGCGACATTGGATGGTATGAATTCCAGAATCTGGTTATCTTCCACTGGGATTAGTCTGTTTTCTGGTTCAGGTGGAACAATTTCTGGAGTAACCCTGACTTAAATATTGTTTCAAAGTATTGTACCACTATGGATCTGATATCATCGGGGTTTTTCAGACAAGTTTCAAAAAGAGATATATCACAAATTGTGATAGTGAATTTTCTAAAAGCAGGTAGTATTAATTAAAAAGGCGAGTGGAACAATTGTCAAACATTTAGTGGAATTAAAGATTATGATGTGTCGGGAAAATATATACAAAGTACATGCCAAACTCTAGTAAATGTCTACACACTTTAATCCGTCCATTTTCTTGTTCATGCAATAACAGCAACAGAACGAGGAGCTCTAATAAATAAATATAGTAGCTTTAGCTGTCTATATCATCGATCCTAACTATGGTCTACGGGACAGTTTCATTATGTAGGAACACGGCTTATATATTATAGAAGAACAAATAAAAACATTAAGTGTAGAACCGCATTACACATAGGACTTAAGTATCTACTATATCACTGCCCAACCACATATAGGACTTAAAAATGGTCATCTACAGTAAGTTTGGTTAATTGAATATTCTTTGACCGGGTGAGAGTATCATCTTTGGATCAAATTTTGCTTTCCTCTCCTTAAAAATCTTCCATTTTGACCCAAAATGGTTCCTCCAGAACTCTTGTTTACTGCTTCTTCCACCATCGTGATAATGCGGAAGATACTGCTTGATTCTGATCTCTTTCTCCTGACAAAATCTTAGTATTTGATGATTAAGTTCCTCCAGATGGTGCCAGTCGTTGGCCCCGGTCGAATGCAGCAACCCTACTGTGTAAAACACTTCATCTTCATCCTCCGTTATAACTGCAGACATCCTGTTGTCCCACCTGCAAATCATCATATATAAATAAGCGCCAACTTACTTTAATCAACAACTTTTTCCTAAATTTATTTTTAATTGTTCATCAAGAATGAAGCTGTTTTTACTTGTTCCGGTTCATGGGGTAGACAAGAATAGGACCCAATGTGGCCTTATCAGCTGACTGTTGTTGCTTGGCAATGATGTTCAAGAAAACCCCATCATTGAAATCTGAGATACGTGACCTAGGCAGAAACATGTTAAGCCATGGATGTGGAACTTCCCATAGGTTTTTGGACTGTAGCTCCAGCTCACCTTCCCTAACTCTATTTAGAAATTCCATGAATGACACATCCTTGTAGAAGATAAACCCAGGAATGATTCCTAATCCTTCAACAATCACCTCAAGCTCCTGCAAGCACGCAATTCTTAAGATTATCAAATCATCCGGCCTTTCTTTGCTAGACAGAAGATGATGATGACATAGTGAAGTTGTTTAAGATAATATATAATTAAGAACAAACCTTATCAATGGTCGTGGAATTGTTGGTATGATGATGATGATGATGATAGTCGTAGTAGATGGCGATCTCTAAGTAGTAAATGATACCACTGTTTGGGATGGTTAAAGATGCGATTTTCAACTGATCAGAAGCTGAGAAAAATGAGGATCTCCAGTTGTTTGGAGAGCTGTCTTTGGGCATAACAAGAGACCCTTCTACGTAATTCAACCCACTAAACGATTTGTCCTCGTACTTGGAGATTAAGTGCTCTTGATCCCTTGTAAATTTTCCAAAATCATCGTATAACATTCGGACCCATTTCACCTGCAAAACAACAAGTTTTAGCTAGAATAACAAATGATCACTTTTATTTATGTTAATAAAGAGTTTAGAATTAATAATGACCTTTTTAGGAGCTGGGTGGAGAGGGATCCTAGCTCTGGTGATGATTCCAAACTGGCCAAGACCTCCAAGCACCGCGTAAAAGAGATCTGAGTTTATCTCTCTTGAGCAAGTCAACAGCTTCCCTTTCCCTGAAGATCACTAATTCGTTAATTAATAGCAACGTACAAAAGAGACCCCCGTTCCCTTTTTTGTTTATTTTCTCGGGAGACTTAGGGCACATTAATTAATTAAAAGTGGAAATTGATTTAGTGGAATATTAACATGCATGGAGTATTAAATAGGGTTAATTAATTATGCACCTCAAGCCGCCACCTTGTTACTCTTAACATCAGGTCAACATTTTAGCTAGTAAAAACATTACTATATAGTGGGTTTTTAATTAATTTTATAGAAATGGATGCATACAGTAGAGATATATAGTTACCAGTAACCACATCGAGCTCAAGCACATTGCTGATCTGCGGACCATAACGAAAACTCTGGCCACTAATTCCCGCATTTGACAGAGTCCCACCAACACTAAGGTAAAGATAATCAGTCCACGACACAGGCGCAAGCCCATGCTCTAACGACGCAACCAGCACATCTATCCACAACTGTTCACCCCCAACGTCTACGTAATCAACATCACAAGCAGAATTAGATTTACTACGATAAACCCTAATCCTACTTCTTCACTTGATGACGATTCAAAGCAGACATTTCCACCACCACACCTCTCTCAGCCATGGCTTGTCCCCGTAGAGAATGGCCACAACCTCTAGCTGAGATTCCATAGCCGACTGGCGATGGGAGACTGTACGAGAATTCAACAAGTGAGACGATGTCGTTTATAGTGTTAGGATAGAAGACTGCAGCAGGAGGTAAGAAGACCATCCGACCAAAGTCTACTGATGCAGCGTGGGTTGATTTTGGGTCGAAACGAAGGCATGGTGCGATGTGGAGAGGCGGTGCTGGTGGTAGGTGGTGGTTAGTAGAATATGGGGTGACAGTTGTAATAAGAGAAGTGATAGATTTCCATGTGGTGAAGATTAGGTTGGTGAGGATGGATATGAGGGAGTGGATTGTGAAGACTAGTGTTGCGCGGATCAGTTGTGGGGAGGATGATTTCGCCATAGCTAAGCTAAGCTAGTTACAATATTATGGATTTTTAATTTGAGTGGGGAAGGCGGCCGGGAAGGATGATGATAATAATAGATAAGATAAGCAAGTGCCTGCCTGCCGGTGTTACTTTAGGGGGGTATATATAGCAATGTGAAAAATGATGTGCGAAAGTGCAGAAAATCTCCAACAAGATCTTTATTTCTATATCACATTCTTTTTTGTCAGCGGAAACATATACTATAACTCACTTGTCAGCCAGGGGGACCGAGGGGTAGAGTCTCGAAAATTTTGAAAATTTGTCAAATTATTCTTATAAATTTTTAGAAAATACAAACATAATATAAAATTTTAAAGAAAATTATTGCCTGTATTTCTCCTTGCCGGAATGTCTAACTAATAAATACGGTAGTAATTCGCCAGCGACCCTTTCTTGTCTCCCTCGTGTCGTGTAGTGTGTACTCCTTTTTTTTTACGCAACAATTTTTTTCATTTCATATTGTTATTTTTTAAAGGGAAATTTCACGATATACCCCCAAGGTTTGAGCGAATTTTAGGAGATACCCCTGAGGTTTTATTTTCATTACGAGATACCCCTGAAGTTTCATTTTTTTACGATATACCCCTGAGGTTTCACTTTCATTACGATATACCCCTGAGTTTTCAACTTTATACGAGATGCCCCTCAGTTCAGATTTTGATATATTATATTTTCATATCCACATTTTACCCACGCACCATATGCCCCGCAATAACCTCACGGGTTTATGGTCAAATTTTTTAAAATGAAAAATATTAACAAAATTAATGCACATAAAAATTAAAGATCAATTAAAATTTTAATTCAACTTAAAAACATTAATAAAATTATAATAAAAAATAAAAAAATTAGAATCATAAAAAATTTAAAATAAATAGAAATGAAACAACAAAAAATAATCTATTTAAAAAACTTATATTGTTACATAATTTAAACGGTGACTTAAAATCATAAAATTTTTATAACAATTATAATTATATTAAATACAAGAAACAATTTTATCAATTATAGTAAGAGTTTATTAACGAATATATTATACGATATCAATAATCACAAGAGAAATGATTATATTTTATGGTTTTTATACTATAATCACAAAAGAAATGATTATATTATTTGATATCAAAAATTAATATTTTAAATTAGAAAAATAAACTCTTGAAATCATTATTTTATGGTTTTTATAGATATTATAGTGGCTTAAAATCATAAAATATAATCATTTCTTTTGTGATTATTGATATCATATAATATATTTGTTAATAAACTCTATCTATAAATAATAAAATTATTTATAATTTCTTGCGCTTAATATAATTGTTACAAAAAATTATGATTTTAAGCCACCGTTTAAATTATGTAACAATATAAGTTTTTAAAATAGATTATTTTTTTGTTGTTTAGTCATTTCTATTTATCTTAAATTTTATTATTCTAATCTTTTTTATACTTTTATTAATATTTATTATATTGAATTAAAATTTTGATTGATCTTTAATTTTTATGTGCATTTTGTTCATATTTTAAATTTTAAAAAAATACAAATATAATATAAAATTTTAAAGAAATTAGAGTCAAAATTTTTTAACCCTCTACACAATTCTGGGTGTCAAAAAATTTGTTGCCTCTCCTTGCCGGAATGTCTAACTAATAAATACGGTAGTAATTTGCCAGCGACCCTTTCTTGTCTCCCTCGTGTCGTGTAGTGTGTACTCTTTTTTTTACGCAACAATTTTTTTCATTTCATATTATTTTTTAAAATAAAGTGGTAATAAATTAAATACGAAAGTGACCGTATGAAATGGTACTCAAACAATTGGGCACAGGGCAGACAATTGGCTTGAGAAAGAAACAAAAGATCTTGTTAATATATGAATAATTAAGAATAATAATGCTAGTAGCCCACAAACCCACAGTGATTACAAGATAAGAGTGAAATTGATGATTGATCCCTACTCTTGAAAGTGTAAAATAATTAGTTATTTTGTGTTTTCAAAAAAAAAATAGTTATTTTGATATATCGTTGAAATAACCCAAAATAATCCAAAATTAATCACTTAAAAGGGTCATACATAATCTGAAATTATTCCACGCAACATACTACTATTATGAATCCTAGTACTTTTATTCTAAGACTTGCAAGTTTACTTTATGTTCAAGGATAACCGTATTCACGTGAAAATCAATTGATGATTGCAAGTCACGATAATAGATTATGCCTGGATTACATAGGATCTCACAGCAATATAAGGACACGCTCATATACGTAGTATTAATAAGATACTACTATAAATATTTTATGCGCAACATTAAGACTCTGACCCGGCCTTTGTCTCCACCTTATGATCGTATAGATAAGTAAGAGAGACCGACCATCCAGAGAATCTTGTCGAATTAGATCCCGCGTATCTTCGTAAAGTGTGCTACTGTGTATTATTAATGATCGGGTATTTTTATCAATCATGTGTAACTGTATCACATGATTTATTAACATACTATCATAGTAGTAAATTTAAAATACCTATTTAATAATAATAAAAAGTAAATTTAAAAGTGTTTCAAAATAAAACCGAACAATTAATTAGTTAGTAATGAGACATCATAAGCGTGAAAGCCAAGGGGTGTTAGCGCATAGTTTCTTAATTTTTTTGGATGTAATGTTAGTGAAATATATTATTTTATTATATAAGAAAATTTTCATATCTACAATGGTAGAGTTTCTTAACACTATCTTCTCTTTCATTCATGGTTTTTACTTTAACAAGATACTATAACTTTTATTTATTTTTATTAATGACACAATGTTACGACCAATAGGATTGATTTGCAAAACGTTGCTTAACTAAGTAACGATGAGAGTGAATAAAGGTGGATTCCACTCCATTGTAACACTAATTTTATTTTTTTTACGGGCTGAATCCACACCACTATGGATGTCCTTATATAGAATGAGTGAAATCCAATCCGGATGTTACAATACAAATCCACGACATACTACTTTAAACCATAGAAAAATTTGGCAGCAGCCGGGCATGCTGATCCACCCTTTTTGTCTCGTTAATTCGCATCATCATCATTATTATCAATTCGTTCTTTTACTCTAGGCTAGGCACACGATGTAAAAAAGTGCAACTTATTTTTTATTGTTAGATTCTTAAGCTTTTTCGGGTCCTAATTAATAGTAGTAATAATAACAAACAATGTTTTCTCTAGCTAATAAAATAGACAGTCCTATATAAAGTCAACATTATAAGTAATTTATTTTCTTATAGGTAGACAGACAGCTTAATAAAGACATCGATCCACTTGGAGATTTCTATTGACTGGAGACGCAGGGTCATCTTCTTAATTATGTCAAGTTTAGCATCGATCGTAAGACACTTGTACAAATAATGAAGTAAGGGCCCGTACGTATCTTTAAATATATAGAACCAATACAATAGTAATACGTTTCTCATGCTAGTGTAGGTAAATATCAAATGAAGTCGTATGAACCAATTTGTTTGTCAATATGGCACATGCATGCATGCGTTCATGGTGTATGGACCACTTAATCATATAGACAAGTGTAAATCTATGGAGGATCTATAGAATGGACGTCATATCTTTGGCTTGAGGAACTAATTGTCTTGTCGTTGTTGTTGAAGAACATTATAACTTTTGACCAATCGTTTAACGCGGCTAGATTTGGTAAAATCGAATAGAATCGATATCTTCTTAATAGTCGTTCTCAAACCAATCGAAGTAGCTCATAATCAAAACGTGTTTTTTTTTTATAAGTAAAACGTGTTTTCTTATCCTACGCACTTGGAAAAAGGTAAGGTAGATAGTACCGGGTAAAAGACGAAGAAGAAGAAGAATCTATTCAAAAAATCTACTCTTGAGATTTGAGAAAACAAAGGAATGCATTAATTGACTTGGGGAACCATTTTGGTTTCCTTTCGGGGTTCTAATGTCGAAAGTGAAGGGAATGACGCATGTATTTTCTATATTAAAATTCACTATAGTATATCCCTAAAATCTTTGGTACTTCACAAGTTTTAAAATTGTAGTATTATTTATATATTTTTTTAAAAAATTAATGGCATTGTTTGAATTAAAAAAATTGTCCAATACTTTTTTCGTAAAGTAAAGTTTCATAAAATCCTCTTGTATAAAAAGGATATTTTATGAATTTTAAATCTTGTTAGGGATATCTTATAACCATGTTTTTAAAATGGGGTATGTTGTGAATTATGAATTTTTGTAAGGTATATTTTAAATTTTCACAAAATACTTTTAAAAAAATGATGTAATGCTATTATGTCCATAAACAAAAAATATAAAAATACACTACTAGTTAACAAAGTATTTTTGAGTTCATAATATGCGTTCAAGTGTCATCTAATTCACACAAAATGTAAAATACTATAAAAAAATATAGATAAATATAAAAAAGATATTAACAATATAACAAAAATATTACAAAAAGTTATAAAAATTTATGAGGATGTCTTTGTGGCTTTTCTATTTTATTTTCAATTTTTTATAACTGTGTTATATTTTATAGTTATCTATATTTTTGTAATATTTAAATTTTTGTGAAAATTTAATGATTTTTACTAACATTTAAAAAATATATACTTTGTTAATTAGTAGGTGTATTTTTTATATATTTCTTTTTATTTCTGATTAACGACATAGTGACATTTTATGAATTTTTGTAAAAATATAATAACATTTGAAGACTTCCATTTTTTTTTAGAACGAATTAGCCAAAAATGTTTCCCTTTTCCTTTTGTATATATATCATGTTTCGAGTTTTCCAACTGAAGTGCGTCACGCACGCATGCATATACTGATAGTCTGATACAGAGAGCAGTGTACCGTTTGTGTGTGGTTCACTGATGCCCATGCACACGCATCCGTATATATATTCTGTATTCAGTCTGATACTAATATCTTCAACGCAAGGCAATGGTTGTGTGTCTACTAGCTACTGTAGATTTGCCTGCCTAGTGCCTAAGTTTGAAAACAAAACAAAAAAGTGTTGACCGTTGGTCAATGAATATACCCATGTGTTACAGGCCTTGCGGTAAGGTTCAGGTGCCCACAGAAACTTCTCAGAACAATTGAGTGATAGATAAGATATGGTTGGGTTGGGTTGCATGACCCATGATACTGACGGGCGATTTGTACGAATCAGATCTTCACCAGCGAATCCAAATGTATACGTACACATGTCTTAATCCATAGATTTGTATGTTTTCATTTCTCATATACTAGTAGTATGACCTCATTCTTTTGGATGACTGATAATCTAGTTGATGTCAGTTGTGAGCTGAAAGTTAGAAAAAGTAGAGTAGAAAAATAGATTGATATGACAATTAATGTATGTGACATACAGAGACAATAAACTAGCTGACTAAATAAACCCGGTGCAAAAGAATGGGACCTATGACTTTTACCCAACACGGCAGGCTTACACTGCCCCACCTCATCTTATTTCCTTCATTGGTTTGTCAACTACTACTACTCTATAATGGATATTCTGTGTATATATGACTATGAAGAGACGTATGCCACTTTCGTCATCTTTGGTTTCAACCATCTTACCATTGTGAGTTGATTGATGGCCAGCTTTTAATTTCATCTTACGTATGCCGACTTTAAGCTGTTATTACTCTGTTCTTTATTATACTATGCATCTGCTCTCATTTCAATTTTTAATATTTAAAATAAATTACATTTATAAATGTTTTTTTATAAATTATATATTATAAAATTTATTTTTATGAAATTATTCCATCATATATAGTTATTATTGAAATTAAAAAATATATCACAAAATAAATATGATAATCAATTCAAGACAAAAGAAGTTAAAAAAAGTCCATATATTAACCTTAAAAAACCCTATAGTTATGTGCTAATATATAAAATCGACATTTATCAACTTTAGGTGAATATGTAAACCTATTTTTACAACATTGTGTTAGTTTCTATTATATTCTAATTTGAGTTTATTTAATTAATTCATTTTTTATCTTTATATATTATATATCTCAACCTTCATATCAATTTTTATATTTTTTTATCTATTATTTTTTCTAATTTAAGTTAACAACGGAAATCAACTATCATTTTAAAAAAGAATGGATGTACAAAATAAAGAATTTTTAAAAGATTTTATATACTAATAGTACAATTTTTATGTGCAGTTCCATTTTTATGTTTAATACTCCCTCCTATTCTAAATATAAGCGTTTTAGGCTTTAGAATTATGTTCAAATTATAAGTCGTTTTAGACTTTTTGTATCTATCTTTCTACTTTACCCTTTCTACTTTTTTAATTATTATTATCATTGCACTCTACTTTTTATCTTACCAAAAAGTATACTTACTTTTTTATTCTCCCAATACGAAAAGTAAGGGTATGCTAGTCTTTTTAAACTCTTTCTTAAAAATTGTGAAAAAGTCTAGAATGACTTATAATTAGAATAGGAGGGAGATATAATTATATTGAGTTTTATCCAAAACTTATTTATTGATTTCCGTATTACATTAGTCTACTTTTCTAGTATCTAGCTGCAAGCGGGTCACGCGTAACTCTATGCGGTTTCCTAAGAGGTGGACATGGTCCAATCAATCAGCCGGTATGAGTCCACTTTTAACGAGGGTTATTTTTAATTTCTCTTGACTCACATCATACGTAGGCCTGTCAAACGGGTTATCCGTTCGATTTTGGGTCATATCTTTTCGGGTCAAATATCCGTTCGGTCATTAAACTTTCGGATCATTTCGGGTTTGATCATTCGGGTTGGATTGTTTCGGGTTCGGGTTGTAATAGTGTTAGATAGAATCGGGTTTCGGTTATTTCGGGTCATTGTTAATATTTTTTAAAAATAATATATAATAATACCTAATTTCTATAAGAATATACAATATATAGATTTCAAAACTCTCAATACAATGGGTCATTCAGTTTGAGACAATTTATGGTCACTAGTATTCATGTTATTCGAGTTTGATTAATTTTTAATTACTATTATTTGGGTCATTTCGGGTTCGGGTCAGTTTCGGGTTATAAATTTTCGGGTCATTTCGGGTTCGGGTCATTTCGGTTTTACCCAATCGGGTTTCGGTTTATTATATTTAAATATATTCGGGTTTCGATCGGGTTCGGGTTCGGATAAAACGGACGGGTTTTCGGGTTGGGTCAAATTTTGACAGCTGTAATCATACGTATAGAAGGATATAGTGGTCCCTCTGTTCAAAACTGAGCTGGTAAGAGGTAACTTTGACACAATGTTTTTTTTTTTTTTTGATAATTTGGGCTTTAAGCCATTTTATTGATATGCTCTTTGAGAGAGCTAGTTGGATAAGGTTAATGCGGGCCTCGTTAAAACCTCTCCTAAGCAAAACCCAATGGAAAAAAGAACTTAGAAGGGGAAAAAGAGTACCCGCCCTTCATCCTAGATTACAGCCCATACCTTAGTTAAGCCACACCATTACAACATATACTGGGAAGAAAAATAGATTTAGCTTGTGCCAACATTACAGTTTCCTTATGCACACCCATTTAGCAAACTAAGGATGTTACTGGAGGCCACAAAGAGTTCAGCCGCAATCGGCATTTCAATCCACCAGGACTTCGTCCATCGCCATATCTCCATCTTGATCTTCCTAAGTAGATCTTCCTTACTCAGTTCGACACCATTAAACACCCATTCATTTCTGGCCCACCATATGTGTCAAGTGCCGTAGAAAAAACTTGACAACCATACCCGCTTAACTTTCTTTTTCCACCGTCTTGCACGCCAAACTTCATTTTTGACACAATGTTATTGGATACAAGAAGGAAAAACATGCGAAGATGAGGTACACAATAACATGGTTCTATCTCTAATATCACCTGGTTTTCTGTCCACGACCAGAGCTGACAAAATTTGACCCAACCCGAAAACCTGTTCGTTTTATCCAGACTCGAAATCCGATTGAAACCCGAAAATATTTAAATATAATAAACCCGAAACCCGATTAGATAAAACCCAAATGACCCGAACCCGAAATGACCCGAAAACTTTATAACCCGAAACCGACCCGAACCCAAAATAACCCGAAATAATAGTAATTAAAAATCAGCCAAAATCGAATAACATAAAATAATAGTGATCATAAATTGTCCCAAAACTGAATGACCCAAGTAAATATGACAACAAACTTGATTCAAACTTACTATATCCGAATGAAATTCAAAATAGGCATTGTATTGACTAGTCTGTAATTTATATGTAGCATATTCTTATAGATTTTAGGTTATTTATTTAAAGTTTTGTCAAAAAATATTAACCATGACCCGAAATAACCGAAACCCGATTCTATCTGACACTATTACAACCCGACCCGATTTGACCTGAACCTGAATGACTCAAACCCAAAATGACCCATAAGTTAAATGACCCGAACGAATATTGACCCGAAAAAATATGAACCAAAACCCGAACAGGTAACTCGTTTGACAGGTCTATCCACGACCACAACGGTGTTATTTCAAGAACTAATGGATGAGATTGGTTTGGGCTAAAGAATCTTTCATTTATTCGATTACAATTTTCATTATTAAGAATTAATTTATAAATCGTACTTATTAATTTATTTTGCAAAAACAAAAATCAACCAGATAATTATACAAAGGGTAGAGTGGATTTTTGTAATTGAAATTTTAATAATTGTAACCGATAACCTTCAAGACCATTGAAGTATAAAAAAGAAAAATATCGGTTATTCTTGCATCTGACTTAATTTTTTATTTATTTTGAAGGAGTCTTGTAAAATGATTTTCTAATTTGTTAATTTTTAGGAAAATAGATTTAGTTTCAACTGAAAATATATAATCAACTCTAATATTCATTGCGTAAAAAATTAGATATTTAAATAAAAATGAATACGTAAATGTAGATTAGTTAGATAAAAAGTACAGATTTTTAAGTAGATGATATAATTTATTAAACAATAAGTGTGATTTATTTTTATTTGATGGTGAGTAGCTATTAAGTAATAAGTAAATTCAACCCACCGAAAATAGTTTGTTTAAAATGTGGGATCTTTATATATTTCTTTTTTATTTTAATTCTTCATTTCCATTAATATTGCTATGAGGACTTTATCTTTTACATTAAACTAAATGGAAAATATATAATGTATTACTTCCCCGAATAATGAAATGTGTAGATATCTAAGTAAAATAATAATAAGTAGAACTTTTGAAGTGAAAGTATAGATTTGTTTAATAAAATTATAGATTCTTAAATTAGAGCACATGATTTATTAAAGGAAATTGTAGATTAGTTTTATATAAGTTTAGTTTTTATTAGTTCTTCATTTAAGTGAAAAAGTAGATATTTGAGTAAATGATATAGATCTTTCAAAATGTAAGTGGAGATTTGTTTTATAGAAGTTTAGATTTTTATTAATTCCTCACTGAAAGTGTATATATTTTAGTAAAATGATAGATTTTCAAAATGTAAGTGTAGATTTGTTTTTATAGAAGTTTAGTTTTTTATTAATTTCTGAATGTGTAGATATTTAAATAAATTGATAGATTTTTTAAAATGTAGGTGTAGATTTGTTTTATAAAAGTTTAGTTTATTATTAATTTCTTATGTAACTGAAGTGGTAGATATTAAAGTAAAATGATAGATTTTTTAAATTGCATGTTTTATAGAAGTTTAGTTTTTATTAATTACTCATTCAACCCGTAGTGTAATATTTAAGTAAAATGATATATTTTCTAAAATGTAGGTGTAGATTTTTTTTTAATTTGAAGCACATATTTACTAAACAAAAGTGCAGATTTATTATGAATTGTTGGTAAACTTTTATTAAGTAATACAAATGGTACAAATATTTACTTTACTTTTCAAGCTAGATCGTGAAAAATATTTAACCACCTTTACTATTACTTTCCCTTTGTGTAAAAAATGTAAATATTTATGTAAAATAATAGAATTTTTGAAACAATTGAGTAGATTTATTGATAAAAGTGTAAATTTTGAGTTTGAACAATACAACTTTTAAAATACAAGAGTGGATTTATTTTAAAGCGTAAGATTTCTTTTTTAAAATTACTACTTCATTTCAATTTCAATTAAGTGCTACAAATGGTGGGAATATTTATTATGATTGATGGATTTTTTTTTTCACCTGAAACTAGATTGTGGGAATACATATCTAATACTTTCCTCTATTTCTAAAATTATAAATTAACTTTAACATCAATACCCTATAATAAAAATTAGAATACACCATCAATTTATTTTTTAAAGATGAAATGGTGATTATATAATTAAGAACCATGCTCAAAATTTATTTTGGGCACCTTCCCGTCGTTGGCTACGGGCCTTCTAATTCCATTCTATGGTTTGTTGGTGTGCCTTGAATAGCATTGTTGATTTTTTTTTTTTTGTTTATCATATTGTTGTTCAAGTTATATTGGATTTTAATGGGCAGTTTTATAAGTTTGTTTGTTCTAGAGGTAAGGTGTATATGGGTGAGCATTCAGTTCCTAAATAACCATTTTTTTTTGTTTTTTATCCAAAACTTTAACTGATTTAAAATTTTTGGTTATTTGAATATCCAAATTATAATTTGTTTTGGATTTTGGTTTACTTTGTCTGATTAGGTTAACTTAATTATCCAAATAATTTTATTTGAAAAAAATATTCTTTTTTCTATAGTCTTTAGGGAAAGTGGGAAAGGAAACAACAAACGTTTGTACGTTACACTAGAAACCAAACAAAAAATTCGATTTTTGATTTTTTTTTCCTAAATTTTAGTTAATTGAAATTCACACTAACTAAAATTTGGATTTCGACTTGATTTGCGATTTTTCACTTAATAAAATTTTGGATTTTGGATAACAGTGAATTTAGTTTTGATCAAAATTTGGATAATTTGATTGGGTTTTTCCTTTTACAATTTGGATTTCGGTTAACCGAATTTTACAAATACAAACGTAATGAATTTTCTTTTTGGTCTCTTGATTGGTGGAATGGGCATGGATTATTTTGTTATATTTCTTAATTTTGTTGGCTTCACAGCATTGCCCTTTTGTGGCTTTACTTTGTTGTACTACCTTAATTTGAAATACTTGACCAAGATTGAGCACCGCAAATTATAGTGGGTTCTTAAAACTGGTGATAATAATGCTAGAAATTTGATCATAGTTTGGAGTGCTTGGACCCAACAGGTCATCAACATCTCCTGTTCTAAATTTGCTACCTGTGGACAGAATAATCAAGAAGAATAAAAGTAGATTATAATTGAAATAATTTGAATAGTTAAGTTGTGAAATTAAAACTGAGAGATAAAATTAAAAAATAAATGATAAATAAAGCTAAAACAACTATTTTGCTGACCCAAAAAATCATTAGGAAGGGAGTAATATTCAATCACTAAGATTCTCATTTTTTTAATGTTAGAACTGTGACAGACATGGATACTTTCCTTCTCCACGTGTCTGTACATTTCAAGAATTAGGGCGGTGTGTTAACATCCACAATTATTAGAGACACGAGTGGAACAGCATCATGGCTATGGTTAACGCCCCTAATATTCCCGACCTAATTAATTCCATGGGCTGAACTGCGCACGAGCATGATCATTGGTATCCTGATGATGCTAAATTTCCAACACACATACAATAGTCTGCTTTACGGGGTACATGCAGCCGAAGGTAACAACAATGATTACAAAAATAAACATAAAGTAAAAGCCAAGATACACGATGCGATTGCACGTGGGTGGGTAAATCTCCTTTCCAGACATCCTCTTTCTTTTCTGGATGAATACTACTATACATTTCTTTGCTACTATTACATGACGTGTAAAAGAAAGAAACAACAAATGTTGCGAGTGGAATCAATGACATTAAATACAGAGAACAACGCAGAGGAATCAAATCCAAAGATTTCAGATTTATTTTGTTTATGCTATGGATGCAGTATTGTTGAGTACGATTACCTGAAAATAGTAGGGTTCCATCCCCCAAAATCGATCTCACAGTGATATCCTGGAATATTCTACCTCGCCCAATATCAATCTTGAAACTTTCAAAAGCACCAAGAATCAAATGTACATTTTACATAGGAAGTTTCCTTAAATGCCTCAACCTAAGAATTTGTCAAAAGATTTCTGTGTATTGTTTGCTGAAAGAAGAAAGATCTGAAAATTAAGGAAATCTAAAGATGATCCATTTGGAAGATTTGCAAATATATTTTCAAACACGTATCAAGACCTCTTGACAATTCGTATCCCGGTTAAAGGTAGAATTGACAGCCTTCCTCCCCCTGACAGTAAACATTTTTTTTTTCCGTAACAGTATATACTATCAAAAGCTACATCCCCATATCACAATCACTCAACAGTAGCGTTACTAAAAGACGGATGCAATATATCTCACATATGAATTCTAAAACTTAAAAACATTATCTGTTCCTCGCAAGTTCTGATTTCTCATTATCACATATCATATCCTCCTCTAAGCCACCACCACTTGTAATCCACGGACTCAATGAAGTAGGTTAACCAAACTGCAACCAAACAGACGTTGAGAATATTTTTTTTTTCCCTGGTACGTTTTATTTGCAACATTACCCGCATCCAAAAAGTCTTGTCGAGGATTATGCAGCTGGGACCTTTTTCCCATCTTCAATAAAGAAAATCGAAGACTCTGGTACCTGTACATAGATGAACACACAAGATTAACAAAACTAGTTATTTGATAAGTAATCGATCAGATATCAACATGATGATACAACTAACTTAATAAATCACAAGCAATATTGTGATTCATTACTCAGCAAAGGCAATTTCAAAGATATCATATGTGCAATTAAAAACGGTGTTACCCATTTCATTTAGCAAGGCAAAGCAAACAAAGCAGACATGCTGCAAATATTGAGTCGCTGCCGATTCTACAGAATTCTCTCACGTTCCAAATACATTCAGCTGCCTCGAACACCATATGTTGACAGTTTCATTCTGTAAATATTCCTATCCATCACCACTGTGTTTCAAGGCAAAAATTGAGCCTAGAACAGCTAACATAGATAGCTCCTCAGGAGCCCGAACAAACACAGTTTATAGAGGAGTGACTAATTACATTAATGTCAAACCCCAAGGGTAGAGAGTGGGGATTCAATCAGGTGGATCTATGGTGCTCAATGTTTCCTAAATCAGTTGAAGACAGTATCACAAAACAACGGATTCCCAGCTACGTACACAACAAAGTAAGGGTATTACAGAAAGCACTGATGAAGATGAGGATATCAGCTCGTCGTAACTCTAGTTCACTGAAACTTTTTTAAGCTCCTCAAAGACTGCCATCTGAAAGATTCAATGATCATGCTATCCCTCTCAAGCACGAATTTGAGCCACCCAATATCAGACCTTACTAACTATTATAATAAAAATATCAGAACTTACTGTCACCCCATTACCAAAAGAATTCTATTGAGAGAATTGGAGTAGCAGCAGCCCCTTTTCTCGTCTTGCTCTATTAGAACAGAGTGGGGGTTTAATGCAGAATATTATGCTTAGAGCAACATCACTGTACTAGAGTAACTTCCTATCCCAACAACAGACAAATGAAATGTGTGGTGCTTCAGTCTTTACTGAGCTGTATTTAAAGCCTGGATATTACCACATAAGAATGCACCCTAAGATACTGATATGACAACTTTCAAAGACACATGAAACGGAACTATATATTCCTAGTATGAAGATTTTTTATACTTGTGCAAGATCACAGCACCTTGACGTTTTGCTAAGGAAGGACTTCACATGGTCCTCTGATGCTCGAGAAGCATTTAAAGCAACGAGGCCTAGCATGACAGTAGCAACTAGTATGGTTACAATGGAAATAAACTTACAAGGGCTGGGTGCAGCTTTGATGAAGGAAAGAAGGTGCATTGCTTATTTAAGCCAAGCTGTATCTACTGATACCCAACTCAAGTCAATCTATGGAAAAGAAAATCAAAGGCAGTAGTTCGCAGTTTCAAAATTGACCTACTACATCTAAGGGCAGCACTTCTTCCTCCACTTGAACAAGAAGGGTTTAAACTTAACACATACAGAGACAAAGGTGGAGACTGAGAATCAGGAAGACAGGATAACGAATGAATGAAGTGCATTTCGGGATCTCATGCAGGGCTCGAAACAAAAATAAAGCAGCAAATGCCTTGTCTAGCACAAGCTGTTCTGCTGGATTGTTTTAATTTCTACTAACACTAAGGGAAATAGGAACATCTAGAGGATGAGATTTACCAGGATGATTATCTAAGGGGCATCAAGCAATAATGGTTGGTCAAACCAGGTTGCCACACAACACTTGCTTGAACATGGGACATCTTTTCCTTAACCATCGCCTGGCCATACCCCAAAATCCTCACTAGTTACTCTACTGCTGCATGAATATCACCCAGCTGAATTAGTGGAAACTCTGGGTACCTTATGCTTGAAACTAGCTTCGAGCTCCTCACTATCCCTTTTGACGGCAAAACATTGTTCAGCTAGCTGTCAGCTGACAGTTGTGAGCAACAATTTGTTGTCCCCAAAAAACTACTCCCTAATGGACCCTCATAAGAGCCCTCCCTCAAGCTAAAGGGGCTGATATCATATTTATTGTCTTGGACCCATTGACTAAGGGGCATTTGTTTGGGATGGGGGAAACGAAATAGAATCAAGATAGAGAATGGACAGGAATGGAAAAGAATATCTTTATTTTCTAGTTGTTGGTTTGTGCAGGGGAAATGGAAATGAAGGACCCGTTAACAGCTGCCGGTCAATGGTCAACAGCCACTGCCTGCCGGTCAACATCTAATAGCCATATGTCACTGGTCAAAGTGTACTAGGGGAAAGGGAATCTCATTCGCTAGTAGGGGGTGGGGAATCAAGTTAGAGGGATTTGAGGTAATCTCATTCCCTTTCTCTTTCCTGAAAACTTAAAAAAAAACTAACTAAACAAACAGCAGGAAACATAATCAATTTGATTCCCTTTTTTGTTTACCCCAAACGCTCCCTAAGTTTGTCCACCTTTTAGCCATCCTTGCACCTAAAGGTATTGTCAACCAACTCACAAATTTCGTCATAATTCAGGTCTCTTACTTAAATGAATAAGAAAGTAAACCCAAGGTTTTACAAGGATTTTCAAGGGAAGAAATAATTGCAATCTTGCCCCCTGAAGTCAGTCCAGTTTCATTTGTCTCGGCTGCTATAGACCAATCCTATTACAGACTTATATTGGAAACCTTAAAAGCAGGTACAACCTGCTGAAATCCTACAGGCTCTTTCACTTCCTAGCATAACACTAAAGATTCTTATACATGGAAGGCTGACCAACTGGCCCACGAAGCCTCTAGGAGATTATTACAAGAATTTTCTCAACTGTTGACTTGAGAAGTTACTCCCTATAGGTGTGAGTGTGTGTGTGGTGGTAAGGGGGGACAAATATACTAAGTGAGTAAAAACTGAATGTAGTTGGAGAAATAAAGAGTGGTGACAATCATCAGAACTTGACAGTTAATTGTTGGACGAAGCTCCTGGTTTGGGATGTGGTTAAGAGTTGGGAAAGACAACAGAGTAGAATAAAAAAGCTAAGAATATTTCTACAAAACAAACTCCCCAAAAGGCACCTCTCTCTGAGAGATGTTCCTAATCTACCAAAAAGGCAAGTTACCCAACAATTTAACTAATCATATCCATCCTCCCCAATCATATCCATCCTCCCCAATTCCCCCTCTATTTATAATATCCTAATTACAGCTAATTCCCCTTACCCATTATACCCTTGTTATTATCGACAATATTACTAACAACATCATCCGTCCTCAAACAAGCCTTGCCCACAAGGTTGGAATGTGAAGAAAAAAAAAAGCAACACAAGAAAACTTCCTCTATAGCTTGCTAGTGCTACTAGATCAGTAAATGGTGGCAAGGGTAACTTCGGGATGGAGTTAAACAACCAGCATCTCTTTAGATTCAAAGACTCTCCTACATCCTTGGAACTTCTTCCTCCAATGTGCCCCCTGGATTGAAGTGCTAAGGCATAAACTCTTCATCCTCAACGAGAATCAAAGCCCACAAACCATGATTCGAACATTGATAAATAGGGGAGGATGGTTGTTTGCACTTGAAACACAACCCCTATGCCCACAAATCAACATACTCATGTTATGTACTTGGGTGAGCCATTTTGATGGTACGATCAGACAAAGGGCGAGACTCAGAAGATCCTGTTGAAGCAGCAAATACCGAAGCAAACAGGGAAGAACCATCAAAATAGGGAGATTTCAGATTTGGGTAGACTCCCGACACCATTGTGGAGGACAGCGCCCCCCCCCCCCCCAGTGACTAATGAATCAAGATGAGAAGAAAAAACTGGAGTAGAAATAGAATTTGACATAATATCACTCGCAGAAGAAGCTGATCCATAACTTGTCGCTAAAACAGGCTGATCTCCAAGGCCAAATTGAAGCCGTGAAGTCGCCTGTCTCTTGTCGCCTCCCTTTCCCCCAATTATTAGCTGCATCACCTGCTCGATTTCTCAAGCTAAATTCATGGTGCGATAGATGTCGGAAACCTCATGAGAACAGATGCGAATGTGAATCTCCTCCCGCATGCCGTTTAGAAAACATCCCACATAATGTGCCTCGCCAAATCAGCCACACAAGAAGATCAAGCAATGAATTCGTTAATGTATAAACTTACTGAATTCCGTTGCCGAACCGCAACAAGATCCTCATAGGGATTCACCGCTATCTGAGAGGCGAATCTCTACAACAGCTTGGTTTTCAATTCCTCCGAAGATAGCCACGGTTTCCTCTGCTACAACCAGCAGCTCCAGTGCAGTGTAGGTCCCTTCATACACACAAACACTCAGCGAATCTTCATCAGATCAAATGTACTCCGGATTGATAAGTATTGTTCTGCCTTCGCCAGCCAAGACAGTGGATTGTTACCGCTGAAGCTAGGAAGTTCGACTTACCTTGCTGCAATGAAAGAGGGACTCCCGCCGAGACCTTCTCCCCCGCCACCGCCGCCGTCGCCAACTCCGGTGGAAGACGAGTGCGACGCTTGTCAACCAGCAATCGTGGTGATGAGTTGCTAAATCCGCTCTACTAGTGTCTGAAACTAGTCCACCTTGTGATAGAGTTAGACAAAAGATTCACACATAGCACACACACACACACCAATGAGGTAGGGAATTAACGACCCACACCCTCTATTGATACTTTCTTTCTTAGACCATCACTTTACAACCTATCATGTGGAAAAAAACTACGCACCCTCTACAATGCTGCTACTAACTTATTTATATGGAACCACCAAGCACCAATCCCTAGGTTTTCCCTCCTTTACGACACCAAAACGACACACTTAATCAGTTAATTACTCCCCTGTATGTCACGTGCCCCAGCTGGCACTACATTCTTTTTTCTGGAATACACCCTCCACTCTTTTAACCCAGAAACTGGACCTCTAACATCTCCCACCCCCATCAGAACAAGCCTTGTCCACAAGGCTAGAAAAAGGATATGGATCCTTGAAGTTGGAGCAGCTAATCCAAGTAGCCTCCTCTAGTGGTTTGTTCCGCCATTTGATCAGTAGTTGGTGGCAGGGGTCCTCAGCACATGCGTGGCCACAGGTAGCTATGATATCAATGGGCTCGAATTCTGGTTCATCACTGTGCAGATGGGAGGGCAGTTCAGCATGAACGACATGGTCCCCCCGGACTGGTTTCAGCTGAGAAATGTGGAATACTGGGTGAATGCGGGAGGTAGGGGGTAGGGCGAGACAATAAGCAATGGGCCCAATCCACTCTAGCACACGGAAAGGCCCATAGTACTTGAAGGATAGTTTCTGATTATCTTCCCTGGCTGCATTCAGTTGTCTTATGAATGTCAGATTTTGCTACTCGGATCTGGTGGTAACCCGAGCGGAGGTCTATTTTAGAGAAGAAGTGAGCTCCATGGAGCTCATCCAGCAGCTCTTGAATTACCGGTATCGGGTACTCGTCTGAAACAGTAGCTTTGTTTAACGCCCGATAATCCACGCAAAAACGCCAACTGCCATCTTTTTTTTAACCAGAAGCACGGGGCTAGAAAACGGGCTGGTGCTGGATTGAATAATTCCTCCTGTTAGCATCTCAATGACGAGTTTCTCAATCTCATCCTTCTGATTGTGGCCATATCGATAGGGGCAGACATTAACAGCCGTTGTGTCTGGGTGTAATGGAAATGTGGTGGACTGTGGACCTCTATGGTGGCAACCCAATAGTGGCTGGAGTGCTTTCATAGTTCTCCAACAGAGCCCGCAATTCTGACTACTGTCCTCATTCAGTTCACCCGTTTTTGCAACAGCTCCTACCCTTGGAGTTCCTTCACTTCCCAAAAAATGGCTTTGAAATCCACTCCACACATGTTAATCGCTCGGGGTCCTACCGGCATTCTTGTGAGAGACGGGTCCCGAACAGGCACACCTCCTTATCCGCCTAACTGAAACGAATGTACATCATCTCGCAGTTTGACACTATGTCCCCCAGAATTTTTAGCCATGCTACACCCAAGATGATATCAACTCCACCTAGAGGAAAGCGGTAACAGTCAAGTTGAAGTGTTGTATTCCCGACTACCACCTGTAAATCACTGCAAACTCCGCTGGCCATAGTGCGGAATCCATCCCCCAGTCAAACTGCATACTTCTCTGTTTCCTTCTAGTCAAGCTTTAGAGTGTCCACAACCTTGTTAGCGATGAAGTTGGGGCTTGCCCCACTGTCTACCATTAGTATGACCTCTTCGCCATTTGATTTTCCCCGAAGCTTCAAGGTTCGCGGCTAATCTAGCCCTTCTATGGACGTTAATGGTAATCGAACATATTGAGTTGGGGATTGTCGTCGGGTTCACCAGGGTCGATAGGTTCTGGCTCGGGCTCGATAACCGCAGGAGACAACTCTCCTTCAGGGTCTTCATACTCCCCTAAAATTAAGGCTCTCAACCCCTTGTTTCCACATTGGTGGTCGGGAGTATATGGCTGTTTACAGCGGAAGCATAGGCCGCGGGCACAAAGGTCGGAGAAATTTTGAGCAGTGAAGGGTTTGGCTGGCCGGTTTCTATTTGAGGAGCGAGAAGGTAAGGAGGTGTGGGAGGCTGCAGCGGTGGGATTGACGAAAACGGTGGGGTTTAGGATGTGTTGTATGCATTGCGACTGGCTCCGGTAATTTGGTCGGGGTTGGAGGCGGGAGTTGGCTTGGGAGCAATTGGCACGATTTTCATTTTCCATCAGGTTGGATTGAGGATAAGTTATGCTGTAGGTGGGCCGTCGTAGGTATTGGGTTGGGGCCCGGCTCCCTCCGGGATCTGGACGGGGTTAGGATTGGGCTGGGGTAGAAATGCAGAAATCCAATCTTGGACGAATCCCTAGCCCAAAGCGATAGGTCTGTTCCGCCATACTGGTCGCATCAGTCACCGGTTCAAAACTTCCGTAACTTCCAGTTCCCTTTCGATCTCCATGGCGAGATTAGATACACAGTATAGGTCAGTCACATCTTGTGATAGAATTCGCACGCGAATCTCCTCCCGCAGTCCCCCAAGGAAGTAACCCAAGCTTTGTGTAGGTGTAAGCCTCGGAGTAAAAGCCGAGTGAGCAATGAACTCGTCAATATACTCGCTGACGGAGAACCAGTGCCGCACCGTGGACAAGGCTTCGAAGGGGTTAGCTGCTACACCGTCTCCATCTGCACGGGGCAAAAGAGTGGTTGATGTAAGCAATAGGTCTGCCTTGTTGCATTAAGACCGCTCCAATGCCTGTTCCTAAAGTGCATGTTTCTAACTCAAATGATTGAGAGACATCAGGAGTTGCCATAATTGGTGAAGATGACAGCGCTGTCTGTTAAGCTTGTGAAAAGCTGCTTGGGCTGCTGGAGACCACAAGAATGAGACCTTCAATAACGCAATAAGGAGGCTGGCAATTAATGCATAACCTTAGATGAATCTCCTATGGGTTGTTTGGTACAGAGGCATAGAATAACAATTCCTGTAATTGAAGATATGTCAGTATTTGGTTGATGGAATTTAAATTCCAAGAATTATTAAAATTCCCAATATCTGGCAACTCACTGGGAATTCTATTGCCTACAAATTAGATAGGAATTGTTATTCCAAGTGAATTCCATGTAACTTTCATCATCTACAAAACTAATTTTCTCTTTTTTCCTTATTTTTTGTCATCTCTCCTTTCTCCTCACTCCATCTCTCTCATAAATATTTTTAATTCTAGTATAATTATTTATTATTTTTATTCATATATTAGTTATAATTAATTAACAATAAATATACTAATTTTTAAATAAATTATTTTGTATATAAATTTAAAAAAGTAAAGAAATACTTAAATGATTTAGTTATGGGCACATATATTTGATGTTACATATATTGAAATAAAATATTATATTGGGAAATTTCACCAAATACCACTAAGTTTTTGCTTAATTCACGATATACCACTATGTTTTTAAAATTACACAGGATAATACTAAGGTTTTACTTATTTCATCACATAACAATCTATCTCATATTTTATTAAATGTTCCATTAATATTCTAGGAAAATGACTAAATTACCCCTGTTATTAATTAACAACTACAAAGTGATTTGTAATACTGATAAATTTCATAAGACACCACTTTTGTTTAACTATTTATATGGGTAGTTTAGTCTTTTTTCTTGGGATATTAATGGAACATTTAATAAAATATGAGACAGAGTGTTTTTTGGTGAAATAAGTAAAAACTTAGTGTTATTCTGTGTAATTTTTAAAACACAGTGGTATATCGTGAATTAAGCAAAAACTCAGTGATATTTGGTGAAAATTCCCTATTATATTATACACCATATATTAAAACATAATGTAAAAATATATAAATATATTTTAATTAATACTATAAATAAACAAGGTTATAGAATTAAATTTAAAAATGTTTCTAATAATGAAATTATTGACTATAAGCGAATATACATGTACTTAAATCTCAGTATTGCTTTTACTTATTAAAAGAACTAGTTATCTGTTTAATGTTTCTTTTTAGTTCTCCATAGTGAATAATTAGAAGTTTATATTCATGAAAATTAAAATATATTATCCACAAAATTTTAAAAGAAATAAAGAGTAACTTTTGAAATAAATTTATTCTTATTAATTGTGTTCTTATAACTATGAAAATATATTTTATCAATTTTTTTTATCAAATATACTTTTACAAATTTTCAAGTTAATCTATACAGTTAAAATCATATAACTAATAATAATAATGTTATTTATCAATGATAGATTCATAAATGTATAGTTTATTCTGAGTCTATTACCTTCATCACTCTCGCAACCAAACAAAAGAAACATTAAATTCCAAGTATTCATATCATAACCAAATGCGGCCATATTCTATTCTTGGAATATTATTCTAGGAATTAATATTCTAAGAACCAACCGCTATAGCATCCAGTTAAGCCAAGGAAGGACTCTTCGCAGGATTAGCCTCTACTCTCTTATGATATAATATCACCCAAGTACTCCAGCTTGCATTGCCCGAAGCTACATTTCTTCATATTGGCTTTTAACTGATTAGCAAGCAGGATCTGTAATACGGTACACAAATGGAATAAATGCTCTTCCAATGATGCACTGCAAACTAGATTGTCATCGAAGAAGACTAGAATGAACCTACGGAGGTTGGGTTTGAAAATAGAATTCATCAAGGATTGGAAAGTTGCTGGAGTGTTGCACAATCCGAACGGCATAACAATGAATTCATAATGATCCTCATGAGTCCAGAAAGCCATCTCGGGAGTGTCTTCTTCCTGAATTTTGATTTGATGGTATCCTGAAGTTAAATCTAATTTTGAGAAGACCCGTGCTCAAGAAGTTCATCCAAAAGCTCGTCTATCATGGGCAAGGGAAATTTATCCAAAATGGTCACTTCATTAAGAGCTCGGTAGTCAATGCAGAAGCGTCATTCACCATTCTTCTTCGTAACCAATAGAACCGGACTCGAGTTGGGCCAAATAACACCCGATTGCTGTAATTCCTAAACAATACGCTCTATCTGAATTTTCTGGTAATATGGGTACGATAAGGACAAATGTTAGGTGGGGAGACCTATGGCTTTAATGGAATCCGGTGGTCATGAAATCTGCTAGGACGTAGATTAGACATGGGGGCAAACAACTCCATGTACTCATCCAACAGCAACTGGATTTGGTTATCAATTATTGGTTCCCTGTCTCAGCAGTAGCACTAGGATCTGTCTAGTAAATAAATAGTAGCCAGCTAGCATCGTGGTCCGGGACTGGTTGGGACTCATCTTTCTTGTTGATTTCTGATAATGACTGTGAAGGATTCCCATTGGGATGAATGGGCGAACCATCTTTCCAGAATTTAATGGATTTCTTGCCTTAATTGTAGGTATCTCCCAGCATCTCAAGCCAATCTAGGTCGTGGATTAAATCCACTCCTGAAATTTCAAACGACAAGCAGTCCAGCACAAATTCGGTACCCTGTAATTGTAGTCGAAGTCCTCAACAGATTCCTTGTTCCGTAGGGTTTCTCCATTCCCAATAGTGACACCAAAAGTTACGATGTCATCCACCAGCAAGTTAACTTCTAGACTAATTGTTCCAAAATGAAGGAGTGGGTAGCCCCACTATCGATTAAGATTAGAACTGTTTCTCATTTCAAAGTACCCACCAACTTCATTGTTTTTCTGTAAGCGATACCCAATAGGGAAAGGTGCGACAGCTCAACTTGTAAAGAATTTGATTCTTGCTATTCTTGCTCTTCTATTGGTGTGAAAGTGAACGCCTCTTCACCTCCTTTGGGTTCAAACAAAGCCAACGCCACTGTATCAACTCCTTCAGCCCAGTATGAAAAATACTCTTTCAGACCTTGCGGGAACGTTCTTGAGGTGTGCAGCATAGAACTCGAACTGGCAACGATAGACTTCCACGGCAGTTTCTTGTGCAACAAACAGAGAAGATCCAGGCGATTACCAAAAAGAGAGGGTCCGAATCTTTCAAGTAGCAGATTCATAAAATATGGCCAAGAAGGAAGATGACTTTCCAGTCACTCGAACCAATATAATGCCGCCTCTTCCATACACACGCTAGCCGATCGAACTCTGTCTTCATCAGTGATATCACTAAATGCAAAATAGCGCTTAGTTTTATGAATCCAACCTTGTGGATCGTCTCCCGCGAAGATGAGTAGTTCTATTTTTCAAATCTTGATACCCCTCTTCTCTAGACTCCCCCAGATTGTAGATGGTTATTCCTCCGTGAATTTTCACCTTCCTCTTCTTGAACGTTCAATTTCTTCTGCATTGTAAATACTATTTGAGCCAAATTCCCCACTGTTACAGTATGTTCATTCAATTTCCTGGCAAGATCAGACAGCTGCGACTTAATCACAGCTTGTTCCTTCCCCATAACTTCAGTTGAAAACCTGGTAGACACCATTCAAATCCCACTGAACAAGAAGGTTGCTCTGATACCAATGATATGAACCCAAAGAACAATCTCCCAATCCTTAATTAAGGCCAATCATCATCACACTTAATTGCCTACCCTTCACAACCTCGCGTAGCCCCTTAAGTACCCAAACTTTACCACTAAACCAACTACTGATCTATAAACCTGATAGAATCACACCTTATTTTATTAAGTAACTCCACTGAAGTGGCCAATATCCTCTCATAGAGGCCAAAATACATTCAATTCATCGATGTCTTTGCTTACAACCTCCAACCCTTATTTATACTAACTACTAACCAAAATCCTAATCCTATTCAAACTATCAATAAATGGTATTCAAACTTACAATAAATGCTAACGGTAATATCTATCCTAATAAATACTAAGATCTAAATCCTATTCAAACTAATAATAAATACTAAGATCCAAATCCTATTGAAACTAATAATAAATGCTAAGATCCTAATCCTATTCAGACTAATAATAAATGCTAAGATTCTAATCCTATTCAAGCTAATAATAAGACCTATTCAAACTTACAATAAATATCACTGACATAAATACTAATATTAATAACCGCTAGAACTTCCTAAATTACCCTAACTGTATGACTTATCATTACCCACCCCCTCAAACAACCTTGTCCCCAAGGTTGGGAAAAAAAAACTAGAGTTAGAGATAGAGCGATTCTTGGGTGAGTTGATAATCTTCTTTAGTTTCTTCTTTTTCTTTAACCGCCTCCTCTTTTCTCTCTTCAGTCGTTCATGTTTTCTTTGCTTCAATCTTCTTTTAGTTTCTTGAACTCTTGGTAGAAAATTTATTGTCTTCGCTTGTAGCTCGCGGTCCCAATCCCTCTTGTTCATCTTTGCTTTTCGTCTCCTCCGCTTTCTATTTCCTTGTGCTCTAATAATTAACACCATGTTCATCAATTGGAAATTTTAATTCCTTCGCCATCCCTTTGACTTCTGATTCTTAATTTGAAACACAATCTCGTCATTCGCCTCGATCATTTCCGCCCATTGATCTTCAACTTTCTACTTTGATTGGTTCGATCGATCAAACTTTCTCTCATTTACTTCATTAATGGTGATTTCTTATTTCTACTAACTACTAACCAAAATCCTAATCCTATTCAAACTATCAATAAATGGTATTCAAACTTACAATAAATGCTAACGGTAATATCTATCCTAATAAATACTAATCTAAATCCTATTCAAACTAATAATAAATACTAAGATCCAAATCCTATTGAAACTAATAATAAATGCTAAGATCCTAATTCTATTCAAACTAATAATAAATGCTAAGATTCTAATCATATTCAAACTAATAATAAGACCTATTCAAACTTACAATAAATACCAATGACATAAATACTAATATTAATAACCCTTAGAACTTCCTAAAATACACTAACTGTATGACTTATCAAAACCTGTTAGGACTAGGGTTATTAAAGGGTTTACTAGTTAAGATGGAGGTTAAAGGGTAATTGTGTTTCACACTCAATTAGTATAAATAGATGGTATGGGGATTAGGAAGGGCATCAGTGCATTGATATGTAGACGAATGGCCTCTTAGGAGGAAGATAGGCTGATCCTATCAAAGGTATCAGAGCGGTTCTTTCTTGGGCATTGGACGATGGTTACATGCGATAACTCTAGTTCAACGATGGAGGTGGTGGCGGCAATCAGGAGCCAACTCTCCGACGTCACTAATAAATTGGATAATACTGCGGTGATGATGGGAAAATTGACAGCCACCGTTTCTTCTCTACAAGAACGAGAATGGGCGTGATCGTTCTGGGAAAACGGTGTCAACAAGAAGGTAGAAAGCAAGAATCATCTTGGTTTGTTGTGTGTGATTTGTCAAGATTCTTTAGTGGAGCAGTACTGCAGTCGATTTGAATTCCTTTCTGCTCATCTGAAAAACATATCAAACAAGGTATACCAAGGTATATTTTGTGCAGGACAGAAAGAATCAACCAGGGCAGAACTGGCCTTGTTCAAGCCTCAAGATCTCCAGGATCTCATGAATGGCACGGAGGATCAAAGAAGAGGCATGAAATTTTGTCAAGAAATTTCCCCAACCCTAATTGCGATCAATATGGGGCTTGGTCATTGCGTAAGATCAAATAGAGTGGTATTTTATCTAGAAAATTCCCCAACTCTTGTGTTTCATACAATCGAGAGGGACAGTGGTCGGAGGCAAGATCGGTGGCTAATCTCAGATCCGACACACCTCTTCTAAACACTAGTAGCAGAGTGATGTCTACGTCTTGCTCGTCATTTTCTTCCTCTCTCAACCGTGTTTGTACCTTTTGCAAGACTATAGAATTGGACAATCAATGGCACCGACAGCAGGAGATGGTTGTTCGACAAAAGGATGAAAGGGAAAGGATAAAGCGTAAGAGACTGAAAAGGAAGACATTCAAGGGACCTGGTCTTCAATTTAAACAAAATAGGGAACATCCTTAAGTAAATTCGAAATCAGCATTTCCAAGATCGCAGACCTTTGTTGTGGTTAATTTCCCCAGTCATACTCTTTTTGCCGGTCTACCACCGAACACTCTCAGGCGAGTTCATAGACACATTATTGGAATTATATTTTGTAGTCAGGTATGTAAGATTTGTATAGATGCGTTGAAACTGTATTCTTGTATATCAAATAACGAAGCAAATGCGGCAATATATACACGCCTAGTTTCTTTCTATCTAAATAAAAATAGAATTATAACAAACTAGATTCTATGGACTGTTAAGATATTATCTAACAGATTTGCAAAGTAAAACATTTATCTGTTGTAAACAAAATCTCTAAATTCATCTAATGCAAACTAAATAAAATTATGGGCTCATGGACTTAAAAGCCTTCTGGGCTGACTCACTAGTCCAATACCCCCCCTCAAGCCGTAGGCAAGCAAGGTTGCCTAGGCTTGACCCGTCGGTGTTGCTCATGCCCATGAGTGGTAGTTGACGTTCATATTGAACACCTGGCAAGACCTTAGTCATCATGTCAGCCAACTGAGTAGAAGTAGACGTGTAGGTAACGTTGACCAGCCCTTGTTGTATCTTTTCCCAAACAAAATGACAATCAATCTCAATGTGTTTGGTTTGTTCATGGAAAACAGGATTACGCGCAATATAAATGGCAGACTGATTATCGCACTTAACAGGTACAGGCGTTATATGCAGAACGCCCAGTTCATGTAATAAACGTGTAAGCCAAGTCAATTCAGCAGTGACACATCGTAAAGACCGATACTCCGTTTCAGCGCTTGAGAGAGAGACAGACCCTTGTTTCTTTGGTTTCCAAGAGATAGGACTATCGCCAAGGAAAATATAATATCCAGACACTGATTTCCTTGTGTTAGGACAAGCCGCCCAATCAGAATCACAAAAGGCCTGAAGATCAAGATTAGATTGTTGTCCTTTGGTAAGAACAATACAATAATTGATTGTACCTTTGATATAACAAAACACATGCAAGGCGGCCTCCATGTGTGTCACTTGGGTGCTGCATGAACTGACTGAGAACTTGCACAGTGAAACTAATAGCTGGTCTTGTGTGAGTCAGATAATTGAGTTTCCCTACAAGTCTTCTATAAACGGTGGGATCAGCAAGGGATTCCCCATCATCTGCACGAAGTTGTTTACCTACTACCATCAGTCCACGTGTGCCGCACAGATCATGGCAATGATACTCCGCCAACAATTTGTTGCAAAACTTCCTTTGGGAAAGAATAAAGCCATCATTGTAAGGAACAAACTCTATACCCAAGAAATAATGAAGTGAACCCAAATCCTTAATACGAAAGTTAAGGTCCAATGCACGTTTGATATTATCAATATCTGTCTGACGAGCACCAACTATTAGCATGTCATCCACATAGACAGCAATAAATATCTTCTTTGTATCACCCTCTTTATAAAAAAGAGTAATCATTTTTGGACTGAACGAAACCAAGAGTATGAAGAAAGCTGGCCAGCTTGGAAAACCACTGACGAGAAGCCTGCTTAAGACCGTACAATGATTTCTTAAGCCGGCATGCCTTGTTGGTGCCTGTGACTTCAAGACCCTGTGGAACCGCATATAAACTTCCTCATCAAGATCGCCATGAAGGAAGGCATTGTTAACATCAAGCTGATTAATGATCCAGCCTTTGTGAAGGGCCACTACAAGAAGAGATCAAATGGTGGTTAACTTAACCACAGGAGAAAAAGTCTCATGATAATCTGAGCCATGCCGCTGTGTAAACCCTTTCGCCACCAAGCGTGCTTTATAACGCTCCAATGTGCCATCTGATTTGAGCTTAACCTTATAAACCCATTTGCACCCGATAACTTTCTTGCCACGTGGTAACGTAACAACATCCCATGTTTCATTTTCCTCCAATGCCCGTAACTCAGCTTGCATGGCCGTTCTCCAATGCTCATGTAAGACTGCAGTCTTGTAATCCGGCGGCTCATGCATAGTCAAATCACACTGAGAACCATGTTGAAGATGGGAAGAAAACAATGCGATAGACCAAACTGGTTTGGTCTCGGTCAAGCTAGCACAATAAGGAAGACGATTCTTAAACGTGTCCCCAGTTTGATAGACACGTTCATCAAGAATTTCTTGAAAGCAAGTGTTGCACACATAATCGGACAAGTGGCTGGGCCTTTGTGATACTCGACTGGAACGCCACAAAGTGGAGTCAACATGCTCATCTTCAACTCGGTCAACAGGTGTGACTATATCTTCTGGACTTGTTGGGACCACGTGAGTATCATCAAACAACACGGCCAATTGGTTACTTCGATCAGACGGGTGGCTTATATGTTGCATGGGTGACACATCTTGATTGTGGTAAGGATAAACATGAACATGGAATTTAACATCTCTCCAAACTTCAACAACTTTGGTTTCCAAGCTCATCACTCTATATCCCTTTTTTCGTGGATCCTCACCCAAATATATGCAAGCTTCTCCTCGTGGTTCGAACTTCCCCCCTTTAGGACCAACAACAGTCTTATAACATAAGCACCCGAACGGCTTGATTTCGCTATATGTCGGTTTGGTATTAAACAAACTTTCATACGGCATTTTACCATTTAAGGCTTTGGTAGGAAGTCTGTTGATCAAGAAGGTGGCATACAAGATACATTCTCCCCAGTAGGCTAAAGGAACACGTGACTGAAAATACACTGTTCTAGCCGTCTCCAGGAGATACTTATGCTTTCGTTCGACTACTGCATTTTGTTGAGGTGTATAGGAACATGAGGTTTGGTGAACGATTCCTGCCTGAGAGAAAAAGAATTTGCCTTCATTGGAACTACCCAGTTCCTTCACATTATCTGTTCTTACCATCTAAACCTTTGTGTCGAACTACCGTTCCACCATTTTAATAAAATTAACCACTACTTCCCAGGCATGACCCTTCTGCTTGATAAGCTTTACCCAAGTATTTCGAGTAAAATCGTCAACAAAACATACAAAATACTTATAACTGTTGTATGTAACTGTACTGAACGAACCCCAAACATCGATATGTAACAACTCAAAAGCACGTTTAGTCTTACTTGTCGAGTGACCAAAAGGTAAGCGTTGGGCTCGTGACTTGTAACAAACATCACATGCATAATTCGAAGGGAAATTTGTTTCTTTTATTAAATCGAGAAACACAAGCTTCTTAAACGGCACATGTCCAAGTCTAACATGTAATTCTAAGACCTTTGGGCTTATTACAATATTTGGGTCAGCTTGACTGCCCATTTCTGCCGCAGCCCCTACTCTACCATGGTCCAACGAAACTGAAGACTGCAACCTGTCTTGGCCCAATAACAAAACTGAAGACTGCAACCTGTCTTGGCCCAATAACAAAACTGAAGACTGCAACCTGTCTTGGCCCAATAACAAAACTGAAGACTGCAACCTGTCTTGGCCCAATTTAGTATCAGCCCAACGACCAAACTCATTCGCCTGCAATACGAAGAGACCGCCGCTGCTCTTTCCGATTTTGCTATCCTGCCCTGGAGAACGGCCCTGAACGAAGCAACCAATGTCAGAAAATATCAAAGCGCAGTGAAATTGCTGAACCATCTTCAACACCAACACAAGATTAAACATAAAATTCGGTATGTACAATACGCCCTTCAGATTTGTACTCGCCCCAATCTTCACGTCACCGACGAATTTCACAATCTGCGGACTCCCATCAGGTAAAATAACTATCCTTTCCTCCTTCAATCTCCGCCAATTATTAAACATATAATCAGCTCCCGACATATGGTCGGTTGCCCCTGAATCGATTAGCCATTCTCCTTTGAACGATTCACTGGAAAAATTGCTCGAAAAACACATTCTGTTAGTAAGGGCGTAAGCATATATACCTGCGAAATTACAATGATCGACTGTGTCTGTGGTAACTTCTGTGCCCTTATTTCGAATGAGCTCTGTGATTTGCTGCAACTGCTTGGGTGTCAAACCCTCTACCTGGTTTTCTTCATTGCTGTTCTGACCTGGAATTTGGACCGCATTTGTAAAAACATTCTTCCAGCGTGCTAGCATGTTGTCACGCCCATAAATCTGGTAACAATCTGCTGCTATGTGACCCGATTTTTTGCCGTGAGTACAGATTTGTCGCTGATAACATTCCTCATAACCGTGTCCTGGTTTTTTACAGTGTGTGCAAGCAATTTTCTTTCTGTCTAACTTCTTGCTGGAGTTTCTGAAACTGTAAGTGATGGTGGTGGATTTACTGTAAAAGGACATAGAATCCTCGTTTAAACTGTTGTTCCTCCTCTTGAACAATTAAAGGGAAAGCTTTCTCTAAACTGGGCATCTCATAAGAAGTGGATAAGTTTATCCTCCTCCCCTTGCTTCTTAAGCGCTGCCCTGACTCCGCACTTACACCCAGCGCAAGTACACTTCGGTGGAGATCGAGCTAAGTCAAGCTCTCCCCAAATCCTCTTCAACCTTGTATAATATTCACTAACAGTATCTTCACCCTGCTTAATTTCCGCAAGTTCTCTTTTCAGGTTGTGTATGATCGCTAGATTGGTGCGCTCGAACCTTTCCGACAAGTGTTCCCAAAGTTCCTTCGGGTCATCGAAGAAACGCACTCTCCGCAACATTTGGTTCCAAGGCCGTTTTAAGCCAGGAAAGAACGAGCGAATTCGACCGCTCCCAGGCACTGAAGCGAATTATATCCGCTTCATCAGGTTTGTCAATTCTCCCTGTTACAAACCCATACTTGTTTTTAACTTTAAGCGCCGTCGTCATATCCCACTTCCATCCCAGGAATCCTGTGACACCATTAAACTTGGACACCAAGTTCAATCCTGGGTTCTCTGCTGCGTGAACATAAAGTGGATCGTTCACATCAATCGCGGTGCTAGCTGCTGATGGCGACGACGCCGGTGTTTTGCCCTTGTTCGGATCTTCTGTCATAGTTGAATGGTCTCCTAACTCCTAAGGATCGATTGCTGCTCTGATACCATATTGGAATTGTATTTTGTAGTCGTAAAGGTTTGTAAGATTTGTATAGATGCGTTGAAACTGTATTCTTGTATATCAAATAATGAAGCCAATGCGGCAATATATACACGCCTAGTTTCTTTCTATCTAAATAAAAATAGAATTGTAACAAACTAGATTCTATGCACTGTGGAGATATTATCTAACAGATTTGCAAAGTAAAACATTTATCTGTTGTAAACAAAATCTCTAAATTCATCTAATGCAAACTAAATAAAATTATGGGCTCATGGACTAAAAGCCTTTTGGGCTGACTCACTAGACCAATACACATCACCATCCTTCTTTGATTGTTCACTTGGCGCGTGAGGAGGAAGGATGCAGTAAGAGGTACTAGTAGCAGGAATGAAGAAGGGTGCAGAACGAGAGTTTCATGAGGACACAGTGGACTTGTAGAGGTTCTGTTGATATGGATATTGTGGTGAGTGAAGATGAGAAAGTTGATTTCAAGGGGGAGACTAAGTTCGCCCAACAATTGCAGAAGGCCAAACAGCTAATGATTTTGCTAAGTAACACTCTAGCCCAGCTGAGGCAGTACTTTCCTAAATTCTTTGTGCGAGATAAATGGTTGCAAATCATTCGAGAGCACCACGATGTCATGGTGGTTGGAGCAACAGGTTCAAGGCCGTTCAGGAGATACAACTCGACATACGCGGTGTCCATAAGAAGATGGTTACATTACATCTAGTATAACTGGACTGAATCGAAACTGTTACTTCGACCCTCCTTGGCAGTTTCATCCCTAGCATAATTCTTTCTCTTTTTTCCAACCTTGAGGACAAGGTTGTCTACGGAGAAGTGATGTTAGGACTTGGGTTATTAAAGGGTTTAATAGTTAAGATGGGGGTTAAAGGGTAATTGTGTTCAGCACTCAATTAGTATAAATAGATGGTAAGGGGATTAGGAAGGGTATCAGTGCATTGTTATGTAGACTAATGGCTCTTAGGAGGACTATTGGGAGGAAGATAGGCTGATCCTATCAAAACATAACGGCAACATAACAGCCTACTAACAGCCTACCAACTAAACTAACAAAGTTATAATTATCTTCTTCATTTAGAATAGACTTGGCCAAACCATGCTGTAACAGGGTCTTTCCCATAGCTACCTATCAAATCTTCTATCGTTCTTTTCTATCCTTTATTTTTCCTCTCAGAAGAGGCAAAAGCAGTAAGTTGTACCCCTTTAGGGTGTCTTACGGCTTCAAACAATAATACAGCAGTAGAAATCTTCTTTAACTTCCATTTTTATTATTTATCAGCTGGTGTGGATCCACAGGGGTCGATCACTGATGTTCTCCAGCAACCAGAGGAGCCATTGACATATTGCAGAATTACATGCATAGAGTTCGATCAGATCTCATCTCATAGTATTTCTTAGTTTTACTCTACTTGACAAGGAATAAAGTCTCTAAAGAAATTTAAATAAAAGGTTAAGGATCCTAAAAGTTGTCCAGTATAATGTAGAAGGCAACTACATCTGATTATTGAACAAATCATCTGTGCTTACATATGTCATCTATGTTGTCGGTGAACATAACCAGAATGCAAGAATCACTAGGATCAAGATCAGAACTACAGGAGCTTGCAAAAGGGAGCCCTATGAACCTCCTGTTAATATTTATACTACCATCATGACAAAAGAGCTCAGTAAAGCTCCCAGAAGGCGAGCCAACTACCCGTACAAATCGCCCACTCAATTGGTAGATCATGAATGCTATTTTCAGATTATGATAATGTTGGCTCGCCCAAGAGATGGCATTAGATAAATCAAATTGGACAAAGAAATATGAAAGAGGGCAACAGAATATTACATCACTCCACGTGTCTGTGATAAAATCAACAACATCGAAAGATATATCTCCTTGGACATCTATTTGTTCCTTATCCGTAGGTCCCTACAACATTTAAGACCAAACTTGTCAAAAGTCAGAAAAGCAAATGGCCCATCATTTATGCAGGAGGCGGAATAATATTAACCTTGACAACAGAGGCTCCCGTTGCAAACTTTTTCCCAAGCTTCTTTGAAGCTTCACTTAGTTTGATGCCTGATAGTTAAACCATTAAGCATTAATAATATATGAAGATATAGAAACTGAAAACAGCTTAACACAAAAACTAATAATATGATTCGAAACTTACCAAAAAGTTCCAAACCTTTCACCGTAGTAATACATTTGCGTTTGTTCCGTACAACTTTCTCAATAATAATTTCTTGCCTCTCCTGTAAATAGATAACTAACAAAATAAATCAATTGCAGGGAATGAACAGATTCAGACCCATGAATACCACAAACTGTAAACATATTTATACATCCATTATAATGGCCTGATCAAATATCAAACTCGTCTTCTCCTTTTTGAAAGGTGCAATCTCTGTCTACTGAGCTGAGATATGATCTCAAAACAGAAAAGATATTCCGTGACCAAAACTAGTGATCCCAATAACCTAGACAGACTAGCAATGAGAAACTACGTAAAACTCATAAAGCAAGCATAACATTGAAGGACCACCACTTAATCTCAGAGAAACAAAAAAGAGTAATAATTTTGCAGAAGTCAGTCTTTCACACTTGGTTCACATTATGGCTATACTATAAGTTGCAAAGGATGAAAAATAAAGTAAAATATAATGTTAGATCGGTATTGAGCAGTAGATAATCAGTGGTCGCACTATCAGTAACCACATGATTAACAAAAAGTCATCCAGAGGTAACAAGATGCTACAACAGAAAGGTTGATGCTAAACCTTCTTTTTAATCTTGCCTCCAGGAAGACGCTTTACTTGCTCTGTTGGAGTCGATGATGGACCTAAAATAGCCAGCATCAAACACGATTTCATAAGAGCAGAAAGAGGCAAGCAAATCTGACAAGGAATGCAAAGTTCAAAAAACATCAAAACGTTAATAGATGCAAAATGCAATCTTTCAAATAGTACTTTCTAGTTTGTATAGACACTAAAGGGATCTTTTATCCAAAAGTGAGAATATTAACACATTAAGTTGTTTTGGTTGCTCTATAGATGCACTTTTATCAACGGTTATGTACTGCTAGTATCTTCACATCACTCACATCCAGGTAGAAGCAGGAAAAGAAACAGGGATTTACAGGAAAGAAACACTTGATCTTTTCTTCAGCTTGAATCTTGAGTCAAAAAGAATGTGAACTATACTATAACAGCTTGTTTCCAAGCATCAACAAAACAACAACCATTTTGAAGAGCACAACTGCACTAAATATATGTTGGCCATTTAATCATCACTTATTTAAAGATCTTTGCCACCGGCTGGAAGGCACTCTATCTAGAAACCAAAAAACTGAAGCATGGATGTGCAGATTAAAATATTTGCAGACCACTAGCTCAAACATAGATAGCATGGTACTTCTCCAACTAGCATTACTGGTTGTCTAGTTTGTGAAAGGTTCTACAAAGACCATTATCTCTCAAACATTTTTTTAGGAAGAAAAAGTGCTGCCATATGTCAGAAAACTGAACAGAGATTGCTATACTCCAAGTAACACATAACCAGACAAGGAATGCTTGATTGGTTTATAAGAGAGGTTTGGATTTATTACAATAATAAAGTGTTCCATTATAAGCCCAAGAGAGGACAATTTTCTTAGAGGCACTAGTCTTGAAGCCCAACTGAAGACCATTAGATTGAGTGCTAGGTTGTTAGCCTTTGATACATACAGGCACATGACAGAAATGCTCAAATTGACTCTTATGGAAGAAGCAATCATTAGTGGATATCTAGAAATGATATTGAACTGGAACAAGTAAATCTATCACAAAAGAAAACTATTAAGAATAGGTGAGTCCGTTACTGGCTTTTTTTCATGATACTCATTGTGGAGACAGTTTTTGATGCCGTCACCAGATAGGATAAAGAGGTCAGAGGACATTTTTATTACTTTTGGCACATAAAGCTGCGATTTAGTAGCTTGATCCGCCATTGATGTTTGGCTCTAGTGTTGCATAGGTTCGTTTAGCACGGTTTAAAATGTCAGCTGCATGGCCGATTTAGACAAGTTCACTGAAGATTCTTAGATGACTACCCTAACTGATAACTAACACACTTCCTATTAATAAGCGTCAATCAATCAGAAACACTCAATCCAATAATTAAAACCCCGATGGATTTCTGCCGCAAGGTTACTAACTACGCAGACGGGGATTATAAATCATTTTTTCATCGGCGAATTCAAAACTGATAGACAGGTATGGCGAAATGATGACTACCTGATGATGAAGAAATTGAAGTGCCTTGAAGCTGCTGGGATACTTTGTCAGCCTCTTTGGAGTTCGAATCTGGAACGAAATGATGATTTTCAGTAATACATAAAACATGAGCGCCCGGGTTGCAATAACGTGAGCACGTTACAGAAATTCGGAAATCCAGTCACATAGGTAAGAGCCAGGGTTTTACTGGCAATCCACCTTTAAGGAGATCCGGGTAGACGTCAGGAGCATTTTGAATCAGCCATGGCTTGCATTTCTCGAACTCGGGTCCGAATTCGCAGTACTCGGCAGGTAAGCCGCAAACCCCGCAATAGAGGACCCGCACTGGTTCTGGCTTCTCCGACATCGAATTTTTTTCCTCGGGCTCTCTCGGACCGTCTCTCTGGAACAAGCACGCAGAAAAGATAGAGACGGCAGAAGTGGAATGGGGAAACTGAGCCAGCGCGCGGCTACTGGGGAGTTCAGTTCGATCATGAACAATTTAACGACAGTAACATCCGCAGGCCTATAAACATGAAGGTCTGGGTGGTGTAGTCGGTTATCACGCTAGTCTCACACACTAGAGGTCCCCGGTTCGAACCCGGGCTCAGACATAATGTTTTTGTTAGATAGATATATATAGTTGGATCAAAATATAACATTTAGTATAAAAATTCAAAATAAAAAAATAGATTTCAGCTAAAAATTGAATTATCCAAATTAAGACCAAAACTGTTATCCAAATTTAGAACTTTTTTAGTGAAAAACTGAAAACCGAACTAAAATCCAAACTAACTGAAATTGCTATTTAATGTTTGTGTTTGACTATTTGTCAATAAAGACTAGAATTATAAAAGAGAATATTTATTTTAAAAAAAATTGGATAATTAGGTTAACCAAATTAGATAAAGTCAAAACCGAAATTCAAACCAAATTATGACTTGAATAATTCAGTTAACCAAAATTTTAAACTCGGTTGGAAAATTTGGTTAAAAATCCAAAAAAACAAAATGGTTAATTCCGTTTTTAGATAAATCCAAAATATCCAAACTGAATGCTCACCCCTACCGTCCAGCTACTACTACTTTTCCATAATCTCCTTTCTCAATTCCTAAAAGTCCTCTATTTTTCCCGATTTTCATGTCTACCATAAGTTGCCCTAATCTTTTCAGATCTTGTAATTTTCTTTCTTTAAAACCCAAAGCGAACAAATTATTGGTAGTTATAAGATAAAGATTTGAGTAGCCATAAACTCTCGTCTCTATATGTTCTTCTTTCCTCCTTCGATAGAGGTTTATGTCATTTTTATCATGTCGGGGTTGTTACTGTTTTTGGTCCATATGTTTTGTAATCGGCTTTAATTATGCAGATGTCAGAGCATGCGGTGCTTGGCCATCATGGTTTGACGACCACAAAGGGCCGGTGTGGCCAGAAAACTAGTAGAGGCTTGCAGTGGAGCTCAATAGTATGATATGGGAATTAAAATGTTCCTTTTGGTTGGTTAATTTCAAGAAGAACTCAAATAATTGATAACATATGTCATTTTTGTTCTATGCAGTATTTTAGTTGTTTAAGTGTTGTTGATGTTGTTAATGTTGTAACATGCCTTAGGGTGGCTCTGGATGTTAGTTAATTATGTTTGCTTTTGTTTTGCTTCATATTATGGTTAGGTCTGTTATCGTAGTAGGGGGTTTAGGTCAAGTTAGGTTATATTGCATGTAGTTTGCTGGTTCTAGATGGCTCATATCTTATTTCAGAACTCGGATGTTGGTTGGCATTACGTCCCCCTACTTTTGCATTAGCCCATGAGGCTTCGGTTATATTTTGCCTCCGCTTAAGGCTCTTGGTTGTAGGATAAGGGGTTGGATGTTTATAAGCTCTTTAGGGTTGTAATGACTAATCTTTATTTGTTTATCTAATATGCTTACTAACTATAGCATAGAGTTATTCATTCAAGAATTGGCCGAGTTCACGACCAGGAATAACTTTCACAGTGTATGTGGCTTAGTTTTTTATTGTTTTAGTTGGGCTGAGTTAGGTTCAAATTTTTGTGACTCTTTGGTGTTTGACCCGCACTAGTTCAATTTTTTATTTTTGTATATATATAATTTAAATAAAATTTTAAAATTAATGATATATTATTTATATATAATCCTACGTATATTATATATAATTTAAATAAATTATAAAAATTAGATGTAATATAAGTATTATAACATCATTCCTACAAAAATTATATATGATATAAAAGTTGAGTCGGACTGGACTTATCCGTGGGTTCAAAATTATATCGCGGCTTGTCTCGTATTTTTCTTTTTGAGCCTATTTTTTTCTAAATCCGTCCGGAAATACATTTAGGTGCAGCCCCACCAAGTTACTTTCTGGATCGAACTATCCAACCACACATGTTATGATCAACTTTACTCAGTCATGAATTTATCATGTTTGTTTGTGCAAAGGAGAGGGTGGAATTAGATATGCATAACATTCATTTGTACTTGATTGGTGTTTGTTGAGTGGGACATACTTTTTCAGCGGTTTCATTAAATTGAAAACAAACAATAGACACCTCAAATTACTAGGGTGCCCATGATTCATCTAATCTACTCTTCCTTTCTTATCCATAAACAATCTAGTCTTCCTTTCAAAGCAAAGGTGTCTATCATTGTTGGCTAACAGTCACGGATTTATAATGTTTGTTTAGGCACAGTTAGACAAGCACAACATTCGTAGGTACTTGATTTAGAAAGAGTATATTTTTTAAAGAATCGTGATACAACAACTGTTAAACAGCTAGAATACATCCAATTTAACGGATGGGGTACCAAATACGAGTACCCAACGTAACAACTCATTCCCACCTTCATACAAAAATGTAGATGAGATGTGATCATGTAACGATCAGGGCCAATGCTATGCCCATAACGGCACACGCCAATATACGATAAATACTTGGGAAAAGGAAAAACCTGTTGATCATCAAAAGGATCGGGATGGAAAACCACCAATATCACTAAATTCCAGTAAGGAGAGCAAAGGCAAGAAGCCCGAGTGATAACCTACCAAAATGTCAGGAAACACGATGACCACGACAAAAAAAAAAGATTGAACATATTATATCGCAACACGGTTATTACCTAAACTGATCGCACCTATAAACACGAAATGACGTGGTGTACTAACTTCAGTTAACACCAAATTACTACCTTATAAAGGAGTACCATACCCAACAAAGAACGAACGAGATGTCGGGATGGATGCATGTATCATAATAACAGACACCAAGTCTAAGTACTGTAAGGCACAAGCCTAAGTGAAGGTATCCAACCTACCACTAGTAAGACATGAGTCTAGGAGAGCGAAGTATCGCCTCCAACCACTTTTCCTATACATGCCATGAGGATAACAACACCTATAGCGAGATGACAAATAATAAGAGCCTTCGCCATGGAATCCTGAAATACACCAGATGATGTAGCCCAAGAGAACGAGTAAAGTTGAAGAACGATAAGTACACATTGTAAACGACATGAGTAACCTACGGGTATACAAGAGCATGAGGCAGTAAAAAAAGAGCTAAGCCTCACTCATGAGAAGTAGATGACGACAATATAGAGCCAATGTGCAACAAATCCAAGAGAGAGAACTTATTAAGCCATAGACCAACAATGACTTGTCAATACAAGTGGTCGTAAAACCCCTTTAAAACATCAGTGAAATTATGTCAATAACAAAATTGATGACAAAGGAGAAAACCACTTCATACCATTACAATATAAACCTAACTATCAGGGCATAACATTGCAACCATTTACTAAATGTAAAATATGAAATCATGCCCATTGGGCAAGGGACCCAGGGAGCCTGAAAAATTCCCTTAAGGTACCCCTGAACTTACATGAGAATGGGATTGACAAAGGAATACTTCACAAATTGGAATGTGTGACAAACACTACGAGCATACTAAATGAGATATGGGATGACCGCACTCCGCAGGAGCTTGTGGGCTTAACAGACTTACTTATGAGTTAGTCAAGTAAGTGGTAATGTATCAGTCAGGTACCCCATACATGTAGACGAGTAGTGTAAAGAACATGAGAAGTAGTCAACTCTGTGCCAAGGTCAGTGATGCAAATCTAGACCAGTGCAACCAGTTACCTTGAATAGATTGACGAGAAGAGTCTCAATTAAATCGACAAGACAAGATGAACTAGAAACCTTGAATATAACACGGCCAAAGTCGTGACTCCGCAAAGGAGTGGTTGGTGAATGTTAGTGAAATACCCCAAACCTATATATGGTAATTAAACATCAAGATATGATGTAATAAGGCTAAAACATGCCTTAGAAACATTGGTAAACAAGTTAAATCATAGAAAACACAAGAATACACCATAAAGGCAATTTATGCAAATAATTGCTCAAGACCTTGTGTAACCTTGTTTAGGATCCAAAGTGCATTCCTAAACCTCATTAACATGCTAAAGAACATGTTAAAGCAATTACCAAAGAAAACCAAGCTCAAAAACAAGTTAAAACACAAATTGTGCTTTAAGACTCCTTAAAACACATTTTTGAGAAATTGTCTTAGAAATGAGTTTTGAGTGGCTAAATGACCAAGTATACACCTTAATCAACATGTGTACTACTTATTATCACATTAGGAATCCTAATTCAAAGAATTTACAAAAAATCACAGATTGGGCACTAATTGTAAATAGTACCCATATAGTGCTAAATTAAGCATTAAGTCTTCTTTGATTAGTCAATAGTCAAATGACCATCCTTAAATATCCAAGGGGTCGGTTTTTAATTGGTGAATCACCACCAAAAGTATCCAGAATTTCTACAAAAGATGAAGGAAGGTGGAAGTTCACTATTTACCTTACTTTATAAATAAGAAACAAAAATCTATCTTACTTTCCTCCCTCCTCTCTCCTCTCTTCTTATTCCTTTCTTCCCCAGCCACTTTCCTTCTCTTCTTCTCCCAAAACGTAAAAGCTGGAACACCATTGTTTTTGAGCTTCTTTTGCTTGCCAAATTCACTACAAAGCTCCAAATCACAAATAAACCCCATATTATTGCTAGTTAGGTCAAGGGCTTCCTATTGCTCTTTTCAAAATCTTCAAAACTGAAGTTGTACTCCATTGAAGGAGCTCCATTTGAGGAGGAAAATTCATGTTCTAGAGCTAGACAACACTCTCTTTGGTTTAAGGTAAGAAAAACTTCAAAAAAAACTTAAGTTCTCTTTATTTCCTTACATGGCTGATTTTGGATTCTCAAGATGCCTTGGTTTATTCCTTGTATTAGCATTAATTCAAGCTTCAAGAGCTTAGTGGAAGCCTTGCTTTGATTCCTTACCAATCTCCATTATAAGATTCCTAAGGTAATCACTCAATTTAGTGCACTAAGCACTCTCTTAGTATTATAGAGTTGTTTTAATGAGTCTAAGGGTTTTACTTAGTAATCATTGTCTTAATTTGAATCTTGGTTAGAAGTTTAGCAAGTGATCAAATTCCTTGGCCGAATTTCAATCAAGAGAATCAAGAATAGAAGAGAGAAAAGGGCTTCGAAAACTTAAGGTTAATGATTTACCTTAATGTAGTTTAATGCCTTAAGGAATTGTGTCTAGGTTAATACAAAAATGTAGCCTAGAGCTTACATTATAAACATGGGTTATATTAACCTAGGAAAGAATACGAACAAGCTTATGAACTTGTGACTAAGGAGCTAATGGCACATGAGTTAGAAAAACAATCATAAGTGGAGTATAAGAGCTTTTTATCAATTGTCATGGGACTATTGTTGTTTGTAGGTGGTTATCACTAGTAGAGAAAAGGTCTATTTCGGCGGTTCCAATGGGCCTATTTCGGCAGTTGTGAACCGCCGAAATGAGCACCGCCGAAATAGGTGTACCTATCTTGGCGGTTCTTAGAGAACAACCGCCGAGATAGACCCATGGGATTGACCGATGCTGAGTTTGACCATGAGTCTATCTCGGCGGTTGTTCTCTAAGAACCGCCGAGATAGGGGTATTTTTTTTGTTTTTTTTCCATCCCAGCTTATATATATATATATTCACCGCATTTGTTCAATGAGACCTGTAATAAAGCTTCATCCATACAGGGAGCTCCAGCACACATTTAAAAAGTTATAAAAGCTCCCAATTAATACCAACGACGCACCACAATTTGAGAGTTAACAAAACCAATGCAATTACACTTATTACACACTTTCATTACAAATAAAAAACACATTACAATTCAAATCTACCATTACACCATCCACAAGTGTACAGAGTTACAATTACATACTCAAAAAGTTCACAAAACATCTTCATGATCATCAATTCATTAAACTTGTGCAGACGAACTCCGACCATTCCTCAAGCATCTCAACAATTTGAGCATCATCATACTGACCACCTTTGAACACTTCTTCGTAAGCCTTGAAAAAAAATGAACATTAATCTAAAACGTACAAGTCTAACAACATGTAAAGAGCATAACTGAAACTTTCAAAGAATGTTACCTTGTCTAACGAGTGCTCTGGTAAAAGGTTCGACGCTCCTACTATGTCACTCATGAATCTCATGACATAGTATCCACATTCTGAACCCCCAGGCTGCACCGGACACTATACAAACGCACATATTGACAGTTATAAACAAGTTTAAACATTATAACACAAATTTATCAATTAATAGAGTACCTTGACAGTGTTCCAAGGGATGTTACTCATTGTTTTATTCTGGAGAGATAATGCAGCTCTCATGGAACTATATACATCAGCAATATATATAGTTTTAAGCATCAGTAGCAAGTTATGAAACAGTTAATGTTAAGTAATAATAATTGTTGTTTACGATAACAAACTAATTACCCCAGTATTGCGGTGGAGATCTTCGGTCTCTTGGCATCGTACCAAGTGAGTCAAATTGCAAGATTCGTGGGTGCTTCATCACCAGCACAAGCAATGACCAATGTCGACTGTCCACAAATTACACAATGTGTTGAAATCATTAAGCAACTAACACAAACTATATGTTTTAGATAATACTAAGAGAAATAGTCAAATATCATACCCTGAATGATATGGCAGCATAATAAATGACTTGTTAGAACATTCAAAGAGGGCATTCGTCATAATTGCATAAGGCCTTCCATATCACTTGTCATCTGGACTTCACTGCACATAGCAGGACACAGGAATCCAAATCTGTGATCTTCATAGACATTGATCGCCTTATATGCACCCACCTATGAGGCAATATCATTAGTCATTAACTTTTTATTCAAACATCTAATTCATCACCAATTAATGAATTCAAAATATAAAAGGTAGAAGTCACTCACATGGCGGCTGACTTGAATCGACACATTCAACCAATCCCTCCTGAAGCACTCCTCGAAGTCGGACATATACATCCCAAATCGATGTATATCTTCTCCTTGAACTATATAGTGAAATATCCGCTCGGGATCTTCCACAGTGAGGGAATCACAATCAGGTGGTAGCAGCAACAACGATGAATGCAGAATCTGCATATTAGTCGACAAGCCGGCCAATATTCTTTCTCCACCAAAGCAGGTCTAAGCACAAAATTTGTGGATGCCTTTGATTGCACAGGTGCAGCAATTCTTTTTCCTTTGCCCTTATCAGTCTTCGGTCGGCTCATATCCTATGATATTAGTCTAATTAAGTATATGGATGCAAGGTGGTACACCAATAGTTTTATAGCAACGGTTAAGAGTAATACCTGCCCAGGGAGTCTGACCAATCGTACAGGCCACTGCACTGTCGCAGTTTGTGCGGAACGCAAGGTAGGTCTTTGTGATCGGCACCGGTAAACCGACGTCAGCATGCTCTGCAACAAATTCGTCCAGAAGCACTCGTGCATGGTAATGTCGGAGTGGTTCACCGTGCACAATATCACTTGGAAGAGGGGGAAAAGTTTTCCCCATGCACCATGACCTCTTCTACTCCAATTTGTAAAAACAGATGGCACTCAGTGGGTGCCTGAGTGTTATGTGGAACTTGTTTAGATAAAAATTGAGAATTCTCTATGATGTATTAGTGATCAAGTGAAAAATCTTAATCGTCATGTACTCAATTGAAATGTTAGTCTAACCTTTAGAGATGCATAGGGAAACGGATCAGCCGAGTGGACACTACTTCTCACTACCGGTGCACTCTGCTGCTGAATGGGTGATCAACTGGTGGTCGAGAAACCTCTTGGCTGTCATGCTGCTGTGGCTGAAGCCTTGACATAGCTGAGCGATCCTCTCGTCGACGCTCTGAGTAATCCTCTGCTCCATCTCAGCCAACGCTCTCAGGTGCTCCTCGTAGCTAATCGTCTTTCCCTGTGATTCTGGACCCGGGTACGCCAAATGCCTGGCGGATACCAACGTGCCCACCAAACCCAATGGCACGACCTGGATGATCCTTCTTACCAAGAGCGCGTGTAAGAGGATCATCATTCCTCTGTGAGGTCCAGGTGCCCTGGGTGAGCTGAGAGCTTAATTCACCCTAATACAACACACAAATACAGTTATTAGTTTAACATAAGTTCATATACAAATGAAATGAACAGTTTGACTAAAAATGAAATGATATCACTTACCATTTGAGCAATAACTGCTCTCGTGGCTTCATCGTATTGAGGATTTTCGGGAGTAGAGTTCTTCGGAATGTGGCTTAACTCCCACACTTTCATTCTTCTGCCACTGGCATCCAATGAGCCATCCGTGGGCAGATATCCCTTTTGCTCCCATTCTGGTACCCTTTGAGCAATACTTTTTCCACCTAAGTGGTGAGGGTACAGATTCTTCTTAGCATTTGCTTGTTGTTGCGCACGGAGAGCCTGCATAAATTAATGGGATCATGTTAGTGAAATTGAACACAAAAAAACATAAGAAATTAAGATTAATTTATGTATGTATGACAATAAAGTGCACCTGGAACTCCGGTGTGTGACGCCTCTCAACAAATTGTACCCATTGCTCTTCTGTTATGCCCTCGTAAACCTCCCATGGTGGTCTCTCACCGTCTCCACCATGATCTGGATCATCTGGATCTTCTGGAGTAGGCATCTTGTAGAACTTGTCAGCCAACTTATTCTTGTGGTCCCGGAACTGTTTCGACATCGCTGATAGCACATCCTTTTTAAGTGCGGGATCCACGGAGAAACGAGACTACGTACATGATCATTCAGTTAGTAAAGTAAACATAAATGTTCTATTATTTCACAAAAGATCATAGTAATAATGTAGAGATTTACCTGAAGACGCTGAAACATAGTATCCTTCAATGATTGAGGCACTTGCTTCCAGTTGTGGTTTATGTTGCAATATGACTTCACCAAATGGCTACCGTAAGCGGTGAAGTCATTCTTCCAATTTCCATGGGGTTGGTTGAACTGATTGAAGTCCACCGGTTTTGTAGGAGGGCCCTTGTTAGCCTTCAGCCCACGTGTTGCACCTCTCTTCTTTTGCTTCTTCGCCTCTGGTGGGACAACTGACTCCTCTTCGGTCTGCTGTGAAGGGCCAGCCTCAGTCTCGTGTACTGCTAACTGGTCCTTCTTCTTCTTTCCTCCTCTTGTGACCCGCTTACTTGGTCTATTCTGCTGTGGCTCAGGTTCTCCAGTCAGAGAAGCCGTCCAATGGGGTCATCCATAGGGTGATCATCCACTGCAAAAAAAATAATAAAGCATTTTCATCAGATAAACTCATAACATAAATACTATGATGCATAACAATAACAGTTAAGATGACATTACAGTCTACATTCTACTAACAACATTACCTGACACGTACAAAAACATAAATCCATTTCATACAGGGGCGTATCCAAGGGGGTACACGTGGGTCACGTGACCCCACGTTTTTCAAAAATTTAGAGATTCCTATATGTATAATAATTAGAGTTTATATGTATATAGTATAGTGACCCCATATATTATAGAGTTGTTGGTGGTGTAGTGGTAAGGAAAAAGCATTTAACAATTATCTTGGGTTCAAATCCAACTATGAGCAAATATGTTGAAATTTTTTCTTCAAAGAATAGTGACCCCATATAATTTATATTCTGGCTCCGCCCCTGATTTCATATTTTCTACCCAAACACCCTCATCATGGTTGAGTGCGTAGAGCAAATCGTTTTCGGTATCATCAATCGAATCCGGTAATCCAGTAGGAAACAAGGATGTTTCCTCTACAGTCCCATTTTCATCGTATCCTCATTTTCATTTTCGATTACAACCGGCCTTCTTTCTTGGAAGAACAACAAACCCATCTCATCTGCGTCTTTCGGATCCTCAACATACCACACTTGTTCGTAATCCTTTCCCAGAACAAATTGATCATCATTATAACCGTGTAACCGTGAAAGATCAACCAAGGTAAGCCCTCCATCATTTTGGTACCCGCGTCGGTTGTCCACCCACTTGCACCGGAACAATAGAAAGGAATCAATGTCATAGTCTAGTTCCCAGATGTCCTCGATGACACCATAATACCAACTATAGTTACTAACTGGTTGAGATCGGTTACCGCTGCGGTACTCAGTGGCAGCAACTTCAATTTTTACCCCACTATTCTGGTTTATCGATTTGGCATCTTGGCGTGCAGTGTAGTATGTATACCCACTAATATCATACCCCTCAAATGATGTATATTAGTTTCAGGTCCGATTGCCAAACATCTGATCTCTTCGCTTACAGCTTCTGGATCTGATGATGCTAATGTCAACACATGATCTTTGAACCATTGGATAAAAACTCGGTTTTGTTCCTTTGTCAGCCAAATGTGGCTTTTCAAAGGATTTTGATGCCTTAACTCAACCATATGGGTTTCCAAATAAGGTTCAACAACCTCAAGATGTTGTAAGACAAACAAATGTGCTTGATGAATAAGTAGAGAAACTTGCACGATCTTTCTACCAACACCTTTGCCCTTAAACCTGCCATAGTGTCGTGGTTTTGGGATGCCAATAGACTCTGCCTCACTCAAATAATCGGTCACAAATTCCGTGACTTCCTCAGTTAATGTTGCTTCAAAACAATGCTACCCATGTACCGTTCAAAAGGGTACATGTACCGTAAGTATACCGGACCACAGAACTGTATCTCTCGAACGATGTGCACAATTAGATGCACCATTATATCAAAGAAAGATGGTGGGAAATACATCTCAAGTTGACATAATGTGATAACAATTTCACGTTGTAGATCATCTAGAGAGGTTACGTCAATTGCCTTGGAGCAAACAACGTTGAAAAAGAAACATAACCGAGTTAAAGCATTTCTGACATCAGATGGCAATATCCCTCGAATTGCGACCGGAAGAAGATGTAACATCAATACATGATAATCGTGAGATTTCATGCCTAAAAGTTTTAAATCCTTCATCGATACAATGTTCTTCCAGTTTGAAGAGTACCCAGACGGTACTTTTACCGAGTGCAGACATTTGCAGAAACTAATCTTTTCAGCCTTTGAGAGCGTGTAGCATGCAGGAGGTAGGTAGATTCGTTTCCCGTTCTCTTGTGGGTGTAACTCCTTTCGTATACCCATGGTTTGCATGTCCTTTCTGATTTTCAATCCGTCTTTTGTTTTGCCGGGTATATTGAGTAAAGTCCCACTCACTGCCTCACCAACGTTCTTCATAATGTGCATGATGTCTAAGCAGTGTCTCACAGAAAGATGACGCCAATAAGGTAGTTCCCAAAAGATAGAACACTTTTTCCAAATGTTTTTTGCCGGTTTTGATGTGTTTCCAAATACATTTGCAATGTCCTTAACCTTTTCATACACTTCCTCAGAGCTCAGAGGTAGACGGGCCACACGAGTTTCGACTTGACCATTGAACAACTTTCTCTTCGTTACTCGATAAGGGTGATCTTCGGGGAGAAGACGTCGATGACATATATAAACATTCTTCCCACAATGTTTTAAACGGTCCAAACAAGTGTCTTCCTCGCATATGGGACATGCAAATGTTCCTTTAACCGTGTAACCGGACAAGTTCCCATACGCAGGGAAGTCATTGACGGTACAGAACAACAAAGCCTTAAGCGTGAAATTCTCTCTTGCATAAGCATCATATACCACGGTCCCCTCATTCCACAATAGCTTCAGATCGTCGATCAGAGGGGCAAGGTACACATCAATGCTATTACCTGGCTGCTTGGGACCAGATATCAGGAGAGATAACATGATGTACTTTCGTTTCATACACAACCATGAGGGCAAATTGTAGATCACTAGCAGAACAGGCCATGTACTGTGTTGACTACTCAATGTGCCGTACGGGTTCATTCCATCAGTACATAACCCAAGCCTCAGATTCCTATCTTCATGTCCGAAATGTTCTTTGTACCGTCTATTGATTTTCTCCACTGAGGCCCATCTGCTGGATGTCTTAGTTTCTCATCACTCTTTCTACCCTCCGCATGCCATCGTAAGTTCTTTGCATCTTTCGATTCGAAACAACCTTTGAATCTGGGTAAATCGGCAAATACCAAACTAGTTTTGCTGGAGGGCTTTTTTCTGAACGGAGGAGTACTCACCATCTTTATGCTTATACCGGGACAACGAACATTTCGGCAAGTGTCCAGATTTTCGTATTCACCCCTGTACAACACACAGTTTTTTGGACACGCGTGAATTTTTTTGTACTCTACTCCCATTGGACACACCCATTTCTTTGCCTCATACGTGGTGGTAGGGAACGTTCTCATCCGTAGCATATCATGAATCAACTCGAGGAATGCCATTAAACCTTTGTCACTCATCCATACTTTCCCTTCAGGTTGAACAAATTCAATATAGCTGTCAATTTCGTGTACTTAGTGCAAGTAGGATACAACACCGTTTTGGATTCGTCCAACAACCTTGATACTCATCCGGCGGTCGACAAAATTATCCTCAACGTTATTAAGCATCTCGTCCATTTTCATCATGATAAGTCAACTCACTGTCAACATTGACTTCGGAAGCGCTTGGGAGTTCTGACTCGTTAATAGAATCGAATGTCCTGCTCGGTTCTTGAGTACAACCCGACTGACTGTAGGAAGATGAAGCATTATCTTCACAGGTTCTCCATGAAAAATCATTTTTTATAATGCGGCATGAAACCAACGGGTCTTCACATGTAATTGTACGACGTTGATGCTTGAATAATGTCTAAGAACCAACCACATCAACACAAGACATGGAATTTTCTCCGCCTTTGTCCTGTCCTTGTGTTGCACTGCAGCTTTGCAAAACTCTTTCAGCATTTTGTCAAAATGTTCCCCTCTATCACCATACATCCAGTCACTTCCCTTGTAAAATCTTTGCACCCTCGTACCCGTATCGGCCCACACGGATTCAAGATTCATCCCATCTTTCAATACAATCATCGGTGATGTCAGCCACCCTTATATCTATTTTTACTCTATTTGACACACTACTACTTTACATACTTGTTTTAATTAATGTTTAATTAATAACAGAATTTATTATGTTAATTTGTATATGTATATAGATATTTTATAATTATGATCTATGAAAATGTATTTATAATTAAACTTAGAGTCTCCGGGTATCTGAAAAATACACGTTATTGATATCTTTAGGCTCCGAATTTGTAAATGAGGAGCAATAAAGTTAATTGAGTGCTTGGTTGAAGTGAATCATAGTCAAATACTAGGTAAGTTACTGCATTCACTAGATTCTAATACCTTCATAATAACATTTTATGGTGGATGTGAAATTTATGTGTATGATCGAGGTTTGAAATTGAATGGTTGTTGAATTAACGTATTGAGCATATTATTGTTGGAACGATGGTTATATGGTTATTTGATTATAAAAGCGATTAGTCCGAATTATTGTGAAAATTGTTGTGAGATGTAAATGAAATTATTTAATCACCATGATTTTTTGCACAATTTATTTGTGGATGAAAGTGTGGATTATGATGAGATTAAGTGATGAATAACAATATATGTCAATAATTTTAAAAGGAGAAAACCATGGTACATGTGGGCCGTATTAGGACACATGAAGAGATGATAAATGCGGGACGCACTAGGACGCATAAGTTTGAGATACTATGGGCCGCATTAGGACACAGTTAGCCCTATTTCTACTCCTTAGTGTTTTGTACTCTTAGGGGGTGTGCACACTTAAGGATTTAGTGGCGAGTTGGATTCCAGGCTGCGTGTTGGGGTCCGGGTTACAGCTGCGTGTTGTACCCAAAAGTGAGAAAGTTAGATTTTCGGTTGTGTGTTGGGGTCTGGGTTACAGCTGCGTGTTGTACCCAAAAGTGAGAAAGGTTGTTTTGTCCTGGATGTGTGTTGGGACAAGGAAGATAATTAAAATAAACTGGCTAATATATTTTTGGGTTACAAGGAATCAATGTGAAGTATTCTACATTAATATTTTTATTGTTGCGTGTTAATATTGTTGAAATGAGTTGTATGTTGTGTGATTATATTGTTAAAATGATTTTCAAAAGAGAAAATGTTCAAAGTGAAGTGGTAGCTTACTCAGTTTCTCTGACTTTACGTAGCTCTTTCTGTGTTTGTTTGGATTTTTTTCACTGGTGTTGGTGATGTCATTGGGGTATGGGAAGACGAATTCACATAGGCCAGTTATTTATCATTGAATTTTATTTTAGACTTGAGACTTTTGCAATTTTAAAATATTGTTATTATGTGTGTTGTATTTCTTTTATCAATAATAAAGGTTTGATAGTGAGATAATTGCTTAGGCCTTAGCACTCGTTTAGTTGCGAGTGTGGCAGTAATTGTTAAGACAAGATCCTTTAGTTTTGATGATAGTAAACCTTGTGTTGTCTATCTAATGCGTTTGTCAAGATTCATGATTCAGATAGACATGTAAATGAGTGGCTTAGCACGCAAGGTTGCAAGCGCGCTCAATCCACGACATGTGCACAACCAGTCGGGCACCTGCCTACGAGAGCTCCATGGGACTTCTAGCACAGACAACCAGTCAGACACCTCACGAAGATATCTCTCATGCATAAAGATGAAAAACAAAGACAAAAGACTACAAAGGATCGACACATTCAGATAAGACACGTACATCCACATAAGCAACTTGTTCATGACAAGCTCACGACAAAAGGAGAAGTTCATTAATGCACAAGATAACAAGGCTATAGATGAACATCATAACATAGCCGTAATGAACACATAAGAGGGCATTTATGATCATTTAATGAGCCAGACAGAATCAGGCAAGTGGGGCACACAAGTGGTGATCAGCCTATCAAGAGGGCTGCCGCCAACTTGACCAACCATGAGACGACACGTAGTCCACGCCTCCAGATCAAGTTGAAGAATCTCTACAAGTCTAGTGTAGTTGTTATGTGAATAATCGAAGCTGTAGTCGACTCCTAGAAGTCTAGGGATTAATAGGACGGTAGTTACATCCTAACAACCGTGTATATATACTTGCATTTATTCCATATGTAAGTAAGCCTGCACAAGAGAAAAGATAGATATAATTTGGGCAAGTGTGGATCAGACTTAGGAGTGTGTGTAAGTGCTAGAGAGTTGATGAGCTAGATAGGATTGAGTTAGATTATCAATACATTGGGTATTTGATAGGACGATAGGTAGGGGAACGGTCGGTGAACCATAAGCCGATAGTCAAGAGAGGGTTAAGAACTTTAGGGGTAAAGTCGAAATTGTCCCGGGAGTCCGTGTGTGGGGCAAGGGAGATTGAGTAAATTTTGTGTGTGTAAATTCTCAATTGAAATGAGTTTTCTAGTTTAAGTTTATCTCGCGTCCATTCCTAAACTATCAAGTCTTATTAAGAGTCCACGATACATCCACGACACGTCAGGGACAGATCAGGAGTGCTTGCTGGTTTCAATTGGTATCAGAGCGGGTCTCTTCTAGAAAGCTAACTGCTTTGGAAGACGATCAAGATGTCTCATGCAAGCATTCTAGCAATAGAAGAAGGTTATGCACCAAATCGACCACCACTCTTCAATGGAGACAACTACACTCATTGGAAGAATACAATGAAGTTTCATATCAAGTCTGACAATCCAAGGATGTGGAAGGTGATAACACATGGAGAGTACACCTTCCAGAATACCCAAGGATAAGACATATCTATCGATAGCATGACGGATGATCAAATCAAGAAACTGGTATTCAATGCTTGAGCCGTAATAATACTTCAATGTGCACTACTACCTGAGTAATACTCCAAGATTGCTTCAGCTAAAACAGCTCAAGAGATTTGGAAAACTCTTGAGGTCACTTATGAAGGGAATGATGAGATCAAAAAGACTCGCATTGAGTTGCTACTCACTCATTGGGAGCTATTCAAGAATGAAGAAAAGGAGAGCATTTCTGAAATGCATACAAGGTTCACTAAGTTGATCAATGAAATGTTGGTGCTTGGAAGAACCATATCTAATGAGGATCAAATTTAGAAGTTCCTTAGATCTCTTCCTGCCTCCTTTGACAGCAAAGTTAATGCCATGCAAGAAGTACATGATCTTTCCAAAATATCTCTGGTAGACATGCTGGGATCTCTAATGGCTATTGAGTTAAAATTGTGACACAAGAATTCAGAAAGCTTATCAAGAGATAAAGGGAAAGGCACAACCCTTCAAGTAGCTGAAAATGAAAGATCTGAGTCAGGAGACGACAATGATGATTTGGTCCTCTATGCTAAGAGATACGTTCGAAAGTTCATAAGAAATAAAATGAGGAAAGACATGGAGTCCAAGGAGTCGGATGATCAAAAGAAAAACAATGACAAGTGTTTTGGGTGTTCAAAACGCGGACATCATATCAAAGACCGTCCTCAATGATCCCAAGAGGACAACAACAGGGTTAAGAAGCCTGTCCGACGATCATTCTACAAAGGACCAAAGAAGGAAGCCTTCGTTACCACATAGGGAGATTCTGAACAGAGTGATGACAATCAAACCTCAGACAACGACATCTTAGAAGATGAGAAGGCTCACCTATGCCTTGAAGAAGTGTGCTTGATGGCACAAGACAATAATGTCTCAGAATCAGAAGAAGAAGAAGAAAAAGAAGAACATAAGGTAAACTATTCTAAACTTAGAAGGAGAATTCAAAAGGCTGAACTTCTAGGACTTAGAAAGTATTCTCTTACATTAGTTGATCACCTAGAGGCATTAGAAACTGAAAACGATGAACTTTTGGAAGAAAATGAAAAATTGAGAAAAACCTTGAATAAAAGCAAGGTAGATAATCTCATGAGGGCACTCATGAAGTTACAAAGTGATTACAGTGAAATTCTCTCCGTTCATGAAAAATTAAAGCATGAAAAACAACCTAAAATCGATGAATTTATTGTTGCGCTTAATGCAAAAGAAAAGGAACTAGCTACCATCAAAGAAAAATATTCTAAGATAGATATTGTTTCTAAGACACACATGAGAAGAAGCAAACGATAGGTCGGATACCGGTCAGAGACCAGTTGTAAAGATGTTTGCAGCTTATGTAGACAACCTGGTCATCATGAATCCAATTGCTATCAAAAGTGATCTTAGAAATTTAATGGTGGAAATGGGTCCAACCTTTCTATGGACCCTAACCCCACATCACTAACGTGTTAAGTGCATAATCGAGTGAGAATAGACCCCTGCTGGTACATCGACAGTGGGTGCTCTAAACACATGATAGGAGACAAAAAGAAGTTCTTCTCACTCGAACTAGGAAGCCAAGGAACCGTCTCCTTTGGCGACAACAAGAAAGGAAAAATCATTGGTGTAGGTAAGGTTGGTATTACATCTGATTATGTCATAGATAGTGTAAATCTAGTTCATGGTTTAACATTCAACTTGCTTAGTGTTTCTCAAATTTGTGACAAAGGCAATTCAGTTCACTTCTATCCTACACATTGTAGTATAGTAAGTAAGAACAATGGGAAAGAGCTGTTAAAGGGAAAAAGGTGGAAAAATGTTTATATAACTAGTTTAGAGGATATTGACAGCCCTAATCTTCCATGCTTAACTGCTTCAATAGATGACTCTACACTATGGCACAAAAGACTAGGGCATGTTAGCACTTCCTTATTAAAGAAACTTGTCAAGAAATGGTTGGTTAGAGGTCTTCCTGAGATCAAGAAAACTGAGACTAATCTTTGTGATACATATGTTAGCAGCAAACAAACTAAGACTTATTTCAAATCAAAGAGCTTAGTTAGTACATCCAAGCCACTTGAATTACTTCACATGGACTTATGCGGACCTATGAAAATCAAAATTTTTGGAGGAAATTGGTATGTGTTTGTGATTGTTGATGATTACTCACGATTTGTTTGGACACTCCTCATTGCTTCCAAAGACGAAGTCTTTGAGAAATTCCAAGTCTTTGCAGGAAAAGTCCAAGTACAACTCAACCACAAAATCAAGGATCTTCGGTCTGATCATGGGTCAGGGTTTGAGAATCAACAGTTCATGGATATGTGTAAACAACATGGAATTAGTCACACATATTCAGCACCAAGAACACCCTAACAGAATGGGGTAGTTGAGCGTAAGAACAGAACACTACAAGAGGTAGCCAGGGCCATGCTATTAGGGAGTAGTCTTCCTCAGGTCTTCTGAGCAGAAGCAGTGGCAACTGCATGCTACATCAAAATCAAAACACTCATACGACTTATCCTCAACAAAACTCCTTATGAGCTAATCAAGGGAAGAAAACCAAACAAAAGTCACTTCAGGACTTTCGGTTGCAAATGTTATATCCACAACAATGAAAAGATCAGTTCCCTTGGAAAGTTTGATGCCTGAAGTGATGTGGCCATCTTCCTTGGATACTCTGAAAGAAGCCAGGCATATAAAGTATACAACAAAAGGACACTGAAGTTGGAAGAAAGTGTGCACGTGGTCTTTGATGAGGCTGACGTACTCAAGATCAAGAAATCTGATGAAGAACTTAGATTTGATCTAGTTGATCAAGATCACACAGATTATCCCAAAGATGAGTCACCGACTGAAGAAAACTTGCCCGACAGGTCATCGATAGGTCAACAACAGGTCAACGAAGAAAACAATGATGTTGAGGATCCCCTATCTCCATCAACCATTCATCAATCTCGTGCTTTGTACAAAAATCATCCATTGGAGAATATCATATCAGACATATCCAAAGGAACTCAGACAAGACTACAAACTCGAGATCTTCTAGCCTTCTCAACAACAGTCTCACCAATCGAGCCCAAGAACGTCAAGGAAGCTCTTCAAGACTCAGATTGGATCAATGCAATGCGAGAAGAACTAAACCAGTTTGAAAGATGCAAAGTCTGATATCTTGTGTCTCGTCCTTCACATCAAGGGGTACTTGGCACAAATGGGTCTTTAGAAACAAACTGAATGAGATGGGAGAAGTTGTCAGGAACAAGGCTCGTCTGGTAGCTCAAGGATATTGTCAACAAGAAGGGATAGACTTCCAAGAAACCTTTGCTCCAGTAGCAAGATGGAGTCCATCAGATTACTAATTGCATTTGTTGCACACAAAGGAATCAAACTCTTTCAAGTTGAAATCAAAAGTGCCTTCCTAAATGGGTACGTCAAGGAAGAGATGTATGTTGAGCAACCTCCTGGTTTTGAGATACAAGAAGGAAAGGATATGGTACTTAAACTTGACAAAGCTCTTTATGGGCTCAAACAAGCTTCAAGATCATGGTATGATCGTCTTTCTTCTTATCTCTTGGAAAACAAATTCAAAAGAGGAAAGGTGGATAAAACCTTGTTTGTGTACAACAACAAGAGGGATTTCTTAATTGTGCAAGTATATGTTGATGATATAATCTATGGAGCCTCTGATGAGAAATATTGTAAAAGGTTTGAAGCATTGATGAAAAAGGAATTTGAGATGAGTGATTTGGCAGAATTGAAGTTCTTTCTAGGACTTCAAGTAAAGCAAAATGATGAAGAAACTATCATATCCCAAGAGAAGTATGTAAAGGATTTGCTGAAAAGATTTGGAATTGAGGAATGTAAAACATTTGACACACCAATAGCAGTTGGCACCAAGATATGCATCATAACTGGTGACCGACCGGTCGACCAGCGATCATACAAAGAGATGACTGGTTCTCTATTATATTTAATTGCTAGTAGACCTGACATTATGTATAGCGTCTGCTTATGTGCCAGGTTTCAAGCAGATCCAAGTGAAAGTCACCTCACAGCTTTAAAAAGAATCCTACGTTACTTAAAAGGAACCATGAATCTTGGTCTCTTTTATCCTAAGTTCACTAACTGTAACGTTGTAGGATTTTCAGATGTAGACTATGGAGGATCTATCACCTATAGAAAGAGCACTTCAGGGACAGTATTCTTTGTTGGGTCTAGTATGATTGCATGGGGATCAAAGAAACAACAAAGTGTTGCCATCTCAACAGCCGAATCTGAATACATTGCTGCAGCAAGCTGTTGTGCTCAACTCTTATGGCTTAAACAACAAATTGGTGATTATGACGTCAAAACATGTACCTTACCAATTTTGTGTGACAATACAAGTGCTATCTCTATTTCCAAAAATCATGTGCATCATTCTCGTACCAAACATATTGACATTAAACATTACTTTCTTAGAGATTGTTGTGAAAAGGAATTAGTCGGTTTAAAGTATATTTCTATTGAAAACCAACTAGCTGACATCTTTACTAAACCATTAAGTAGAGAAAGATTTACTAAGATTGTTCATGATCTTGGAATGATATTCATTAATCACAGTTAAATTGTCTTTTATTTCCCACGATTGGTCACCGACATGTGAGCAACACCTGTTATATTGTCGTTCAGTAGTCAACGGTCAGTTTAATGCATAGAAATTATGTCAAATGACTACTTGAAATAGATTTGTCATTTTCCACAAAGTGAGATTAGTTTAGAGATAGTTCAACGGTTAGAAACGGGAAAATCGCCAATGATCGATGACAGACTGTCACGACCGCTGCCTGTTATGAATAGTACCGTTAGGACATGTCAGCGAGTGGATGAGGAGCGGTCGCTGACCGTTACTCGATATCTATAAAAGGGCGACGAGAGTTTCTCTCTTGTTACACTATTTCCTTCACTCTCTCTAATCTCTCTAAGCACTCAGAGTGCTTTCTCTTCTCTCTTACAAACACTCTTGTGAGATTTAGTGCAAAGAACCTCGCCTCACAACATCTCTAAAGATCTCTATAGCAAAAAGTTCACAAGAAATTCCTGAAATCCTTCAACTAACAATGGCACCAAAATCCTCTCTCCGCAAAGCTGCACTCAAAGAATCTTCCTCAGGACAAGTGGCTGACATGAGATCGACAGAAGCTCACAGAGAATTGACGCCCCCTCGCCTTTCCAAAGAGCTAGAAGATCAACTTGTGAGTAGGGTAACTAACGAAGGCGAACTTCTACAAGAAGTACACTATTTAAACCACCATTTCCCCAAGCTTCATCATCTTTTTCAAACTGAAATCCTCAAGCCAAAAATACTCCAAATTCTTACCACCACAAAAAAACAAAAAATGTCATCTCAAAATCCTTCACCAAAAATCACCACCAAACACTCCAAAGCTAAAAATCCTAAGAACATCTCTACTGCCACAACCAGTCGCATCAATTGTGTGACTCGTGCCTCTCAACATGCCAAAGATTAAACGAAAGCTCCACAGAAAGCCCATTCCACACCAGAGAAGGCAACTCGAAGGTTGCACTTCAGCTGAAGGAGTGGCCACACCAGAGAAGGCAACTCGAAGGTTGCACTTCAGCGATGAAGAAGAAGCCACTCCTTCAGCTGTCGCACGAGCTGTCGTCCAGCAGCTGGAAGAAGATGAAGTTCAAAGTGACGAAAAGTCATAAGAGGAGGTCTTACCAATAGAAAATACGCAGGAAGAAGGTGTGACGGCACCAGATTCTGAAGAAGAAACTGGTATCATCCCCTAGACGATAATACCTATCGACGACAGGTCGCCGATGCCTCAGTAACAGTCTCAAGAAAAAGAAAGTGGCACAGAGTGGATGTCCTCAGTCATCTATACGCTTCAAGAGCGCGAGCACCTGAAAAAGGTGAAAGGCACGGAGAAGATGGCTCCATCATCACAACCTCTAGAGCTCAAAGAGCTCTTTCAAGATGTTGCTAGATCTTCACCACCTCAATCCTCACATCTGAAGAAACTCAAGGAACCAGAACCGACGTTAATCAAGGCAGAGAATGTCAACGACTGCTCCTGTCCTGTCTTACCAAAGACATTGGACCTAGAATGAATGGACAAGATGAGTCTAGGAGAGATTCAAAAATTGTTGGAGTATCAAGGATGGGTAGATTTCTTTCAACAACCCATCGTCGTCTACACAAAACTGCTATAAGAGCACATGCGATGTCTTGGACCACTCCAAAGTGACAATGACGACTATATCATTTCACGGGTTCAAAACATCAAAGTCACCATCTCAAAGTCTTGGATCTCTGAGACTTTTTGCTTGGAATCTAAAGGATTGATCATTCCAAAAGAAACATCATGGAATGACCTTGGACATCTGGGAGGAAAAATGGTAAACTTGCTCAACAAAGGGGCAACAATGAAGAACTTTCCTGCAGCTGAAATGTCAATACCCGACCGAGTTCTCTTTAGTCTGCTCACCCACAAAATCACTCCATGAAATCAACGAACCCACATTGTCAACGCAAGAGACGTAAGGTTACTCTACGCTCTCAAGACCAAGGAGAAGATTGACCTTCCCGCCATTATCCTCCTCACTCTTGATGAAAGTAGACATGTCAACCAATGGTTAGTGCATGGGGGAGTAGTAACAAAGACTCTACTAGAGAATGAAGTGGACACCGACGGGGTCCACGAATGCACAAGAACCACTCAAGACAGCATCTGCCCGTAGATGTTGTCAAAGTTGGGTATAAAAACTAAGGGAGGTCACTTAGTGGTTGTCCAGAAGCAAACTAAGCGCGAGGGTTCAAGGTCAGAACCTCGTCCAACGGTGAAAGCATCAGGTCTTAAATGAAGAAGTCTCTCACCGGTCCACGACAGGTCGGGGACCAGTCTGGATACCTCAACTACAGATGTTCTGAAGAGGGTGAGAGTTACTCTCACCGCTGTGCAGGATGTCTCCTCTGAACCAAGTGTTCATAACATGGTTCAAGGAGCAATAGATTTTATAGACTCCCACATATCCTGAGAGTTCTTTGTCTCTTAAAGACACGAGTGAACCGTGAGAGTTAGATTTAGGATTAGATTTTTCTTTTCCATTAATGTTCTCTTTTGCCTTTTACAATCTGTTTCAAAGTAACTTTTTGATATCAATGAAAATGCAACTGGTTCTTGTATACTTGAATGCTTATGATGGGTACGAAATAATTTATTGTATTTACTGCTTCTTCCTTGATTAAAAATTACAAAATGATCTGAGATATTTAGTCCCATCCATTCCACTAATCCAATCTCGGACCTTGACACCTAAAAAGCCTACAAACATAGCCCACAAGACGTAGCACCTCATTTATTACCACTCACCGATCAGTCGTTGAGTACATCCAAAACGTCTATAAAAACTTGCTTACTCCATCCACCACTCACACCCAGTCCTTCACATATCACAAAATGGCACAAACTCCACAAAGTTCATCAAGTTCGAATGAACAAATAGTGCACTCCACAATTCTCAAGTTCATGGCCACAAAACATCCAAAGAAGTATGTCGCCCAAAGCTTTGTTCAACCAGACTCTAACTCACTCACAACTTGGTCTATCACCTTAAGTGTCACTCTATCATATACACGTTCTCCACACTGCATGAAGTTCACAATAGATTCTGATGAGTCTGACCTTTCCACTACAGCTGAATCACCTTTGATCAATCCTACCACAGCCAAACCCTCTTGGATCAAAGTCACTTTTCGGAGGATGAACCTTTTGGCCCAGAAGATTTTGAATGGGATACCCAACTACGTCACTCCATCTAGATTATCTTGATCATGTTTTGTAGTTTATACTCTATGGAATGTCATGGCCTTTACAACATCTTACATCGTGTAGTTGCTCCTTATTTTGCTGTATGGCAAAGGGGGGAAGAAAAAGTATATGTACTTGTGAAAATATGTCTATCGTCCTTGTATTATGTATCATCTGAATGAAAACTTTATCTACTTTGGTTATAGTATAACGTAAAAGCTGTCACTTATTGTGCATAAAAGCTGTCACTTATTGCTATCATTTGTTAAAGTTTTTCATACTTAAAACCCTTAACAAACTCAGAAGGAATCCTTCTTAGGGGGAATCTCTCAATTTTTGAATTGCCAAGTACATTTAAGTATATAGGTTGCCATCATAAAAAATGGGGACATTGTTAAGACAAGATCCTTTAGTTTTGATGATAGCAAACCTTGTGTTGTCTATCTAATGTGTTTGTCAAGGTTCATGGTTCAGATAGACAGGTAAATGAGTGGCTTAGCACGCAAGGTTGCAAGCGCGCTCAATCCACAACATGTGCACAACCAGTCGGGCACCTATCTGCGAGAGCTCTATAGGACTTCTAGCACAGACAACCAGTCGAACACCACACGCAGATATCTCTCATGCATAAAGATGAAAAACAAAGACAAAAGACTGCAAAGGATCGACACATTCAGATAAGACACATACATCCACATAAGCAACTTGTTCACGACAATCTCACGACAAAAGGAGAAGTTCATTAATGCATAAGATAACAAGGCTATAAATGAACATCATTACATAGCTGAAATGAACTCAGAAGAGGACATTTATGAGCATTTAATGAGCCAGACAGAATCAAGTAAGTGGGGCACACAAGTGGCGATCAGCCTATCAAGAGGGCTACCGCCAACTTGACCAACCATGAGGCGACACGTAGTCCACGTATCCAGATCAAGTTGAAGAATCTCTTCAAGTCTAGTGTGGCTGTTAAGTGAATAATCGAAGATGTAGTCAACTCCTAGAAGTCTAGGGATTAATAGGACGGTAGTTACATCCTAACAACTGTGTATATATACTTGCATTTATTCCATATGTAAGTAAGCCTGCACAAGAGAAAAGATAGAGATAATCTGGGCAAGTGTGGATCAGACTTAGGAGTGTGTGTAAGTGCTAGAGAGTTGGTGAGCTAGATAGGACTGGATTAGAGTATCAATACATTAGGTATTTGATAGGACGATAGGTCGGGGAACGGTCGGTGAACAGTAGGCCGATAGTCAGGAGAGAGTTAAGGACTTTAGGGGTAAAGTCAAAACTGTCCCGGGAGTTCATGTGTGTGACAAGGGAGATTGAGTGAATTTCGTGTGTGTAAATTCTCAATCGAAATGGGTTTTCCAGTTTAAGTTTATCTCGCGTCCATTCTTAAACTATCATGTCTTATTAAGAGTCCACGATATGTCCACGACACGTCGGGGACGCATCAGGAGCGCTTGCTGGTTTCAGTAATACCCCAGATTAGGTTTTAAGTCCGCTGCTTATTAATATTAAACTTTAACTGAATTTTTTTTTACCAAATAAAAGGTTAGAAAATCCGGGGTGTTACAACAATAACTTATAACCGACAGATCGACTAAGACATGGTGTGCATGAAAGCGACCATCATAAACAACCATTGGAAAAAAATATGTTGGTAGAAACCAGCCGAGTGAAACTCGCATAGAACTTGATGACAATGAACAAAATTAAAGGCAGACTATACGATAGTCTAGACCATTCAAGGAGACACTCCAAAAGGTATACATCGTTCAACGCTATACAACTATGCAAGACACAAAAATGTACAAGTCATCCCTAGTGAATCAACAAGAAATGATATTAAATATACCTTGGGGCAAATGCATCAACTGCCAAAGAGCATACCCATATCAGATGTCGAAAGATTTAGAGCACAAATATAAGTGCAATGAATGGACTTCCCCTGGCAGAAAGCAGGGTGAACCATATGAATATTGTTGCTAGACCAACATACGGGAGAATGTAATATACATCAGCAAGAAGCACGTAGTAAATACTACAACATATTACTCTATAACAAACAACCTGGAGACACGGAAGGACAAGGATTATCTCCGTAGACATATAGGCTAGTACGTCTCCATATTACAGAGACAAGTGTAAAGAACACTTAGTACTAACTATAGCCAATGTCATATTTCACCTCGAACTGGAAGTCAGTGAGTGAAGACAGAGAATACATGATGCGCATGTGCGCTAGTAATCCAGAACATTAGGATATACAACTTAGATCTAGTCGTGCGCCGTACAATTAAAGATACCGGCCGATTAAGATACATCTGTTTCCAAAAATATGAAAGACCGTGTATAGCACCGTCACATTGGAACGGGGTCAGCAATAACTTGCTGCTAAGAAACAATCTACAATATATCGATACGAACAAAAATGGGCAAATGGAGCCCTATGTTCATGAGTCTACACCCATTACGGAGCGAAGTAGGCCCATTATAACGTGTTTGGGAGAGCGCATAAAGTATTTCACGCCTTTTGGTTGAAAAAGTACGTGCCTCACCCTTCATATATTTTTAGAGCCCTAGTGGCTAGAGTTAGACCCGTCTCTTAGATATGAGGAGAGTCCACTCCAAAGTTTCATTACAAAAACGAGGGAGACCAGGAACAAGATCATGAAAAAGGTTAAAGTCCATTGGTCAAATCATCAGGCAGAAGAAGCCACATGCGAGTTGGAGAGCTCTATGAGAGCCAAGTATCCAGCGCTCCTTGCTTAGCTGTTGTTGTATACTTGTGGGGTACGGAGGTGTAACCCTTTCTAAGGGGGGTAGAGCCTCTTAGCAGTACACATGTGTATACTAGATTTTAATGTGTGTGTATGTGTGAAGCATACCTAAAATCGGTGTTTGTTTGTATGTGCGTGTATGCGGGGTATACCTAGTTGTGTTGTTGTATGTGTAGGTATGCGGGGCATACTTGGTTAGGTTATTTGTACGTGCGTTTGTGCACTTGTATGTATGTTAAGTATCATGTGAGATACTTGGTTGTATACATTTATACACTTACTTATGATATATCCTATGTGATACTTGTATGATACTTTAATATGTATACTATACTTGACATAAAAACGTCAAAATTGTTAGCTCCAATGAGAGAATACAAGTAAGGGGAGTAGAAACTCCAGTGATATCAGTATGGAACTGTTGGGTAGCCTAGTGGAAGTTAAAGTCTCTAGGAAATGAATGAGTGAAAAGTATATGAACTTAGTCCCATGGATGTGTTGTATACGACCTTCATGCATATGACTAGATTGGCAAATATTATGATAAATAAGATTAGAATTGGGTAAATAAATGATTGGTTGAAACTGACATAAGAGGTCAAACTTGATCCTTGTCCGATCAAGGGAGACCAAACACAAATTGGGGCTAGGGATAGTCCAACACTGATGCTGACCACGTGGGGTTGAATGATTCTCGAAACTCCCCACAAGTGGTCACAGATATGCGTAGATGAATAATTAGATATGGAATGATAGGGACGCCTCGGGGAGGTGGTCAAGGTTTAGAACTGATAGGAGTTATGGTATTGATGGATCGCATACATCCATATATGATTAAATCAACGCCACGAATGTTGGCTATGTGTTGTATAAGCACAATACGTTATGAGTAAATGTTCTATCAGATAGATATACATTATGGGTAGTTATATAACCTATTTGGAGAATGATGATTTCAGGACGAAGTCTTTTTAAGGAGGGTAGACTGAAATACCCCAACCAATTATTACCTTAATTAATTAGGAATTAATTTAAATGAAAGGGAATAAGCACTGATTTGTCACCTAATGAGCAATATTCATTATGAATATTATTATATAAATGTATAGTCCAAAATGAACACCAAACTATACATAAAATCTCTAAACAAAGAGAGAACATTGTTAAGGAGAAATCAACTCCTAAAAATTATTACTACATGTAACATATTAATACATGTGCTAATACCACATATAAAGTGATAAGATTATATAAAATATTTTATATAGTCTGATTAAATTACTAAACGCAACCACCACCTACATACACACCTTAAAACAAGAATAACACTTGTTACCATTCAACACATGAAATAAGGCCATTTTACACCTTTAATGTGTAACATTAATGTGCTAAAATTCAAAAATATATCTTCCCCATAATTATGCAGCCAACAACCTAGAAGAAAAGAGAGGGAAAGGTTGAAAAGCAAAAAAAATTGGTAAAAGTAAACAAATACACTTAAAGCATAAAATAAGGAATTATTTGTACTTATACCTACCTTTCCTCTCATCTTCCCTTACACACAAAGCTGGAAATGTCTCCCATCTTTCCCATTGCTCTCGGTGAACATGTAAGAAAGGAAACCAAAAAGCAAAGCTAAGACAAAGTCATCTTTTACTTATACTCACACTCACACTCAATTTCTCTTTGACCATGCTCACGTTCCAGCACCTTTCTTCGCTCCTCTCAACCAGTAGCAGCAGCTCACCCTTCTTTCATTCACCATTTTCATCCCTTCCAAGCTTTAAGCCTTCTAATGGTGTTTTAAGTCCTTTTCCACCTCAAGACTCCATCTTCTTGCACAAAAACCATCATTAACCTTCCCCCTCTCATCATGTCCAAAAATAAAAGGAGCACGGGCCATTAAAATCTGAAGAAACACGGAGGAAGAAGCTAGTACAAGTTAAGGTATAAAACTCCATTTTTCTTCCATTTTCTTGCATCTTTTTCCATGGCTTTTCTCCCCATCCATTTTTCTTATTTTTCCAAGGTATAAAACCTTCTCTTGAGGAGCCTCACTCAAGGTAATATCAACCAATGAGCTAGGAATACTCCATTGATTCTTAAGGTAAGGAAAATGTCCTTAAAACACATTTTTTTCTCCTACCTTTGTACATGTCCCAAAATTGTGACCTTTCTTACACCTTTTTTACATCTTATTATATACACAATTAAGGAGTTTTCATCTCCTTTCCTTGAACCAAAGATCTCTTTCAAAACACCTCTTCAAAGGCTCCAAGCCAAGGTAAAACCCGTGAATTTACAAGGGCTTTTCAAGCCTTTTCTATTCCTTTGTTTTCCATGAAAATAAACCCAACTTTTTATCCTGTAGATGACCAAATATAGAGCTTGAAATCCCACCAAAAATCTCAAGGTAAACACTCTATTTTAAGTGAAAATTTCATGCCTTAAAACTCTCCTTAAATTAATTACTTAGATAAGTTGTTAACTTAAAGTTTTTCCTTGCTCATATGGTGACCGAATGGGGTTCTGGTTACCCTAAAGTGTCGTGATGTTGGAGCATTTTTCCAAGGGGAAAAATCAAACCTTAAGAGGTAATTATTTCATTAAAGTGTTAAGAGCTCTATTTGTGGATTAAGCTTAATTTAAGGAACAAAAACCTAATCTAAATATTTTTTTAATAGTTCCGTGAAGAGTGGAAGTGTAGCACCCCAACTCATAAAGCCATACTTAACTCATAAACCTCCAATCACTTATATTAACCTTGCAGCGGATTTCTTACAATATCTGATGTTATTGCCGTTAGTCACCCACGTGACCAACTGGGCATACTAAAATCTCCAAGATCTAGCTACGGTCTGATGGACCCGAATATACCGAACATTAGTACTTACAAGCCTTAACCAATTACATAACAAGTCTTACAATCTTCTCACATCCTATACAACTTACTAACCCATAATACCATACGAGAGTACATGCACAACTCGTAAGTCACACTTAAACCCGTAATACATCTACCCCATCTTACTCTCAAGACGGTCGCCTTCTGACATTCACTTGCAAAATATAAACAGTAGCCCCCGAGGGGGTCAACACCCTTGCTGGTATGATCCTCTCATGGCTCCCAAGCTAACGTGGCTACGACGACTAATTGTCGATAGCATGAAGGTTGATTAGATGCAAAACATAATAGAAAGTGCAATAAACAACAAGCCACATATGAACAATCAAAGTTCAAACACAATGAACGACTTAAAAGCGTTCCCTTAATTAGTGAGTCAATCATTTAACTCCTTAAGTTATGTTTCCTCTTAATCTCAGTCCAACCTTATCTTACCTCAATCTTAATTCTTATCTCAGTCTTACAATACAAACCATTCTTTAAATAGAAATGGTTGTATCTTATCTCAAACCTTATCTCAATCTTATCTCAATTAAGTCAACTGTTCTTTAATTAGAATGGTTGTTTATTAATTCATTGTTTATCTTTGTCGGGTCCAAAGTAACCCTAGCCAATGAGTTATCAGCTCCATTGGGTTAAATAAACAATATTTCTTAAATTTGGGATTTAGGTAGATCCCACCACACCATCTCAGTATGCCTCCCTCCTAAAACAAGAAGTCCGAGGAGGTCGAGTCTATTTGTCGACTCTAGGCGACGAGTCCGAGGACAAGTCATATTTGGAAGTCGGGATCTGATACGAATACCGACCTCCCCCAATACACGTGTGCCGGTACCATTCCGGATTCCTCACTCCCCCCAAGTTCTAGTTAGTAGAAGTCTCAATGTTAATGTTTGTTAGTTAACCTCTTTCGGTTACTAATAAACAATATTCGGGAGTGCTCCTTAATCTCACGCAATTCTTTACTAAGTTTTGTTAGTAAGTTCTCACAGTAGGTTGTGTTAGTGAATCACAATCACACAACAGACATAATATTCCGGTTGCATGCTTTATCTTGTTTAGTTGGCACACATACACAAATAGCACACAAGCCGAGGGACACCTCGTTAGCAAGCAGGTCACAAGAAAACCATACCGTTCACCGTTGGTCGTTCGGTTGCTTACTCTCCTCTGGAGTCCAAATTCTCAAACCCTAAAACATTCATCGAATTGGGTGGTTAATTACTTTTAATTAACCTAGCTTACTTAATCACTAATGATTTCCAACTAAACACCACTAAGTCATTGTAGTTTAATCTTAATCTCATAAGTCATTTACTTCTCATTATTTCTTAAGCTTGTTTATGCCCCTAATGACCATTATATGTCATTAATTATGTCCTAACAATCTTATAATATCATTACCAAACAAGTCCCAACCTTAAAACCCCATTTTAAACTTTCTGGAGCCTTTTTAGAGTGGTCCGGGTTTGTGTCCGAGGTTGTAAACCCGGACCAACTCTTCAGAGACATTTCTGCCTTGTTTTTCACTTGGTCCGGGTATGTGTACTGGGTTATAAACCCGGACCATCCACGGACATAACTCTCTGCCATGTTTTTAGTGTGGTCCGGGTTTGTGTACTTGTTTACAAACCCGGACCAACACTAAATGTGTCCAGAATGATGATCTTTGACCTCTTTTCAACCTCAATTCTTATCCAATCTTTTCCTAACCTCTCCATAAGTATTCTAGCATGTTTTAACATCATTTTAGCACCTTAAAATCCTCCTAATTCATCCATCAAACTCATTCTAAATTCCTTGATCTTTCACCCAATTTCTTACAAAAACTCCTAACACTTATGCTTAGTTTCTTACACTTCCAACATGTAGATTTTGCCTAAGACCTCAACTAATCATTATGTTTCTTCACAACCATCTTAACTACTCCTCAAGCATCATTTTGCATACCCATTTGCTTTACTCAAACTTTTCAAAGCTATATATAATCTAGCACATGCTTACATCCTTACAAGTCATTATACCTTATTTTTCCTTCAAACTTTGTACAAGTTTCCTAGCTTCCTTAACCATGGTTTTGGTGCCTTAAATTCACCATTGTAACCCCTAGTCCCTCTTAGACACCACTAGGTCTTCCTAGTACTCAAGAGCTCCATAGTTTATCCATTTTCACCAAAACAACCCTTAATGTTACTAGAACATCCTTAGTCATAAAATCTCCTTAGAACACCTTAAACACTTAGTTTCCTCTCCAAATTTTGACATGGCTTCCTTAGTATATCACTACACCCAACATTTAGTTTTTCGCCCTTAATACAATCGTGAACACTCAAATCCTTAGTACACAATCTTAACACGTAAATTACACCTTCCTAACCTCTAATTTCTCTTAGGCAACTCTAGGTCATTCTAATCCTCAAGAACAACTTTGTTAACTCATTTCCACTCAAATTTCCTTTTTAATGACTCATAGTAAATCCTAGGTCATATCAATTCACAACCACCACTTAAACACTTTGTTTTCTACTCAAATTTTGCCATAGCTCCCATAGTATATTATCATGCCCAAATGCATTGTTTTTCTCATTCAATCATCTCACCCTCATTATATCCTTTCTCATCATATGTTCTCACCCAAATATACTCATTCACAACAAACTCAATATAGTGCAATAATCTTAAATTGCATAGCACTAAGGCTCTTAAATGACATGGCTCTTAGGCCCTTAAATGACTTAAACTTAAACACTGAATTTCCCACATATAAAAGCTTTCAAGCTGCAAATACACACAACAATGCTCCCATAGCAATATAAGTGTTCTCTTAATTCACCTTATACTTATCTTACTAACTCATTCCCATTGGCTCCTTAGTCACAAGTTCACAAGCTTGTTTAAATTCTTTTTCCTAGGTTATATAACCCATTACATAATGTAAGCTTTAAGATACATTAGTACTTATCTAAATCTCATCCCTTAAAACCTTAAACCACCATTAGGTAAGCAATTTACCTTATTTTTCTCAACCTTCTCTTACTTCCCTCCTTTGGTTTTCTTGATTGAATTTCGGCAAGGACTTCAATCCTCTTGCCAATGTACTAATCCACATTCAAATAATCTAATGAGCACTAAGCATTATGCCTAAACTCATAGAATTCATCCTTAGGTCATAATATGTGTTTTAAAGCTTAAAAGTGGATGATTACCTTTGAATTTTTGGAATGGCTTTGATAATTAAGCAAGGAAATACCTCCCCAAGTATTTTGAAAAATGAATCAAGGCTAGAACAAGAAGTAAACAAGCCACCTTAAGAGGTAAATTTTCGGCAATGGTGAAGAAGTGATGGAAACATGACTTTTCTTACATTTTCCTTACCTTGAATGAATGAAGAAGCTAATGAGCCATTCAAGCTAATTTTTCCTCCTCTAATGGAAATTTCCCATGGCTCCAAAATGAAGCTTTTCCAATTTTGAAAAGATAGGAAGCAAGGCCTTGGTCTACCTAAGAGAAATCTATGCTTAGTTTTTGATTTAGAGCTAAGATGAACATTTGGTGGACAATTGAAGGTGGTGGTGACATGGGTGCTGCTTGGACGGCTTTAGAACAGAGAAGAAGAAGAAAAATCGGTGGGGAAGAAGAGAAATGAAGAAGAGAGGAGAGAGGTAGGCTAAAAGAAGATATTTTGTATAAAAAGGTAAATAGTAACTTTTCTCTCTTTTCCTCTTCTTTTCCTTAATGTGCTGGCTCCTCATGGTGAGTCACCATCCAAAACCATCCCCCCCTTTATTAATAAGAGACTTTTGGTCTTTGTTGACCAATTTATTGACTTATGTTGACTAAAGGCTTAAACTTGGTACTATTTGGCACTATTCACAAATTAGTGCACAAATTTGTGAAATTTTTGATTTCTAATTGATTTAGGCTTCCTAATGTGATACTAATTAGTACAAATGTTGATTAAGGTATAATCATGGGCATTTATCCATTCAAAACTCATTTCTATGACAATTTCTCAAAAAAGGTGCTTTAAGAAGTCTTAAAGCACATTTTGTGTTTAAGCTTGTTTTTGAGCTTGGTTTTCTTTGGTAATTGATTTAACATGTCCATTAGCATGTTAATAAGGTCTTATAATGATATTTGGGTGCTAATCAAAGTCACTCCAAGCTTAGAGCACATTTTTGCTTAAATTGCCCTTATGGCGTTTTCTTGTGTTTTCCTTGGTTTAAACTGTCTACCAATGTTTCTAAGGCTTGTTTTAGCCTTATTACATCATAACTTGATGTTTACTTAGCTTACTTAGGTTTGGGGTATTTCAGGAAGGTTGGGTGGATTTCCTTGTGATTATAACAAGGTAAATATGCTTAAAATCTTTTTGATGCATTAAAGTTAATTATGTTGTAAATTGAAATAAGTGTCGAGAATATGTGTGTATGTCTGGGTTAATTAAACCCTAAAATTATGGGTTAAATTATGGTTAAATGTTTGGTTAGTGAATTTAAGTGCTAATGACTTATTAAAGTCAAGATTATAAGTTAAAAATGAAAGAAAAATGAATTAAAGAAGTTAAATGTAAAATCTAAAGCAAGTCACGGATGATATATGTGTTTGACACATTTTAATGTCATTTTATGATTAAATTTGTATGATGTTCAAGGTCATAGCTTTAAATATTAATCATTAAGCTTTTGGGGTGAGAATATAAATTTTAAAAAAACTGGTGCTAAGATGTGATTTTATTGGAAAAAAATCACTTGGTAACACCTTAGATAAATATTGATGGATTTAGGTGTTACATAAATTAAGTATAAGGTTACAAATATAATTTAAATGTGTTATAAACCTTGTAAGTGTTTAAATAAACAAAAGACTTATTAATGGGGTCAAAATGTAATTAAATAAAGTATAGGGTTCCAAACATTTAATTAAAACCGTAAGGGGCTGTTTGGAAATTTAGAAACATAAAATTAATTTTATAAAGTTAAAGTAATTTAAATGTAAAACTAGTGAAATAAATGTTGCCAAATCATAAATTAAATGTAGTTGGTTCAAAATGGGTATTTTGGGTGGTCAACCTTAACCACATGTGAGTTTGACCAAATAGAATAATAAATTAATTGATTTGGTAATTTTAATAAAGATTAGTTAAAATGAATTTATAAAACTAGTTTGGGTGTTTGGTGTCAATTCCAAATTTTAAGGTTGAAATGAAATTAATATGACCATTAGGGGTCTATTCATAAATTAGGTGAATTTTGGGTTGATTTTGGGGATTTAATAAATTAAGGATTATAATATATGGTTTAAGTATTATATGTAACATTAATAAAATTTATGGGGTTATTATGTAAATAACCGAAACTTTGGGATGGAAAAACGATATTAGGACAGCCTAGGGGTTGTTCAGGAATTTAGAAAATTATTTGGGAAGTTTTTGAGATTAAATAAGTTAATATGTATAATATAATGTTTTGATATCAAATTGTAAGTTAATAAAAATGAAGAGGGGCAATATGTAATTAAAAGAAAGTTGTGGGTGGATAGAATAAATCTAGAAAAGAGTTAAGTGATGTTTGGATATATGTATATGTATATATATGTATGTTATAATGTTTGGAAACTTTGGGTTATAAATTAAATAAGGATAGAAATGTAACAAGAATAATGTTTGGGTTGATTTTGTAAATGACAAATAAATGGGGAAGAAATTAAAATACCGAAAGTGTCATGGGTTGGTTTTGGAATTTCAAAGCTATGGCTGATATATAAAAGTTAAATGATATAATGTGACATTATATCAAAGTTTAATAAAGTATTTTATAAAGGGTTAAAGTGGTATAAGTATACTCTATAAGCAACCACATAAAATAATAGGTTTAAATTGGAAATTTGGGGAGTATAATGTATGGTTAAGACACCTATAATATAAGGAATTGATAATGTATAAAATACCTTGTACAACATTAAGATGAGTCTTAATAGAAATTTGTGAATAAATGATACAAATAACTAAATGTGTGTTTCACTTAGAATAATGAACTAATTCATTGTGGGAAACCTTATAATTCACATGATATGATTTTATAACATAAGGAAAGAATAGTATGATTAATTAATCATATGAGATTAATGTAGAAAGAACTATGAGTTAGAAATATATTGTAATATGATCTAGTATGAGTTGATATAAATAAATATCGACTATAATGAAACATTGACCAAGTCAAACTAAATTGATCAAACCAACACAAATTGACCAAGTAGTCAAGTTGACCAATACATAAAATAGTATGTAATTAATGGTGAAGTATAACATGGTCAAATAAAGTATAATAATAAACTGTACTATATAGATATATATAACAATACGTGCGTATGTGTATACAAGGTTGGAGTATAACTTGGTCAAATAAAGTATAGCAATAAACTATATATATTTGAGTATATAGATATACAAAAGCTGAAAAATAACTCGGTCAAACAAAATATGGTAATGAACTATATATACATATATCAGTATGTATATGTGTGTATGCGGATACACGAATCAAAATGACCTTGACAAATAACATAGGTTATTAGGAATCAAATCTCTAAGTAATAAATATCATTTCGCTACTAAATATTATACTCTTACGACTATAGAGTATAATTAAGTCCCGAGATTTAACGAAAGACCCGAGCTAAACAAATAACCGAATAAAGGGTTAATTACTGAGAAAGGGTTAGTACTTATTCTGGGATGATTAAATAGACTCAAAACATGGATAATGACATTAGAGTTATACATTCCAAAGATACGGGTTCGAGATACGAGCTTCGAAAGTGATAGAGGATAAGCGTGATACGTCACCCTAGCATTGTTCAACGGTGAACGGTATGTGAATGTGGGGTCTGAACATCCTGAGGGTTTCATTGGGTCCAGGCATTGTGTGATTTATCTTCTTAAGAGCGATATCTGTGTTATGCATGTATTGTATGTGTTTATGTAATCGACCGCCAAAGCGTTTATTAATTGTGCGTGAACGTTGATCGGACAAGTGATACCCATTATCACTAACTTGTGTGTGAACAGTTAGGAGGAACTCTGAATACTAACTTATGAGTAGGGTTGTCAATTTCGGGTTTTGGGTCGGGTTGACTTCAACCTGAACCCGACCTGCTCATGTTTCACCCCAACCCGAAACCGACCCGAACCCGAAACGGGTTATGATTTGTCAACCCGAACCCGACCTGCCAACCCAAAATCAACCCGAAACTGATCCGATGACCTAAAATCAACTTGAAATCAATCTGAAATCAACCTGAAATTGACCCAAAATTGAAAATATTGTACTATCAAATTAATTTTACACAAAATCACCAAGATAATATAACATAACATATAAAACCATAAAAAATAAGTGATTACATGATTGATATATTTAGAGTTATGTCACATAGCTATAAGAATATATATATATTTTTCTTTTTTAAAATGTTTTTGGGTTACGGGTTGAAACCGGGTTGGCAGGTCAAACCCAAAACCGATCCGGGTTTTTATCAACCCAACCCGAACCCGACCCAAAAATGTTTTCGGGTTGAAAATTGCAACCCAAACCCGGGTTTTAGCGTGTCGGTTTTCGGGTCGGATTTCGGGTTCGTGTCAAGATTGACAACCCTACTTATGAGTGTAAACTACTCCTAAAACACTAAGTGAGATACTTAGTTAGAGACCCGGGATTAACCATCTCTATGGCGATGACTCGAACTGTACCACCACCTAGACGACTTCAAGGCATATGTGTAAGACCCGATGGGCATCTAATGAATGTGTTCTCCAATAACGAGATTAAATCTCCAGGAGAATAATTAAAATACTCTAACAAATGAGAGATTGATAATTAAATGATAAATGTGTTTAGTAAATCCTGGCCTGCATACATTCCAGCAGGTTACATGAAATACCCCAAACCTTGATATGTGGTTTAAATATTAAACTATGGTATGTAAAGGCTAAAAAGTGCCTTAGAAACATCAGTGAACAATTTAAACCATAGTAAAATGCAATAAAGCACTAAGATACAGTTTGAGCAAAAACATGCTTTAAGCTTGGAGTGAACTTGGTTAGGACCCAAAGAGCCTACCAAGACTTAATAATATTCAATTATGATTTAATAAGGCAAATTAAGTCCTTAGGAAACCTTGGTAGACAATTAAACCAAATAGAACACAAGAAAATACCTTAAAGTCAATATGAGCAAAAATGTGCTCTAAGCTTGGGATAAATTTGTATAAGTCCTAATGGTCATACCTATACCTTATAAATATGTTAATGAACATATTAAATCAATTACCAAAGAAAACCAAGCTTGAAAACAAGTTAAAACACAAAAAGTGCTTTAAGGAGTCTTAAAGCACGTTTTTGAAAAATTGTCTTGTAAATGAGTTTTAAATGGCTAAATGTCCATCATTACTCTTTAATTAACATATGTACTATATAGTATCACATTTGGAAGTCTATATCAATGGGAAATCAAAAATTTCACATCTATGTGCCTTGTTTTAGTGAATAGTAACTATTATAAGCTAGTTTGTAACATATGATATTATAAGTTATGTTAATGGTCAACAAAGACCAAAACACCCTTATTATGATTATGGGGGCCGGTTTTTGTAGGGTGAGTCATCACCATTTATAAATCAATTAAAGGAAAGGAAAGTGAGTAAAGTAAAGTACTATTTGCTTTATATGTAAAATATCTTAACAAAGTAAACTCTCTTACCTCATTCTCTTCTTTCCTTTCATTTCCCATGGTTGCCATCTTCTTCCTCCTCTCTCCATCAGTTTCCAACAGCACCATCTCATTCTTCATCTTCTTTCACTTGTAACTTATGATTCCATGCTCCAAAATCAATTTCAAGACTACCCTTGTCTTAGTTAGAGCAAGCTCCTCATTTCCCTCTTTTCAAATCTTCAAGAACTCAATTTTGGTGCCATGGAGATTCACCATTGAAGGAGCTTGAGCTCATCTTTTCACATATTGTTGTTCTCCCTTGCTTCTAGGTAAGGAATCTCAAAGGAAAATAATGTTTCCTCCATGTTTGTATGATGTCCGAAAATTCACCTCACCATGGTGTTTTTACCTTGCTTGTTTTAGCTTCATTTGAATCTTCCAAGGGCTAGGAGGAGTCCTCTCTTGATACTTATTCAAGTTCCCTTCCAATTCCAAGGTAAAACAACTACCTTAATGTGTTAAGACAATATATGTAACTAGGGTTTACAATGAGATGAAGCTTAAAGCTTGTATACTCATTATATTATTTGTATGATGTTTAGAAGTTTACAAGCAACTAAAAGCCTTGCCAATTTAGTCAAGGAAACAAGAAAGAAGTTTGTGGGCAAAAATGGTAAATGTGCTAACCTAATATGGTTTAAAGTCTTAGGAGAAATGAGCTTATATTGCTTATGAAAATGATTTAAGGAGCCAAGGGAAAATGACTTAGAAGAATGCTCTCAAGGGCTTAGTAAAAGGCATATGTATTGTTGAGTGTATTTGCAGGTCAAAGGCAAATACAATGAGGGAAATTCAGTGTTTATGATTTATGCATCTTAAGGGCCTAAGAGCCATGTTATTTAAGGGCCTAAGTGCCAAGCAATTAAGTTTATGCACTATATTGTGATGTAGTGTAAATTTGGTGAAGTTATGTGTGTGAGAATACTCTTGATGGATTTTAGGTGTTCTTGAATGAAATAAGGTAAAAACCTAAGTGTTTGGATGTGAGGATATACAAGAGAAGCTATGGCAAAATTTGGGAAATGTATAAGAAGTTCTAAGTGATTTAAACAAGTTTTGGTGAACTAGGAAGTGTTAAAGGTGAACAAGTGTTTTACTAGGGAAGAAAGCATGTATTAAGGTGATTTAGAGTGATACAAGGATTTAGGTATTATCTTGGAAGTTCTAGGAATTCAATGTGTGTTTTTGAGGAATGTATTAAAGTCTTGGAGAAGTTTGTTTAAGGTTCAGGTAATGTTGATATTCAAGGAATAAATGATGTTTAGGTAAGATGTGGACAAGGAGATTTAGTAGTAAGAAAAGATGTTGAGAGATGATGCTAAGGTGTAGAGGAAACATCTTGGTATAGTGGTCATTATAGGTGAAATACCACTTAGAAAACCAAATGAAAAATGTACAAGTATTAAGAGATTTTGTAAGGAGTTTGTGGAATGATAAAGATAGTTTTGGTGGGTGATTTAAGGAATTTAGTACATGGCTAAAGATGTGTTTGAAGTGCCCAAATGAGGTTAGGACATATTAGGATATATGAGGTGAAGTTTGGAGTTAAATGGGCAATGGAAAATAAGGGTCTGGAGCAGACCGACCTTGCGACCGAACTTGCCAAGGTCGGTCGAGCCCAGTTTACCCTGCGAGAATTGGTTTCTGGAATGGACCGACCTTGGGGACCGGACTTGCAAGGTCGGTCGGGCTTGTATTTTGTGTACGAATTAAGTTTCTGGAATCGACCGAACATGGGACCGGACTTGGCAAGTTCGGTCGGGCCTGAATTTTCAAAGGGAAGAAACTCTCGGGAATGGACCGAACATGCGACCGAACTTACAAGGTCGGTCGGAGTAGAAATTTTGACGGTAAAGTGTTCTGGAATGGACCGACCTTGTGCAGGGTCGGTCGGTAAGGTCGGTCGGACCAAAAACATTGTTTAAGGTTATAAAATGATATGTAATGATGGGGATTGATTAGTAATGATGTTATAAGGTTGTTTAAGACATGTTAGATGAGTTATAATGACAATTTAGTGGGGGAAAAGATGTATTAAAATGTAGAAGTAAAACAAGTTAAAAAGTGAAGTTATGTAACTAAGTTAACGGGGAAAAGTTATAAGCATTAGACTTTAAACAATCATGATACCCCGATGTTAATAAAAATACATGTAATGTTATCAGTTGTTCGAGGATTGCTCGAGGAACATAAGTGGACACGATAAAGTGGACTCCGGTGACAGGTATGGTTTTCTTGCAACCTGTGTCCTACCGGATTACACCGGCTTGTATGCCAATGTGTTTTCTGTATGTTTGCCACGTTGTAAGATTAAACATGTAATGAGTTTACAGTAATTCATTTATGTGGCGTGTTCAACTCCGATACCATCTAACCTCGGAAGTGTTAACCTTAGTTAACTGAGTCTAGGATCACATGAGAGTTCAGTATTCGGAGTAAACGACCCGAACCATGGGACGTTCTAACCACGACTATGCGTGTGTTAATTGTGTGATATGTGTATGTGAATGTAGGGATCTCCCTTGTGAGTTTAACCCAGTTGTAATACTGTATGGTGTGTAGTTATGATAGACTCCATAGTGGGGTTCTAACTAATATCTAAAAGTAAGTATGTACTAACAGTGGTGAGGAATCCGGTTTGGCCGGTCGCGCGTTGTTTGGGAGTGGGTATCCCTCTTAGCCTTACCCTTCTCTCTGTTATGGTTGTTTCCCTCACGGGTTATGATCTCCCATTAGCTTATTCCAAAGCTTAGCTATTCTGACTTATGATCGGTTTAGGGGGAACATGTGTTTGTGTGGTGTGTTCGGGCCACCAAACCCGAACCATCTTAACTTAAGTTACTCGTCCGACTATTAGGACGGTAATGAGTGTTGTTGTTGTTGTATAACGAGCTTACCATGAGGGTGACATCATTCTCTAGGCTCACCAGTGAATTATCAATGTTTGGGTCGGTTCCTAAAAGAGCCGCTCCCGTTATGTTATGTGTTGTTGTTGTAATGTAATTTCTATTGTGATGTTATTATGTGCACGTTGAAACGTGAAAAGTGTTGTTATGTGTTGTTATGTGATGCATGTTATATGTTGTAAAATGTGGAGTATGTGGATCATGGATATGAATCCCAGTTTGTGATAAGAGGCGTTTAAGGATAACCCGATTAATGGGTAGTTGTCGTCTATTAAGGAAGTAGCTCCATTAGAGGAGGAACACTCTAGGGGTAATGAATACCATGAGTGACTTATCGAGTATGGATATGTTATCTGTTTGTTGAGCCCATTGAGGTGGAATGATTCGTGTTGTGTGTTTTAAGTTACATGTATGATTTAAATATAATCAACCGCATGCTAAGACGACAAATAGTTGTGCGTGGCCCGGTAGCATGTGGGCTGCGGGATTACCATACCAGCAAAGGTGCTGAGCCCCTTGGGGGCCACCCTTTCTCTTCTTTTCCTGTTTCAGGTACAAGCAGCTGGAAGCCGTTCGAGAGTAGGACGGGGTAGTCGTTGTACATGGGTAATCATTTAAGTTGTATATATACAGTAGGTGTAGTAAGACCGAAATTGTTATCGGCATTAGTTTGCGAATACTCGGTACAGTTGAAAGGTGTATGTGGTTTCTATTGTTGATGGAAGGGTCAGTAATGTGTAGTCGCTCGGGAATCTAGTCCATCAGACCGGTACAATGTATATGTAATAGCCTTGTTAGCCACGTGGGTGGTTAACGGCGTGTAACACCAACGAGTTAAGTAATGTGATGAAGTATATTTTCCGCTGCAGATTGTTGTTATGTGTTTGTTGTTGAATGGGGTGTTACATTACACATAGTAATCACTAGAGTATAACACCCGGATAGGATCTACTCTTGTTAAGTCTAATGAGCTGGATACGATCGTTAGTCGGAGTGTGCTACCATTGGCACCATGGCTTCGGCCAGATGGACGTCTATGAATGTAGACAAGTAAGACCATCTACCCACTGGTAGTGTGGCATAGGACTATGGTTGTTGTAATACTCCGTATTTGCGTTTTCAGATTTCATGACATTTCGGTTTATATCGTTGCTTATGTTTGTGTGGTGCTTTGGTCAGCTGATGGGACGTCGGAGTCTTTAAATTAAAAGACGGGGGCAAGGAGGTCGTTTCCCCCTCTTTTATTTTTGGTGAGACTTATTAAGGCAGATAAGTCATTTATTTTACATTTCCAGTTCACGATCAGTTTACAATAGCGCGTTCTCCCTCTTGACAGTTTTCACGATCTTCTTCTCTGCTTCCCCTTGTGTGCTTGGTGAACTCTGTGAGAATTGTTGCTGCTGCTGTCAGATTTCTGCGTCGAATCCCCGCTGCTTCTGTTCAGATTCTTCTCCTCTGCAAATCAGGTTTGGTTTTCCTTTCGATTCCGATGGTTTCCGCTTCTGTTTTGAGAGGGCAGTTTTCTGATTTTGGGGTCTCTTCTCTACGAATTCAGTGGTGCATTGTGCGTCTTCTCTGCTGCGTTTGTTCGCCTGATTGCTGGCATCGTTGGGATCGCTTCTTTGCAATTCGAAGTAAGTGGGGGATGGAATCGGGGTTGTTTGCTCACCCTCGGGGGACTGTTTTATTCTAGCGTTTCTGGTTTGCAATTGTGTTGTGATTGTGTGCTTTCTCATCGGTTTTGTGTTGTTGATCGATTGGCTAAACCCCCGAGGGTACTGATTTACATTCTGTGGATTTGGGTGAGTTTGTGATGATTTTTTGGTTTTCTGCGCGTTTGTTCGTTCTGAATTCGACAGTTTTGCACTGTCCGGACGTCTGTCCGAACTTGTAAGTTCGGACAGTCATCGGGCGCGTTTTGTTTTTGAAGTTTTGGAGTGTCCGAACATCGGTCCGAACTTGTAAGTTCGGACCTGACGCGAGGACGATTTTCGTAAAAGTTTCGACGTGTGTCCGAACTTGCAAGGTCGGACGCAAGTTCGGACATGAAGATGTTTTGGCTTCTGACTCTCGACTTACGTCCGAACTTCGACGTTCGGACGTAAGTTCGGACATTTGTGATTTCTGTGACTTCTGCTTCTCGGCCTCTGTCCGAACTTGCAAGGTCGGACGCAAGTTCGGACATGCCACTGTTTTGAGCATAACTTCTCGTTTTAGCTCCGTTTTGAGTTCCGTTTGCGGGGTTGGATTCCCCTATCTGTGTACAAGCTTCTATGCTGTTTATATGCATTTATGCACTTAAGATCTGTTTTGTGAGCTTTTGGTTTTGGGACCTAGTTACTTTGCTTCTGAGCCTTGGATAGTCGGGTCGGGCTGTCCCGTAGCATGCTGCGCAGGAATTCCTTCTGTTTATACTCCTTAGGGTCTCCCTTAGGACGTTATTTGACCGACGGGTCTGTTAGCTGTCTCTACGGCTTCTGTTGTGGGATCCTCGGATCCATAGGACCTTATGTGAGTCCTTCTGTTGTGTTAGCTTGTTCTAGTGTCCCACTCTTCTGTATCGTTTCTGAAGTCCGACTATGATTTGAAGTGACGTTCTGCTCTGCTTCTGTTTTGTGTTCTTTCTGTCTATTATTGACTCCGCCTTCTCTCTGTTTATAAGTATTCTTCTGCTTCTGTTTTGAGTGGGCTTCCTTGAGGAAGTCTTCTGCTTGCTGGGCTGTTTAGCTCACCCCTTTACTTTGTTGCAGATTGAGCTCGTGGGATCTTCTCTCTCGTCCCCTTCTGGAGCTTCGTTTATTTTATGTTCTTTAGACTTTGTTTGCTTGCGTTGGACGCTTTAGTACTTTGTGTAGCCTTCGGGCCTCTCTTGTATTTGATATAAGTATTTGGATCTTGTAAACTCTTTGGTATTTATACAAGTTTGTTATTGGTTTTGGGATTCGTTTGCTTTAGAGCCTTGCGACGTTAGGTAGTAGACTCGCGGCGTGTAACGGCCCTAACTCCTAGGCCGGTTTTGGGGTCGTTACATTTAGTGGTATCAGAGCCAGGTTGCTCGTTCTTTGGTGTTGTGGGGTTTTGTCTGCATGTGGGTGTCTGAAAGGTCTGTGTTTGATGCTTGTGGTTTCTGATAATTTTGGTGTTGTATCTTCAGTATGCCTCCCCGACGTTCAGGACGTGGTGCAGCTTCAGGCGATGCTCCCCAGGGGGACATTGCAGAGATTGTGCAGCAGGTGGTGACCCAGGTGCTGCAGACCGTAGGGGCCACTGCTGGTCAGGCGACAGGAGCCGGTAACGCGGGGGGCAGCAATGTGAAGGCGCTTCAGGAGTTCCTGAAGCTGAAGCCGCCTTCTTTGATGCTAGTGGCGACCCACAGGAGGCGAGCCACTGGATCCTGCCATTGAGGACCTTCTGCGGGTCATGGGATGTGAGGAGGATCAGAAAGTCGGATTCGCTACTTCATGTTTCAGTGAGGCGAAGGAGTGGTGGAAGTCGGTTGAAGGGAAGTACCCCCACCCATGGACATGGGAGCAGTTCAGGGGCTGCTTCAATCAGCAGTTCTATCCCGATGTCTTCAGGGATCAGAAGATAGTTGAGTATGGGAGGCTTCGTCAGACGAAGGAGATGTGGAGATGTATAGTGGAAGTTTATCTCCTTTCTAAGTTTGTGCCTGAGCCGGATGATAACCGGAAGGCTAGGAAGTTTGAGGCTGGTTTGAGGGGTGATATTCGAGCTGCTGTGGCACCTTTTCGCCACAAGACTTCAGGGATGTGGCCGATGTGGCGTTGGTAGTGGAGTCTGAGCTGCAGGCTAGGCAGCGGTATGAGAAGAGGGACCAGAGGCCCGATAAGGGCAAGGACCAGAAGAGGAAGGGTCGTGTGGAGGAGCCCGAGAGGCGTGAGCAGACTTCTTCTCAGAAGAAGAAGTATAGAGGAGACCGGGGTTCTTCTTCATCAGCATCCCTGCTGTGGAGAAGTGTGCGGAGTGTGACCGTTTCACCCAGGCGGGAGTGCTACAGGAAGTCCGGGGCGTGCTTCAAGTGTGGTTCGCTAGATCATCGCATTGCCCAGTGTCCACAGGCTAGAGGTGGAGGTGAGCAGTGGCGGTTCTGAGGGCCGAGGTGCTGGTTCAGGGTCCGGGCAGAAGGCTGATCAGAAGAAGCCCCAGACCCAGGCACGTGTGTACGCTAGCTGGTGAGCGAGACCGTGACTCAGGCCGAGTGTGTCAGGTATTCTTCAGATCTCTTCTCAGCCAGTTTTCTGCTTGTTTGATTCAGGAGCTACCCACTCCTTTGTGTCTGCTGATTTAGTGGGTAGTCTCGGGTTGTCTGCTGTGCCTGTGATGTGGATTTGTGTATTTCTAGCCCGTTGAGTGGCGTGCCTGCTTGTGTGCTTGTTCTGTGTGCAAGTCTGTTCCTTTAGTGATCATGGATAGGAACTTGCCTGCTAATTTGATCCTATGAGTATGTCTGCTTCGATGTGATTTTGGGCATGGACTGGCTAGCAGAGCGGCATGCATATAGATTGTGCAGCTAGGAAGGTTGTGTTTGATAGACCGGGTGAGACCCGTTTTGCTTTTGTGGGGAACTCCGTTCCTTGTGCTCCTGTGTTGGTGTCTGCTATGCAGGCAGTCCGTTCCTTGAGGAAGGGCTGCCAGGGATTTCTCTACTTTGTACCTGAGGTTAAGGAGGGATCCCGGTTGGAGGATATCCCCATTGTGCGTGAGTTTCCTGAGGTGTTCCAGGACGATGTGCCAGGGCTACCGCCTGATCGTGAGGTGGAGTTTTCTGTCGAGTTAGCGCCAGGGACTCAGCCTATCTCTAAGGCCCCCTATCGCATGAGTCCGGCAGAGCTTAAGGAGCTGAAGGTGCAGCTGCAGGATCTTCTGGATAAGGGCTTCATTCGCCCTAGTGTGTCTCCATGGGGAGCACCTGTGTTGTTTGTGAAGAAGAAGGATGGCTCCTTCAGATTGTGTATTGACTACAGGGAATTGAATAAGGTTACCATCAAGAATCGGTATCCTCTTCCCCGCATTGATGACCTCTTCGACCAGTTAGCGGGAGCGACAGTCTTCTCGAAGATCGACTTGCGTTCTGGATATCATCAGCTGAAGATTAAGGCCGAGGATGTGCCTAAGTCTGCATTTAGGACCCGATATGGGCATTATGAGTTCTTGGTCATGCCTTTTGGTTTGACCAATGCCCCGTCGTTCTTCATGGATATGATGAACAGAGTCTTCAAACCTTTCTTGGATTCTTTCGTAGTTGTGTTTATTGACGATATCTTGGTGTACTCCAAGAGCGCTGAGGAGCATGAGGAGCATCTGAGGATGGTTCTACAGACGTTGAAGGAGAAGGAGTTGTATGCTAAATTGAAGAAGTGTGAGTTCTGGTTGGATAGGGTGGTGTTCCTTGGCCACGTGGTTTCGAAGGATGGCATTTCAGTGGACCCAGAGAAGATTAAGGCGGTTATGGAGTGGGCGAAGCCCACTAGTGTGTCTGAGGTGCGTAGTTTTCTGGGATTGGCTGGGTATTATAGGAAGTTCGTGGAGGGCTTTTCTAAGATTGTATCCCCCTTGACTCGTCTTCTTAGGAAGGATGTCAAGTTTGATTGGAGCGAGGCGTGTCAGCAGAGTTTCCAGGAGCTGAAGAGGAGGTTAACTTCGGCTCCGATTTTGACGTTGTCTTCTGGGACAGATGGCTTTGAGGTGTTCTGTGACGCTTCCCATAGAGGGCTGGGGTGTGTTCTGATGCAGCAGGAAAAGGTGGTAGCATATGGGTCACGACAGTTGAAGCCGTATGAGAAGAATTATCCTACCCATGACTTGGAGCTAGCTGCTGTAGTCTTCGCCTTGAAGATCTGGAGGCACTATTTGTATGGGGTGACGTGTAAGGTCTACACGGATCACAAGAGTCTCAAATATCTGTTCACGCAGAAGGAATTGAATTTGAGACAGCGGCGCTGGTTGGAGCTGTTACATGACTACGACCTGGAGATCCTCTACCATCCGGGTAGAGCGAATGTGGTGGCTGATGCCTTGAGCCGTAGGGGTGCTCCTGGTCTTGCTTGTTCGTTGTCAGGAGTTCAGAGGTCTACTATTGAGCTTCAGCGTATGGGGATTTGGGTTGTCCGGTCCGACCGTGCTGGGATGATTGCTTCGATTCAGGTCCAGTCTACTTTGATTGAGCGGATCAGAGAGGGTCAGAAGGGCTGATGCGTTGTGTAAGATCAGGGGGAAGTTGTCAGATGATCAGGAGTCAGAGTTTTCTGTGTCCAGCGATGACTGTCTACGCTTCAGGGGCAGAGTTTGTGTGCCTAGTGGAGGCGACCTTAGGCGAGAGATTATGCAGGAGGCTCATGGAGCTCCTTATTCGGTGCACCCGGGAGGGGTGAAGATGTACCGGGACCTCAGAGAGTCCTTTTGGTGGGCGAATATGAAGAGGGAGATTTCTGATTTTGTGGCTCGTTGCCAAACCTGTCAGCAGGTGAAGGCCGAGCATCAGCGACCTGCGGGTCTTCTACAGCCTCTTCCTGTTCCTGAGTGGAAATGGGAGAGCGTAGGTATGGATTTTATTGTGGGGTTGCCTAGGACATCTTCTGGGTACGATGCGCTGTGGGTGATTGTGGATCGGTTGACGAAGTCAGCCCATTTCTTGCCTGTGAGGAAGACCTTCAGCCTTGAGCGCTTGGCTCGGCTGTATGTAGATGAGATTGTGAGGTTGCATGGTGTGCCGGCGACGATCGTTTCGGACAGAGATCCGAGATTTGTATCTCGCTTCTGGCGTAGCCTGCATAAGGCTTTAGGGACGAATTTGGCTTTCAGTTCGGCTTATCATCCTCAGACCGATGGGCAGACGGAGAGGACGAATCAGATTTTGGAGGACATGTTGAGGGCTTGTGTGCTCGACTTCGGGGGCAGCTGGGATCAGCATGTGACATTGATTGAGTTCGCCTACAACAATAGTTTCCAATCGAGTATTGGGATGGCTCCATTTGAGGCATTGTATGGTAGGCGCTGTAGATCTCCTATTTGTTGGGATGACCTGCGGGATAGGGCGATTGTGGGTCCTGAGTTGGTGCAGGGAGCTGTGGACAAAGTCAAGACTATCAGGGAGCGTCTGTTGGTTGCCCAGAGCCGGCAGAAGAGTTATGCAGATCAGAGGCGCCGTCCGCTTGAGTTTCAGGTGGGAGACCACGTGTATCTGAAGATTTCTCCAGTTAGGGGTGTTGTCCGTTTTGGTAAGCGAGGCAAGCTGAGTCCTCGGTTCGTAGGACCTTTTGAGGTGCTTGGGAAGGTTGGGCCGGTGGCTTACAGATTGGCATTGCCACCAGCGCTAGCAGGAGTGCATGACGTGTTCCATGTGTTGATGCTCAGGAAGTATCTACATGATCCTTCGCATGTGATTGACTATGGCCAGCTTCGACTCCGAGACGATTTCACTTATGAGGCAGTTCCGGTCCGTATTTTAGCTCGGGATGTTCGTCGGCTTCGTAGCAAGACATTGCCTATGGTTAAGGTGCAGTGGTCTGATCAGTCCGAGCGTGAGGCGACGTGGGAGCTCGAGGAAGAGCTGCGTGCCAAGTTTCCTTCCCTTTTCGAGCAGTGAGGTATGTTGAATTTCGAGGACGAAATTCCTTTTAAGGGGGGAGTGATGTAATACTCCGTATTTGCGTTTTTAGATTTCATGACATTTCGGTTTATATCGTTGCTTATGTTTGTGTGGTGCTTTGGTCAGCTAATGGGACGTCGGAGTCTTTAAATTAAAAGACGGGGGCAAGGAGGTCGTTTCCCCCTCTTTTATTTTTGGTGAGACTTATTAAGGCAGATAAGTCATTTATTTTACATTTCCAGTTCACGATCAGTTTACAATAGCGCGTTCTCCCTCTTGACAGTTTTCACGATCTTCTTCTCTGCTTCCCCTTGTGTGCTTGGTGAACTCTGTGAGAATTGTTGCTGCTGCTGTCAGATTTCTGCGCCGAATCCCCGCTGCTTCTGTTCAGATTCTTCTCCTCTGCAAATCAGGTTTGGTTTTCCTTTCGATTCCGATGGTTTCCGCTTCTGTTTTGAGAGGGCAGTTTTCTGATTTTGGGGTCTCTTCTCTACGAATTCAGTGGTGCATTGTGCGTCTTCTCTGCTGCGTTTGTTCGCCTGATTGCTGGCATCGTTGGGATCGCTTCAACTCTGCAATTCGAAGTAAGTGGGGGATGGAATCGGGGTTGTTTGCTCACCCTCGGGGGACTGTTTTATTCTAGCGTTTCTGGTTTGCAATTGTGTTGTGATTGTGTGCTTTCTCATCGGTTTTGTGTTGTTGATCGATTGGCTAAACCCCCGAGGGTACTGATTTACAATTCTGTGGAATTTGGGTGAGTTTGTGATGATTTTCGTGGTTTTCTGCGCGTTTGTTCGTTCTGAAATTCGACAGTTTTGCACTGTCCGGACGTCTGTCCGAACTTGTAAGTTCAGACAGGTCATCGGGCGCGTTTTGTTTTTGAAGATTTTGGAGTGTCCGAACATCGGTCCGAACTTGTAAGTTCGGACCTGACGCGAGGACGAGTCTCCGTAAAAGTTTCGACATGTGTCCGAACTTGCAAGGTCGGACGCAAGTTCGGACACGAAGATTGTTTTGGCTTCTGATTCTCGACTTAAGTCCGAACTTCGACGTTTGGACGTAAGTTCGGACACTGTGATTTCTGTGACTTCTGCTTCTCGGCCTCTGTCCGAACTTGCAAGGTCGGACGCAAGTTCGGACATGCCTCTGTTTTTGACATAACTTCATCGTTTTAGCTCCGTTTTGAGTTCCGTTTGCGGGGTTGGATTCCCCTATCTGTGTACAAGCTTCTTATGCTGTTTATATGCATTTACATGCACTTAAGATCTGTTTTGTGAGCTTTTGGTTTTGGGACCTAGTTACTTTGCTTCTGAGCCTTGGATAGTCGGGTCGGGCTGTCCCGTAGCATGCTGCGCAGGAATTCCTTCTGTTTATACTCCTTAGGGTCTCCCTTAGGACGTTATTTGACCGACGGGTCTGTTAGTTGTCTCTACGGCTTCTGTTGTGGGATCCTCAGATCCATAGGACCTTATGTGAGTCCTTCTGTTGTGTTAGCTTGTTACTAGTGTCCCACTCTTCTGTATCCGTTTCTGAAAGTCCGACTATGATTTGAAGTGACGTTCTGCTCTGCTTCTGTTTTGTGCTTCCTTTCTGTCTGATTATCTTGACTCCGCCTTCTTCTCTGTTTATAAACTATTCTTCTACTTCTGTTTTGAGTGGGCTTCCTTGAGGAAGTCTTCTGCTTGCTGGGCTGTTTAGCTCACCCCTTTACTTTGTTGCAGATTGAGCTCGTGGGATCTTCTCTTCTCGTCCCCTTCTGGAGCTTCGTTTATTTTATGTTTCTTTAGACTTTGTTTGCTTGCGCGTTGGACGCTTTAGTACTTTGTGTAGCCTTCGGGCCTCTCTTTGTATTTGATATATAAGTATTTAGAGCTTGTAAACTCTTCTGGTATTTATACAAGTTTGTTATTTGGTTTTGGGGTTCGTTTTGCTTAGAGCCTTGCGACGTTAGGTAGTAGACTCGCGGCGTGTAATGGCCCTAACTCCTAGGCCGGTTTTGGGGTCGTTACAGTTGTAACACCCCTACCGCTAATACCGTCATTACCGTCCAATCTCCTTATACGTCCATACTCACGCAGCGGATACATACTTACACAACGGCGGGTGATACAATGCCGTTAGCCACCCACGTTACTAACAAGGCTACTACTACTTACAGCATCGGTCTGATGGACCGGAATATCCGAGTGTTACACAAATACAATCCTTACTACGATTACAACTCGGTACTACAACTTCCCGTTCAACTCAATACTCCATTACCATACCATACAATACAATATACATACCGAGTTTACTAAATTCCAAATACAATTACAATACTTCTTCCAAGTTCATACATACTCATTAAGAGTCTACATCTACCCATTCCTCACAAGCTACTTACTTTCTAAGTACAAGGTGTACCCCTTGGTACACTTCTACAACAAGGCTACAAGCCTTATACAATTCACTACCATCTACATTTCACTCCTAGCTATCCAAACTTAGCTGTCGGGCTCTTACTGTGATCATGTCCGCTTCGGGTACCTGCACACTAAAAACATTGCCCCTAGGGGCTCAGCTTTCGCTGCATATGACTTCCGCATACCCCGCGTACTAGCGAGGGTACGCCGACCACTTGGTCGAATACATGCAGTTCATTTTACAATACATACATATATACATGCTTCCATACTTCATACTACAATACAACAAAAGGTATACATACATACACACAGTACAATACATACAAGGAAGACAATACAAGTCAACAAACACTTACTTACCTTCTTCCGAGATACCCATACACAATACATACACATTACATAATCAATATGCAATACTTGTTAGCTCCATTTGTCCACCCAGGTTAATCGGGTGGAGATTACTCTTTTACTCGGGGTCAATGACTTACACCAGCCAAGACCATTACTCATACAATACTTTACTTTACTTACTACTTACTCAAGTCAAGTCGTTAGGACCTCCGGCCCGGGGACTACTCTGTCCCACCACCGGGATTTACTTGGTTCACTAATCCAGGATGCTACCCATTTAAGGGGTTTGGGCCGTGGACAAGTTTAAGAACCAGGAATCGGATCCAACCTCTTGTGTCTCCTCATCCTCACGCATGGCCGAAACTATATCAGACTTCTACTCATTCCAATTTACTTAATACTTACGTTAGGAGTTAGGTAGTTAGAAATTATTAGAAGTCATTCACATCCAAGCCACACAATAATTTATTACTCCCATACGCACATCCATACAAGTTACAATACAATACACAAGTACACTTCAAGGTATAAACACACCTCATCTTTATCCATATGTTTAATGAATTATACAAACTAAATGTTCAAGACAAAATAGCAAGAACAAATATAAACAAGCACAAGTATGTGCATTATAGTCCGATTCATGCATTTATCTTATTTAGGTGATCAAATAAGCACACAAATCGGGGTAACCAGGTTAGGATACAGAGCATGAAGAAGTCATACCTTTTACCGGAATTTACTCTACCGGGTATCCTCACGTTCCTTCGGTCCACTCTTGTTCCTCGATTCTTATTCTTGAACCAATGACTACATGTCAAAGGGTTCAATTAATACTAAGCATTACAATACATACATACTTACTACTCCCGTACTTACCCCGTTATCCCGTTGTTTCGGTTTAACTTAATGTTCTCAAACTTACAACTTCCTAAATTACTTCTCATACTTGTTTACACTTCTTAGGACCTTTAAAGGTCACCAAACAAGGCCTTAACAACTTCTAAAACCATTACCCATCAATCCCCCATGTTTAGAACCCTAAAAATCACCTTTTGCAAGTTTTTATAGGTGGTCCGGGACTTTGTCCGGACCCAAGGTCCCAGACCTTGCTCTGAAGTTACTCTCGGTCAAATTTTGTTATTGGTCCGGGACTTGGTCCCGGACCACATGCTGGAATTACTCTCGGGGTGTTTTTAAGTGCGGTCCGGGACTTGGTGCATATCCTAGGTCCCGGACCCTACTAAAAACTACTACTATAAGGATTTTTCAACCCCTAATCAACCCTTAATCCACCTCCAATCATTCCATAATCTTTCCACATGTTTGGTACATGTTTAAACACACTTAAACACTCCCTAAAACTCCTTAAATCCATGGTCCAATACCTACTCAACTTCTTGCTCAATTTCTACAAATTTTCCATTCTCATTCTCACACTTTGCACACTTGTGCATTCCTACTCTCCTCTTTGCATTTTGCACTTGGTTCTAATTCCATTTACCATTCCAATTCATTCTCAAGCAACTACACTATCAATACCCAAGTCCAACACTCTTTTTACCAATTCTTGAACACTAATTTTTCTTAACTTCTCCAATGACATTTATCACTCTTTGCTACAGATTTTTACACACTTATATCCTCATACTACAACTACCAATCCATTACTACTAAACACATCTACTCAATCCAATACACACCTTGGTTTCCCCCATTCACCAAGTCATCCAAAAATGCATAATTTCTACCAAAATTTTGCCATAGTTCACCTACTTTTCTTACTTAACCACACATTTCCATTCTCACCAATGCATTCCTAATCTAGCCACACCCATACAAGGGTCCTACCAGAAATCAACACAATATCTTAATACACCATACTCCATCAAACAACAATACCAATACTCATATACAAATGATTTGGCTCTAAGGCCTACAATCCAAATACTTAGCTCACAAATACTTAAACTTCCGTAACTACAATACTAATTTATTACTTGGGTTCTTTAAATTGGTTTACCCATTCCCATTACTCTAATTTAAAATAGAGCATTAAGAAGGAGCTCTTACCTTGAGCTTATATTTCCTTCTTTCCTTTCCAATTCTCCTCATTCTCTCTTTCTTGCACAAATCGGTCACATGGGGAATGGAGTTGCCAAACTCCATTCCCATCACCCAATGCACACAAAACAAGTGCAATTAACATACTAACCATATGCTAGTTCATTGAAATGCTTAAAATAAGATTTCTAGGGTTTACCTTTTTAAGCTTTTAAGAGGGGTTTTAGCCCTTGGTTCAAGAAGGTGATTCCACCACCATTGCAAGGTTGAATTGATGCTCAAAAGAGAGAGAAAAAAATAGGGCATTACAATGGGCAAAAATCGGCTACAAAAGAAGATGAAGAAAGCTTGAGTTTTCATGGAGATTTTTACCTTAATGGAGAGAGGAGACTCCAAGCTACCCATTTATGCTATTTTCTCTTTGAATGGGGAAAACCCATGGAGATGAAAGTGTAATGGATGATGAGGGGAGTAAGAATATGTAATTATTTTTACATTTGGAGCTCACATGGAGATGGAGCATGCTTGGAAAGGTGAAGAAGCCATGAGAGCTTCAAGAAATCGCCCCAACCAGAGAGAGTGGGCAGAAATCGGCTGGGAGGTGGGGTGAGGAAGAAAGAGAAATGAGGGAAAGAGAAATGAGAGGAGAGAGGGGGTGTAAGTTACTTTTTACCTTTTTCACCTTTTGCTTTTTGACTCTTTAATTAGTTAGCTAGTATGTGAGTGTGTGAGGGGGTTAATTATCTCCTAAAAACCGGCCCCCTATATAACTACTAGTTGGAGCGTTTTTCGTCTTTTACAGAAAACACTCGTTATTTTACCCGGTTTTGGTACTATTCACTAACCGGGCCCGTTTTCCAGAATTTTCTCGTTCCTTTAATTTCATTGGTTATTAAGCTTCCATTAATGCTTAATTATTGTTATTTAATGATTTATAATTGTTACGGGTTCGTTTGACCACTTAAAGTCACGTTTTCAGGTTTTCTAAAAAAACATGCGCTAAAGCTCTATTAGCGTTTTAATACATTATTTGGATTCGTTTTCTTCGGGAGTTGTTCCCATATATTATTTAGGCCTTATTGAGCCTTTGGAATCCATATAACATGCTAACCAAGGTCTCATACCTCCTATGGTTATGTAACGCTTATTTAGCGTTTTTCGCTTTTTAAGTGTTTCTTTATTTCTTTTGGATTTATTTTTCCTTACCAATATTATTTAGGCGTCATTAGGCCCTTAAATACATGTTAGGATAATTTAAATCGCTATATTTAAGTTCAGGGTATTTCAATCTACCCCCCTTAAGAACTTTGTCCTCAAAGTTGTTCGAGGTTATAAGATTACTATACTTACTCATTTATACTTGTCCAATACTAAAGCCATACATTCCTCCTCCTTACAATTCCCAAATTCGTTACTCAAGGTTTCTATATTCCATACCTTACAAATGTACCCTCATTACTCTAATCCACATTACATCCAACCCTCTGGTTCCACATTACAAGGTTTATACATACATACAGTGCAAAGCTATCCCCAAAGCAATGCAATACACATTACAATCCCGCAGGCACTCCGGTTATCTTGACATAGGACTCCTCTATGTCCTACTGCCCTTGGAATAATACAATATGATATACTACCACCGTCCTCCGGTATAAGCTTCTAACAATTTCTCAATCTCCAGTCTAAGGGAAATACTTCACTACTACTAATTAGAAATTTTCCTAAGGCACAACAACTCCAAATTCCAATTTATTTTCATTACTTCTATCCTATGCGTGATTCTTGTGACCACTTGAGGGGAGCTTCAAGAATCATTCGACCCTGGTGTGATCAGCACCAGTGTTGAACTATCTTTCCACCCCAATTTATGTTCGGTTTCCCTTGATCTGATCAGGATCAAGTTCGACTTCCCACGTCAGTTTCAAATAATTCAAATAATTCAATTATTTCTATTTTTATCTTTTTACTCTTCCTAGTTGTAATTACAAATTCATACATCTCCAAAGGATGGAATTCAGTCCATCAATCATCCTCACTCTACTTCCAAATGCTTCACTTCGAGATCCAATGCCTACATGCTCATTTCATACACATTCGCTACTTTCATCCATTATAACTCTCCACTATCTCAACTATTCTAGCTAAGGAATACAATACCTATAAAATTCAACCGTCTTCAATTTGCTTCAATCACATACCTAGGAATACACTCATGGAATTCATTCATTAGCTACTCTCAATCATTTCGTACTACTTCTTTAAAGGATACCATACTTGTGGATCTTCGTCCACTACTCATTACTCTTCTTTACCAATACTCTTACACTGGGGTTACAAGATGGGTATATTCGTCCTATGGTATTTGCATCTCTCGTGCCTAATTACCACAATTTCAATATGAATGAATACGTATGTTTATTTAACATAGGTACCAATCATCAATTCGATTCTCATTTGTGCTATGCACATTATAGTTTATGTGTTTTATGCGTGAGATTCACATTAAGCGATTTTCGCTCTACCCCCCTTAAAAGGGATTACGCCCACGTAATTTACCATATGTTATTATTGAACATTGGTTTACTAAGTTCGGGCACTCTGAAGCATTTAGCTTCACTATGGTTTATTACATAATATACTCTGGTTAAAGGGCCATAACCATGCCAATGGTTTAGTCTTAGCACCAAGAATTCCTATATGAGTTTATTTAACTCATAATTAATTCGGTTCTAGCCTATCAGGCTTAAAGGCATTAATAGCCATTCTATTATACTTACTAGGTGTATTAAATTTCTTAGCTAGGGCCCACTAGCTTCTGCTGTGCGACCCTGATAACTAGGGTTACTCACCCTTCCTGTTATCCTCAATGTGCTATACATCACCTTTTTATCCCTCTATTGTGGGAATAAGGTTTACTAAGCAAGTGTGGTATTCTTTTACCGTGCTTGAGCTCAATGAGTTTTAGATTTATAACCAGCTCTCTGGCAATCTACTATACATACTATTCGTGCTCCCGCGATTATTCACTAAGCTCCTCCGACTTATTGTAGGGCGAGGTTAAGTCACTACTTAGTTGTAGTGCTTCCTCTGTTGTTAGTAGCTTATGAATTATAGCAGTTCTTGTGGTTCAGTACAAGTGTTCTTTACTTGTATGACCTTGCATTTTCTATGCGTCGGTCCTAGTGACTCTCTTAAGTCTCCTTTCACCTTTCTAATTCCAATGGAATTCACATCATGTGGTTGTTAGTGTGCTTTACACTCTTCGTGCTTCTTTGGCCTTAGGCCGCACGGTTTGTTGCTAAGCTTGCTTAACTGGCTTATGCCATGTTCGTTGGTGAATGAAAGGTTTACTACTATTTACATTTTCCATATTCCTCGCTATCCCACTAGATCATTAGCTGCACAGGTGCAATACCAAAACACTCAGTCATACAGAGTGCAGAGGCGTAAACGCTCGGCAGTAACTCTCTTATGTGATAGGAATGAATATTTCTGCCTGCCATCTCATGCTTACAATTTCGTGTCCTTGTCTACTACTTCCTCATAGTGGTCGCTTGTTGCGCTCTGTATTCTTGCTCATTATACAACATTGTTTTTACTGTCTCTGTTACCGTGGTAGCTTATCTTTACTCATTGCCATTGTCATCGGCACCATTTCCTTATGGTGTGGTTACACCGTGGGTGTAACACCCCAACTCCAAATACAATGATCATCGCCCTAAGTCCATCTCATTCATTAACAACGCAGTGGAAAAGTTCTACTAAATTGGTGTTACCGCCGTTAGTCACCCACGTGACTAACTAGGCCTATTCTCTTACAAGTCACGGTCTGACTAATCGGATAATTACTCGAGCATCTATACATTACAATCCATAAACCACAACTTATACCGAGTATCTCATATCCTAATACATCATACTAACATCTCATCAATATACTAAGCAAGTGTACATGCACAACTCGTGTAACAAATGTAAAAGCAACCCGAAGTACTCTACCCGCTCCTACTCTCAGATTGAGTCCTCGTCTGGTACCTACCTGTAAAGTTTAAATCACAGGTCCCAAGGGGCTCAGCACATGGCTGGTACAGAAAACGTGCAGCCCACAAGCCAACAGGGCTACACACAACTACTTTGTCGTATACATGCAGTTGATTATTCATATAAATAATAATAAGAAATACGATAACAAACAACACATTTATGTGAAACATTCACAGCTCAAATAAATCGAACGTCGTAATGGACCCCCATTAATGAGTAAGTTAGATTGCTAACTCCTGAGGCCTGAGAATTGTTTAGTTCTTGTGTTTGACCATACCTTATAAGTGTCAACCGTTTCTTAAAAGAACCGGTTGTTCTCTAACTGAATTGTTTATTTTTGTCGGGCCAAAGTAACCCTAGCCAATGAGTTATTAGCTCCATTGGGTTAATAAACATTAAATCTTAGGTTATGAGGGGTGTAGGCTTGACCCTCCCGCGCCTCCTGAATTTGCCTCCCACCTCGAACTGTTCACTCGAGATGGTCAGGTCTGTTTGTCGACCCTAGGCGACAAGTCGTAGACGAGCCATATGCGGAAGACGGATCTGATACAGACGCCGACCTCCTAACCTAAACATGCATGATCGGAGTCAGTCCCGGATTCCTCTTCCCCCAAGTTCCAGTTAGTTGAAGTCTCATTGACAATTTGTTAGTTAAACCTCTCTCGGTATTAACCAACTAACAACAGGGAGTATTTATAACCTTATACAATTGTTACTAAACATAGTTAATGAACAAGCTCTGAATCAAGTCGTGTTAGTGTGCAATGGACACACAATAACAATACAGTAGATCGGTTTCATGCTTGATCTTGTTTGGTCGTATCACAATAACACATAGCACACAAACCGTGGTAGACCCCGTTAGCAAACAAGCTACAAGAATCCCATACCGTACATCGGAGATTGGCTAGCTCTTAATACCCCGTTCGCCTAATCCGCCGAACGCCTCTGACTATCTAGATCTGTAACCAGAACTAGTATTAGTATCCTGTGTCTTAGAACTAATTTGGTTCTCTTTTCAACTTAAACCTCTTTCTAGGTTAACCCGGGTATAATAGTATACCGTTAAACGGGTTCGTTCATTTAGGAGCGTTTTCAAGCTCAATTCTAATTCATTAACATACTAACGTCGTTAGCAGTCATTTAGTTGCACAGTTAGCAACTTTAGACTTATACGGACCTTGTATTAGGTTTTCGTATTTTTTCACTATTCATCCATATTTCACTATTCATTTATACGGTCTCGCATTCTACTATTCATTTATATGGCCTCGTATTTTACTATTCACCGTATACGTCTCGTATTTTACTGTTCACGTATACGTCTCGTATTTTACTGTTCACATATACGTATTTCCTATTCATGTATATGGATACTATTCACGTATACGAGTACTATTCATGTATACCAACATTTTTTGTACACGTCCGTATGATACTCCGTATCATACGTATTTATATCTTTTTCCCAATATAACTTGTATTTTCTTTAAAATACTTTAAGTATTGATTTCTCCTGTACTTATTAAATTACGGGTATACCCCTCTAATACCTTAAGTTATATACGGGTCTCGTTTAACCCCGTCTTAACTCTGTTTCTTTTACAACTTGTTTCTAAATTCATTATTTAATTTCCTTAACCTTCTAAACACATAAAAATGTGTTATTTACATTCCTTACCCATAGTTTTCTTTTAATTTATTTTACTCATAATAATTTCTAAACTTGTTATTTTTATTTCTAATTTCTTCCAAAGTCTTTCTTAATTAATTTCTTCTATACTTTTGGTCAATTACCAAAACATACACAAGTTTGACCAGCCTTTTATGGTCAAACCCCCTAACTTTCCAGAATTACAATATTACCCCTAAAGTTAATTTAACTTAACTTTTATTCCTTAAACATTTTAATACCTAATCTTTTGCTATAATTTTATTCTAACTATCTAAATATTTATAAACTGTCATTGACCATGTTTGACCACGTTTGACCAGTAAAATTACCATTTTACCCTTGTGGTCTATTCTTTCATTTATTAACCAATTTAACTCCAATTAATTTCTAATTTTCGTAATTAATTTACCTACAGATTTTTGAACATCAAAAATCATTTTAAACATCTCTAAATCACCAGATTTAATTTTCTAATGTTATAGTATATATATATACCATCCTTTAATAACTTTTAAATATACCAAAAACCTTATAAATTCCTTATAATACTTATAAACTCTTTATAAATTGTAAACTTAATTCTACAATTATTTTCTCATCACCTAAACTCTCAAAATTCCATATTGACCCCATTAATTTTCAGCAATCACCATTAGGTACCAAAACTTCTTGAATTGTACATATTACTCTTAATTACTCTAATTCCTTTAATTTAACTAAGTTAGATAATTTTTCTAACTCATTAATAACCCCTTAATTTTCGGCCATATTGAAATTCATAGTATATGAATTTTTCTTGTATATTATGATAGCTTATATTGTAGCTTATATCATAAGGAGTATAAATCTAATTTTAGATTTACAAAATATTAACATTTAATGTGTCAAAATTAAATCTAACACACTTATAATTTCAGCAATAATAAACAAGATGAACAATATGTTAGATCATATATAGATCAACAATTATAATCTTGAAATAGGTAGTTGTAGGATTTACCTTGTATATTAACCTTTAGCTTAATATTTAAGCTTGATTTCCTTAGAAATTTTGACAGCAATTTGCTAGAGAAATTGGCTCCAAAATCATAGAATAAGATGAAGAATAAGGAGGGTTAGTAACCCTAGGCACTCGGCCTTGATGAAAATAAAAGAAGGAAGAGTTTCCAAGAAGACAATGTTTTACCTCGAGAATCACAGGCACATCTTCGTGGTTTTCCCTGAAATTATGAGGGCTCATGAGCTATGGTTGTAAATATCTTTGAAAGAGGATTCCAACGAGCTATCAAGCTTGTTATTTGGAGTTAGGACGAGAAAGTTATGATTTCTACAAGACAAGGTGTTCTTTAATGTTCTAATCTAGCTAAATGGTGTTCTTCATGGAGTTTCTTCAAAGGAGGAGGAGCTACGAGTTTGGGAGTTCTCATAATGATAGGTAAGTGTCTTATTAGTGAATTATTCAGGGGACAAGGTGATAAGGCAATCTAGGAAAGTCATGGTAGGTGTAAAGTAAGCAAAATTGAATTTTAACACCTTTAATGAGTCATGCCCATGTTGGCCAGCCTAGGTCATTTGACCGAATTTTTTTGTTTCCCTTGTATTTATGTAATATTAGATGCATTAATCTCGTTCATAAGGACTTATACCATGTGTTAGGTATGTTACATAGCCAAAAATGCCTTAAAACACCATTTTATGTGCTTCCGGGTTCACATTGATTATGCAATTTGTTTTGGCTAGTTTAAATGTGTCCTTAATATATTACAACCTTTAGAAACTTTGTTCATGAAAATCATGTTGCTCATTCCAATTTAAACCAAGTCGTTTAGTGGTTTCTCCTTGACTTTCGTAGTTTAGTACCTGTTTACTGTGGACTTTGTATACTTAATTTGTGTGTATACGTAATGGCTCCTATGACCATTTAATTGATGTTCCCTTATTTCTTTATGGTATTTAGGATAATTTGCCTTTTCGTTCCATGTATACATGCTGAAAGTACATTTTTCTTTAAAGCACATTTTTGTGCTCTAAGGTGCGTTTTCGGTTTAAACGCTAATTCCGCTTAATGCGTATTACTAATATTAGAGGTATTTCACATTTTAAATCTCTTGGGAACTTATTGGTAGTTCCCTAATTTATTTGTGCTCTTTAAAACACCTTTTGCTGTAATTGTTCTTAAAGCATGTTTTGGTATAAGTTGTTAACACTTCTTCTAATGTTTCTAAGGCACGTTCTAGCCTTAGTATATCCTAATTAGATAGTTCATTAATATATTAAGGTTTAGGGTATTTCAATCTACCCCCCTTAAAAGAACTGTTTCCCCAAAGTTCTATGTATCTATATCTCTTAGAACACAAAGGTAACTTCACACTAAAAGATAATGTAGATCACTCAATATCTGTATAGGCATTCTGACTCATAAGGTCTGCCATATATATATATATATATTAACCACACTTGTCACACAACATGTCTTTTGCATGTTTTAGTAATCAAAATACTATTTGTATATTCTTTGTTGTATACTCCTCAAGTAACCGGTCCGGAGACAAAGGTTTTCATGTCCTCGGTCCCATGAGTGAGACTTAGTAAAGAAAATACATGTCAAATCCAATTCCACTTTATGCTACTGCATCTACTCTTAACATGGTTAATTGTGACCACTTGTAGGGAGTTTCAGGAATCATCCGACCCTGATGTGATCAGCATCAGTGTTGAACTATCCTTTCACCCCAATTTGTGTTCAGTTTTCCTTGATCTGGCCAAGATCAAGTTCTACCTCCCACGTCAACTTCAAACAACCAAATAATTATTCATGTAGCATTTTGTATCTTTTAGTCCTTCTAGTCATAATCATAAATCAATACATCTCCAAATTATGGAACTCAGTCCATCAGTCATTCTTAATTCACCTCTCAGCAATTACTTAGAGAATTTAATTCCTACCAGGTTCTACATCGGTCTCATACCGATTCATACCTCATAACATTACCATATTTGGTCTCATATCAATACATATCGTAGGGATTTTAATTCCCCTGGAGTTTCTACTCCTCTTTTCCTGAATTCTCGCACTGAAGTTAACGAGATAAGCCTCTAATACATCTGGTATTCGCATCTAATTGTGCGTAATAACCACAACCACATAAGAATGAATACATGTGTTTATATAACATACGTATCAAACATCACAACTAATTGTATTGTGCTATGCACACTGTAGGTTACGTACTCAATACGTGAAATATAGGCTAAGCGATTGTATGTTCTACCCCCCTTAAAATGGATTACTCCCACATAATCAACATTATATCATCCTTGAACATAGGTTCAAGATGTTTATGTGTCATGGAGCATTCTAGGTTCCATGTAGTCTATCTCACATTATGATTGGGTCAGAGGATCTTCACCATGGTAATGGCTTAGTCTTTGTATCAAGGATTCTTATTGGTGTTCATACCAATCTTACAACTGTGTTCCAGTGTAGCATCTAAGGCTCCAAAGTATTTGGTAGATAAGTCGTATATTTTATTCGACTGGAAGATGTGAGACACATCATTCCTTTTTCTCTTTTGTTAAGTATATCGAACCTTTAAGATATGGTCCACTAGCCTCTGCTACGCGACTCTGATAATCTTGGGGCTTAGTTTGCCCTTCCTATCCTCTTAAATATGTTTTACAACTCCTTTATATCCTTAGAATTTAGGAATAAAGGTCTCTTAATGGACGCGTTATATCTTTATGTATACACGGTCTCAATGAGTTATAGCTTATCTATCCAGTTTTCTGGGAATCTGATGTTCATGCTCTTATTATGCCTTCCAGCGTCTGATTAGTTTCCTACTAACTGACCCTCAGTCTGAGATTCCTGTGTAATCTGGACTTACTGTTTAGTGCTTATTGCTCTTTACAGTTTCCTTGAAAGTCTTGAGACATATAAACTGTTTATACTTACTAATCAGTGCTTCTTGCACTTCATAACTCTTAATTGTTTCCTCCTGGAATGAGTTCTCTGACTCTTTTAATCTCATTGGTTTAACTGAGTTTTTTTTCCCTCCTCAATTGTTCACGGTAACTTACTGTTCTGGTGTGAGTTTGCATCGCTGACTGTCGTACGAAGTCGACTACTTCTCCTGTTTCTTACACTACTCGTTTACATATATGGGGTACCTTACTGATACATTGCTACTTACCCGACTAACTTATAAATAAGTCCATCAGGCCCACAAGCTCCTCTGGAGTGCGGTCGTCCCACATTTCGTTTAAGTATGCTCGTAGTGTTCGTCACACGCTTAGTTATAGCTAATTTGTGAAGTATTCTATTGTTAATCTCCTCTTTCATCAATCCATGATAACACACATGTCGTTCTTCTTGAACTTAATCAAGGAATATCCATCTACCGGGTTCCTGACTGCATTATACCTTCTGTATTTAGTACGAACTCGATCCTTTAGTAATTTGAGGTCTCTTTCCTTAGAGCCTATTATCTTATTTCTCATGTCGATCTACTAGGAATGCACTTCGAACTCCTTACGGAATGGACAGTGTGCTTCCTGTGAAACCTTTCATCACATGGTTCAGGCTACTGGCGTTACTGCACAGTCTGTCTCCCATTTCATCACCTTACTTACATCGGGTTTTAATTCATAAATCTGATTGCTTTCGTGTCAATATTTGATGGCTTATATATAGTGGTTGCTTTGCTGCGCACTGTAACTTAATCTACCTGATAGGTATTATTCTCATGGCCTCCACTATCGAAGTAGCTTTAGCTTTCTCATATTGCCCATTGATGGCACAATTCTTCAATTGTTGACTTCAACGTCTTGTCTTATTTTCAACCCTTTTCATGGTGTAAACACACTGGGAGTTCCCCAGGTTTAATGTAAGGCGGTTGTCGCATCATACTGTAAGATTGTTATCATTCAGCTCGAAGATAATTGCTTCAAATTTCAGGTTTATTTGTAGGTTGTATTCTATCTCTAATAAGTGAAAGCCCATTTCGAGGGGTTTATTCCCACTCAAGGCCTCACAACAAGGAGAGGTATCCCCACCCTAAAAGGAGTGGTTCGTTCTCCACCTCTGTCATTGTATCATCTCTCTATTCTCATTGGTGCCTTTTTCTGGCAATTCCTCCTCAATTTAGTATAGGTTTTCATAACCACTCGTATGTACAAGTTGCAGTTCATTCATGGCCTAGATAAGCCTTTTTATGCTTTCCTGCGCCTCGAGCTCTGATGTATTTAATATCCTTGGCTCGTAGGCCCTTAATGCTTGATTAGTCTCAAGTGAGAGCTGGTGTTCGGTTCACTGTTGTATTCTTAATCATCTGTAGGTTATCCACATAATTCTCTTGTTATCTGAACTCTGTCACTGTTGGGTCACATCATTGGATGTAATATTGGGTTTCACAATAAGTTACTGTATCTCGCTTCCTGCTGTGGAAGTTCGCTTAGGTAATCCGATGTTAATCAGTGTCTGCGACAATACCTTCGCTTTCATAGACTTGTGTCTTTTAGCAATTAAGGATTAGTTTTTATTAGGCCTCTGCCTTCAGGTGTCGAAGTCAGATATTTACCCTGGCTACCATGTGCTGCCATGTCAATACTTTGTTCAACTTTCGTTGACTACGCCACCCGTTAATGACTAATCATACTTGGGTGTTAATGAGTTAGGCAAGCAATACTAACCATCGTTTATGGGTCTTTTTCTGCTCAACTATACCAACTCTATGGTGTAGTCCTCTTGAGGTTCTCTCTTTCTTGATTGCACGTCTTTGATCCTAGGTAGGTCATTGCTTAAATTTGCTTTCTCTGATTCTGTTTCTGGGGTTTATCAACATCCTCAATGAAGAGTGCTGTTGATGGTATTATTCTGGGAGTTCATCCCGTTTTTATTGAAAGTTTTTATGTCATCCATATTCATTGTATGTCGTAATACTTCCTTGTAGGTTATTACTTACATCTGGTCTTCTCACATTGTTGAGTAATCTCTTCGGTTCTTCCATTCAAGGTTAGGCTTGGTTTTGGGCTGATGTTCTTACCTGTAGTGTCGGTTGTCAGTTGTTGATGCTCACGTCGTTTAGTTTCCTGACCAAGTCCAGCTCCCTGCTGACTGGTGTATTGCTTTAGTTATCATGGTTAGGCCATAAGGCCCTCCCAATATTTCACTCTTCAGTCTTAAGGATTTGTAATCCGGTGTTAATATGTATTATATCCGTGGTTTTTACCATTTGGTCTTCACGGCTTCCCGTTTAGCTTCAGTGCGGCAGCACTTGCCAAGGCAAGTGCACCATGCAAGATGGGCTATTGGTACTGTGTACGTCGGCAATGGTACATTCTCCTAAACTCCATGTAGGTGGTAGTCCATGGGACTCCTCCTTTGCCCTTTTTGGCTTTGGTTAATTGATTATCTGGGCAGCTTCCTGACTGCTTTTGATTGTATAATTACTTATCAGGGTATTCCTCTTTCTGAGGGAACCCTTTTTCTTTTGCTTTCGACATGGTTCTCACTCTCATTTCCATACCTTCGTCGTGGTTATCGAGTATTGACTATCCTTAGGCACTACGTCCCATTGTAGTCCTATCTTGGAGTATGACTTGCATATGCATTCGTAGTCATCTGAGCTATTGCAGTTAGGTCGTTGCAACCCCCTTTTTTTAGTTTTTGTGTAAGTTCGGAGTTATCCGCTGCATAATTGACTTTTAGGTAGTCCCTATGCTCTTGCGTGGTATTATCCCACTGTTATTGCTCCCTTGGACTGTTGTCCGGTGTTTCTGTCGCTTCTCTTGTCCTCTCATTTCACTTGTTGTACTTTCCTTCTTACTGGTATGGCGGGGTTATATCGACTGCGTAGCATGTCGACCCAAGTTGCCGGTAATTATTATTCTCTCATTGGTAGGATTCCGCTGGTAGCGCCTGTTTCAACGTTGCGCTCCAATTAGGACCTTCAAGTCTTGAAAGACTATTGCATAACAAGGTGTTTCTTGTATTTGCACCATGCTAAGTAACTGCCATATCGGGTTTTCCCGAGTAAGAGAAAGCTTGTCATCTCTCTAGCGTTCATTTCCGGTATCTTAGAACCAGGGACGCGGAGGGCGGGTCAGGTATTACAGATGTCCGATACACATCGGGGAATCCTAACTGACGCACCTCTCGCACTAATACTCAACCCTTATCCCAAAGTCTAAAGTTCCTAACTCGGTAATTCCTAAGCTCGGTAATTTCCAGTCATCAGAGCGTAACTACGCTCTGATACCACTTTTTGTAACACCCCCACTCCAAATACAATGATCATCGCCCTAAGTCCATCTCATTCATTAACAATGCAACAGAAAAGTTCTACTAAATTGGTGTTACCGCCGTTAGTCACCCACGTGACTAACTAGGCCTATTCTCTTACAAGTCACGGTCAGACTAACCGGATAATTACTCGAGCATCTATACATTACAATCCATAAACCACAACTTATACCGAGTATCTCATATCCTAATACATCATACTAATATCTCATCAATATACTAAACGAGTGTACATGCACAACTCGTGTAACAAATGTAAAAACAACCCAAAGTACTCTACCCGCTCCTACTCTCAGATTGAGTCCTCGTCTGGTACCTACCTGCAAAGTTTAAATCACAGGCCCCAAGGGGCTCAGCACATGGCTGGTACAGAAAACGTGCAGCCCACAAGCCAACAAGGCTACAGACGACTACTTTGTCGTATACATGCAGTTAATTATTCATACAAATAATAATAAGAAGTACGATAACAAACAACACATTTATGTGAAACATTCACAGCTCAAATAAATCGAACATCGTAATGGACGCCCATTAATGAGTAAGTTAGATTGCTAACTCCTGAGGCCTGAGAATTGTTTAGTTCTCGTGTTTGACCATACCTTATAAGTGTCAACCGTTTCTTAAAAGAACCGGTTGTTCTCTAACTGAATTGTTTATTTTTGTCGGGCCAAAGTAACCCTAGCCAATGAGTTATTAGCTCCATTGGGTTAATAAACATTAAATCTTAAGTTATGAGGGGTGTAGGCTTGACCCTCCCGCGCCTCCTGAATTTGCCTCCCACCTCGAACTGTTCACTCGAGATGGTCGGGTCTGTTTGTCGACCCTAGGCGACAAGTCGTAGACGAGCCATATGCGGAAGACGGATCTGATACAGACGCCGACCTCCTAACCTAAACATGCATGACCGGAGTCAGTCCCGGATTCCTCTTCCCCAAGTTCCAGTTAGTTGAAGTCTCATTGACAATTTGTTAGTTAAACCTCTCTCGGTATTAACCAACTAACAACAGGGAGTATTTATAACCTTATACAATTGCTACTAAACATAGTTAATGAACAAGCTCTGAATCAAGTCGTGTTAGTGTGCAATGGACACACAATAACAATACAGTAGATCGGTTTCATGCTTAATCTTGTTTGGTCATATCACAATAACACATAGCACACAAACCGAGGTAGACCCCGTTAGCAAACAAGCTACAAGAATCCCATACCGTACACCGGAGATTGGCTAGCTCTTAATACCCCGTTCGCCTAATCCGCCAAACGCCTCTGACTATCTAGATCTGTAACCAGAACTAGTATTAGTATCCTGTGTCTTAGAACTAATTTGGTTCTTTTTTTAACTTAAACCTCTTTCTAGGTTAACCCGGGTATAATAGTATACAGTTAAACAGGTTCGTTCATTTAGGAGCGTCTTCAAGCTCAATTCTAATTCATTAACATACTAACGTCGTTAGCAGTCATTTAGTTGCACAGTTAGCAACTTTAGACTTATACGGACCTTGTATTAGGTTTTCGTATTTTTTTCACTATTCATCCTTATTTCACTATTCATTTATACGGTCTCGTATTCTACTATTCATTTATATGGCCTCGTATTTTACTCTTCACCGTATTTCACTATTCACGTATATGTCTCATATTTTACTGTTCATGTATACGTCTTGTATTTTACTGTTCACGTATATGTATTTCCTATTCATGTATATGGATACTATTCACGTATACGAGTACTATTCATGTATTCCAACATTTTTCGTACACGTCCGTATGATACTCCGTATCATACGTATTTATATCTTTTTCCCAATATAACTTGTATTTTCTTTAAAATACTTTAAGTATTGATTTCTCCTGTACTTATTAAATTACGGGTATACCCCTCTTATACCTTAAGTTATATACAGGTCTCGTTTAACCCCGTCTTAACTCTGTTTCTTTAACAACTTGTTTCTAAATTCATTATTTAATTTCCTTAACCTTCTAAACACATAAAAATGTGTTATTTACATTCCTTACCCATAGTTTTCTTTTAATTTCTATTTTACTCATAATAAGTTCTAAACTTGTTATTTTTATTTCTAATTTCTTCCAAAGTCTTTCTTAATTAATTTCTTCTATACTTTTGGTCAATTACCAAAACATACACAAGTTTGACTGGTCTTTTATGGTCAAACCCCCTAACTTTCCAGAATTACAATATTACCCCTAAAGTTAATTTAACTTAACCTTTTATTCCTTAAACATTTTAATACCTAATCTTTTGCTATAATTTTTATTCTAACTTATCTAAATATTTATAAACTGTCATTGACCATGTTTGACCATGTTTGACCAGTAAAATTACCATTTTACTCTTGTGGTCTATTCTTTCATTTATTAACCAATTTAACTCCAATTAATTTCTAATTTTCGTAATTAATTTACCTACAGATTTTTGAACATCAAAAATCAGTTTAAACATCTCTAAATCACCAGATTTAATTTTCTAATGTTATAGTATATATATACCATCCTTTATTAACTTTTAAATATACCAAAAACCTTATAAATTCCTTATAATACTTATAAACTCTTTATAAATTGTAAACTTAATTCTACAATTATTTTCTCATCACCTAAACTCTCAAATATTCCATATTGACCCCATTAACTTTCGGCAATCACCATTAGGTACCAAAACTTCTTGAATTGTACATATTACTCTTAATTACTCTAATTCCTTTAATTTAACTAAGTTAGATAATTTTTCTAACTCATTAATAACCCCTTAATTTTTGGCCATATTGAAATTCATAGTATATGAATTTTTCTTGTATATTATGATAGCTTATATTGTAGCTTATATCATAAGGAGTATAAATCTAATTTTAGATTTACAAAATACGAACATTTAATGTGTCAAAATTAAATCTAACACACTTATAATTTCGGCAATAATAAACAAGATGAACAATATGTTAGATCATATATAGATCAACAATTATAATCTTGAAATAGGTAGTTGTAGGATTTACCTTGTATATTAACCTTTTGCTTAATATTTAAGCTTGATTTCCTTAGAAATTTTGACAGCAATTTGCTAGAGAAATTGGCTCCAAAATCATAGAATAAGATGAAGAATAAGGAGGGTTAGTAACCCTAGGCACTCAGCCTTGATGAAAATCAAAGAAGGAAGAGTTTCCAAGAAGGCAATGTTTTACCTCAAGAATCAAAGGCAATTCTTCGTGGTTTTTCCTGAGAATCTGGGGGCTCATGAGCTATGGTTGTAAAGCTCTTTGAAATATGATTCCAACGAGCTATCAAGCTTGTTATTTGGAGTTAGGACGAGAAAGTTATGATTTCTACAAGACAAGGTGTTCTTTAATGTTCTAATCTAGCTAAATGGTGTTCTTCATGGAGTTTCTTCAAAGGGAGAAGGAGCTACGAGTTTGGGAGTTCTCATAATGATAGGTAAGTGTCTGATTAGTGAATTATTCAGGGGACAAGGTGATAAGGCAATCAAGGAAAGTCATGGTAGGTGTAAAGTAAGCAAAATTGAATTTTAACACCTTTAATGAGTCATGCCCATGTTGGCCAGCCTAGGTCAAGGTTTGACCCGAATTTTTTTGTGTCCCCCTTGTATTTATGTAATATTAGATGCATTAATCTCGTTCATAAGGACTTATACCATGTGTTAGGTATGTTACATTCCCAAAAAGCCTTAAAACACCATTTTATGTGCTTCCGGGTTCACATTGATTATGCAATTTGTTTTGGCTAGTTTAAATGTGTCCTTAATATATTTACAACCTTTAGAAACTTTGTTCATGAAATAGCATGTTGCTCATTCCAATTTAAACCAAGTCGTTTAGTGGTTTCTCCTTGACTTTCGTCAGTTTAGTACCTGTTTACTGTGGACTTTGTATACTTAATTTGCGTGTATACGTAATGGATCATATGACCATTTAATTGGTGTTCTCTTATTTCTTTATGGTATTTAGGCTAATTAGCCTTTTCGTTCCATGTATACATGCTTAAAGCACATTTTTCTTTAAAGCACATTTTTGTGCTCTAAGGTGCGTTTTCGGTTTAAACCCTAATTCCGCTTAATGCGTATTACTAATCTTAGAGGTATTTCACATTTGAAATCTCTTGGGAACTTATTGGTAGTTCCCTAATTTATTTGTGCTCTTTAAAACACCTTTTGCTCTAATTGTTCTTAAAGCATGTTTTGGTGTAAGTTGTTGTTTAACACTTCTTCTAATGTTTCTAAGGCACGTTCTAGCCTTAGTATATCCTAATTAGATAGTTCATTAATATATTAAGTTTGGGGTATTTCAATGGGTTTTCTACGTTTGTGTGTATGACGGTTGTCGTAGCATACCGCAACGTTATTATCTTCCCAATGTGGAGATGTTTTATTTCAATTTAGCTTTCATGTGTAGGTTAGCTTACCTCATGTTACTTCATCATTTATGATATAATTTACCAAGCATCTTGGTTGACAATGGATGAAGTAATTCATCGGGTTGCAAGCTCTCTTGAGCGTTGGTCATTCGATGTCGAAATGTGTATTCACATTGATTGTTTTGACAATTATTGTCTTCTAGTGCTGAGCATTGGTTATAGGCTCTAGCTGTGCAGTTTTTCCGTTGTATGTATATCACCAGGGCATCCCAAGAAACTTCAAGGGTTTTCTGGTCCCGTTCTCTGATTAAAGAGTACCCTGCCATTGGTAAATGAAAGTTCTTGTTGAGGGGTTTATCTCCACTCATAAGTCTCATGGCAAGGTTACTATGTTAGTATCTGTTTATGTACTGTATATGGAGTATACTTACTCCTTTAGACCTTAATTGTTTATTCAGTCGCCTCGTGGCAATATCTACATGCACATGCTTTGTTGTTATTGTTGATGGAAGCCTTTTCTAAGGGTTCACATCTTCACCACATTGGTGGTCTTCGGCTAACGAGATGTACCTTTCCTCGGGTTTCCCGTAGTGTCCAAGTGTGGACTAGGCCAATGTTGGCATTATCACGATTCTATGCCTCTATGTTACCATTTCTACAGGAAGGGAAATTAAAAGCTTGTCAAGTGTATACTAGAGTGATGTTCTAGTGATAGTGACACTGAGGTAGCCATTACTCCAAGCCACTCGTGATGTTAAGCTCATTTGGGTGGTTCAGTTGTCGATCTATTTGTCGTATTAAGCAATATCTCTTGCAGTCTTATTATTAAATGGTGTGGGTTTTGCAACCGTTTAAGTTTACATAACATAGTTGGTTTATAGCTTTTAAGCCTTGTTGCTGCGAGTTGTGCTCCTTGCAGGCTGTTTATACATGTTTCTACTTCTTGTATGCCATCATAGGGTTAAAGGTATTTACTGGGCTCCATGGTAAGTCGTGGCATCATGCTTCCGTTCATAGGAGATCCTTTAGGCAATCTGGTGCTAATCAGTGCCTTTGTGTAATTTAGGGTATTTCCTGTTAAGTGAAATCTCTTCGGTGTCCTAACCGAATGTTCGTTCTAGTTTCCGTGCTCCTATCATGACACTTGTTCAAATGTTGTTAACTCAGACACCCTTCAAGGATTGCTCCTGGGTGCTGTTAGTTACGCTGTTACATCCGGCTAATGTTTATGATATGTTGCATCCCCTATACTACCTTGTGGTATCGTATTTGAGCTATTCCCTTTAGGGTTATAATGTCTCCCTTCCTTGGGTAGACCGTTTATAGTTCCTCCTAGTATTCTTGACTAGGTTTAAATTTCTCTCCAATGATGGATTATACTTCATGGTAATATTGTGATTGCTCTTGGGAATTCCGTCCCGTCTGTTGAACATCATTGTGTTCGCATTAGGCGTTTGCCTTACGGTGTTCAGGCTGGGTATACCTTCCAGCTGTCATGTATTTGCTTGAAGTCTTTAAGACATATCCATTGTCTACATTCACTCGTCTATGCTCTTTGCACTTCCTAATCCTCATTCCTTATCTTCAGATGGATTCTCTGAGTTCTCTTATACCTATTACTTAGTTAAGTTTCTTCTTTTTGATCGTTTGAAGTGTCCAGCTGTTCTGGTTTGATCTTACTCATGGTTCATAGAATGGAGTTGACTACTTCCCGTGTTTCATGCACTACATGTATACATACGTGGGGTACCTTGTTGATACGTTGCCACTTACCCGACTATCTGTCAGGCCCGCAAGCTCCTTCGGAGTGCGGTCGTCCCACATACCGTAATTGGGTATACATGTAGTGCTCGTCACACGCCTAGGTGAAGCATTCTATTGTCAACTCCTCTTGTATCATCCTATGATACTCACCGTAATTCTATTGATTTGGTTTTAAAATCCAAGGTTTCAAAGAAAGGTTGTGGTTTTGAAAGAAAAACTTGGTTTGAAAAATAACGGTTCGGTGTTAAAAGAGATCCTTCATGGCATGGCCATGTCTGAGGTTTGACCAAGTCCAGCTTCTCACTGACAGGTATATTCTTAATACAATGGTTGGGCCGTTCGACCCTCCTAAGGTTTCATTCTTAGAGTTTTAGGATGTGTGATCCAGTAGTCGCTTTACTGCGGTCACGGTTCATGACTATGTACTATTGGTGTGTTAGGGTTCCTTTACATGTTCCTGATCTTACTGCACTTGCCGTGGCAAGTGCATGGTACTGGTGGTTTTTGGGGTAATCCTATACTGATCACGGTATGGTTTCCACTCGTATTGATAGTCTTGTTGACTCTTCCCTTGATCTTATTGATCAATGTTTGGGATACTCGATCCTTTAAGCAACTTCTCAATGGTCTTGACACGGTTGCCGTTGATCGGGGTACTCCTCCAATCCTTGGAGATCCCTATTTATTTGGTTTTGTGTTTCTCCTTGTTGCTCGTTCCCACACCTTTATTGTGGTCAATGAGCCTTAGCTTGCCTAGGCACTACTCTTGTAGTCCTATCGGATTATACCCCGTGGATGTTCTCGTAGTTGTGTAAGCATACTGGCCGGTTATTGTAACCTTTTTGGCGTTGTAGTTTTGGAGTTAATCACTCCTTACTATGTCCGCAGTCAGTTGGTATACCGTTGGTGGTATTATTTAGCCTTTACTGTCCCGTAGACTTGTGTCTCGGGTTTGTTCTTGTGTTCCCTTTTTCCACTCCATTGCACGCTTAGTGCTTCTTTTCCTGCTGTTGATTGATTAGCCAGGTTTCGCGACTACTAAGCATGTCGCCCCATGCTGTTGTAAGTTGTAGCCTCCTTTTGGTTGGAGTGCTCATTCAACCGCTATTGAGTGCGGGTATTGTTGTTCAACCGGGGTCCATCTCCGGGACTTCCAGTTCTTGGAATCTACTACATGTTGGTTTCTTGTTTACCGTATGGTGGTTTCACAACTGCTAGATCGGGTTTTCTCGAGTAAGAGAGGACTTTCCTTCTCTCTGACGCTCTTTCCCAAGTTATACATTGGGTTTGTGGAGGGCGGGTCTGATGTTGTAGGTATCCGGTTCGCACCGGGAGTTCCTAACTAGCATATCTCTAATGCTATCACTCAGCCCTTAGCCCTAAGCTTCTAATTCCTAACTCGGTATTTCCAGTCATTAGAGCGATACTTCGCTCTGATACCACTTTTTGTAACACCCCTACCGCTAATACCGTCATTACCGTCCAATCTCCTTATACGTCCATACTCACGCAGCGGATACATACTTACACAATGGCGGGTGATACAATGCCGTTAGCCACCCACGTGACTAACAAGACTACTACTACTTACAACACCGGTCTGATGGACCGGAATATCCGAGTGCTACACAAATACAATCCTTACTACGATTACAACTGGGTACTACAACTTCCCGTTCAACTCTATACTCCATTACCATACCATACAATACAATATACATACCGAGTTTACTAAATTCCAAATACAATTACAATACTTCTTCCAAGTTCATACATACTCATTAAGAGTCTACATCTACCCATTCCTCACAAGCTACTTACTTTCTAAGTACAAGGTGTACCCCTTGGTACACTTCTACAACAAGGCTACAAGCCTTATACAATTCACTACCATCTACATTTCACTGCTAGCTATCCAAACTTAGCTGTCGGGCTCTTACTGTGATCATGTCCGCTTCGGGTACCTGCACACTAAAAACGTTGCCCCTAGGGCTCAGCTTTCGCTGCATATGACTTCCGCATACCCCGCGTACTAGCGAGGGTACGCCGACCACTTGGTCGAATACATGCAGTTCATTTTACAATACATACATACATACATGCTTCCATACTTCATACTACAATACAACGCAAGGTATACATACATACACACAGTACAATACATACAAGGAAGACAATACAAGTCAACCAACACTTACTTACCTTCTTCCGAGATACCCATACACAATACATACACATTACATAATCAATACGCAATACTTGTTAGCTCCATTTGTCCACCCGGGTTAATCGGGTGGAGATTACTCTTTTACTCGGGGTCAATGACTTACACCAGCCAAAACCATTACTCATACAATACTTTACTTTACTTACTACTTACTCAAGTCAAGTCGTCGGGACCTCTGGCCCGGGGACTACTCTGTCCCACCACCGGGATTTACTTGGTTCACTAATCCAAGATGCTACCCATTTAAGAGGTTTGGGCCGTGGACAAGTTTAAGAACCAGGAATCGGATCCAACCTCTTGTGTCTCCTCATCCTCACGCGTGGCCGAAACTATATTGGATTTCTACTCATTCCAATTTACTTAATACTTACGTTAGGAGTTAGGTAGTTAGGAATTAGTAGAAGTCATTCACATCCAAGCCACACAATAATTTATTACTCTCATACGCACATCCATACAAGTTACAATACAATACACAAGTACACTTCAAGGTATAAACACACCTCATCTTCATCCATATGTTTCATGAATTATACAAACTAAATGTTCAAGACAAAATAGCAAGAACAAATATAAACAAGCACAAGTAAGTGCATTATAGTCCGATTCATGCATTTATCTTATTTAGGTGATCAAATAAGCACACAAATCGGGGTAACCAGGTTAGGATACAGAGCATGAAGAAATCATACCTTTTACAGGAATTTACTCTACCGGGTATCCTCACGTTCCTTCGGTCCACTCTTGTTCCTCGATTCTTATTCTTGAACCAATGACTACATGTCAAAGGGTTCAATTAATACTAAGCATTACAATACATACATACTTACTACTCCCGTACTTACCCCGTTATCCCGTTGTTTCGGTTTAACTTAATGTTCTCAAACTTACAACTTCCTTAATTACTTCTCATACTTGTTTACACTTCTTAGGACCTTTAAAGGTCACCAAACAAGGCCTTAACAACTTCTAAAACCATTACCCATCAATCCCCCATGTTTAGAACCCTAAAAATCACCTTTTACAAGTTTTTATAGGTGGTCCGGGACTTGGTCCGGACCCAAGGTCCCGGACCTTGCTCTGAAGTTACTCTCGGCCAAATTTTGTTATTGGTCCGGGACTTGGTCCTGGACCTAGGTCCCGGACCACATGCTGGAATTAATCTCGGGGTGTTTTTAAGTGCGGTCCGGGACTTGGTGCATATTCTAGGTCCCGGACCCTGCTAAAAACTGCTACTAGGAGGATTTTTCAACCCCTAATCAACCCTTAATCCACCTCCAATCATTCCATAATCTTTCCACATGTTTGGTACATGTTTAAACAAACTTAAACACTCCCTAAAACTCCTTAAATCCATGGTCCAATACCTACTCAACTTCTTGCTCAATTTCTACAAATTTTCCATTCTCATTCTCACACGTTGCACACTTGTGCATTCCTACACTCCTCTTTGCATTTTGCACTTGGTTCTAATTCCATTTACCATTCCAAATCATTCTCAAGCAACTACACTATCAATACCCAAGTCCAACACTCTTTTTACCAATTCTTGCACACTAATTTTTCTTAACTTCTCCAATGACATTTAACACTCTTTGCTACAGATTTTTACACACTTATATCCTTATACTACAACTACCAATCCATTACTACTAAACACATTTACTCAATCCAATACACACCTTGGTTTCCCCCATTCACCAAGTCATCCAAAAATGCATAATTCCTACCAAAATTTTGCCATAGTTCACCTACTTTTCTTACTTAACCACACATTTCCATTCTTACCAATGCATTCCTAATCTAGCCACACCCATACAAGGGTCCTACCAGAAATTAACACAATATCATAATACACCATACTCCATCAAACAACAATACCAATACTCATACACAAATGATTTGGCTCTAAGGCCTACAATCCAAATACTTAGCTCACAAATACTTAAACTTCCATAACTACACTACTAATTCATTACTTGGGTTCTTTAAATTGGTTTACCCATTCCCATTACTATAATGCATTTAAAATAGAGCATTAAGAAGGAGCTCTTACCTTGAGCTTATATTTCCTTCTTTCCTTTCCAATTCTCCTCCTTCTCTCTTTCTTGCACAAATTGGTCACATGGGGAATGGAGTTGCCAAACTCCATTCCCATCTCCCAATGCACACAAAACAAGTGCAATTAACATACTAACCCTTAGATTAATGCTAGTTCATTGAAATGCTTAAAATAAGATTTCTAGGGTTTACCTTTTTAAGCTTTTAAGAGGGGTTTTAGCCCTTGGTTCAAGAAGGTGATTCCACCACCATTGCAAGGTTGAATTGATGCTCAAAAGAGAGATAAAAAGTAGGGCATTACAATGGGCAAAAATAGGCTACAAAAGAAGATGAAGAAATCTTAAGTTTTTCATGGAGATTTTTACCTTAATGGAGAAAGGAGACTCCAAGCTACCCATTTATGCTATTTTCTCTTTGAATGGGGAAAACCCATGGAGATGAACTTCCTCATTTTTGGATTTTGGAAAGAGAGAAGTGTAGAGGATGATGAGGGGAGTAAGAATATGTAATTATTTTTACATTTGGAGCTCACATGGAGATGGAGCATGCTTGGAAAGGTGGAGAAGCCATGGGATCTTGAAGAGCTTCAAGAAATCGCCCCAACCAGAGAGAGGGCAGAAATCGTCTGGGAGGAGGGGTGAGGAAGAAAGAGAAATGAGGGAAAGAGAAATGAGAGGAGGGAGGGGTGTAAGTTACTTTTTACCTTTTTCACCTTTTGCTTTTTGACTCTTTAATTAGTTAGCTAGTATGTGTGTGTGAGGGGGTTAATTAGCTCCTAAAAACCGGCCCCCTATATTACTACTAGTTGGAGCGTTTTTTTGTCTTTTACAAAAAACGCTCGTTATTTTACCCGGTTTTGGTACTATTCACTAACCGGGCCCGTTTTCCGGAATTTTCTCGTTCCTTTAATTTCATTGGTTATTAAGCTTCCATTAATGCTTAATTATTGTTATTTAATGATTTATAATTGTTACAGGTTCGTTTGACCACTTAAAGTCACGTTTTCGGATTTTCTCGAAAAACGTGCACTAATGCTCTATTAGCGTTTTAATACATTATTTGGATCCGTTTTCTTCGGGAGTTGTTCCCATATATTATTTAGGCCTTATTGAGCCTTTGGAATCCATATAACACGCTAACCGAGGTCTCATACCTCCTATGGTTATTTAATGCTTATTCTGCGTTTTTCGCTTTTTAAGCGTTTCTTTTTTTTTCTTTTGGATTTATTTTTCCTTACCAATATTATTTAGGCGTCATTAGGCCCTTAAATAAGTGTTAGATAATTTAAATCGCTATATTTAAGTTCAGGGTATTTGAATGGTCCAAATTGTGAAAGTGTGAGACTAAACGGGAAATTGTCCTTAATATGACACCCGTATGATTATGTGAGGTTTGTTGGAAGCGCGGATGGAAATGGAATAAGTGAGACTAATTCAGTTTCAACTAACTTGTGATCCTTACTAACTACATTGGTTGATATCTTGCTAATGATGTGACTATTGTGAATTGTTGTGTGAATAATTAAGTGCCCGTTGTGTGTTTAATTCCGCATTTACAATATTTTATAAGCATGTAAATGGAATAACATTGTGTGAATAATTAAGTGCCCGTTGTGTGTTTAATTCCGCATTTACAATATTTTATAAGCATGTAAATGGAATAGCATGAAACGAATCTCATGTTAAGCAAGATGACCAATCAACCTAAGTGGTCTAAAGGGTCTAGTATCACATTTAGCATACCAGCAGTTGGCTGAGCCTTTATGGCCTCACATTATAGGACTTGATCGAGCTATGAAGCCGGAGTGCGGGACTATTGGGTAGTCTACGTCATCTTTTCACTCCTACACTCGTTAAATTTTAGTTTGTATTATATACTCCGACGTAAGTATTGGAAATGTTTTAGATGCTCACAGTTCTACATTTTTGGTTCATGGATTTAATATGTGTAGGATAGTAGTAGAATATCTCAGTTCATCATAGTATTTATCGATTCTAGTATCATGATAAGTATTTGCTTCTTTACTCACATGGGTGAGTAATGACATGTGACACCCAAATTAGAAGTTAGATTTATTTTCTGTTATGAGCCGTCTTTAATTAAGTTACGCGATTCCGATTATTACGTGATTAGGATTACGGGTGTTACACCAATTCCATCACCATTCCGTTTAGACCGGTTAACCTTTAGTTCGGTTTTATCGGTTAACCTTGTAGCCATATATTTTTTATTGATGATACCCATACCATTAATATTATAGTACAAATTGTACAATATTGATCACTCACCTCAATCACGAGTGACAAATCAAACACATTTGATAAAAAAGAATAATAGTATGTATATTCTCTCAATAGCTAATATTAATTACTATACAAGGTGAACATAAATATTTGAAGTTTTTTATTGTTTATATAATCGGTTAACCGTTCTATAAAATTCAATACCATTACTAAAACCAAAACCGGTCAATTTACACAGTTCGGTTAACCATACAGTAAGAACCGGTTCGGTTAACCTGAAAACATGTACGGTTCACTTCGGTTTTGGTCGGATACTGCAGTTTCAAAATTTTTTGGGCAGCCCTGTCGGCAAGAGATGCACTGGTAACAATATTAATATGATTTATTGTACTAATAAGTAGCTCCTTAATTGGTTACATGATCTATTAATTTAAAACATGAATGTGTATTCATATGCATGCTCATTTAACAAAAGATAATGAAATAGCATTCAATGGAGAACATAGAGTTGGCATGAACTGAAAGCAAAAAAGCATATAGATGCCAAGCGAAACTGTAGGAATTCAATGTTGAAACTCCCTTTCCAAATTTTGTAGGAGATCAAACAGCCGCTGCCCAAGGGGATGGGTTAAATGTTCTGATGACCCAGTAATCACTAGTAGAAAAAGGGTTTATTTTGACCATTCTTATGGGCCTATTTTGGAGGTTGTGAACCGCCGAAATGGAGACCACCAAAATGGAGACTACAGAAATAGGTTGACCTATCTTGGAGATTGTACAATAAACTGCCGAAATAGGTGCTCACTAAAATCAACAACTAAGCACATCTATATCGGCAGTTTTTAGCTCACAACCGTCGAGACAGGTCCTGTGCTTTCTAGAATCAACCGACCACAAACCAACCTAGAACCTATCTATCTCGGTGTTTTTTATCTAACAACCACCGAGATAGGCCTTGGGTCGGTCTATGGTCTATCCCTAGATCGGTCAGTTCCATAAAGCTTTCTGGAATTGGCTGACCCAGGGGACCTATCCAGGGCATATTTCAGCGGTTGTAAGATAAAAACTGCCAAGATAGGTCCTAATTTGGTACCTATTTTGGTGGTTTTATGCTAAGAACCGCCAAAGTAGCCATTTTTTATATTCTGGGTTATATATTCACTACAATGCACCAAATCATTCAAGCAGACATGTACAATGATATAACATAGTTGCCTCCACAGTGGGCACTCCAGTACACATTCATAAAGCTATAAAAGTGGAAAGAATCAACGGTGCGCAAAATTTGCAAGTAAAGGAACAAAAAAAAAAAAAAAAACACTTGCATTACTATAAATAACTAAGATACACTTCAAATCTACCATTGCACCATCCACAAATGCATAGAATTACAACTATATTATCCAAAAGTACTAAATACAACTTCATCATCAACAAGTGAGTAAATTCTTGCAGACAAACTCCAACCATTCCTCAAGCATGTCAACTATTTGAGGATCTTCATATTGACCACCTTCGAGTAATTGTTCATAAGCCTTGAAAAAAAGAAAAGGAACATTAATCTAAAAACTATAGTCTAACAACATGTAAAGACATAAACCAAAACTTTCAAAGAATGTATATATATATATATATATATATACCTTGTCTAACGAATATTCTGGTAAAAGGGTCGGCGTTGCTACTATGTGATGCATAAATCTTATGACATAGTATCCACATTCCGAACCCCCTGGTTGCACTGAACACTATACATACATATATATTCACAATTATTCTTGCAAGTGTACTATCAACATTTATAAACTAGTATTGACATTATCACATAAATTAAGTAATTAAGAATACCTTGACTAGGTTCCAAGGAATTGTATTCTTCAGTTGTCTTTCCATTGACATGAATGCAACTCTCATGGAACTATATATATCAAACGTACAATTTTAAATACACATAGTTACACTTGATGTTTTGAAACAATATTATTAAGCAATAACAAATGTTGTTTAAGATAACAAACTCACCCCAATATTGTTGTTGAGATCCTTGGTTTCTTGGCACTCCTACCAAGTTAGTTAAACCTTAGGAATCTTGGGTGCTTCATCACTAACACAAGCAATTACTAGTGTCGACTGCTCATAATTTACAATAATATTGAAATCATTATACAACTAGTACAATTTATAAATAGATCATACTAAGAGAAATAGTAAAAAAAACATACCCTTGATGATATTGCATCATAATATATGACTTATTTGCACATCGATAGATGGCATTTGACATATATTGCATAAGGCCTTGAACGTCACTTGTCATGGTGGTTTTGAAGCACATAGCATGACATGTGAATCTAAAACGGTCATTTTCGTGGACTTCAAGCGTCTTATTATGCACATGCCTACACCATAAAGACAATAACATCAGTTATTTACTTTTTATTCAAACAACTAATTCAACATCAATCCATGCATTCAAATAATAAAAGGTAGTAGTCACTCACATGACGGTTGACTTGATGATTGACACATTTAACCAATCCCTCTAAAATACCTCTACGAAATCAGACATATATATCTCAAATTGATGTGTTTGTCTCACTGCAGCTTGATAATGAAATATTGTCTGGTCATCCTCAATAGTGATCGAATCACTATGAGGTAACATAAGTAGCAATGTCGAGTGCAGAAGTTTCATATTAGTTGACAAGTCAGCAATATCCTTTACTCCACTAAATCATCTCTAACCATGAAATTGGTGGATGCCTTTGATTGAACTGGTGTGGCAATACTTTTTCCTTTTCTCTTATCAGATTTTGGTTGGCTTATTCCTAAGATATTAATTAAGTATATATTTTCAATTTGGTATATTAATAGTTTTAGAGCACTGATTAAGAGTACTTACATGCCTAGAGAGTTGGACCAATCAAACTGCCACTACACTATCGTAGTTTGTGCAGAACGTAGTGTTGGTCTATGTGGGATCAGCACCGGTACATGCATCACCATACTCTGTGACAAATTCGCCCATAATCACCCGTGCATGGTAATGTCAGAGTGGTTCACCATGCACATTTTCATTTGGATTGGAGGGGAAAAGTTTACCGCATGCCACCATGACATCTTGATCTCCAGATTGTAAAGACATCGTGCACCCATAGGGTGCCTGGATGTTATGTGGAATTTGTTTAGATGGAAATTATGAAATCCTAGTTCTATGATGAGATTAGACAAGTGATAAATCTTAATCCTCATATTTTAATTTAAATGTTAGTCTAACCTGGAGAGATGCATAGAGAAACGGATCAGCTGAGTGGACACTACCTCCCCATACTTGTGTATTTTTACTCCTGATTGGATGACTCCACAGGTGGTCTAGAAACCTCTGGGCTGTTAAACATCTCTGATCAACACTTAGACATAGCCTCAACGATCCTCTGGTCAACACTCTAGTGAATCCTCTGCTCCATCTCAGTAGTTGATCGTAGATGCTCCTCGTAGCTGATCATCCTACCTTGTGCCTCTTTTCTAGACCCACAAATGCCAAATGCTTGGTGGATACCAACACGCCCACAGAAGCTAATAGCACGACCTGGATGATCCTTCTTTTCAAGAGTGTGTGTAAGAGGATCATCATTCCTTTCGGAAGTCTAAGTGCCCTGGGTGAGCTGAGAGCTTAAGTCACCTTAAAACAACACAAAAATATAGTTATTAATTTGTCATAAGTTATATATACAAAACAAATGACCAATTTGACTAAAAATAAACATGATATGACTTTGAATTTAAATAATTGGCGTCATCGTATTGAGGATTTTTAGGAGTCGAGTTTTTTGGAATGTGGCTTTACTACCATACTTTCATTTTTTTGCCACTAACATCTAATTTCTCCCATTCTGGTACACGTCGGGCAATACTTTTGCCACCTAAGCGATACGGGAACAGATTTTTCTTTGCATTTGCTTGTTGTTTTTCATAAAGAGCCTGCATAAATTTATGTGACTATGTAGGTGAAATAAACCACTAAAAAATGCATAAGAGAGCATTATATATATATATATATATATGACAATAAAATCCACCTTGTATTCCGCTGAGTGATGATACTCAACAAATGGTACCCATTGATTTTCGGTGACGCCTTCGCACTTCTTCTATGGTGGCATTTCACCGCCGACATCATGCTCTGCAGCATCTGGATCTTCTAGATCAGGCATCCCATAAATGTACTTGTCGGCTAGCTTATTTTTGTGGTCTCGGAACTGCTTCAACATCGATGATAGCACATCCTTTTTAAGATCTGGATCCACGCAAAAATGAGCCTACATACATGATTAGTCTGTTAGTAACAAGTACATAAATATTCTTTTATTTTACAACAACATACTACTAAAATATACATGTACCTGAAGTCACTCAAACATGGTATCCTTCAACGTTTGAGGCACTTATTTCCAATGGTGATTTATGTTGTAGTAAGTCTTCACCAAATAGCTACTGTAAGCTATGAAGTCATTCTTTCAATCTCTATGGGGTCGATTTCGTAGTAAGGCCTTTGTTAGCCTTCATTGCACGTGTGAAACCTCTTTTTTTTTGTCTTCTTGGGCTTTGTAGCGGCAACTGCTGGCTCTTCAGTTTGATGTTAAGGGCCAACCTCAGCCTCCTATGCAGGAACTAACAAATCGCTCTTCTTTTTCATCTCGCCTCGTGTGACCCACTTACTTGGTCTCTTCTGTTGTGGCTCTACGTCTCCTGTCGTGAGGAACTCTCCAACAGGGTCATCCATAGGGTGATCATCCACTACAAAAAGAATAAACTTCTAACATTATATGAAGTCTTTATATAAATTAAGACTAGTACTATGGAACATATCAATAAGAATACTTAAGATGACATTACAGCTTACATTCTACTAATAGTATTACCTGACACAAAAAATTAAATCATTTCATATTTTCAAGCCAAACACCCTCATCATGGTCTGACCATGCATAAATCAAGTCGTTCCGGTATCATCAATCGAATCTAGTAAGGATGTTTCATGTATCACCTCATTATCATCATCGTCATTGTTTTCACTTTCGATGATAACCGCCTTCTCCTCAGAAGAACGACAGACCATCTACAGTCTTTTGGATCCAAAACATACCACACTTGTTTGCAATCCTTCTTAGAATAAATTGATCTTCCTTATAGCCGACACGTGAAAGATCAACCAAAGTAAGTCCTCCATCATTTCGGTATCCATGTCGGTTGTCCACCCATTTGCATCGGAATAATAGAAAGGAATCAATGTGGTGGTCTAGTTCCCAAATGTCCTTCTATCAAGTTTTATTAAGAGTCCACGATACATCCACGAAACGTCGGGGACGCATCAACAGTGCTTGCGAGTTTCAATTGGTATCAGAGCAGGTCTCTTCAAGAAAGCTAACTGCTTCGGAAGACGATCAAGATGTCTCATGCAAGCATTCTAGTAGCAGAAGAAGGTTCTGCACCAAATCGACCACCACTCTTCAATGGAGACAACTACATTCACTGGAAGAACAAGATGGAGTTTCATATCAAGTCTAACGATCCAAGAATGTGGAGGGTGATAACACATGGAGAGTACACCTTCCAGGATCCTCAAGGACAAGACATATCTATCGATAGCATGACGGATGAGCAAATCAAGAAGCAAGTATTCAATGCTCAAGCTGTAATAATACTTCACTGTGCATTACTACCTGAGCAATACTCAAAGATTGCTTCAGCTAAAACAGCCCAAGAGATTTGGAAAACTCTTGAGGTCACTTATGAAGGGAACGATGAGATCAAAAAGACTCGCATTGAGTTGCTACTCACTCACTGGGAGCTATTCAAAAAGGAAGAAAAGGAGAGCATTTCTTAAATGCATACAAGGTTCACTAAGCTGATCAACGAAATGTTGGTGCTTGGAAGAACTATCTCTAACGAGGATCAAATTCGGAAGTTCCTCAGATCTCTTCCTGCCTCTTTTGACAGCAAAGTCAATGCCATGCAAGAAGTGCATGATCTCTCCAAGATGTCTCTGGCAGACATGCTAGGATCTCTAATGGCTTTTGAGTTAAAACTACAACACAGGAACTCAGAAAGTGCATCAAGAAATAGAGGGAAAGGCATAGCCCTTCAAGTAGCTGAAAATGAAAGGTCCGAGTCAGAAGACGACAATGATGAAATGGTCCTCTATGCTAAGAGGTACGTTCAAAAGTTCATAAGAAATAAAATAAGGAAAGGCAAGGAGTCCAAGGAGTCAGATGATCAGAGGAAGAGCAATGACAAGTGTTTTGGGTGTTCAAAACACGAACATCATATCAAAGACTGCCCTCAGGGATCACAAGAGGACAACGACAGGGTCAAGAAGCCTGTCCGACGATCATTCAACAAAGGACCAAAGAAGGAAGCCTTCGTTGCCGCATGGGGAGATTCTGAACGGAGTGATGACAATCAAACCTTAGACAGTGACATCTCAGAAGATGAGAAGGCTCACCTATGCCTTGAAGAAGTGTGCTTGATGGCACAAGGCATTGATGTCTCAGAATCAGAAGAAGAAGAAGAACATAAGGTAAAATATTCTAAACTTAGAAGGAGAATTCAAAAGGCTAAGCTTCTAGGACTTAGAAAGTTTTGTCTTATATTAGTTGATCACCTAGAGGCATTAGAAACTGAAAACGATGAACTTTTGGAAGAAAATGAAAAATTGAGAAAAACCTCGGATAAAAGCAAGGTAGATAATCTCATGTAACACCCCAACGGGTAATCACACCATTATCTCCTAACCCGTCTCAATTGCCAACCATAGTGCAGCGGAATAATAACTACAACCGGGGGTGATACAATGCCGCTAGTCACCCACGTGACTAACAAGGCCAATCCAAACACAAATACTACAACAATCACAATATCGGTCTGATGGGTCTTTTACCGAGTACACTATACAAATCATACTTCCATTACTTAATCGAATCTAAACCAAATACAACTCAAATCCCATATTATACAATACAACTTCAAATTACGATCTATACCGAGTATCTACAATGCCCAAGTCTGTCCGTGCTTAGTTGTCGGTCTCTTACAGTGATCATATTCGCTTCGGTTACCTGCACACTAAAAACGTTCCCCCTAGGGGGTCAGCTTACGCTGAATATGACTTCCGCATACCCCGCGTACTAGCGAGGGTACGCCGACTAATTGGTCGAGAGCATGCGGTTCATTTTATCACAACAGCATGCATACAACATACATTATATATGTACATTCACAATCAAGTTCAACATTGAACACAAGCACTAACACACATCAAGGGTTGGTTCAATATGTTCTTTAATTAGGCCTGAGGGTTTCTACCCCACCATGCCTTACTCAACTACTCATGTACTACCCACTCCCTTGGGTACTCTTACTCACAATCTCAATAAGGTCTACAACACTCAACTCAATTCCCCACTCAACTCAAATTCTCAAGTCCCACAAGTCACAACTCAATTCTCAATACTCACATACTCGATTCCATACTCAATACTCAAGTTCCCAAAATACCCAATGCTCAAGGTACATGTTAAGTCGATCTCACGACCTCCGGGCAGGGTCATACACAAGACCCACCACCGGGCTCAAATACAAATGGGGCTATACAGTTAGCTCCTCAAATACTCAAATGTCCAGTGCACAACCGGACTACTCAAATTCCCAAAACTCCACTCTCGGAGTTAATTCACAATCTCAAGGATTAGCCTAGAAGCATCTCTCTCGATAGCATCTAACGGCATAGGGAATTCCTCAATATTTAGTATTCTAATATTTAAGGTTTCAACCCACTTATTGAATACTCTCATGTTCGGGGCATTGCTCATGTTAGTCGGTTCCTCTCATTGGGGTTCTACTATATTTCTAAGGGGTTTGGTGATCCCTTACCATTCATTACTTTACTCAAGGTTCATATTTTGGACAACTTTCCAATCCTCTGGTTAGAGGTTACTCATATACTTCCACTAATATTTATCGTGTGGGTTTAGTCGTTTCGGTTCTCTAACCGTTATCGGGAGGTTGCTACTCCCGTATGTTTTCTCACGTTCTAGTAGGTCCGTAGGTTTAGGTTACCGCGTAAGGTTTCAATAGTTGTAGTGTGCGTCCACCATTTTATTAGTTCGCACTTGACTCCTTCTACGAGTCTCTACTCACACAAGACTCAACTATGAGTCGCACTACCAAACACAATCACAATCAAGCAATTCATTCCCAATCCACATTTCATGAATTATACAAACTTTAATTAATGGAATACAATCCAACCACAAACGATACAATGCAAACACAAGAGAGTACACACAATCCGATTCGTGCATTTATCTTGTTAGGTGATCACACAATCAAACAAGCACACAAATCGGGGTAACCAAGTTAGGATACAGAGCATGAGGAAATCATACCTTTCACTGGGGTTATCTTTACCGGGTGTTCCCTCGTTCCTCGATTCACACTTGTTCCTCAAGTCTTACTCTTGAACCACTATTTACATGTCAAATGGTTCAATTAATATTAAGGTGTTACGGTATGTACATTATTGCTACTCCCGTACTTACCCCGTTATCCCGTTATCCCGTTATTCCGGTTTAACTTAATGTACTTAAACTCACAACCTTCTCAATCACTTCCAACCTTTGTTTATACTTCTTAGGACCTTTAAAGGTCACCAAACAACTCCTAAACATCATCTAAAACCAATGCCATTCAATCCCCCATGTTTTAAAGCCTTAAAAACACTTCCTGTTGAATTCTGGGGGTGGTCCGGGACCTGGTTCGGACCCTAGGTCCCGGACCAATACACTAGCAAACTCTCGGCTACATTTTACACCCTGGTCCGGGACTTGGTCCTGGACTTAAGTCCCGGACCAATTCCTGCAATTACTCTCGGCTTGTTTTTAAGGGGTGGTCCGGGACTTGGTGCATATCCTAGGTCCCGGACCCTGCTAAAAACGGCTACAAGGGTGATTTTTCACCCCCTAATCAACCCTTAAATCACCCTCAAACTTTCCCTAATCTTTCCACAAGTTTTCTACATAATTAAACACCTCAAAACACTCCTTAAACCACCTCAAATCCTTGGTTAAATCGCTACTCCAATTCTTGTTCAAATCCAACAATTCAAGTTCTCACATTTTGCATTTTGCACTCTTTTGCATTTCTAACACCTTCTTACTTTAAACATGCTTAAATGTTGTCCAAATTGATGAAACTTTACATGGATGATACTAAAGTGTTATATTTTGATTTAATATCAAATTTGAAACCCAATGAGACCCAATGAAAATTGTGACATGTTCATTGGGCCCCACATGTTATATAGAAGATTAAAAAATTTTAAATTTGATAATGGACCAAAATATAACATTTTAGCATCATCCATGTGAAGTTTCATCAATTATGGACAACATTTAAACATATTTAAATTTGAATTACAAAAACTAATAAAGATATATTATGAATTAGGAAAGAAAAAAAAGATATAATATGAATTTTCCACGATATTTAAGATGTTAAAAGTGTGATGTCCTGCTTATCGAAATGGACACCAAGTACAGAAAAACCATATATGTGTTCCGGGTGTTTGTCAGGGGAGCGGTGAATATTGAGTGTTACCGATGACTATGATTAGAGAATGTTGAATAGTGCTTATAACTTTTGTCGTAATTAATTGTTGTCTTTGAGTGTAATAACATCAATCAATTGCAAGGATTGTTCAAGTGAAATAACTATCTATATAGATGACGAAAGTCTTTTGCCAATAAAATTTTGGATGTTTGTTTTTGGTGGGAGAAAATGAATAGAATAAAGAAAAAAGTGAATTGTGAATGTAATTTTTATTTTAATTTTTCTGACTGTTTATACTACCTCCGTCCCGTCATAAGTCTCCTGTTTGCTTTTTGGCACGTTTTTCCACCTCAATATTAAACATATAAGGTAAAATAATTTTATAAAACTAAATTTTGTATTATATAGTTTATCATGTAACGAATCATATGTGAAACTTAAATTTTCAAAATTAATTTATCTTATATGTTAAAAATTGAAGTCAAACGACATGTCCAAATAGTAAATAGGACGGTCAAGGTGGGACGGAGGGAGTATATCATTGCATCCGTCACAAAAAAGAACTGCAGTAACCGATCGGTAGAAAATGAAATTATTTTGACCCTGATTCCTAAAACAAATATGTCTTATATATTTCCTCCGTCCTGAAATGACTATCCTGTTTATTATTTGGACATATCGTTTGACTTCAATTTTTAATATATAAGATAAATTAATTTTAAAAATTTAAGTTTTACATATGATTCCTTACATAATAAACTATATATTACAAAATTTAGTTTTATAAAATTATTTTATCTTATATATTTAATATTGAAATAGAAAAACGTCATAAAACAAACAGGACCATCAATTCAGGACGGAGGAGTATAGTTTATACTTTATAATTTATAGGCTAAACATAAATTGAGCGATAAATTACGACAGAAGTCTCAATCGAAGCCCCTTTGTGTCTATGGCGCTCCAATCTCCATGGACGCAATTCATCAACATAATACATCATCAATTCACGTCTTTTCATCCGAAACTCAGGTCCGTTCTTTCTAAGCAGGTGAAACGCAGGTATACCTGTGATTTTTTAAAACCACTTAAAGTTATGTATGGTTGACAAATCAGTAATCTATATCTGTACTGTGGTCATTTTTTCTGTATTCTGATTAAAATATTATCCTATTACAAAATAACAAGTGTACTGAAATAATTAATAAAGCACCATAAAGCTACAACTTTATGGAATCCCTGACATCGAAGGTGGCCATAGTATGATAATTAATCGCAAATTCGTGTACACGGCTGGTCCGTGTATAATACAGTACAGTCCTATGATATGGCAGTTCCAGTCAGCTGTTGACTGGACTGCTTTGCTGACTGGACTGTCTTTTTATTATATTTATTTTAAATTGTTATAACTTTTAATATATAAGTCCAAAATAAAAAATAATTATATCACTGTTCACCTAAATTCAAACTCTTCAAAACAAGACCAGTCATGGATATGTTTTGATAACTTTGAAAAAAAACTTATTTTTACATGTGTATGATGATACACTAAAATGATAAAATGATTCATTAATTTTTATATTATGATTGATTAATATTAATATTATCATTCATTAACTAATAAGTGATGAATTAGATTACAAATTTTGAAACCGAAAAAATTAATATTTGTTTTGTAGTGTATTATTATTGGTGTATGGTGTATTTTAAACATTATGTGGCGAATCATGTATTTTCATATGTACCAAATATTATTTTTGTGTTGTATTATTGTTTAAAAATTTTCTTTTTATATGTATACGATGATACACTTAAATCATAATATGATTCATAAATTTTGATATTATGATTCATTAAAATTGATATTATGATTCATTAACTAATAAGTGGTATATTTGATAATAAAAAATTTGAAACCGATAAACATCATTATTGTTTTGTAGTGTATTATTATTGTTGTATGGTGTATTTTAAACCTTATATGGTGAATTATATTTTTCATACATACCAAATTTTTTGTGTTATATTATTGTTTAATTTTTTAAGTTTTATATGTTTATAATGAAACACTAAGTTGATGATATGATTCATTAAAATTAATATATGATTCATTAAAATTGATATTATGATTCATTAATTAGCAAATGGTGAATTAGATAACAAAATTCAGAATTAATAATGGATCATCATTGTATTTGTGATGTATTATTATTATTTTGTGGTGTATTATGATTTGTATGATATTTTTTAAGCCTTATATATATTGAATCATAAATTTCCTTAATATACCACATTTGTAACAGATAATGGGTCATTATTGTTTTGTAGTGTATTATTATTGTTTTATGGTGTATTTTAAACTGTATATAGTGAATCATAAATCTAGATGATATGTACAAATATATACATAACTAATGTAAATTTTTAAATTTGTCAAAACATATTCATTATTGGTCTTGTTTTAAAGAGCTTGAATTTAGATGAACAATGGTGCAAAAATTTTGTATTTTGGATTTATATTTCAAAAATTACAACCATTTAAAGTTTGTACATATTTACTCTCACTCATTTACTATATAACCAGTCCAGTCAGCATGCTGACTAGACTGCCACGTTGATGGACTGCACGGAGGATTGTGCAGCGGGAGTGCACGCTCGACCATCTCATAATTAATATCTCCCTCCATCTATGCCAAAATAATTGAATTGAATCAATTTTATCTTAAGCGTCTGCAAGTCATCCGCTTTCCAGAATCCAGATTATGGGGTTGTTCGATGCAAACGCAGCTATTGCTGCTTTTCAATAGAGCTAGCCTTGAGTTATGTTTTTTGAGTCTAGTTAACAAATAAGATGATGATAAATGTATAAAGATGGGACCTAATAAATAAGCTTAACAAATTAAAAATATACATATGACACTAATTTTATGTATAAAGCTATTTAAAAGCGCATAAACTGATCATCGAACGCAGCCTATGTACTGAATTTATGTTCTTAATATCTTATGCTCGCTTGTTTTCAAAAAAAAAAAAAAATCTTAAACGTCAGCGACAGTACCATACCACTACAAAAGAAAAAGAAGATTTACGTGACACTTTTCTAGGATGAGACGCAGGAAGAGCTAATAGTATTGATTTTCATTGTGTGTTTTAACAGCATTTTGACAACAATTAAACTATCTATTTATACTAAAATTATAATCGTAAAATGATAAATTTTGTTAGAAATCTAACAACTCAACATAAAAATAAAAGAATTTTAACTTTAATAATTGAATAATAAACTGAAAAACCAAATAATAAAAATATGACTAAATAAATAAATTAAGGATTAATAAGGGAAAATTACATGTCCCACCATGACGTTTGACGCAATTACACACCCCACCCACGTGGTTTCACAAATTACTTTCCCCACCCATGTAGTTTCCCCTCTTTTTACATCCAGCAACTTTCATAATTTTTGTTCAATTCAAAAGATGCTTAATTAAACGTTATCCAAAATTGATGAAACTTTACATGGATGATGCTAAAGTGATATATTTTGATCTTATGTCAAATCCGAAGTTTTTTAAGTTTAAATGTGACCCGTGGGACCCAATGAAACATGTGACATGTTCATTGGGTCCCACATGTTACATTTAAGTTTAAAAAACTTTAGATTTCTCACTATATAAATGAACCATTTTTAAATAAAGCTTAAATTTTATAAAAAGAACTTTTTATGATTTTTTATTTAATATATATTTAAACAAGTTTAGACGTTGATATTATAGTGAACTGGGTTGCTATTCGTAATACAAAATTATTAATCACTGCAGTACAAAATTTTTTTAAATCATATTGACGTTATAACCATGTAATGATGTCGTGTTGTAACTTTTGTTTTTTTTTAAAAAATAATTTCTTTAGCGTAAACTGTAAAAAACGCTCTGATTGTAACAAAAGATTATAAACCCGTATTTATTGCGTTTGTATGTTGTAATTGTGACTCCATGTAATTTGGACGACATTTTATGTTATGTTTGACTAAATTACAAACATTGGTGTAGACACCAAAAATTCTCACCCCATAAAACAAATTCAAAATAAGAAATGAAATGAGAGGGGTCATCGCCTTTCTTCTTCGAAACGTATTAACGTGCGTGCCAAGACAAAATCATCATTTTATGACAAAATTTTTAAATCGTTTTAAAGCATCCGTTTTCAAACTTGTCCCCCTTCATTATTTACGTTTTACCATTTTATTTCCGAATTATTTCATGTAAGTCTGTTCTGTTTGACTCACTCATTTATTTGGCTATTCGTTTTATTTTGGTTCATGCTATTTCGTTACTTGTTTATTTTATCTCATTTCATTTCATTGACATTTTTACTCATATTTTCTTTATTAGTACTTGTTTTTATTTTGTCTTTATCATTATCATTTTTTAAATCATTTTTCATCATTTTATGTACATTTTCATTATTATATTTCATATTAATGTACTTTGTCTTGTCGTTAATTCCATTGAACTCCCTCTAATCTCATTTTATCTGGTTATCTCCTTTTTCCTATCTCATTTACGGCTTTTCGTATGTATATAATTCAATTTCCATTTTTAGGGCATTCGACTGTATTTTATTTCCATACTAGTACTATACTATTTCATTATTTCATGTACCTGTTTCATTTATTTTATTCTATTTTGGATTTCATTATTTACATTCCATAATTTCGCGATTCTTAGGAAAAAACATTTCATTTTTTGGATTAAAACTCATTCATTTCACTGTATAGTTCCGTTTAGAACAATAGTGTTCCTAGAAACGTCGTCCGATTCGAATCCGAACTTTAGTCTATTTCTTGCATGTATTCATTGAATTCTGACATAGCTTAACTGGTTAGAGTGTTCACTTGTGAATCCATGGATCTGGGTTTGAATCTAATAAAAGATGAGGGTGTTTCATTTTTCTCTTTCACCTCACGATACACCTCTAGTTTTATTTTTTTCAATTGTATTTTGAATTCTGTCTTAGTGCGACTGGTAGTGTGCACGGTAAGAGGGCCATTGCCCAGTGTTCGAACCCTGGAGAGAGCAGAAGTGGCATTTTTTTATTTCATTGCGCGTGAGTCTCTGGCCAAATGAGGCCTTGATCTCGGTCCTGATCAAACGCAGCCCATGCCTCAAATCTGGGTTGTGTTTTACTTCTTATTCCAAATAAAGCCCATAGTCAGTCAAAACCCTAAATTTTTTATTCTCTATAAAACAACAACAAAAACAAACCCTAGAGTCTACAGTGGCGGCAACCATGAGAGTCAGCCATCTCGAGCATTCATCTTCTTCCCGATCATTCTCTTGAGTCACCTCCTGTTTTCCTTTCTTCCCCAACTCACGCCAGAAGAACAACCCCTGCACACTCTTGAGTCCGAAGAAATCAAACCCAGAGGAACACCATTCCTGAGTTTTCTTTTCTTCCATCCAAAAAATTCCTCAACAGAGCAGTTGTCTGCTATCTATCGCCTCCATATTTCCCGATCAAAACCGAGGAAGAAAACCCAGCAAAACCCCACTCTCTGATTTATTCCCAAAATCATTTCCCGAAAAAAACAGATACCCAAGTCCCCACTCTCCTGATCATCCTCGAGAGCCTTCTTCAACCTTGCCCACAGTTTGCCCATCAAGCCAACCGACCAATTAATGCTCTCTTTACCCCGAATCACCAAATCTCCTTCAATCTTCAATCTCTCACTCACGGTAATTCACAACCAAATCGGTGAACCAGGAACATAAAACCACCGCCTCTCAGCATTCGTTTTCCTCTCCTCTCAAGCCCACCAAAAAAACTCTCGAACGCTTAACATCTTTCACTGAACACTTCTCCAAATCCACTAGCGAACAATTAGCACCCAGCTCCTCCTTTCGTTCTCTTCACGACGCTGGCAGGCAAGGAGCAAGTCTGCTCCACCTCCCTTTCTTCTCTTCAACACCGGTGGATTTGCAACCTGACTGACGAAATAAGGAACAAATCATGCTACATCCCTCTCATTCTTTGCGCAACGAAGCCCCAGTCCGCATTTGTGCGTGATTTTTTTTCGTGTGGTTCCATAGTTTCTCAAAGCTCCCTCCAGCCTTCTCTACAAACTCGTCAGGGAAGCGAATCTAAACCTCTTCTCTGTTCTTCTGTTAATTCACAATTTTAGCTATTTGTCTTGCCATCTCTTGCTAATTCATTTGAATTTTGGACCTATATGTCTTGAACTGATTGCAGGTGCTTGCTATTAACTTGTTTCGGAGCTTTTGGGCCCTCGTAAGTTCCATGCCTGGGTTTGGGTCTGTGCTCTGAATGTTTGCTCTAAAAAAAGGCTAGTCGAGTTGTACATGGAGGAATGAGTGCTCTGAGGAATCAACATTGGGTTCACAATTTGGGAATCTGTTTTCTGGCACCCTCGTCCCTGGTTCATCTCGAGCATCCTCCTAAGACCCTATTATCAATCTGAGTAAATTCAATTTACTGATTACTTTTTCTTCTAATGGTTTTGGCCGAAACTTTTTTCTGGTTCTACATTTCATTGTCGGTTGGGTAAAAGAAGAATGGTCTACCTTACGTTTTCTTTGTCGTTACTGGGCACAACTGTGAAAACTCACATTTCCTCTGCTAATTGGTGTTGGTTTCAGAGGGGTATTGGTGTGACTCCTCTGGTATTTCATCTCGTGCATCAGTGCATATAACCTTGCTGATCATTGAGAGTAATGCTGATTTAGAGCCCCAGGCTATTAATGTGTTGAGGATTTTCAATTAATTAGCGGTTGGTATAACCGCGTGTGATTATAATTACTTATGGCCAATTTCGTTTATGTTGTTGATTGTGGCTGATTTGGGTCCGGTGAGCCCATTTAACATATCTGTGTTTGTTTGTCCGGCATTGGATCCATTGCAATTTGGGTCAACTAATACGTTTAGTTATGCTTTAACTATATTTGGCTCGTGTGATTCCTTTTAATGAGCTCGATTTTTGTTCTACTCAATGCGCCTTGTTTTAATTTGGCCCATTCTCTATTTTTTGGTGTCTCATTTTGGCCGAGGTACATGCGTACATGACTGTGCTTTGCTGCGTTTCATCGAACTTGGACTGGATTTAGTTTGCTTGGCGTGGAGCTTACTTTGGATTTTACATGTGGTCTTCAAGCGTGACACATCTAGGGTTTGAAAACCCTATTGGTTAGCTTTCTGATTGGAAGTAATTTTTCTGATTTCTCTCTTTTCACCTTGACGATCAAACTGCTTCCGACATTAATATTGCTCTTTGGGGACAAGTATTTAGTTTTGAATGTTTATTGCCACGCAACATTAGTCGTGACCGATTCAACTTTCTTTGTCGAAATGTTATCATAATTGACAAGTTTTACGTATGATTATTTTCATTCATGTCTATCTTTACTGTTTTGTTGTGCGTGCTTTTACTTCTAAATAAGCTGTAGTTATTATCCTTTAGGACCAAGCCTTAGGATAGAGGGTGAACCCAGAGATTTAGGTGAGCCATGGTCCCACCTAATAAATTGGGTGATCCCTAAACCCAAACCACATCTTATTATGTTAATAATAATAATAAAAAAAAGAAGCCCAAAAAAAAAGAAAAGCAATACATTTCAAAATTCAAGTCCAAGATCAATTCAAAATTGGGAAGCCCATTTCAGCCCAAAAACAATCTTCAGCCCAAATAAACAGGCCTAAGGCCCATTTTAGCCCAAAAACAATCTTCAGCCCAAATAAAAAGGCCCAAGGCCCTATTTCACCCCAAAAATAATCTTCAGCCTAACTCAAAAGCCCATTAAGGTCCAATTCGACCCAAACCCAATTTAGCCCAAGGCCCAAAAGCCTAATTCGGCCCATGGCCCAATCACCCCAAGGCCCAAATTCCAATTGGCCCAAAAGCCCAATTCGGCCCACGGCCCAATCACCCCAAGGCCCAAATTCCAATCGGCCCAAAAGCCTAATTCGGCCCACGACCCAATCACCCCAAAGCCCAAATTCTACTTGGCCCAAAAGCCCAATTCGGCCCATGGCCCAATCACCCCAAGGCCCAAATTTCAATCGGCCCAAAAGGTGGGCCCACTCACCCCCAAGGCCCAAATTCCACTCGGCCCAAAAGCCCAATTCGGCCCACGACCCAATCACCCCAAGGCCCAAATTCCACTTGGCCCAAAAGCCCAATTCAGCCCACTACCCAATCACCCCAAGGCCCAAATTCCAATCGGCCCAAAAGCCCAATTCGGCCCACTCACCCCAAGGCCCAAATTCCACTCGGCCCAAAAGCCTAATTCAGCCCACAGCTCAATCACCCCAAGGCCCAAATCACAATTGGCCCAAAAGTCCAATCCGGTCCAACTTTGACCTCCAACTTTAACCCCCAACTTTGACTTTTGACTTTGACCCATCCCGACTTTGAACTATGACTTTGACCCATTCCGACTTTGAACTTTGACTTTGACCTTTGACTTTGACCCATCTCGCCTTTGACCCCAACTTTGACCAATCTCAACTTTGACCAATCTAAACTTTGACCAACCTCAACTTTGACCCAATCCAACTTTGACCCAGTCTAACTTTGACCCGACTCGTTTTCCAACCCCAACCCGAATTCAATTCAACCCAATTCAAACCCAACTCATTTCAATTCGTTTCAATTCAGTCCAATTTAATTCAATCCAATTCCATTCAATTCAGATTCATTTCATCCAACCCACACTCAACTTGTAAATTCCTTTCAAAATCCAAAAACCAAAAAAGAATTTCAAACCATCATTTTATTCAAAAAGAAACCATTTTGTGGAATTTTAAAGGAAAAACTCTTCTCACATCACATAAAACTCTTCTCAAATGCAGAAAGTTCTTCTCACATATATAGAAAGTTTTCTCCTTAAACATTTCTCAAAATCAGCGTTTCTTTACAGAGAATTCTAAACAACTTCAAAAGTTTTCCAACTCAGTTTTTCAAACCAAAAATATAAACCGTTTTCGAGGAACAAGAAATGTCTAACACCTTCAAAGAACGTTTTCTTCCTAGTTAGACATCACTTGTCTCTTTTCCAAATAAAAATCCGAGGCAGGACACTAGGGTCGTAGCCTCCCTTGTCACAGTCTAGATCTTTAGGCGGGGCATTAGGGTGACAAACCTCCCCTAATTGCAGCCTAGATTTTTACAAGGCGGGGTGCTAGGGAAGTAATGACCTTTCTAGCTGCAGCCGGGATTTTAGAATCGTCTAACTCCCTTCCGCTCGATTTCAATGTTTTTTCAGTTTATAACGTTTTGAAACCAGGGAGTTAGAGATGTTATTAGGGTTTGACCGAGAACACCTCATTCATGGTGTTTCTCTCTAAATCCTATTTTTCGACATAAATTCCTTGCCCCATCTTTGAGCCTCGGCACTTACCATTAATTAAGTGTCATGTTCGAGGGGGTACATAGGGTAATCCCTCGGGATTATCCGCCCTTTTACAACAATAAATGAATTTTCGATTTTCAAAACTTTAAGAGACAATTTGGACAATCATTCCTCCAAACAATTCAGTCCACCATCATCTCACTCTAAAATTCGAAATATCCCAAAACATCAACCCATTCAGAATCTCAAATCCGAAAAACCCGGGATCTCTACTCAAACTTCAATTGCCTCACACTCAAATCATTATCCAAACTCAAATCATTCCAAACTTGAAACATCTCCTGAATCCCGACTTCTTCCAAACTTCTATAGTCTCATAGGCTCGAGTGCCCCACAAACTCGTACACCTTAATCCCCCCACCATCTTAAGATTCAAATGTCTCATAGACCCGAGCGTCTCACAGACTAAAATATCTCATTTCCTCACCCCCTGAATTTCCCAAATGTCTCATAGACCCGAGCGTCTCACAGACTAACCTTTCAAACACCTCCAAACCCCACAATCTTCAAAACCCCAAGAACCCTGAACTACGTAAGGTCTGATCTCAACAGGGAGTTGAGTACGTAGGAAGCCCATCTAGGGTGTGACCCCATTCCAAAAAAAACCCCTTTCCCCCTCTAAGGTGTTCTTCATACCTCTCAAAACTCTCAACCCTTCTTCGGCTCCCACAACTTCGAACCATCAGACTCTAAGTCTTGTCTATCCACTTAACCCGACGGTTCCCAAACCTTCATTCTATATTCATCTGAATTAAGCAATTCCTCTTCTGGGCGCAAGCTTGGCAGAATAGCTCGCCTCATCCACTCTTTCTCCCTTCCCATCTTAATCCTATCCTTGACTTTTAAATGAATCTCTTTAATAAGGTTTTGAAAGAAGACAATCCCGATAATTGGAGACCGAGGTTTCCTCGGGCACCAATCCAAAGTCGTGGTCGTTGCCACTTCTAAGGGATGTAACCCAGTACGAACCCACAACAGAATCTCTGAAATGACCAGATAAGTCTTATCCACAGGCAACAATTTCAGAGTCAATTAACGGTGCTTAGAACCCTTCTCCTTTCCTTCCTAGTTCATTCAGGTTAAACTAGGTGATGACTCTAGTCAATTTCTGCCCTTAGGGTATAAGTCCGCGTGGAGCCCATCGAGAGCGGGTGTAGTGCACAGTTGCACTCCCCTTTATGCTTTATAGGAAAGACGGACGATTAAGTAGGTATTTGAGGGATGCCAGAATAACGGGTTTTTACCTTCCACGGAATGGCATTCTAGGATCTAGACTTCTCAGTCAGACCATATTTAGATAGACCCCCTCATACCGAAAAATCACCCTCCACAATTGGTACATATTCAGAATGTCGTATTGAATTCGTAGTTAAAAACACCAATTTTGGGTGAAAACACTCTAATTGTAATAAAAGACGTTAAACCCTTTTTAATAAGATTTAAACGTTATAATTGTGACTCCACGTAAGTTAAAGACATTTTACGTTGTGTTTGACTAAATTACAAACATTGTTACACTTTCAGAATGACGTACTAAAATCACAGTTCAAAACATCAATTTCGGGTAAAAAACGCTCTCACTATATATAGCCTAACCTTCCTTAGAATATTCATTTTTCTCTTACTCACTCTCTCTCCTCTCTCTCTTCCTTCAGAAGCTCTCTTGAGCCTGCTGGAGCCGCCACCCGCCGCCGCCACTCGCCGCCGCCAACCACCACGACTACCACCGAAAAAAATTTCCGTTGAGTTTTTCGAATTTTTGTTCCAACTTATAGATTTGGGTGTTCTGCGTATGAATTTGGTGTTAGTTTTTTAAATTCAACATCAATTGAGCTAGATCTAGCATGGAAGCTTAAAGTTTATAAAAAGAAACTTTATATGATTTTTTATTTAATATATATATTTAAACAAGTTTAGACGTTGATATTATAGTGAACTGGGTTGCTATTCACAGTACAAAATTACTAATCACCGTAGTACAAAATTTTTTTAAATCATATTGACGTTATAAACATGTAATGATGTCGTGTTGTAACTTTTGTGAAATACCCCAAACCTTAGTATGTTGTTTAAGCATCTAAATATGGTATATTAAGACTGAAAAGAGTCTTAGAAGCATTAGTAAGCAAATTAAACCATAGAAAACACAAAATGTGCTATAAGGTCAATAAAGAGCCAAAATGTGCTCTAAGCTTGGGATAAGCTTGGTTAAGACCTAATGAACTTACCAAGACCTTATTTATATACTAATGAACATATTAAACCAATTAGCAAAGAAAACCAAGCTTGAAAACAAGTTAAAACACAAAATGTGCTTTAAGGAGTCTTAAAGCACATTTTTGAAAAATTGTCTTGTAAATGAGTTTTGAATGGCTAAATGTCCATCATTACTCTTTAATTAACATGTGTACTATATAGTATCACATTTGGAAGTCTATATCAATGGGAAATCAAAAATTTCACATCTATGTGCCTTGTTTTTATGAATAGTAACTTTAATAAGCTAGTTTGTAACATATGTTGTTATAAGTAATTAAATTGACAAATAAAGACTAAAATACCCCTTATGTAATAAAGGGGGCCGGTTTTCTTATGGGATGACTCATCCCCTTGTTAATTTGATAAGATAGAAAAATAGATAAAGTAAAACACTATTTACTTTACTTAAATATCTAAACTAACAAAACTTATCTTCACTTCTCCCTTCCTTCTTCATTTCCCACGGTTCCAAGCCTTCTTCAACCTCTCTTCTTTCTTTCATTCACGATTTGCAATAGTACTACACAAACTCCATCTTTGACCTCTTGTAATTCCTAGCTCACTTAACCAAATTAAAAACAAACACCACCATTCTCTTCCTCTCATCAAGCTCTTCATTCCTATCTTCTCAAAACTTCAATACCACCATTTCGGTGCCATGGAGTTCCACCATTGAAGGAGCTGGAGCTTATATTTCTACACATTATTGATCTCCTTTGCTTCTAGGTAAGGAATCTCAAAGAAAAATGATATTTCTTCCATGTTTTTATCTTGACCGAAAATCACCATTAATGGTGCTCATTATATTGCTTTGTTCTAGCTTCATTCCAACCTTTCAAGGACTAGGTGGAGTCCTCTCTTGATAGATATTCAAACTCTCTTCAAATACCAAGGTAAAACAACATCTTCTGCTTTTGAAACAATGTAAAACGTAGGGTTTACAATGAGTTTAAGCTTGAAGCTTGAATGCTCATTATATTGTTTGTATAATGTATAGAAGTTGACAAGCTATCAAACATCCTTACCCCGGTTTTATAAGGAAACAAGAAAGAAGTTTGTGAGGAAAAAGAGGTAATATGCTAACCTAATGTGGTTTAAAGTCTTAGGAGAAATGAGAGCATGTTGCTTGTTAAAAATGATCTAAGGACCAATGGTGATGACTTAGAAGAATGCTCTTAAGGGCTTAGTAAAAGGGCATATGTATTGTTGAGTGTATTTGCAGGTCAAAGGCAAATATATTGTGGAAATTCAGTGTTTAAGATTTATGCATCTTAAGGGCCTAAGTGCCATGCAATTTAAATTATGCACTATATTGTAATGTAGTGTAACTTGGGTGAAACTTTGTGTGTGAGAGTGTTCTTGGTGAATTTAGGTGTTCTTGTGTGCTTAATGGAGAAAACAATGTGTTTTGGCTTAGTAATGTTCTAGGAGAACCCATGTCAAAAATTAGGTAATGTATAGGAGGTTATAAGTGTTTTAAGAGAATTTTGAGAAACTAGGAAGTCTTGTGAAGGCTAGGTATTTTACTAGGAAAGAAACTATGTATTAAGATGTTTTAGAGTGCAAAAAGGACTTAGACATTGTCTTGAAGGTTTTAGAATACAGTGGGGTTTTAGGAATACACCAAAGTCATTTTGGAGTTGTTCTAGGACTCATGCAACTTTTGGTAAACAAGAGAAGGAATAACTTGTAAGAGGAACTACAAGAATGACATAAGGATTTAGGTGTAAGAAAAGATGCTTGAGAGGTGATGTGTAATGGTGAGGAAATATTTTGGTATAATGGCTACAATAGGCATGAAACACCATTTAGAAACTTAAGGAGAAAATACTATGAATGTTAGAGGTTTGGGTGGAAATTGGTTAAGTATTTAAAGGCTTAGAAAATGAGTGTTTTGCCTTGTCCGAACATCCGTCCGGACATGGACGTTCGGACAGGCCCTGTTGCGTAAAAATTTTCAGAGTCTTGACTTGTGTCCGACCTTTGGAAGTCCGGACACAAGTTCGGACGTACCTGCTTCTACCTTGAAATTTTCTCGACCCATGTCCGAACTTTCGAAGTCCGGACACAAGTTCGGACAGGCGTCTGTTTTCAGTTTTGAGTCTTGACTTGCGTCCGAACTTGGGAAGTCCGGACACAAGTTCGGACAGGCCACTGTATGGACCAAAAATGTTGTTTTAAAGTAGGGAACATTGTCTAAAAATGGTGATTAACCTGTAATGATAATATGAGGATGTTTAAAACTAAGTTAGGTGAGTTATAAAGACAATTCAAAGGTGAAGAGTTATAACAAGTGTGAAAATGAAATAAACTAGATATGTGAAGTAACAAGATAACAATGGACTAGTGCGTTAATTAACCGACGTACTAATGTGTTTAGGATTCTCTCAAGGTGGAAACCAGTCGAAGCAAGGACCAAGGTATGGTTTTCTTGCAGTCTGTTGCCTACCGGTTTACACCGGCTTGTGTGTTGTTTGTTTTTCTGTGTTTAATGACTTTGTAAGATTAAACCATGTAAAGAGTTTACAGTTGTTAAATATTATTATGTTGTTAAGTATGACTCTCTCTCTCCCTTGTGTGTCTAACAAGACTTGACCTATTAATGAGAATTGTTTACTGAGTTCAATGTTGAACTACTAACAAGTGCTAACGGGGGAAGTGAGGAGTCCGGTCTGTTCCGGCCACGCGTGTGAGTATGGGAGTCGATGTCATAACCGGTTCGATTCTCTTTGTATGTTATGGTTGTTTTCCAATTTGGTTTCCAACCTTCCCTTTAGCTTAACCAAGGCTATTTTACTGACTCACGTCGGGCCACAGGGGCATACTATGTGTTGTTTTGGTGTGCTTGGATCACTATATCCAAGGCACCTTGTGTTAAGTTATCCGTTCAATCTAACAGGACGGTAACGAGTTATGTAACGAGCTTAGCATGAGCATGGCAACATTCTCTAGGCTCTCCATGGGAACTAATTGTATTGGTTCAATTCCTAAATGGAATTGTTCTTGTGTTTGTGTGATGTCGTGTACAATACCTATGTTATGATAATGCATATGTCGTGTGTTTTAAAATGAATGCCATGTCACCATGACAATTAGTTGCGCGTATCCCGGTAGCCGATGGGCTGCGCGTTAACCATACCAGCCAAGGGTTGCTGACCCCCTCGGGGGCTCCATATTTCTTTTACTGCAGGATGAGGATCGAAGAAGTGGAATGGCTTTAGATTCTATGATGCAGGTTTACTTTTGGTTACTTTTGGATGTTGGGCCCGGGATGCGCCTGTGCTCCCGAGGCATTATGTATTTTGGTTGTGAACAGTTTACAGTGATGGTATACAGTGAAGGATGTAAGTAAATACTCGGTATTGTGTTTATGTATATATGGTTATTAGTTCTATGCTCAGGAGTCTGATCATCAGACCGATACTCTGGTATTTATTCAGCCTTGTTAACCACGTGGGTGGTTGATGACATTGTAGCACCAATCGTTTAGTTAATGTTTAGTTATTTATTTCCGCTGCGATTTCAATTAGTTGTGAAGTACGTTGTAGGGGTGTTACAAAAACTCTGATGGCAAGAATACCGAGCTTAGGAATATACCGAGTTAGGAAACCTAACTACAGTTACCTAAGTGAACAGTTATGGAAAGGTTAACCACTAACTAAGTGTGGAAATACCTTATGGTCGGGAAAAGCGTTACAACCGTTGGACCGATAAGTGTGCAAGCATATTGCTAATGAATGTTCATGTGAATTCAGATGTCAGGTCGACTGAGAGGTAGAGGCCGCGGACACGGCGATGGAGATACGGGTGACCAGGGCGAGAATACTACGGCTCAGGTTATGGCTGAGGCAGTAGCAGCCGCCGTAGCCCAGATGGTACCCCAATTGGTAGCTGCGATGCAGCAGGGGCAACAGCCGGAGTTCAACCACCACCGCCACCGCCACGAGAGACCAACTGGGTCAAGGCGTTGGCTGATCTGAGGCCACCATCATTCAGTGGGGAGACCGACCCTCGAACTTGAGGCGTACACTCTCCGAGATGGACCGCCTTCGAGACCTTAGCGGTGCCTGAGGAGGTCAAGGTTCACTTGCCGCATACTACTTGAAGGTTCGGCACAAAGCTGTGGAAGTTAGTATGGGAGGGCAAAGTGCTGACCCGACCTTCAGTGGAGGGAGTACACGGCTCTGTTTGTGAGCCAAGTACTACCCGATACACGTGCAAGAGGCCAAGCGCCTGGAGTTGGACATCTGAGGCAAGGGGATAAGATGACGGTAGATGAGTACTACTCAGCCTTCATCGGACTTATCCACCTGCTACCGGATCTGGGTTACTCAGACCGGATTCTTGTGAACCGTTTCTACAACGGACTGAGCTACCGCCTACGCTATGGCATGGGGCCAACCGGATATACTACGTTGCAGTAATGGACTATAGTGTGATTGAAATAAGTATGTACATGTGTTAATATGATGTGAATTTGTTTGGCGGGGCATAACTGACACCCTAAATATAGGAGTGCTACCATGCCGCTGCAATTGTGGAGATCACCGTCCGTCTGAGAGACGAGGAGAGTGCGCTCAAGCACAAGGCCATGAACGAGGGCCAAGGCACGCAAGGGCAAGGGGGAGGAAAGAAGAAGAAGCCATACCTCCAGTCCTAGAAAGGATAGCAACAGGGTGGCAAGGGCCAGACCCAGACCACCACTGCTGAGGAGCCTCTGCAGCTCACCTATGCGTGTGCGGCCAAGCCCTTATGATCTTACCCACCCAAGGGTAATTAATAAATTCCAATACCGATATCTAGTGTGTGTTATTAACTTGTGAATTATGTACTGAGTGTGTGATGTGTTAGCAGCTAGTACGGGCTCTGGACCGGAGCGCCACTATTACTGCAAGTGGTGTAACGGAGACCACCCCGGCAAGGAATGCAAGGGTAATGATGTGCAGTGCCGATACTGCAAAAAGATGGGGCACTGCGACTATGAGTGCTGGCAGAACCCGAACAGTAGAAACTACAGGCCCAAGGGGCAATGGAAGGGTAAGGCCACTGCGACCACCGATGGCCAGAAGACGGCGAATCAGCCACCCCCAGATCAGAGGTACACAGATTCCCAGAAGGGGAAGGGGTCGGGGTCCGGCAAGGCCGCCCTGAATGTGGTGGACCGGTCTGAGGCGCCAGGGCCCTCTTCTAGACCAGGTACCGCCTAAACTATTAAGTGAAATAAGTGATTGCATACCGCATTTCATGCATGTGTGTTAGTGAGTTTTAGTAAACAACCATGTGAGTAAACAGTTAAAGTATAGTGTGAAAGTCACCTAATTAGATAACTCTAAACTTAAAGGAACCTTCAATATATGTTATCCAATCCCACCCACACCAAACCCTGAAGAAACCACTGTCAGCATCACCGACTTTCCAATGGAGCAATGTCAGGTCATCCAACCAGGTATGGTACTCTTAAATGGATACCTGACACAGGAAGCACAAGTCCACATCATCAGACAATGCAATGAACTTGGAGCAAAACCTGGAGGTTTCTATACACCCGAATACCCGAGCGGATCAAAGATGAAATTGAAGATGATGTGCATGGGTAAGGACTGAGACCCTTACACCAAGACATATCAAGAAGTGCGAGCTGAAGATGGGGCAACTGTACCAAGTATACCTGAGGAGTTCCTGGCGGTCGTTAACCACGCCGTGGGAATTGCTCAACAAGTTGAAACGGATTCAATTCCAAGTGTTAAAGCAGATCTGTGTATTGTGAACTTCTACCAGAAAGGTGGACGGTTAGGGTTACACCAAGATAAGGACGAGTCACCCGAGTCTCTAAGTAAGGGAGTACCCGTGGTGTCTTGGTCCATTGGTGATACCGCAGTGTTTGTGTATGGCGAGCAGAAGCATGCTGATCTCGCAAAGAAGCTAGTGTTGAAATCAGGAGATGTGTTAATCATGGGTGGGCAGTCAAGGATGCTATATCATGGCATCAGGAAGATCAAACTGAATACCACACCGTCGGCAGTGATCAATGCCACACACATGAAACCTGGACGTTTAAATTTGACCTTCAGACAGTTTTAAGCTTTGTATAATTATGTGATGTGTTGGACCAGTGTATGTTAAGGATGTTGTATGTGTTAGTTATGTCGACAGTGTAAGCCAACGAATGTTGTAAAAAGAGTGTGTTAATGAATAAAGTGGAGTTGTTTGAAGTATGTCAACCGTGTTGTTACCGAACACTTATTAGTTTGCCAATGAATTAGGTTATGCTCTCGGAACGGGAGGTATACTGAGTGTCTGCAATGAGGCAGAAGCCGGCAAGAGCGGCACGATCCTCACCGGTACCTTTCCAGTCAATGGCGTGGACGCTTCGATCTTGTTCGACTCCGGAGCCTCACATACATTTATTTCGCTATCCTTTGCAAAGAGGCTGGGGTTAGACGGTGATGATGCCAGACTTCCTAGTCACTCTCCCGTCGAAAGAGCGGATCAGGTGTACCCGCTACCACCGAGATGTTGTTGTACGAATCAGAGGTGAAGAGTTTTCCGATCGACTTGATAGAGTTCGACGGACTTGGTTTTGATGTGATTGTCGGGATGAACTGGTTGGAGCGGTACAAGGGCAGAATCCTGTGTGCCGAGCATCGTCTGCTTCTTCGAGTCCATCTGGGGTTACTATATCTTATCGCCAGAGGCCCAGGGAGCCTTCGACTCAGATCATCACCGCCATGGCTATGTATCGTGAATTACGACGAGGGAGTGATGTATACCTCTGCTATGTCCAGGACATAGAGAGAGACCCAGAGTTTAGTCCTGACGTGCCGGTAGTGTCAGAGTTTCCTGATGTAATTCCTAAGGAACTGCCGGGCATGCCGCCAGCACGGGAAGTTGAGTTTGAGATTGACTTGGTTCCGGGCACCGGACCAATTGCGAAGGCGCCCTATCGTATGGCTCCAGCAGAGATGACTAAGCTCAAGGAGCAGCTGAGAGACCTACTCGACAAGGGGTTTATCCGCCCTAGCGTTTCACCATGGGGAGCGCCGGTCCTCTTCGTGAAGAAGAAGGACGGTAGCCTCCGCCTGTGTATTGACTATCGAGAGCTGAATGCAGTTACGGTGAAGAACCGTTACCCTTTACCACGCATCGCCGACTTATTTGATCAGTTGAGGGGAGCATCAGTATTCTCCAAGATAGATCTACGATCAGATACCATCAGATTGCTATCCGTGACAGTGATATTGAGAAGACAGCATTCAGAACAAGGTATGGACATTATGAGTTTACGGTTATGCCGTTTGGTTTATCCAATGCACCAGCCAAGTTCATGGACTTAATGAACTGCTTGTGTAACACCCCTCTCAATAATTACGATATAATCTCTCACGTAGCAATAAATAAAACGTCTCGCAGCGGAAAAACAAATAACCATTACAAAACTCACTCGGGTGTCACCGGCCGTTACTCGCCCATGCGAGCAACGCAGCCAAACTACATCCAACTTCCAATACAAATAAACTGCTAACCGCAGTGATAACGAGAAACTCCTATACATCGTACTAAGTCCATAAACCATAAACGTCGACAAGTGAGCATCTACCCAATCCTGAAAATACACAACCTTACCATAAGACCATACACCATCTTCATTGCTATACAACATTTCCAGTTACCCTGTTCCTGCTCTTCAGGTCCGACAATGATCAACAACCTGTAATGGTGTAGTATCAGCGATAGACGCTGAGTATGCCGGGCCTGGACCTAATGGTCACTTGTCATTTTAACCATCTTATTATTAGATCGGTTTCATGCTTTACCATTTTACAGTTATAATCAAAACTGGAGCATAAATGTATAATATACATAATCAACCATCCAAATATCCATAAACATTAGTCATCCATCCAAACCAAACATTCATAGAATTATTTCAAATAACATTTGTATATCGAACGTATCGAGCAATAACAATTTAATGTACCATGTACATTCGCCGTAGCGTACAGTTTTCATATTTAATTTACCTTAGCCTTGTAGGCTCCATCCAACCATCAACACACAATAAAATAACCACAAGTATAACCAATGAACAACAAAGCGAAACAACGAGAATAATAACAAGTATTAAGTCTCGTCCATAGTATTGTTCGCCACTGTATAAGTCTCAATTGTTTTAGTTGTTCAGTTATACCTAGTGACAATGTCTCGTTAAAACGACATGTCTCTAGTTACCCATATATTATGGCGGGTCACCCACGGCAGTAGCCACTCCAACGGTAGAGTCTCCGACCAACGAGCCATTCTAGCTCACAGGAAATTTTCTTGATACTTACGGACCCGTACGCGGACATCCTGGTATCGTTTTTGTGATCACAGCGCGCACCAAGAGCCACATCCTCTTGGCTTTACTTCCATTCCATTAATTAATTAATTATACCATCGCATCGCATTACCAAATTTTCTAACACAGCAGACTAAGGTCATTAGTCCAATCCGGAGTCTGTAAACTCGGGATCCAGTGCAAGATACGAGAGCGGCGTATATAAAAGGCCAATGCTCCGTACAAAAGTCTCAGATAATATGTATATGTTATTATCATAGTGCTACAACGTTTTACTTACGTTCCTTATATTTCATATAAGATAGCACCATAGCCGCTAGTTCGTTTTATATATATAGGTTCATATATACGAACCAATACTGTTAACTCAACAACAGTAAATAATAAGCAGCTATAAATATACAGTTCATGCATATTAATTATCACATTCAGACAAGCAATCTTATCACAGATCACACAGAAGTCTGAACTGAGGAAGCCCTCAGAGACAATCAGAGACACATAACATCATACAAGTTATATCAACCAAATCCGAGCCCAAGGAGCAACCTTAGGACAACTCGGATCAAACCCCTTTACATACCGTTCACCCTGATTGTATTACGGTGGAGTATGAATCAGCAAGATCCTATGCTCCGTGTAGTCCGCTAGCTCGTGAGCGTCTTGTCAGAAGTACAATCTAAACGGTAATAAACTATAAGTCAGTCTCCATGACTAACTACATCCGGTATTTCCGAATAATAAGTAACCCCGACAGTTCACCCCTGTTTTCTACTGTTGTTCGTTACGGGTTTCTCTAAAACAGTCGGTTTTGTTACTTAAACGCGTATGTCATAACATTTCAACTGTTAAGTTTAATTCGTTGTATTTCTTTTTAGTCTTGTCCACCATCTAGCTTAGGTACATATCCTATATAGTTGCATGTATTCATGCATGATTGTATTATATTGCATTCTAAAATTCATAACTTATAGATCGTAACTATATATTTTTTTTAATAACCACCACCATTAAATCATATGGTTTTCAACCAAAATATATTTATCCACCTTATATACATTATTCTTGTGTATGTATATATTTTTACTACATAGGTAATTCTCATGAGTTTAATAAACTCTTATATCGTATGTCACATTTTATCATCTTGTGTTAGATGATTATTCCCATTAGTTGTATTGTATTGTACAACTTATATTAAGATTGTTATCCTAATATTATGTAACATTTTATGTTGTACATTTACAATGCCTAAGGTTTATCCCATAGGTACCTTAGTTTACAAGTCTCATTTATTTGTAGTTTGTCACATTATCTTATGTGAGTACCCTTCCTTATATTAATTCCATCTAAACCATATAATTGCTATAACATTTATAACATTATAGACCTTAGTCTAGAATTCATTTTCCAACTCTTATTAACTCAGTATAGCCCTTAACTTAATTTAAATTCCGTTTTGACCACATAACCTTTTGTAGTGTTATACCATATACTAATATCATACTATGTGATACTTTTATTCCCTTTAATTTATTCCTATAGTTTTTATACAAAACTATTTCATATTGCCTCTTAGGCACCATGGGAAAATCTTATTCTTTTCCATAAACCATAGTTTCCTTAATTTACAAAATCACCCCTTTCTTATTACCATGTTATATATACCATTTAATATAACATTTCTATCTTATAAAAGAGTATAACCTATGGTTATTTTTTATAAATTCCGAACAGCCCTTGTGTTATTCTATAATTGCCATTTGGCCCTATTTATAACATATAGTTCTTCCATATCATTAAAACCATATTTTATACACATATCTTAATAAATTCTCTTAATAATTCTAAAAATCACCAAATTCCACCAAAGGGTTATAAATATCCTTATTAACCCATATACTTTCGATATTTATCATTCCACCATCTATCTTTCTCCAAAGTGTCATAATGACATTATAACTATATATTATACATATATAGTTTATTTTAATTCCAAAATCCACCAAATAAATTCCTAAAAATTCCTAATAGCCCATGGGTGTTTAAAATACCATTTTACACCCTTTATTTTCGGTAATAACATATTTACCACATATGTTATGAAAATATTACCATTTAATACATAACTTATTATAAAACCTTAAATAAGCTATCTAACTTATTATTTTGGTCAAAACCTAGCATATGGTCAATGTTGACCACCTTAATATTTCCTTGACCATTAATTTCCTTTATTCACGGTTTGTACCCATTTTCAAAAATTACCATTTAACCCCAAAACTTTATAAAATCTTATAAACTTTATTTTAACTCATTTTTAACTCTAATTTTCGGCCTTATTATTCTAAAGCCCCCAAATTTAATTTAATTACACCATAACCCCTCATTCTTTTCGGTAATTATTTTCACCACTTAAACTTAATTAAAAGCTTGTAAATGCATAAATAAAATGGCCTAAAATACATGGCCTTATTACAAACATTGTCTTGCAAAATAAATTACACATAAATGTCCCAAAATACATATAAATTTTCGGCCTCACCATAGATTCTTTGTTTAATTACCAAACTTCCACATAATGTCTTAAATTTGACACTTATGCTTGTTTAATTAGTTATAAAATTTATTAAACCATTTCTTAAACATTTTAAGGTCAAACAAGACCTTGTTTTTGTCCTTCACTCACGGCAATTAATATACACACACTTAAACTTGTGTTAATGTATCAAGTTAAGGTTTTAAGTGATTTATACCTTGATTTAGCTTAGGTAAAGCCTTGTTTGAGTTCGCCACCTTAAGGAGAAATTCTCCACAGCTTGTTTTACATGTTTTCAACAGAAACCAAGGCCTAGTTAGTCTCCAAGAAAGATCTAACCATAAGAAGTAATTTAATGTAAGATTTAAGGCAAAAATCACCTTAAGAATGCAAGGAGAGTTCAAGATGGTTTCAACCTGAATCAAACACACCACAAGGTGTTAGATCCACCATATTGACATAGGAAATAGTTAGATCTCGAAATGCTACCTTGTTATTAGGTTTTACCTTGGAAAAATGCCTTAAAAGAGGGTATTTCCTTTGGATCTCGGCCATCCTTGCTCCAAATGGCTTACCAACAGATTCCACATGAAAAGGAGAAGAAGATGAGGCTATGACCAAAGTTTCACAGCCGAACTTGAAGGGAATCAAAAGTTATGAGCTTAAAGCACATTTTTACCTTAAAATGAGATTTTGAGCAACCTTGGTCTCTAAACTTGTTTCATTCGAATTTGATTGATGTTCTAACCTTAGAACACTGAGAATAAGCCATAGTAAGTGATTAGTCACGAGATATAAGCATAGGTGGTGAGGAGATGAAGAAAAAGAGCCAAAAACAAGCCTTAAACCATCATTTGGGAGCTTAGAAGTTAGATCTACCTTCTTAGCTGAGGAGCCACGGTTGGGAGAGCTTGGGAGAGTCTGAAAGGGGAGCTTCACCGTTTGGAATGAAGCTAGGAGAGAGAAGAGCTTGGTATTGGTATTATTGCTTAGAAAATGCAAATTGATTAGTTTATTGATTGATTAATGAAAGATGACTCACCTAATGGAAACAGGGACAAGGAGCCGGCTGATTGAAGAGAGGAGAGGCTCGTCACACGTTTTTCCAGCTGGTGGAGTCAATAATGGAGTAAAAGGTAGTGTATAAACAAATAAAAGGCAAAAGTAAGCCCCTGATTTAAGGAGAAATGTTGGTGTCTTGCTTATTATACTAGTAAGCCACGAAATGGGAGCCTCCTAAGCTTGTATATGCCGATCTCACATGGTCTAAGGGGTCAAATTTGACCTCTTGACCAATCTTAGTCAATGTTGACTCATGTGGGCCCCCTTTTAGGGTTTTATTAATATTTTAATATTATATTTGTAAAAATTCGTAAATTTCTGGAATTAAATTCCTAATATCATATAATATGATATTTTATCATATTTAAAGGTATTTATAACCTTTTAGCTCATTTAAAACCAATTTAGAAGCGATTACAAAAACGTGCTTTAAGGAGTTTTAGTGCACATTTTGTGTCGCAAGGTGTTTCTGAGCTTGGTTTTCTTTGACAACGGTTTTGTTGTCTTCCTTACATGATATTTGATCATGGTACCAATTTATATCATTTAGAGGTCTTTGATTTTTAAGGTTTTCCTAGAGCACCTTTTTGCCCTTTTGACCTTGAAGCATATAAATGCTTTTTCTTGTGTTGGAGTGTTGTCCAACGGTTATAATATGTTTAATATTATGTTAATATACTTAGGACAAATTTTTAGGTCCTAAGAAGTTCATTTGGGTATTTATTTACCCTTAACAGTCAAAGGGTGCAACATCTTATTTTGTGTTGACCACTGTTGTTCTCAGTTGACTTTTAAGGCGTGTTTAGGCCTTAATTAATGTGATTAAATATTTAATCCATGTTTTATTAATTTGGGGTATTTCAGTCTACCCCCCTTAAAAAGACTTCGTCCCGAAGTCTCTTAATCAAATAGGTAAGTATATATAAATGTATAACTACCCATTGTTCCCATAATGTATATCTATATGATATATCATTTACACACATCGTGTTGTGCTTATACAGCACATAGCCATCACGTTGTGGCGTTAGTTCAATCATATATGGATATAGGTGATCCATCAGCACCATCATTTCCTATCAGTTCTACCAACCCTGACAACCTCCCTGAGGTTCCATAACATTCCATTGTTCCACATTCCATATCTAATGATTCATTTCGTATCTAGGCGATACCATATGTAATCATTCTATAAAGCAATATGAATACATATCACAATAGCATAAGAAAAGTGTTATACACATGGTGTAGACACAACATTCATACAGTATCTCGTGATACTCGTAAGATACATACATACAGTGTACATCACACACAAACACACCAAACAACGCACGCCCCGCGTACCAACCATAACCAACAAAATCAATTCACTGTATGCCATGCATACTAAATAATTCACATACTAACCCAAACAAACCTCGTATGCCCCCACACCACCAATTCTTTGTATGCAATGCATACTAATCAAACAAAATTTAGTGCACACATGTGCACAGCCAAGAGGCTCTACCCCCCTTAAAAAGGGTTACGCCCCCGTACCCCACAAGTATACACTGCCGCTCACAAGGAGCGCTGGATACTTGGCTCTCAAAGAGTTCACCAACTCGTGGATTATCCTCATATCAGAGAGACGGGTATGACTCTAGCCCTTCAGGGTTCCACAAATATAAAAGGTGAGGCACTGATCTTTTTGTGCTCTCCCAAGTTCATTCTTTGGGCCCACTCGCTCCGTATGAGGTGTAGACCCATGAAAAGGCTCAATTTGCCTCTTTTTTTTTCATTGCTGTGAATCCACTGGTTTGGATCACTAGCATATGCGTGTGTCTTCTCTCACTGACATTCAGTTGAGATGTAATATGACATTGGCTACTGTTAGTACTTAGTGCTCTTTGCACTTGTCTTTGTAATACTAAGACGTACCAGCCTATATGTCCAAAGATGATGTTTGTCATCCATGTCTCCTGGTGATTTGTTCCAGAGTAATACTCTGTTGTAGTTATCTCTTTTTTTTTTTTTTACACACTTGTTGATATCCACTTTATCTTTCTGCATTCCCATTAGATTAATAACTGCACGAGTGCAATACCAAAACACTCTGTCATACAGAGTGCAGAGGCGTAAACGCTCAACAGCTAATATCCAATGAGGCAAATAGAAAAGATGTGCGAATTATCCTGTGAGTGGTACATTCCGAATCCATTGTTCTTTGCTTAAGGTATCTGCTATCATATAGCTTTATCTTTTCTCCTTGCGTAGTCACGCGTTTATGTCCATATCATCTGGTAGATTTCCTCTGGATTGCAAGCATTTGCTTGATCCTTATGAGGATTCTACATATTTTCGTCCATAATGGGTTTTCCTGTTGCCTTTTTTTTTCGGTTTCCTGTCCTTAAACGGTTCCTTTATCTTCTTTGTATACTGTCCACTGTTCTCTGTTGAAGGTTCCTCTCTTTTTTTCCTAGCCCGTTGTTTTAACTGCGGCTCTTCTCGTCCATCTTCGAGGTAATCCTTCTTACTGTCCGTAGATGGAGTTGACTACTTCTCGCGTTCCTAACATTACTTGTCTACTTGCATGGGGTACCGTACTGATACATTACTACTTACCCGACTAACTTATAAATAAGTCTGTCAGGCCCACATGCTCCTAACGGAGTGCGGTCGTCCCATGACTCGTTTAGTAAACTGGTAATGTCTGTCACACGGTTTGTGAAGTATTCTGTTGTCAATCTCCCTTTGATGGATATCCTTTTTTTCTTCTTTGCTTTCTTCTTCTTTTTTTTTTTTTCTCTTTTTGCTTGCTTCTTTTTTTTTTTTGTGTAATAGTTCATGTTATCAGTTATCCTGTAATAAGTGTATTGCCTTTGTGGCACCGTGGTAATTGTATCATAGACTATTATTCAACTCGGTGTAAGTAAAATCCGTGCTATATTAGCAAACTTGTTTCTCTTTTTTTTTATCTCATTGAGTACAACACATTTTCCTTTTCTCCCTGTTTTTTTTTTTATCATATCTCATCCATAGTTCATATTGTCTCTCCATCCGTAATTGGGTATTGCAGATTGCATAATAGCTTGAGCAACTTGGCTCTTCACTTCCCAACCATCCTCACTGACGGTGGTGCATCTACAAAGGGTATGCTTGTCCATGAGGACTAAACATTATCACTGGTAGTGATTAGCATTAAATGCCGGTATACACTGTGGTATTTGGCTAATAAGCCTGTCTGAAATTCCCAAATTTAAACTGGTGTGGTTTACATCAGTGGTTGTATAATTTCCCAGTTGCTGTGGTTGGACTAACGGTCCTTCCAAGGTTGCATGGTTTCTAATCTCAAGGTTTGTATGAAAAGTTTGAAAAACAGTTTTTTTTATAAAATAGTAGTTGTTGCAGTTGCATTTGCAGTAGTTGTTACTGTTGTTGTTGCTGTCGCTGCACTTGCTGTAGCAAGTGCGCAAGGCAGATGGAAATTTCAGTGGTTTTCTTGTCATAGCGCTTGCAATAGCAAGTGCGCCCTGCAGGTGGAAATTCTGGTTCAGTAATTCCCGGTCTCATTGACTCTTCGTCATTTGAGTATGCTACATGATAATGTAAGTATTAACATCTGTTCATATATATATTTTCCGTCAAAGTTTAAAGCTTACTGGTACTGAGTACTCATAATCTCAGAAGTCATACACAAATGGCGAGTGGTCCCCGACACACTCCCATATACTAATAACATAAGTCTGTTTAACATCCAAAGCAAGTACACAACATAGTAAGTTAACAAAGTCTTCCACCAGCGGTCTCATGGAGTTTAGGGTTTTCATGCCATATCTACTCCCTTGTCTTTATAGGCTCCAACATCAGTGGATGTCTGGCCATCCTGACCGCCTCGTTGTACTCCAGATCCTCCAGTTGAGGTCTTCTGAGTAATCTTTGGTGGCCTGTAATTACGGCTCTCTGGGTTCATCCAGCATTCAAATTCCCTATGGTCTTCTTTGTGGAAGCACTGACAGACAACTTTGCGGCCTTCGCAATCGACCCCGGGATGGTCTTTCCCACAACGCTTACAGTAAAAATGGCGCTGGGGCTGTCTGGTGCCTAATGGTAGTAATTAAGTTTAAGTTAAAATCTGGCGGTATAAAGGTTAGGGTTACATTTTAATTTAAGAGGTGGGTGGTCTCACCCTTAGGAGGTGCGGATCTCAGAGGCTTAGCATCTATAGTTGGGCCGGTCAACCGAAGGACGGGCTCTTTCCCTTTCTTTCCCTGGTGACCTTGTTGCCCTTTCTTTTGGAAAAACTTCCTGTTTAAATGTTCGGGTCAGTATTTATAAGATATTTAGTATGGTAAACAATTTAGAGTGGGATAAGTCCTTACTTTCCCTTTTCTTTTTTTTTTTGGCTATCGCCTGAAGACGCTCCTCCACCCTCAGACTCTTCCTCAGGGTTCTTCCTTTTTTTTTTTGCCCCTAGAGTCTCTTCCCGAGTCTGGAGCATTAGCTCCGTCCTCGAGGCGGTCTCATAACACTCCTGGAATCTCCTTGGTAAGTTCTCACTAAGCTAATTGGTATTGCAGTAAGTAATGAATTTTATGGCTTTCATGTTAGCACCTGGATGGTAGTGTAGAGGGTAGCACCCATCGCTATCTGAATGCGACATAATAGTCCTCCCCGGAACTTCTCGACCTTCACGGTCTCTGAGTAATCCACACCGGGAATGAAGTCCAGCTGACCAATGAATCGAGTGTAATACTCATCCACGGTCAGACCTCCTTGGGTCAGTGTCTCAGACTCCTGGCGCTTCTTCTGTTTGAGGTGTGCCGGATAGTATTTTCCTCTCAGTAATTCTACAAAGGCAGCCCACGAAAAGTCGGGCGTAGCCAGGTGCGGGTCCTTGACCAACCTCCACCAAGTGCTGGCTGCATCCTTCAGATGGAAAGCAGCAATGGCGACCTTCTTGTCGTCAGGTACTTGTAAAGCTTCATAGGCCTTCTCATGTTCAACAATGTAACGCTCCAAAGCTACGGGATCTGGTTCCCCTGAATATGTAGGTGGTCGGGTCTCGTTAGCTAACTTCAGTCAGTTCGTTTCCCTGGGCTGTGGCGGGTGGGCTGGTGCTCCTCCTATTTGAGTACCCAGCTGTGCAAGAACGGCTGCAACCGTCTCAGCAACTCCTGGAAAGCCGGGGACACCGCCTCCACCTCTTCCAGTACCACGCCCTCTAGTTCCACCAGACATCTGTAGTACAGTATGTCACATAAATACTCGATAAAATTACCGTACACAACCAATAGATATTAAGTTGCCTTAAAGGCTAACCTGTCACGCAATTTGCGTTACTAGACACCATATCTTTCTAAGACGAATTGTCTCATAACTCCCAAATATTTCCCATAATTTCCCAAGTCCTAAGCTCACTGTCTTTTCCTACTTTCTCGTCATCAGAGCGGTACTCCGCTCTGATACCACTTTTGTAACACCCCTCTCAATAATTACGATATAATCTCTCACGTAGCAATAAATAAAACGTCTCGCAGCGGAAAAACAAATAACCATTACAAAACTCACTCGGGTGTCACCGGCCGTTACTCGCCCATGCGAGCAACGCAGCCAAACTACATCCAACTTCCAATACAAATAAACTTCTAACCGCAGTGATAACGAGAACTCCTATACATCGTACTAAGTCCATAAACCATAAACGTCGACAAGTGAGCATCTACCCAATCCTGAAAATACACAACCTTACCATAAGACCATACACCATCTTCATTGCTATACAACATTTCCAGTTACCCTGTTCCTGCTCTTCAGCTCCGACAATGATCAACAACCTGTAATGGTGTAGTATCAGCGATAGACACTGAGTATGCCGGGCCTGGACCCTAATGGTCACTTGTCATTTTAACCATCTTATTATTAGATCGGTTTCATGCTTTACCATTTTACAGTTATAATCAAAACTGAAGCATAAATGTATAATATACATAATCAACCATCCAAATATCCATAAACATTAGTCATCCATCCAAACCAAACACTCATAGAATTATTTCAAATAACATTTGTATATCGAACGTATCGAGCAATAACAATTTAATGTACCATGTACATTCGCCGTAGCGTACAGTTTTCATATTTAATTTACCTTAGCCTTGTAGGCTCCATCCAACCATCAACACACAATAAAATAACCACAAGTATAACCAATGAACAACAAAGCGAAACAACGAGAATAATAAACAAGTATTAAGTCTCGTCCATAGTATTGTTCGCCACTGTATAAGTCTCAATTGTTTTAGTTGTTCAGTTATACCTAGTGACAATGTCTCGTTAAAACGACATGTCTCTAGTTACCCATATATTATGGCGGGTCACCCACGGCAGTAGCCACTCCAACGGTAGAGTCTCCGACCAACGAGCCATTCTAGCTCACAGGAAATTTTCTTGATACTTACGGACCCGTACGCGGACATCCTGGTATCGTTTTTGTGATCACAGCGCGCACCAAGAGCCACATCCTCTTGGCTTTACTTCCATTCCATTAATTAATTAATTATACCATCGCATCGCATTACCAAATTTTCTAACACAGCAGACTAAGGTCATTAGTCCAATCCGGAGTCTGTAAACTCGGGATCCAGTGCAAGATACGAGAGCGGCGTATATAAAAGGCCAATGCTCCGTACAAAAGTCTCAGATAATATGTATATGTTATTATCATAGTGCTACAACGTTTTACTTACGTTCCTTATATTTCATATAAGATAGCACCATAGCCGCTAGTTCGTTTTATATATATAGGTTCATATATACGAACCAATACTGTTAACTCAACAACAGTAAATAATAAGCAGCTATAAATATACAGTTCATGCATATTAATTATCACATTCAGACAAGCAATCTTATCACAGATCACACAGAAGTCTGAACTGAGGAAGCCCTCAGAGACAATCAGAGACACATAACATCATACAAGTTATATCAACCAAATCCGAGCCCAAGGAGCAACCTTAGGACAACTCGGATCAAACCCCTTTACATACCGTTCACCCTGATTGTATTACGGTGGAGTATGAATCAGCAAGATCCTATGCTCCGTGTAGTCCGCTAGCTCGTCGAGCGTCTTGTCAGAAGTACAATCTAAACGGTAATAAACTATAAGTCAGTCTCCATGACTAACTACATCCGGTATTTCCGAATAATAAGTAACCCCGACAGTTCACCCCTGTTTTCTACTGTTGTTCGTTACGGGTTTCTCTAAAACAGTCGGTTTTGTTACTTAAACGCGTATGTCATAACATTTCAACTGTTAAGTTTAATTCGTTGTATTTCTTTTTAGTCTTGTCCACCATCTAGCTTAGGTACATATCCTATATAGTTGCATGTATTCATGCATGATTGTATTATATTGCATTCTAAAATTCATAACTTATAGATCGTAACTATATATTTTTTTTAATAACCACCACCATTAAATCATATGGTTTTCAACCAAAATATATTTATCCACCTTATATACATTATTCTTGTGTATGTATATATTTTTACCACATAGGTAATTCTCATGAGTTTAATAAACTCTTATATCGTATGTCACATTTTATCATCTTGTGTTAGATGATTATTCCCATTAGTTGTATTGTATTGTACAACTTATATTAAGATTGTTATCCTAATATTATGTAACATTTTATGTTGTACATTTACAATGCCTAAGGTTTATCCCATAGGTACCTTAGTTTACAAGTCTCATTTATTTGTAGTTTGTCACATTATCTTATGTGAGTACCCTTCCTTATATTAATTCCATCTAAACCATATAATTGCTATAACATTTATAACATTATAGACCTTAGTCTAGAATTCATTTTCCAACTCTTATTAACTCAGTATAGCCCTTAACTTAATTTAAATTCCGTTTTGACCACATAACCTTTTGTAGTGTTATACCATATACTAATATCATACTATGTGATACTTTTATTCCCTTTAATTTATTCCTATAGTTTTTATACAAAACTATTTCATATTGCCTCTTAGGCACCATGGGAAAATCTTATTCTTTTCCATAAACCATAGTTTCCTTAATTTACAAAATCACCCCTTTCTTATTACCATGTTATATATACCATTTAATATAACATTTCTATCTTATAAAAGAGTATAACCTATGGTTATTTTTTGTAAATTCCGAACAGCCCTTGTGTTATTCTATAATTTCCATTTGGCCCTATTTATAACATATAGTTCTTCCATATCATTAAATCCATATTTTATACACATATCTTAATAAATTCTCTTAATAATTCTAAAAATCACCAAATTCCACCAAAGGGTTATAAATATCCTTATTAACCCATATACTTTCGATATTTATCATTCCACCATCTATCTTTCTCCAAAGTGTCATAATGACATTATAACTATATATTATACATATATAGTTTATTTTAATTCCAAAATCCACCAAATAAATTCCTAAAAATTCCTAATAGCCCATGGGTGTTTAAAATACCATTTTACACCCTTTATTTTCGGTAATAACATATTTACCACATATGTTATGAAAATATTACCATTTAATACATAACTTATTATAAAACCTTAAATAAGCTATCTAACTTATTTATTTTGGTCAAAACCTAGCATATGGTCAATGTTGACCACCTTAATATTTCCTTGACCATTAATTTCCTTTATTCACGGTTTGTACCCATACTTTTCAAAAATTACCATTTAACCCCAAAACTTTATAAAATCTTATAAACTTTATTTTAACTCATTTTTAACTCTAATTTTCGGCCTTATTATTCTAAAGCCCCCAAATTTAATTTAATTACACCATAACCCCTCATTCTTTTCGGTAATTATTTTTCACCACTTAAACTTAATTAAAAGCTTGTAAATGCATAAATAAAATGGCCTAAAATACATGGCCTTATTACAAACATTGTCTTGCAAAATAAATTACACATAAATGTCCCAAAATACATATAAATTTTCGGCCTCACCATAGATTCTTTGTTTAATTACCAAACTTCCACATAATGTCTTAAATTTGACACTTATGCTTGTTTAATTAGTTATAAAATTTATTAAACCATTTCTTAAACATTTTAAGGTCAAACAAGACCTTGTTTTTGTCCTTCACTCACGGCAATTAATATACACACACTTAAACTTGTGTTAATGTATCAAGTTAAGGTTTTAAGTGATTTATACCTTGATTTAGCTTAGGTAAAGCCTTGTTTGAGTTCGCCACCTTAAGGAGAAATTCTCCACAGCTTGTTTTACATGTTTTCAACAGAAACCAAGGCCTAGTTAGTCTCCAAGAAAGATCTAACCATAAGAAGTAATTTAATGTAAGATTTAAGGCAAAATCACCTTAAGAATGCAAGGAGAGTTCAAGATGGTTTCAACCTGAATCAAACACACCACAAGGTGTTAGATCCACCATATTGACATAGGAAATATTTAGATCTCGAAATGCTACCTTGTTATTAGGTTTTACCTTGGAAAAATGCCTTAAAAGAGGGTATTTCCTTTGGATCTCGGCCATCCTTGCTCCAAATGGCTTACCAACAGATTCCACATGAAAAGGAGAAGAAGATGAGGCTATGACCAAAGTTTCACAGCCGAACTTGAAGGGAATCAAAAGTTATGAGCTTAAAGCACATTTTTACCTTAAAATGAGATTTTGAGCAACCTTGGTCTCTAAACTTGTTTCATTCGAATTTGATTGATGTTCTAACCTTAGAACACTGAGAATAAGCCATAGGAAGTGATTAGTCACGAGATATAAGCATAGGTGGTGAGGAGATGAAGAAAAAGAGCCAAAAACAAGCCTTAAACCATCATTTGGGAGCTTAGAAGTTAGATCTACCTTCTTAGCTGAGGAGCCACGGTTGGGAGAGCTTGGGAGAGTCTGAAAGGGGAGCTTCACCGTTTGGAATGATGCTAGGAGAGAGAAGAAGCTTGGTATTGGTATTATTTGCTTAGAAAATGCAAATTGATTAGTTTATTGATTGATTAATGAAAGATGACTCACCTAATGGATAAGAGGGACAAGGAGCCGGCTGATTGAAGAGGAGGAGAGGCTCCTCACACGTTTTTCCAGCTGGTGGAGTCAATAATGGAGTAAAAGGTAGTGTATAACAAAATAAAAGGCAAAAGTAGCCCCTGATTTAAGGAGAAATGTGTGTGTCTTGCTTATTATACTAGTAAGCCACGAAATGGGAGCCTCCTAAGCTGTATATGCCGATCTCACATGGTCTAAGGGGTCAATTTGACCTCTTGACCAATCTTAGTCAATGTTGACTCATGTGGGCCCCCTTTTAGGGTTTTATTAATATTTTTATATTATATTTGTAAAAATTCGTAAATTTCTGGAATTAAATTCCTAATATCATATAATATGATATTTTATATTTAAAGGTATTTATAACCTTTTAGCTCATTTAAAAACCAATTTAGAAGGCGATTACACAAAAACGTGCTTTAAGGAGTTTTAGTGCACATTTTGTGTCGCAAGGTGTTTCTGAGCCTTGGTTTCTTTGACAACGGTTTTGTTGTCTTCCTTACGTGATATTTGATCATGGTACCCAATTCTATACCATTTAGAGGTCCTTTGATTTTTAAGGTTTTCCTAGAGCACCTTTTTGCCCTTTTTGACCTTGAAGCATATAAATGCTTTTTCTTCGTGTTGGAGTGTTGTCCAACGGTTATAATATGTTTAATATTATGTTAATATAACTTAGGACAAATTTTTAGGTCCTAAGAAGTTCATTTGGGTATTTATTTACCCTTAACAGTCAAAGGGTGCAACATCTTATTTTGTGTTGACCACTGTTGTTCTCAGTTGACTTTTAAGGCGTGTTTAGGCCTTAATTAATGTGATTAAATATTTAATCCATGTTTTATTAATTTGGGGTATTTCAGCTTGTTCCAAGATCAGTTGGACAAGTCAGTGGTATCTTCATCGACGATTAACTTGTGTACTCGAAATCGAGAAGGTGAGCACGAAAGCCACCTGGAGAAGTGTGTTGCAAACATTGAGAAAGAATCAGTTATATGCGAAATTTTCAAAGTGTGAATTTTGGTTGAACCAAGTATCCTTTCTTGGTCATGTGATTTATGAGGCCAGGATCGCTGTTGATCCGGCAAAGATTGATGCAGTGCGCACCTGGCCTAGGCCGAAGACAGTTACCGACATCAGGCAGCTTCCTCGGTCCTGGCGGGTTATTATAGGAGGTTTGTGAAGGACTTCTCATCAGTGTCTCGAAGCCGATGACTTCCTTGATGAAAAAGGATGCACCATTCGAGTGGACAGTCGACTGTGAGGTTCTTTCCAGAGTCTCAAGGATGCTCTGCATCTGCACCAGTCCTGACTTTACCAGACGTCCAGATGGTTTTGAGGTCTATTGCGACGCATCAGGCAGAGGTATGGGGTGTGTTGATGCAACACGGGAAGTCGTAGCTTACGCCTCCCGACAGCTGAAGAAGCATGAAGAGAACTACCCTACCCACGACCTTGAATTGGGGGCCATTGTCTTCGCACTGAAGATATGGCGACATCACTTGTATGGGTAAGTGTGACGATTTATTCTGACCACAAGAGTTTAAAGTACTTGTTCACTCAGAAGGAGTTGAACATGAGACAAAGAAGGTGGGTTGAATTTCTAAACGACTATGACATTAATCTGCAATACATAGGTGGTAAGGCAAATGTGGTAGCTGACGCACTGAGTCGCCGAGCACACTCTCTCCCATTCGCTAGTCTCTCATTCTAGCTTGGTTGAAGAGTGCGAGGCTCAGATGACGGATCAGTACATGATGGAGATTAGACAGAAGCTTATTGATGGCACATTCGAGGGTCAGAAGTATGACTTCAGACTCCACGATGATGACCTGATTAGGCTTAATGGCCGATTGTGTATACCGAGGAGTAGCGCTGAATTGAAGGAGCGCATATGAGTGAATCCCATTGTTCTACTACTTCGATTCACCCCGGAGCTTCAAAGATGTATAAGGTATGAAAAGATATTTTTGGTGGACTGGAATGAAAAAGGATGTAAATGACTATGTGTTGAGGTGTCTCACTTGTCAAGAACGTCAGTTTGAGCACCGACGGCCTGGTGGTATGGTTCACCAATGCCAGTGCCTGAGTGGAAGTTCCATGACATTTCTATGGACTTCGTAGTAGGGCTTCCGCCTACAAGGGGAGGTCTGAATATGATTTGGGTTGTTGTTGACCGACTGACCTAGGTGGCTCGATTCATACCGATGAAGGACACCTGGAAAGTGGCTAAGCTTGCAGAGCTCTTCGACAGAGAGATTGTAAGACATTATGGGGTACCAAAACGATTGTATCTGACAGAGATACCAGATTCTTATCGAGGTATTGGAAGTCTACACGAGAAGCACTGGGTACCGAACTGAAATTGAGTACAGCGTTTCACCCACAGACCGATGGTCAGAGTGAGCGCACCATCTAGACACTTGAGGATATGTTACGTGCATGTGCACTTGACTTTCAGACCAGCTGGATTGACAAGTTACATCTGATCGAGTTTAGCTACAACAACAGTTACCATGCTTCGATCAAGATGTCTCCCTTCCAGGCATTATACGGTAGACCATGCCGCACGCCATTATGCTGGGATGAGTCGAGTGAGACGGTTATTATAGGACCAGAGTATTTGGAGCAAGTTCAGGCAGAAGTTCGCCAGATCCGGGCTAACATGAAGGCAGCTCAGGATAGACAGAAGTCGTACGTAGATGTGCACAGACGTGACCTGGAGTTCGCCGTGGGTGATCAGGTATTTTTGAGAGTATCCCCCATGAAGGGAGTGTTTCGTTTTGGCCAGAAAGGCAAGTTAAGCCCGAAATATGTGGGGCCATATGTTGTGACGGAGCGGATCGGCCCGGTAGCTTACAGACTTGATTTACCCGCCGAGCTAGGCAAGGTACATGATGTATTTCATGTGTCCCAGTTGAAGAAATATATGTCTCATCCGTCTCATGTACTTCAGCCTGAAAGGCTAACCTTAGAGCCGACCATGCGATCAGTGGAGACTCCGGTACGCATTCTGGATACTAAGACTCGAGACACTTGCCATAAGTCTGTGAGACTGGTGAAGGTAATCTGGTCTAACTAGGACGTTAAGGAGGCCACTTGGGAGCTGGAAGATAAGATGAAGGCGAAGTACCCGTCATTGTTTACTTCTTAGAGTTTGTATGTATAGGGTACCGGGCGTACCCCTATTTAAGGGGGGTAGAGCCGTTTCGGTTATGTGTGTATGACATGTATTTGGATACATTGTCTGTGTTGTGTTGTTATGTTGTTACCCTGTTATGTTACAGACCGCTGAGTCTGAATGATGTTGTGATGTTTTGTTGTTTGGACCTTGTGTCTGATGTTATGTAAAGATGTTGTTAATGTTGTTATGGAAGTGTTGTTGATATGTGTTCCCGTGTTCTAATATTTAGGATATGTGGAAGTGTGAACTTTGGGGACAAAGTTCTTTTAAGGGGGGTAGATTGAAATACCCCAAACCTTAGTATGTTGTTTAAGCATCTAAATATGGTATATTAAGATTAAAAAGAGTCTTAGAAGCATTAGTAAGCAAATTAAACCATAGAAAACACAAAATGTGCTCTAAGGTCAATAAAGAGCCAAAATGTGCTCTAAGCTTGGGATAAGCTTGTTTAAGACCTAATGAACTTACCAAGACCTTATTTATATACTAATGAACATATTAAACCAATTAGCAAAGAAAACCAAGCTTGAAAACAAGTTAAAAACAAAATGCTTTAAGGAGTCTTAAAGCACATTTTTGAAAAATTGTCTTGTAAATGAGTTTTGAATGGCTAAATGTCCATCATTACTCTTTAATTAACATGTGTACTATATAGTATCACATTTGGAATTCTATATCAATGGGAAATCAAAAATTTCACATCTATGTGCCTTGTTTTTATGAATAGTAACTTTAATAAGCTAGTTTGTAACATATGTTGTTATAAGTAATTAAATTGACAAATAAAGACTAAAATACCCCTTATGTAATAAAGGGGGCCGGTTTTCTTGGGATGACTCATCCCCTTGTTAATTTGATAAGATAGAAAAATAGATAAAGTAAAACACTATTTACTTTACTTAAATATTTAAACTAACAAAACTTATCTTCACTTCTCCCTTCCTTCTTCATTTCCCACGGTTCCAAGCCTTCTTCAACCTCTCTTCTTTCTTTCATTCACGATTTGCAATAGTACTACACAAACTCCATCTTTGACCTCTTGTAATTCCTAGCTCACTTAACCAAATCAAAAACAAACACCACCATTCTCTTCCTCTCATCAAGCTCTTCATTCCTATCTTCTCAAAACTTCAAGACCACCATTTCGGTGCCATGGAGTTCCACCATTGAAGGAGCTTGAGCTTATATTTCTACACATTATTGATCTCCTTTGCTTCTAGGTAAGGAATCTCAAAGAAAAATGATGTTTCTTCCATGTTTTTATCTTGACCGAAAATCACCATTGATGGGGCTCATTATATTGCTTTGTTCTAGCTTCATTCCAACCTTTCAAGGACTAGGTGGGGTCCTCTCTTGATAGATATTCAAACTCTCTTCAAATACCAAGGTAAAACAACTATTTTAATGCTTTTGAAACAATGTAAAACCTAGGGTTTACAATGAGTTTAAGCTTGAAGCTTGAATGCTCATTATATTGTTTGTATAATGTATAGAAGTTGACAAGCTATCAAACATCCTTACCGGTTTTATAAGGAAACAAGAAAGAAGTTTGTGAGGAAAAAGAGGTAAATATGCTAACCTAATGTGGTTTAAAGTCTTAGGAGAAATGAGAGCATGTTGCTTGTTAAAAATGATCTAAGGAGCCAATGGTGAATGACTTAGAAGAATGCTCTTAAGGGCTTAGTAAAAGGGCATATGTATTGTTGAGTGTATTTGCAGGTCAAAGGCAAATATATTGTGGAAATTCAGTGTTTAAGATTTATGCATCTTAAGGGCCTAAGTGCCATGCAATTTAAATTATGCACTATATTGTAATGTAGTGTAACTTGGGTGAAACTTTGTGTGTGAGAGTGTTCTTGGTGAATTTAGGTGTTCTTGTGTGCTTAATGGAGAAAACAATGTGTTTTGGCTTAGTAATGTTCTAGGAGAACCCATGTCAAAAATTAGGTAATGTATAGGAGGTTATAAGTGTTTAAGAGAATTTTGGGAAACTAGGAAGTCTTGTGAAGGGCTAGGTATTTTACTAGGAAATAAACTATGTATTAAGATGTTTTAGAGTGCAAAAAGGACTTAGACATTGTCTTGAAGGTTTTAGAATACAGTGGGTGTTTAGGAATACACCAAAGTCATTTTGGAGTTGTTCTAGGACTCATGCAACTTTGGTAAACAAAGAGAAGGAATAAACTTGTAAGAGGAACTACAAGAATGACATATGGATTTTAGGTGTAAGAAAATATGCTTGAGAGGTGATGTGTAAATGGTGAGGAAATATTTTGGTATAATGGCTACAATAGGCATGAAACACCATTTAGAAACTTAAGGAGAAAATACTATGAATGTTAGAGGTTTGGGTGGAAATTGGTTAAGTATTTAAAGGCTTAGAAAATGAGTGTTTTGCCTTGTCCGAACATCCGTCCGGACATGGACGTTCGGACAGGCCCTGTTGCGTAAAAATTATCAGAGTCTCGACTTGTGTCCAACCTTTGGAAGTCCGGACACAAGTTCGGACGTACCTGCTTCTACCTTGAAATTTTCTCGACCCATGTCCGAACTTCCGAAGTCCGGACACAAGTTCGGACAGACGTCTGTTTTCAGTTTTGAGTCTCGACTTGCGTCCGAACTTGGGAAGTCTGGACACAAGTTCGGACAGGCCACTGTATGGACCAAAAATGTTGTTTTAAAGTAGGGAACATTGTCTAAAAATGGTGATTAACCTGTAATGATAATATGAGGATGTTTAAACTAAGTTAGGTGAGTTATAAAGACAATTCAAAGGTGAAGAGTTATAACAAGTGTGAAAATGAAATAAACTAGATATGTGAAGTAACAAGATAACAATGGACTAGTGCGTTAATTAACCGACGTTACTAATGTGTTTAGGATTCTCTCAAGGTGGAAACCAGTCGAAGCAAGGACCAAGGTATGGTTTTCTTGCAGTCTGTTGCCTACCGGTTTACACTGGCTTGTGTGTTGTTTGTTTTTCTGTGTGTTAATGACTTTGTAAGATTAAACCATGTAAAGAGTTTATAGTTGTTAAATATTATTATGTTGTTAAGTATGACTCTCTCTTCCCTTGTGTGTGTCTAACAAGACTTGACCTATTAATGAGAATTGTTTACTGAGTTCAATGTTGAACTACTAACAAGTGCTAACGGGGGAAGTGAGGAGTCCGGTCTGTTCCGGCCACGCGTGTGAGTATGGGAGTCGATGTCATAACCGGTTCGATTCTCTTTGTATGTTATGGTTGTTTTCCAATTTGGTTTCCAACCTTCCCTTTAGCTTAACCAAGGCTATTTTACTGACTCACGTCGGGCCACAGGGGCATACTATGTGTTGTTTCGGTGTGCTTGGATCACTATATCCGAGGCACCTTGTGTTAAGTTATCCGTTCAATCTAACAGGACGGTAACGAGTTATGTAACGAGCTTAGCATGAGCATGGCAACATTCTCTAGGCTCTCCATGGGAACTAATTGTATTGGTTCACTTCCTAAATGGAATTGTTCTTGTGTGTTATGTGTGATGTCGTGTACAATACCTATGTTATGATAATGCATATGTCGTGTGTTTTAAAATGAATGCCATGTCACCATGACAATTAGTTGCGCGTATCCCGGTAGCCGATGGGCTGCGCGTTAACCATACCAGCCAAGGGTTGCTGACCCCCTCGGGGGCTCCATATTTCTTTTACTGCAGGATGAGGATCGAAGAAGTGGAATGGCTTTAGATTCTAGGATGCAGGTTTACTTTTGGTTACTTTTGGATGTTGGGTCCGGGATGCGCCTGTGCTCCCGAGGCATTATGTATTTTGGTTGTGAACAGTTTACAGTGATGGTATATAGTGAAGGATGTAAGTAAATACTTGGTATTGTGTTTATGTATATATGGTTATTAGTTCTATGCTCGGGAGTCTGATCATCAGCCCGATACTCTGGTATTTATTCAGCCTTGTTAACCACGTGGGTGGTTGACGGTGTTGTAGCACCAATCGTTTAGTTAATGTTTAGTTATTTATTTCCGCTGCGATTTCAATTAGCTGTGAAGTACGTTGTAGGGGTGTTACATTTTGTTTTTTTTAAATAATTTCTTTAACGTAAACTGTAAAAAACGCTCTGATTGTAACAAAAGATTATAAACCCGTATTTATTGCGTTTGTATGTTGTAATTGTGACTCCATGTAATTTGGATGACATTTTACGTTATGTTTGACAAATTACAAACATTGGTACATTCAGAATGTCGTATTGAATTCGTAGTTAAAACGCCAATTTCGGGTGAAAAACACTCTAATTGTAATAAAAGACGTTAAGCCCTTTTTAATCAGATTTAAACGTTATAATTGCGACTTCACATAAGTTAAAGACATTTTACGTTGCGTTTGACTACATTACAAATGTTGTTTCACTTTCAGAACGACGTACTAAAATCACAGTTCAAAACGTCAATTTCGGGTAAAAATGCTCTAACTATATATAGCCTAACCTTCCTTAGAATATTCATTTTTCTCTTACTCTCTCTCTCTCTCCTCTCTCTCTTCCTTCAGAAGCTCTCTTGTGCCTGCCGGAGCGGCCGTCGGAGCCGCCACCCGCTGCCGCCACTCGCCGCCGCCAACGACCACGGGACCACCGCCGGAAAAATTTTTCGTTGAGTTTTTCAAAAAAAAAAAAAATCCAACCTCTAGATTTGGGTGTCCTGAGTATGAATTTGGTGTTAGTTTTTTGAAATTCAACATCAATTGAGCTAGATCTAGCATGGAAATTTCAGGTCAAACATGAAAATTTTGAAGATATAACAATGGGGTAAAGCACTACCGCGGCTCGACCTGTGTAACACCCCAACTGCTAATCCTTCCATTATCTTCTAATCATTCCCGTAATTTCCCTACTCGCAGCGGAATACTTACTTACTCCCGGCGGGTGATACAACGCCGTTAGCCACCCAAGACTAACAAGGCTACTACTACTTACAATGCCATATACTTACTTACACTTTGATTACCGAGTATACAAAATATATATAATTACATTCTAAGTCTATTCCCAAAAATTATGAGTGTAATACATCTACTCATTTATACCAATCACAATTTCATTATCCAAAAAGGTGTACCACATGGTACACCGGCTACTCAAAAAGGCCTTAGCCGTGTACAACTCGGTACACCATTCCAACCTACTAACTACCCCAAAAGAATTCCTTCCGGTCCTTACTCGACCATCACGCCTTGCGGGTACCTGTAGAATAAAAACATCACCCCAAGGGGCTCAGCTTACGCTACATATGATAACCGCATACCCCGTGTACTAGCGAGGGTACGACAACTATTTGGTCGAATACATGCGGTTCGTTTCATTCATACATACATACATGCTCATACTCAATACAATACAATACGTGCGTTTCACAACATACATACATTCAAGCATACAAGGAAGACATTTCAAGTCGGCCATTCATACTTACCAAATGCTCACCGCAATACGGAGATACACTTCCCCAATACATACATAAGGCTTGTTAGCTTCTTTACACACCAGGGTTAATCGGGTGTTCAATACTCTTTTACTCCAGGTCAATGACTTACAATAGTCAAGACCAATACTCATACAATACTTTACTTCTTACTTACTTTACTTAAGTCAAGTCGGTATGACCTCCGGGCAGGGATTACTACATCCCACCACCGGGCTTTAGGGTGACCCACTAATCCAGGATGCTACCCATTCAAGGGATTTAGTCCATGGAAAAGATTACAGCCAGGATTCGGATCCAACCTCTTGTGTTTTCTTATCCTCACGCGTGGCCGAAACTATATCGGACTTCTACTCATTCCATTTTACTCATTACTCAAGTTAGGAGTTAGATGGTTAGGAATTAGTAGAAGTCATTACTTCCATACCATACATAAATACACTACTCAAGTACACAACATTTACACATACTCTTCATTCTCATTCATATATTTCATGAATTATACAAACTAAATGTTCAAGAGAATACCACAAGAACAATATAGTTCAAACACAACTAAGTGCAATAAAAGTCCGATTCGTGCATTTATCTTATTGGTGATCACATAAACACACAAATCGGGGTAACCAAGTTAGGATACAGGGCATGAAGAAATCATACCGTTCACCGTCGTATTCGTACTACCCGGTTCCTTCGAGGTTCAACTATTTGATTCCTATACATACATGAAGTTGTATGATCAATGATCTATTATTGATCCAACTCATTTCCTTCATTAATACTTCCAATATATACTTACTACTTCTTTACACTCACACTTGATTATTGAAGAACCATCATTTTCCTTATTACCTCTTGTTGGGTGAAAACCTAACGGTAAATTGTTGTTGGGGGGTTAACCTAACGGCAAGTGTACCGGTCGATTATAGCAAGTTTAAATCTCGGAGTATTCCCTGAGTTTCGAACCAATGGAGGCAGTGTCTAGTTTAATTTCTACTTACACACAAAACAAGAATAATATAAAAGTAACAGGAAATTGGGGGTTTTTGTATGTGATGGTAAATGTTGTAAAGGAGTTCAATAAACAATAAATAATAGGTAAATAATTGATTTGATTTTTGTTTGATAAAGGAAATTCCAGTTTACTACTTCTCTCTAGAATTGCAATTTCTTCTCCTAAGTGATTTCTACAGAATTCTGAATAAAACCCTAGAATAAGGATAACTCGTATTCGGTCTCCCCCTCCACGAATTCTAATTAGCAAAGACCGAATCCTAACTCTCGTTATGAATCCACTGTTTACTAATTGCTTTAAGCATAGTCTAGATTAATGGTCAGCTAGTGGTTTAGAGGAATTACCATCTCTATACTAACTGGTTCCTTCCCTGTAGTGAATTGATAGCTGCAGTTCTCACTTATAAGCTAACAAACTAATAAACTCAATAATTGATCAGATTAAAAAGTTTAGGAATTCATAAGAGAAAAGAACTTTATTCTAAAGTACTGCAAAAAATCACAAAGGTTCAGAAATAATAAATCTAGAGATACATAGTAAACCGAAATTAAAAGTGACTACTCAGCCATAGACATAATAACAATGCTCAATATAAACAGCATAAGGATAGAGGGATTTAGCAGAAAAACTGATTTTAGAAGCCATCGCCGATTCTGCAATTTCCATTCTTGTATGTGTCACGTCCGGATATCTGGGGTCGGACGCCGATCCGGACGCGTTCTTCAGGGTCTGTCCGGATCCGGACGTCAATCCGGACGCGGCTAAATGAGGCACCGTGAGCAGGTTTCTGTCTGTGAGTGAGGGAGAAGAGTTACGGAGAAAGGTTAGTGAATGGAGATGAAGGGTTTATCGTGGATGAGCAGGTAATATTGAGGGAGAGGAGGAGAGTGTAATGTTTAGACTGGAGCGTCAGGTACGATTTGAAATGGAAGCAGGAGTAGGGTTTAAATAGGCATAGAAATAAACACAGGTTAGTGGTGAGTTTGGTGAATGTGGTAAGTGGGTAATTGATTGAGCATGGATGCGTGTTAATTAATGTTAGGCATGGGCTAAACCGCCGCTCGGCTGATAATTGCGCCGAAAGGCTAATTATCAGCGTGATGCGTTTTTATTTTTTCGTTTCTGCGTGACGTCCGGATTTGTGTCCGGATCCGGACGTAAGACAACGGTTTTAGATCTGAAACTCGGGTAATGTCCAGATCTGTGTCCGGATCCGGACAAGACACAGAACTTTTGGAGCTGGATCTCGGGTCACGTCCGGCTTGCGTCCGGATCCGGACATGTGACGTCCGGATTTGCGTCCGGCCATCTTGACCTGGACGTGACCAATATTTACGTCTCTTCTCCTGATTTGTTCCCTGTTTGTTGCGTGGTAATCCTTATGACGTAAAATCTTCATTTCCATGGGGTTTTCTTATATTTAACACATAAAATGCGCCAATTCATATCAAAACATCAATCTTAGGAAAAACACAGAATAAGTGGGAAACATTGCTTAAATTGTTGCAGATTATAAGGTAATTAAGCCCTAAAAAGCCTATATGTTTCACACTTATCACCTCTTAAACTTGCTTCCTTACCCATTTACTTATTTTCTTACCACCATTACTACTTCATTTATGGTGTACTACTACATATATATGCATATATGTGTGTAGGCATATATATATATATACATATGATTACTATAACCATATAGTAATAATATATTTTTTTTTGTTTTGACTCGACCGACCTTACAGGGTCGGACCCAAGGTCGGTCGAAGTCAGTAAGTTTCATCGCTGAAAAATTCAGACCCGACCGACCTTGCAAGTCCGGACCCCAAGGTCGGTCCAAGTCAGAAATTTCTGGTTTCAAAAATTTAAGACCCGACCGACCTTTTAAGTCTGGTCCCAAGGTCGGTCCATTCCAGTAGGTTTCAGACGGGAAAATTTCTGGTCCGACCGACCTTGCAAGTCCGGTCCCAAGGTCGGTCCATTCCAGTAGGTTTCAGACGGGAAAATTTCTGGTCCGACCGACCTTGTAAGTCCGGTCCCAAGGTCGGTCCATTCCAGTAGGTTTCCGTCTTTGTATTTCAGGGCTCGACCGACCTTGCAAGTTCGGTCTCAAGGTCGGTCCGGCCCAGTACTTCAGTTTTAAAATCTGTTTTTGGTGTTTTACTTTCCCATTGCTTCCCTAACCTTTGCCAATACATTCCCCACATGTTTAACACTCACTAAACCCTCTAAATCACCTTAGTTCATCCACCAAACCCATTGCTCAATCCTAGATTCACTTACACATTTTTCCTCATTTCAATCCAACACTCATACTAGTTTTCATTTCACTAATGCTACAGATTTTGTCCTTCCCTCTTGTGCTACAAATTTTCACCCAAACTTTTATCCTCCAATACTCCCTCCACTAATGCTACTCCTAGAATTCAAAATACATTACCTTACACTCTAGTTCTTCTCATTACCTAAATCCTTTTTAAATCTGTTTCAAGACACTAAACTACTCCCTTTACAATCTCCAAATACACCTAGTTACCACCTAGGTTATTCCTTCTTCTCAAACACTTAAGTCCTCTCGTTTCTAGGCAAAATTTGACATAGTCTCCCCTATATTTTTAGCATTACCCACACATTGTTTCAGCTCACAAATTGCTCATTCCTACACCTGTTTATCCGATGCATTATACACACATTTCAACTCCACTACAACACAATAAAATTCCTGCACATACACATTCCATTCCCAATATTTTCCCAAGCTTTTAAACATCATTTAAAAACTTCAAAACTGTTACATTACCTTTCCTCATTATACTATGGCATACTCATTACTCATTACCAATTATATTACTCATTTCACTGCTTAAAAACGGTTACATTACACAATACAAAACTAGTTCAAGGTAAGAGTAATTACCTTGTCTTACTAGTTTTTCTTTCTTTCCTTTCCTTTCCTCTTCCTTCTTTCTTTCTCTCTTGTTCTCGGTTCCAATGGGTTTCACACACCAATGCTACAGCCCATATCAACATACACAACTACTTAGAAAACTACCTTTACTAATCTTGGGTTTACGCTTGTTTAAAGTTTAACGTGTAGCATTACCTTCCAATGGATAGATGAAGTGGTGGACAACAACCAAAGCAAGATTCCAACACCAATGAGAAAGCCAAAATCGGCTAGAATACAAGGCACCAAACAAGGGTTTAGTTTGAATTTTCGTTTTGCCAACAAGGGCTAGAAAAGGATGGGTTTTCAAGAATATTTTTACCTCAAAATGACAAGGAGGTGAAGGTGCTTCTAATGGTATTACTCAAGCTCCAAATGCAACACACCCATGGAGATGAAGTTGGTTGTTTTCGATTTTTGTAAAAGGGGGAATACTCTCCTTGATGAGAGGAAGACAATGGTACAATTTTAATTGTATTTGGACAAGGAATGAGCTTGAACAAGAGGAGAGAAGGTGAGTTTTTTATGGGTTTTCTTCAAGCCACCATGGCTGTCGAGACAGGGAGAAAGAAATTCAAGAAGGAGGGAGGGTGTGTATGTGAGAGAGTGAGGGGTAGAGGAGAGAGAGTGCCCAACTCCCCCTTTCTATTCCTTCCACTTTATGTGTTTGTCTTTTAGCAAATAAGGGAAAAGTTAAGAGAGTGTGAGAGAGAGGGGCAAATCGGCCACCCTATACACACACACACACACACACACACATTTTTTATTTTTATTTGCAACAGTGGACACATTAACTTTGTTTATTTACACTCTTACCCCACAACTTCCCGGTTGTTACAGTTTTTTACTAACCGGACCCGTTTTCCGGAATTTTCTCGTTTAATTAATTTTATTGGTTCCCAACCTTTATTACTGTTTATCAATGACTAATTGGTTGACCAAAATCATTACGAGTCTATTTGACTCGCTTAAAGTCGCGTTTTCCCGGTTTCCTCGAAAAACGCGCTTTAAGGTTCGTTTATGCTTTTAACCCATTTTAAAGGTCCGTTTTCTTCGGGATTTGTTCCCTCATGTTTATTTAGATATAATTAAGCCTTTAAAATTATAATTAGCCTAATTAAACACTGTTTTTAATTACGGGGTATTTCAGTCTACCCCCCTTAAGGAACTTTGCCCTCAAAGTTGCTCAAGGTTTATGGTTTACCATTTCTACTCATTTGGCAAGCCAATTGCCACATTGCACTCTACTACCACCTTACGAGGTGTTCACAATTCTTACACTACAAGCATACATCAATTCAAATACCATACACAATGCACAATCCAATTCACACATTCCACAATACATTTCACAATACCATTCACCACACTCTTCGCATTGTCATTCGTGTCATATACCGTACAACACTAATGCATTACTCATTACACACATACCATACTCATTGTACTACATACTAGATACTACTAGCACTACATTGTGCCAACAAAATACAATTACAATACATACATACTATGCAATGCTAACCCAAAGCAATGCAAAAGCAAAAAGGCTCTACCCCCCTTAAAAGGGGTACGCCCTGTACCCTCCGTACTATACGGATACTAGACATCTAGTCTACAAATAGATTTGGGTACTTCTCCTTCATGGCGTCTTCTAATTCCCAAGTTGCTTCCTCGACATCGTGGTTAGACCACAAGACCTTCACCATTCGTACAGATTTATGGCGAGTGTCTCTTGTCTTCGTGTCAAGGATTCGTAGTGGAGTCTCGACATATCTCATCGTCGGCTCTAGGGATAGTTGCTCGGGTTCTAATACATGAGAGGGATCGGCTATGTATTTCTTGAGTTGTGATACATGAAAGACATCATGAACACGCCCCAATTCTTCAGGCAATGCTAGCCTATAAGCTACGGCTCCAATCCTCTCGGTAATTGTGTACGGGCCTACAAATTTCAGGCTCAGCTTGCCCTTCTTGCCAAATCAAAAGACGCCCTTCATAGGTGAAATGCGCAAGAACACTTGGTCTCCCACGGCAAACTCAAGGTCGCGTCGTTGCACATCCGCATAGGATTTCTGTCGGTCTTGGGCTGCTTTCATATTTGCTCGGATTTGCTGAACTTCAGCTTGTACTTGTTCTAAATACTCCGGTCCTATGATGACCGCTTCACTTGACTCATCCCAACACAACGAGGTACGGCAAGGTCTACCATACAAAGCTTGGAAAGGCGACATCTTAATCGAACCATGGTAGCTATTGTTATACGAAAACTCGATAAGGTGAAGCTTATCAATCCAGCCCCCTGGAAGTCTAAGGCACATGCCCTAAGCATATCCTCTAGTGTCTGGATGGTCCTTTCTGTCTGACCGTCGGTCTGTGGATGGAAGACGGTGCTAAGCTTCAACTCAGTACCCAGCACTTCCCGTGATGCTCTCTAGTATCTCAAAAGAAATCTGGTGTCGCGGTCAGATATTATGGTTTTCGGGACTCCGTGGTGTCGGATGATCTCCTTGTCGAATAGCTCCACGAGCTTCGCCACCTTCCAGGTGTCCTTCATCGGTACGAATCGGGCAACCTTGGTGAGACGATCGACTACTACCCAGATCATGTTGAGTCCTCCCTTAGTCGGTGGGAGTCCAACAACAAAATCCATGGAGATATCATGAAATTTCCACTCTGGAATTGGCATGGATTGTACCATTCCTCCCGGTCTTCGGTGCTCGAATTTCACCTTCTGGCAAGTGAGACACCTCAGAACATACTCAGTCACGTCGGATTTCATTCCTGACCACCAGAAGTACCTCTTCATGTCTTTGTACATTTTAGAGGCACCCAGATGGACATGCAATGTGGAACAATGTGACTCTCGCAGAATGCGATCCCTTAGCTCAGCATTGCTTCGGGGGATGCATAATCTACCATTCAATCGGATTAGACCATCTTCATGTAGTTTGAAGTCGTACTTTCAGCTCTCGAAGGTACCATCGGTGATTTTCTGTCTGATTTCCGTGAAGTAAGGGTCACTCAACTGAGCGTCTCACACCTCGTCAACCAAGCTAGAAGAAGCGAGTAGCGAATGGAGCGAGTGTGCTCGACGACTCAGGGCGTCGGCTACAACGTTTGCCTTCCCTTCTTTATACTGGAGGTTGATGTTGTAATCTGAGAGGAACTCCATCCACCTCCTCTGTCTTAGATTCAGTTCTTTCTGTGTGAATACATACTGTAAGCTTTTGTGGTCATAGTAGATGGTGATGCTTACCTCATAGAGATAGTGTCGCCATATCTTCAAGGCGAAGACAATGGCTCCTAACTCTAGATCGTGTGTCGGGTAATTCTCCTCATGCTTTTTCAGCTAGCGGGAGGCGTAAGCTACTACCTTGCCATGCTGCATGAGTACGCATCCCATTCCCTTGCCCAATGCATCACAATACACCTTAAATCCCTCTGTGCCCTCTGGAAGAGTGAGAATTGGCGCTGAGGTCAATGAGTCCTTTAGGCTCTGGAAGGATACCTCACACTCGTCTATCCATACAAACGGTGCATCTTTCATCATCAATGACGTCATGGGCTTAGCGACTTTTGAGAAGTCCTTTACAAACCTCCGATAATAACCGGCTAAACCAAGAAAGCTCTGGATGTCGGTAACAGTCTTAGGTCTAGGCCATGATCGTACTGCTTCGATTTTGGATGGATCTACTAAAATACCCGCGCTCGAGATGACATGACCGAGGAATGATACCTGATCTAGCCAAAACTCGCATTTGGAGAATTTCACATACAGCTGATTCTCACGCAGTGTCTCAAGTACTCTTCTCAAATGGTTTTCATGCTCTTCTGCTGACTTCGAATATACCAGGATGTCATCGATGAATACTACTACTGAAGTGTCCAGCTGATCACTGAATAACCGATTCATTAGGTCCATGAATTTGGCTGGTGCGTTAGACAAACCGAATGGCATCACCGTAAATTCGTAGTGGCCATATCTTGTTCGGAATGATGTTTTCTCAATGTCTTGCTCTTTGATAGCAATTTGGTGATATCCGGATCGGAGATCAATCTTAGAAAAGACTGAAGCTCCCTTCAACTGATCGAACAGGTCGTCAATGTGTGGTAATGGATACTTGTTCTTTACAGTGACCATATTCAATTCGCGGTAGTCGATGCAGAGGCGGAGACTACCGTCATTCTTCTTAACAAAGAGGACCGGTGCTCCCCAGGGTGATACGCTTGGGCGTATGAACCCTTTGTCGAGTAAATCACGTAGTTGCTCTTTAAGCTCTGTCATTTCTGCAGGTGCCATACGGTATGGTGCCCTAGCAATGGGACCAGTACCCGGTACAAGGTCAATTTTGAACTCTACTGCTCTCTGTGGTGGCATACCAGACAGCTCCTTCGGGAATGCATCCGGAAATTCTGAGACTACTGCTACATCATCACTGAATTCTGGATCTCTCTCCAGATCTTGTACATGGCATAAATACACATCATGTCCTTTTCTGAGCTCTCGGTACATTGCTATAGAGGAGATGACTGTAGTTGAAGGCTCTCTCGGTCTCTGGCGGTATGAAACAGTGACCCCAGATGGACTCTTGAGCAGCAATCGGTGCTCGGCGCATAGGATTCTCCCCTTGTGCCGCTCCAACCAGTTCATTCTGATTATTAAGTCGAATCCCAACCCGTTGAATTCAATGAAAGAGATGGTAAACGCTTCGCCTTTGACTCGAATTGTGGCGGTGTGGTAGTACTTAGTACACTTTACTCGCTCCATCGACGAGAGAGTAACCAAGAAGTTTGGTAGCTCATCTGCGTCTAGCCCCAACCTCTTCGCCAATGATGGCGATACAAAGGTGTGAGAGGCGTCGGAGTCAAATAGTACTAAGGCTTCGATGCCGTTTACTAGGAATGTTCCCGTTAGAATGGTGCCGCTTTTGCCGGCTTGTTCTTCGGTGAGGATACTCAGGTTACCTTCGGTACCGAGTCCACAACCTATTGATTCATAAGATTATAAGTAACGATGGTGGAACGCAAGTGGAATTAAATAACCAACACTGCTTTTATTGAATAAACCAACCATCATACATACTATGTCTCTAATACACGTTACTACTGGGTTACATGCTACTACTAGATTAATACTTTCTAAAGGTAAGGTTCAGGCGTCCTGGTTTCATGTGTGTGGCATTGATTATTGCCGGTGGTGCCGTATTCAACTTGATCTTCTTGATCTCGTGATACAGCAACCTTGATTTTCCACCCATGATTAGAACATCTCCTGATCTCAATACCAATTTCTCTGCGAGGTCCATATGCTTCTGCTCGCTATACCAGAATACGGCGTCATCACCAATGGACCAAGACACTACGGGCACTCCTAGTTCAAGAGATTCTGCAGTCTCGTCCTTATCTTGGTGTAAGCCAAGTCGTCCTTCTTTCTCATAGAAGTTGACAATACATAGATCTGCTTCAAGTGCAGGGATTGGTTCATCTTCACATTGTCATGCGATTTCTACAGCTTGAGTAACAAGCGTTTGGTATTCGGTGGGTATTGATGGAGGTGTTGCTCCGTCTCCTGCTCGTGTCTTCTGGTATGTCTTGGTATAAGGGTTCCAATCCTTTCCCAAGCACATCATTTTCAGCTTCATTGTAGCTCCACCGGGGAATTCGGGTGTATAAAATACTCCTGGACCCATTCCTAGTTCGTTGCATCGTCGGATGATTGAAACTTGTGCTTTGGGTGTCAGGTATCCTTTTAATATGATCATACCTGGGCGGATGACCTGACACTGCTCGTTGTTGAAGTGGTGAGTGGTGATGTCGGTCTCTTCATGAGGTGGGTTTGAAGGTATTGGGTAACAGATAAGGAATTTCCCTAAGGTGGTAAATTTCATCTAGTGTGAGTTCTAGGCTCACTAATTCATTTCATACTCAATACATACTTCCATTTTACTTACTCATGCTCAATTTCATACTTCAAGTACTTACGCATTCATGCATCCATTCATACAGATATTTCAATACTTAGACATGCTCTTCAAGGATTAAAGGTTACGGTGAATACCTGGGCCGGATTTAGTACCGGTCCCGTCACGGTCAATGATGTGCAAGGCCGGCTGTCTCTGCGGTGCACCCTTCTGCGGACCCCGGGACCCCTGTCCTTGTGAGGTGTGCCGGGCATGACCATCGCCAGATGCAACCTCCTTGCCTTCACGCTACTGGTAGCCCTGATAGTTGCCCTTGGGCTTCGAGTTTTCTGGGCATGCATTAGCACGGTGCCCCGGCTTCTGGCAGTTGTAGCAGCGGATCTCCCTTCCTTGGCAATCGGTGCCGGGATGATCCATGTTGCAGTTTCAGCACACATAGCTGCGGCCATCATTTTGGCCCTTGCCATGGCCAAATCCAGAATCTATAGCTTCCAAGTTAGCGAGGTTCGGTATACTTACAATACTCCATATACATACTATTTCACAAGTGTACTAATTTGATTTCGGGTTCTTACCCTTGTAGGGCTGAGACCTCAGTGGCTTCGCTGCCACTGGTGGAGTGTAGGCAAGCTGCAATGGCTCAGCTGCCTTGCCCTTCTCAGCATGGGCACTGCCGTCTCCAGAGGTGTTCTTCTGGTGGGAGTACTTCCCCTTCTTCTTCTTCTTCTTCTTCCATGGTTTCCTTTGGTTTTGGTCATCGGAGTTGTTACCCTTGCTGCTCACCTTGCGCTTCTGCGCTTGCTTCTCATCTCTTAGCTGGCAGGTGATCTCAACTCGAGATGCAGCGTGGTAACACTCCTGAATTACTTGGTATTAGGTTACACATTTACATACGGGGGATACTAATTCACATTGCTCATGGCTTTTAAGGGTTCAACGTTGTTTACCTGAAGGGAGGTAAACCGTGCGAATCCCATGCCATACCGGAGTCGATGGTTCAATCCGCCATAGAAGCGGACGACCAAGACTTGGCCGGTATACCCGAGGTCGGGTAGAAGTCTGAGAAGAGAGGTGAAGGTGCGGTAATACTCATCAACCGTCATCTTCTCCGTCATCTTCAAGGCATCGAGCTCAAGCCGTTTCTTGGTCTTGACATGCTCGGGATAGTACTTTGATCGGAGGAGAGAGGTGAATGCTTCCCAACCGAATGCGGGGTCGGCTACGTGCTCGGCCTTGACGAGCTTCCACCAGTCCATAGCCGCGTCCTTGAGGTAATACACAGCTATCCTCACTCGAACTCCAGTGGGAGTCTCAAGTGTCTTGAATGCCATCTCCATCTCGGAGAGATAGGCCTCGAGCTTGGCGGGGTCGCTCTCGCCTCTAAAGCATGGAGGTCGAAGGTCGGCGACTGCCTTTACCCAATTGGTCTCACGGGGTTGAGGTGTGTCGGGCTGCTGTTGTTGTTGCTGCTGTTGATTTTGTTGTGTTTGTTGTACAGCGGTAATTACTTGCGGTAGCATCTGTGCTACTGTGGCGGCGACGATTTCAGCTATCGTCTGCGCGCCCGGTCCATCGTAGGCCCCTCCTCTGGGTCGGCCTGGACCTCGTCCTAACATCTGAACAAGTGTGGATTACATTAGATACTGTGACCTTGTGGTCTTGATTCAAACAATGGTATCGTCTTTGCAGACGTCAAGGGTATCCGTTATCATTAACGGTCATTCCTAGTTAGGTTTCTAGTTCTCCGTTGTAAAACAGTTTATAACCTAACTCGGTAATCACTACACTCGGTACTCTAATCATTAGAGCGAGACTTTGCTCTGATACCACTTTTTTGTAACACCCCAACCGCTAATCCTTCCATTATCTTCTAATCATTCCCGTAATTACCCTACTCGCAGCTGAATACTTACTTACTCCCGGTGGGTGATACAACGCCGTTAGCCACCCAAGACTAACAAGGCTACTACTACTTACAGTAACGATCTTACGATTAGAATATACCGAATACATACTACTTACCTTACAATGCCATATACTTACTTACACTTTGATTACCTAGTATAAAAAATATATATAATTACATTCTAAGTCTATTCCCAAGAATTATGAGTGTAATACATCTACTCATTTCTACCAATCACAATTTCATTATCCAAAAAGGTGTACCACATGGTACACCGGCTACTCAAAAAGGCTTTAGCCATGTACAACTCGGTACACCATTCCAACCTACTAACTACCCCAAAAGAATTCCTTCTGGTCCTTACTCGACCATCACGCCTCGCGGGTACCTGTAGAATAAAAACATCACCCCAAGGGGCTCAGCTTACGCTGCATATGATAACCGCATACCCCGCGTACTAGCGAGGGTACGCCAACTATTTGGTCGAATACATGCGGTTCGTTTCATTCATACATACATACATACATGCTCATACTCAATACAATACAATACATGCGTTTCACAACATACATACATTCAAGCATACAAGGAAGACATTTCAAGTCGGCCATTCATACTTACCAAATGCTCACCGCAATACGGAGATACACTTCCCTAATACATACATAAGGATTGTTAGCTTCTTTACACACCCGGGTTAATCGGGTGTTCAATACTCTTTTACTCCAGGTCAATGACTTACAATAGTCAAGACCAATACTCATACAATACTTTACTTCTTACTTACTTTACTCAAGTCAGGTCGGTATGACCTCCCGGGCAGGGATTACTACATCCCACCACCGGGCTTTAGGGTGGCCCACTAATCCAGGATGCTACCCATTCAAGGGATTTGGTCCATGGAAAAGATTACAGCCAGGATTCAGATCCAACCTCTTGTGTTTCCTTATCCTCACGCATGGCCGAAACTATATCGGACTTCTACTCATTCCATTTTACTCATTACTCAAGTTAGGAGTTAGATGGTTAGGAATTAGTAGAAGTCATTACTTTCATACCATACATCAATACACTACTCAAGTACACAACATTTACACATACTCTTCATTCTCATTCATATATTTCATGAATTATACAAACTAAATGTTCAAGAGAATACCACAAGAACAATATAGTTCAAACACAACTAAGTGCAATAAAAGTCCGATTCGTGCATTTATCTTATTGGTGATCACATTAACACACAAATCGGGGTAACCAAGTTAGGATACAGGGCATGAAGAAATCATACCGTTCACCATCGTATTCGTACTACCGGGTTCCTTCGAGGTTCAACTATTTGATTCCTATACATACATGAAGTTGTATGATCAATGATCAATTATTGACCCAACTCATTTCCTTCATTAATACTTCCAATATATACTTACTACTTCTTGACACTCACACTTAATTATTGAAGAACCATTCTTTTCCTTATTACCTCTTAAACTTGCTTCCTTACCCATTTACTTATTTTCTTACCATTACTACTTCATTTATGGTGTACTACTACATATATATGCATATATGTGTGTAGACATATATATATATACATATGATTACTATAACCATATAGTAAAAATATATATTTTTTTGTTTTGACTCGACCGACCTTACAGGGTTGGACCCAAGGTCGGTAGAAGTCAGTAAGTTTCATCGCTGATAAATTTAGACCCGACCGACCTTGCAAGTCTAGTCCCCAAGGTCGGTCCAAGTCAGAAAGTTCTGGTTTCAAAAATTTAAGACCAGACCGACCTTGGAAGTCCGGTCCCAAGGTAGGTCCATTCCAGTAGGTTTCAGACGGGAAAATTTCTGGTCCGACCGACCTTGCAAGTCCGGTCTCAAGGTCGGTCCATTCCAGTAGGTTTCAGACAGGAAAATTTTTGGTCCGACCGACCTTATAAGTCCGGTCCCAAGGTCGGTCCATTCCAATAGGTTTTCGTCTTTGTATTTCAGGGCTCGACCGACCTTGCAAGTTCGGTCTCAAGGTCGGTCCGGCCCAGTACTTCAGTTTTAAAATCTGTTTTTGGTGTTTTACTTTCCCATTGCTTCCCTAACCTTTACCAATACATTCCCCACATGTTTAACACTCACTAAGCCCTCTAAATCACCTTAGTTCATCCACCAAACCCATTGCTCAATCCTAGATTCACTTACACATTTTTCCTCATTTCAATCCAACACTCATACTCGTTTTCATTTAACTAATGCTATAGATTTTGTCCTTCCCTCTTGTGCTACAGATTTTCACCCAAACTTCTATCCTCCAATACTCCCTCCACTAATGCTACTCCTAGCATTCAAAATACATTACCTTACACTCTAGTTATTCCTTCTTCTCAAACACTTAAGTCCTCTCGTTTCTAGGCAAAATTTGACATAGTCTCCCCTATATTTTTAACATTACCCACACATCGTTTCAGCTCACAAATTGCTCATTCCTACACCTGTTTATCCAATGCATTATACACACATTATAACTCCACTACAACACAATAAAATTCCTGCACATACACATTCCATTCCCAACGTTTTCCCAAGCTTTTAAACATCATTTAAAAACTTCAAAACGGTTACATTACCTTTCCTCATTATACTATGGCATACTCATTACTCATTACCAATTACATTACTCATTTCAATGCTTAAAAACTGTTACATTACACAATACAAAACTAGTTCAAGGTAAGAGTAATTACCTTGTCTTACTAGTTTTTCTTTCCTTTCCTTTCCTTTTCTTCTTCCTTCTTTCTTTCTCTCTTGTTCTCGGTTCCAATGGGGTTCACACACCAATGTGACAGCCCATATCAACATACACAACTACTTAGAAAACTACCTTTACTAATCTAGGGTTTATGCTTGTTTAAAGTTTAACATGGAGCATTACCTTCCAATGGATAGATGAAGTGGTGGACAACAACCAAAGCAAGATTCCAACACCAATGAGAAAGCCAAAATCGGCTAGAATACAAGGCACCAAACAAGGGTTTAGTTTGAATTTTCGTTTTGCCAACAGGGGCTAGAAAAAGATGGGTTTTCAAGAATATTTTTACCTCAAAATGACAAGGAGGTGAAGGTGCTTCTAATGGTAGTACTCAAGCTCCAAATGCAACACACCCATGGAGATGAAGTTGGTTGTTTTCGATTTTTGGAAAGAGGGGAATACTCTCCTTGATGAGAGGAAGACAATGGTACAATTTTTATTGTATTTGGACAAGGAATGAGCTTGAACAAGAGGAGAGAAGGTGAGTTTTGTGTGGGTTTTCTTCAAGCCACCATGTCGAGAGAGGGAGAAAGAAATTCAAGAAGGAGGGAGGGTGTGTACGTGAGAGAGTGAGGGGTAGAGGAGAGAGAGTGCCCAACTCCCCCTTTTCTATTCCTTCCACTTTATGTGTTTGTCTTTTAGCAAATAAGGGAAAAGTTAAGAGAGTGTGAGAGAGAGGGGCAAATCGGCCACCCTATACACACACATTTTTGATTTTTGTTTGCAACAGTGGACACATTAACTTTGTTTATTTACACTCTCACCCCACAACTTCCCGGCTGTTACAGTTTTTTACTAACCGGACCCGTTTTCTAGAATTTTCTCATTTAATTAATTTTATTGGTTCCCAACCTTTATTACTGTTTATTAATGACTAATTGGTTGACCAAAATCATTACGAGTCTATTTGACTCGCGTAAAGTCGCGTTTTCCCGGTTTCCTCGAAAAGCGCGCTTTAAGGTTCGTTTATGCTTTTAACCCGTTTTAAAGGCCCGTTTTCTTCGGGATTTGTTCCCTCATGTTTATTTAGATATAATTAAGCCTTTAAAATTATAATTAGCCTAATTAATCACTGTTTTTAATTACGGGGTATTTCAACCTGGGCGAAGGAGAGCCGTGCCGTGGCTCTACCTGGAATGAGGCGAGCAGCTGGGCGGCTCGAGATGGGTAAAGGCGAGCAACCATGGGGCTTGCGCTGGAGGCGAGGAGAAGTGCTCCTCTACTGGGATAAAGGCGAGCACCTACGGTGCTCTACTAGGACAGAGGCGAGCGCCTGTGGTGCTCTTCTGGGACGGAGGCGAGCAACGGAGCGGCTCGCGTTTACAGGCGAAAATTCGCTGGGGCAGGGCGAGGAGTAGGGCGGCTCGCGGGTACTAAGGTAGAGCCCCTGCGCGGCTCGCCTGGGCTGTAGTAGAGCCCTTGCATGGCTCTCCTTGGCAGGATTAGAGCCCCTGTGCTGCTCGCCCCTGTTTTTTTTTTAATTGTTTACTAAAGCCCAACAATTGGGCTTTTCCCTTATTTTTTTATAATATTTTTTATGTTGAATTTTAATATTATGAATGAATTATAACTGTGATATTCATATATAGTGATGGATCGACTGAAAAATAGTGCAAAATGTATACACGAAGAAGAAGAAGAAGAAGAAGAAGAAAGACAGGGCTATGGAGCAGCCTATGACGGCCTCGTACCGTCGCGGTGCACGTGCTCCTCGTGAAGGGCCCATAATCCTGCCCCCCTCATGGAAGCACCACGCCACTCATCGTTCCATCCGGGTCAATATTTCAATGACCCGGCGTTTCAGATACCTACACTACCAAGGGAAACAGTGGATGACTCGGCGATGTACGATCATATACCAAAGAGACGCATGCCAGTGTTGTCATCATCTAGTAGTGCTTGGTCTGAAGAACCACTGCACAGCGCTATCTACAACATCTCCGGCGAAGGAAGCCACCAGATTGCTCCCTTAGAAACCCAGACGTCAGGCGGTGGTAGTTCATCATGTCTACCATGCCCATCACGCGCACGTGCTGATGAGGACCATGTGATGACCAAGTGTTCTCCACATGTTGATGACGATGGTGGTGGTGCTGATGATGATGATGACTCACCCGACGTGGATGAGGAAGAGGATGATGAAGATGATGATGTCATGGATCAGGAGGATGACACTGACGAGGAAGCAGCGCTAGCGATGGTTCCAGTGATTCCTACCTCATGGAAGTTGACAGAGGAGCCAGTCCTTGGTGGTCCACTACTCACTAGTGTTATCACTAGCTTCGGGGGTCATGTAGCGCTTGACTTATGGACCTCGACTCAGGTATATTCTCTATCTTCTTCTATATTTGATCGTGTAAATCACACTACATTTTATAAGTGCTAAATATTGGTCATTATCTAGGATCGTGGGGTTTTCAGTTCCAAATCCCTTAAGGCGGTGCTTACTAGCTGGCCAAAAGATAAAGTTTCTTGCAAAAGAGCAAGGAACATGATTAAGTATTCTGGTATACAGTACCTACATGATATTACAATGCCACACAACAATATGTCTCTCATCAGTGCTTTGTGGAGAGGTGGCAGCCTGATACGAACTCATTCCATATGTCATTCGGTGAGATGACGATTACCCTGCACGATGTGTGGATGATACTGTAAATCCCCATCGTTGGCCGTCCATTGCTTGGGCAGTCATCCACCCTTGAGCTGAAGGAAGTAATGGTTGATTGTCTTGATTTTGGGGGAGATGTTGAAACTATGATAGAGACACTGTGGAATACCGGTGTTGTATCCATTACGGGCTTGTTGCAGCACTGTAGGGATGGACATGAAGACCCAATGAAGCAGGCATGTGGTTGGTTGTATCATCTGATCGGTACCACCATATTAGCTGGAAAATCACATGGTCGTCTGAGTCCACGGCTATTTTGGTTAGTAGCTCCCATGAAACGTGCTAAGAAGCTTAATAAATATTCATGGGGAGCTGGTACTCTTGCATGGTTATATCGCCAGCTCAGGATTGCCTCTCGTGCTGGCTCCAGTGGAATAGGTGGTTGTATGACATTGCTTGAGGTATGTGTCCTAATGTGGATCTAGTATCTGATGACTCATTGAGTATTAATAATTGGTACTGCTTAATCATTTTATTGTTTTTTATATGTGCAATGCTGGATTTATGCGTACTTCCCTACTTTAAGACCAATGATTAGCCCGGACTGGCGTGCTCATGATGACAGACCTTGGGCTCTAAGATGGGTGAGATCTAACTCTCAAGTTCATGATCATCATTCACTGCAAGGCTATCATGAGCATCTAGATGCTTTGACTGCTCTTAATGTAAGTGTTTGTAGTTGCTAACACATTAAACCATTATTATTTTTATCTTTCGTTGTTGTTTACATTTTACTATCAAACATTGTAGATTGATTGGTTGCCCTACGGTCGGGAAAATGTTAATGTTCATGGAGGACGTATATGGTACAGAGGTACCATACAGATTATGGGGTTGAATGAGCCGTACATGGCAGGGCGTTGTCTACGCCAGTTTGGGTACATTTAGGGTATCCCTGAACCTCCTATTAGACCTAACCCAAGGTCCGAAAAAAAAGGAAAAAACAACCATACACCTGTATATACCGCCTATGTATAGTGTATGGGATAACACACCTAAAGTGCTAGTTCCAGGGTATGAGTGTACAAGTGCGCGGTTGCATGCTTGCAACCCACTCTACCTAGATTGGTACACCAAGCACACACATCCGAAGATCCTAAACCCTGAGAGTTATGAGACCACATTGGTTCATCGTTTGGATCCCGCGCTAGTAAGTCATATTTTTATAGTACATCATGAAATATCACTTTTATTTTTTATGTGTACTTACCTGACCAAGTGTGTTGCAGCTGCTGTCTGAGGCAAGCGAGCTTTCACGTCCATACTATCAAGAGAACCGTGCATGGGACTGGTCATACAATCGTCAGGGGATGCCAGAAGATGAACAAAGGGTTATAACTCATGGTCTTGAGGATGTGTTCAGCTCTTTATCCATATGGGATAGTTACCAACACCAGCATGGTGCACCCAAGTGGTTCTTATCTAGGATTTAGATGTAATAAACTTTAGTAACATCATGGAACTATTTGCTGTCTTTTATTTTTACTTGTTGTAATAGACTTTAGTACAATTTGTGTGGATTTCTCTATTTCTAGTTATTAATGGTTTGAAAAAACGGGTTCGAACCTTAAATTGTTTTATGCTAGAAGCTTCATTAATCATCCAGAATGACCACACTTTGAACAAAAAAATGTAGCAGAAACGGCTCCTCCATATCAGCGTATGACATACCAACATTAATGTGTTATGTTAAAAGTTCACTGATTTATGTTATGTGGGATTCATTTATAATGATCTACACCGGTTTCTTCAACCAGCATCAGGTATATAAATGAAAAACATTCATTTTTGTTTCTTAGTAACTATTTTAATCTTTTGCGGAGCTTTTAAATCAGCAAGATTGTAGCTTGAAGATTGGAGAGCAAGCACGTGTACCAAGCAGAACAAACTCAATGTTAATGTCATGAGAACGCAAATATATCCAAATGTAAAAACCTTAAATGGTTTTATGTTATAAGTTACATTGATATATAACATATGGGATCATTTCATTATAAACCTAAGGTTACTACCACGAGAACTAGCAAGATCAATTACACAATAACTAGTAACCTAATTATTTCCTGGCCTTTGTCTCTCTATTCCCTGTGCTATTACATTACATCGCATCTCATAAATTGGTTCTTGGTGCTGAAAATCATCATCATCGGGCTCAATAGGATCATAAATAACAAGTAATGGAATATGATCGATGAAATCATTATACTCCATATAATTCTCCATCATCCGGCGAACTGATGTATCATTTCGTACATGAATAAAAGTCCACTCGTAGTTGCCCTCCAGCCCAAAAAAAACCATTGTTGCTATGTTTATTTGGCCGAGGAGGGACTATAGGGCATGAATTACTCGTCGTTGTAGATCACGGAGATTACTAGGATATGGCATAGTAACTTCTACGCGTCTGTGCCCCATCCTTCTATCAAATTGTGCTCCATGACGAGCGAAAGTAGCTACATAATTAATGTGCAAACTGAAAGGAAACTCCATTTGATTTTAAGAGCATAATGTGGTGTAAGATATGAAGAATTCGCGTAAGATGTAATTAGACAGATTTTGAGAACAGAACGTAAGGAATGAGTATGTTGGGAGACCAATACCTCCTTTTATAATACTAGAGTAATGGTCACTGACATGTCCAACGGCTAGTGAGAAAAGTAAGGTTAAAACAGTAACATGGAGCAGGCGATGTCTGTTTCTGGTACAAAAGTTAGATACTAATTATTATTATTTTGGGTGATTGCTTAAGGCATGACCTGACAACGCAGGAGCTACATAATATAGTGACGTTCAAATGTAAACATACAGTAGCAAGAGACAAACAACACTTAGCCTTAATTAATCAAATTACATCCTATAATAGTTTGTTGAGTCTTGAAGCCAATTTGATTGTGTGCGTTCTATCAATGCATTGGTGTTTTCACTATCATCTATGCCCTCTGGGATCTTCTTCCATGTCGTGGATTCTACATCAACCTGGTTTTGAATGATGTTGTGATATTGTCTAGGAGTTGGCGTTGAGTAACCATTGAATAGGGCTTCGTCGTTGTAAGTGAAATTGTCAGACCCTATTTCTCAAAAGAAAGTAGAGTGTACATCAAAGTCAGTAAGAACATCTATGCCCTATGACTGGTCAGAAGATGAGGAATCACTACTTAGAATAATAATCTCTAGGATCTTCTTCCTTGTCGTGGATTCTGCATCAGAAGTTAATGCATTAACCTGGTTTTGAATGACGTTGGGATATTTTCTAGGAGTTGGCGTTGAGTAACCATTGAATAAGGCTTCATCATTGTAAGTGAAATTGTCAGACCCTATTTCTTTGAAGAAATTAGTCTACATCAAAGTCGGTGAGAACATCTGTGCCTTCTGATCGGTCAGAAGATGAGGAATCACTGCTTAGAATTATAATCTCCGGGATCTTCCTGCTCGTTGAGATTTTACTTTTGGATGATGAACCTTTAGATATGGAAGTTCTTGGTGTCGTCCACACTTGCTTTCTTTCGATGGATTTTTGTGTTTTGAGTGAGAGTTTCATCTTGGGCGCCATTCTTAGTGAAGATTGGACAACAGTTTATGATTGAAATCAAGTTGTGACGTAAGGTATGAAGATTTCACTCTGTGAGTAGATAGACAGATATTAAGAGCAATAAGTGATGGACGAATTGGTTGGAACACCCATACTCCCTTTTATACTATCAGGGTTACGGTCACTAACATGCCCAACGGCTAGTACACAACTTGAACAATGAATACCCCTCTATTGTTGTCCTTGAGTAAAACATGGCTGATAAATCCGGTACTAAGTGAATTAAAAGTTACCGTTAGTAATTACTTTTGACAGGAAGAGGTACACGTACCAGGTCACTGTTCACGTACAATAGGACTGCATCCGGTACTAAGTGAATTAAAAGTTACCGTTGGTAATTACTTTTGACAGGAAGAGGTACACGTACCAGGTCACTGTTCACATACAATAGGACTGCATCTAGTACTAAGTGAATTAAAAGTTATTGTTGGTAATTACTTTTGACAGGAAGAGGTACACGTACCGGGTTACTATTCACATACAATAGGACTGCATCCGGTACTAAGTGAATTAAAAGTTACCGTTGATAATTACTTTTGACAGGAAGAGGTACACGTACCAGGTCACTGTTCACGTAGAATAGGACTACATCCAGTACATAAGGTACAGGTACCAGGTTACCGTTTTTGAACTTTTAACCTTGTGATTGGTTCATGACCAACCTCTATATAAGGGATGCCTCCTCTATTTCATCTTCACACACACTCACTCGCCATATTCTCATATCTCTCTATCTCCTGACTCTCTTCTAAAAAATATTTCATAAAACTGTTCAAGTAGCTAGAAATGAATCAATCTTCAGATTCCGATCATGATTTTGTTCCAGTATCAAGCGCAGTAAGTACTTATTTTATGTTTTTGTAAATCATATTCACACTAATATTGCATATTTAAACATTCACCTAACATTCTCTCAACCCTTCTGGCAGGAAAGTGACTCATCTACTAATAAAAGTTTGGATAATTTTGATGAAGGAGTTCAAGATCACCATGCAGAGATGGATGACTACATTCAACAGATGTATAATCGACCTCTGGTGGTGGATACATGTTTCTTATTTCAAACAGACCAGCCATTTAGGAGTAATTAAGAAGTGAAAGCTTGGGTAGATAGTGTTGACCATCTCAACCATATCTACACCATAATTCAAAGTTCTCGGGCGGGCCAAGATTTCCATATAACATGCGAGAGGTATTGGAAGCCACGAAGGACACCATGACCTGGTGTCATCACCCGACGCAGATCATCTGGTTCAAAGAAATGTGGTTGTCCTTTTAAAATTAAGGGGTATTGGAAATACCCCAAACCTTAATATGTTACTTAATTATGATTTTCTAAGGCTAATTAAGTCCTTAAGATTGTTGGTGAAGAAATAAAAACCAAAAAGAAAAGGAAAATGCGTAAAAGTCACAAAACGTGAAAACGCGTATTTAATTATTTTAGGATGTATATAACCTTCACTAGGGTTATAAATATATTGTTATACCCTAATTATCCACTAAGAACATGTGGGAAAAATTCCGGAAAAAACGGATCCAAATAATGCATTAAAACGCTAATGGAGTCTTAAAGCGTGTTTTTCGAGAAAACCCAAAAACGTGACTTTAAACAGTTAAATGACCCCATAAAATTATAGTTGATTATATAACTATAATTAAACAGTAACGGGAGCCTAAGAACCATTAAAATTAAAGAAACGAGAAAAATCTGGAAAACGGGCCCGGTTAGTGAATAGTGCTAAACCAGGTAAACTAACGAGCGTTTCTTGTAAAAGATGAAAATGCCCCTAACTTAATTAATTCATGGGGCCGGTTTTTATTAGTTGTCAACACTCCTCTCTCTTAATTTGTAAACTAGCTAATTAGCTAAAAGAAAGAAAAAAACAAAAGGAAAAGTAAAAAGCTATAAAGTACCTTTTCTCCCTCTCTCCTCTCATTTTCCCCCCTCACGTACTGCCTCCCTCTCTTTTCTTCTTCCTCTGCCGATTTCTTCTTCATATCTTCTACTGTAAGCGATTTTGAGCTTCCTTCCATGGCATCCCACACTCCTTTGCTCACCTAAGCCACATTACTACTCCAAATCAAAAATAAATTATATATTTGAACTCCCCTCATCTAGAGCTATCTTCCTCTCTTTTCAAAATCCCAAAACCTTGAAGTTGAATTTCATGGGTATAGCCCATTTGAGGAAGAAGTTGGAGTTTCTTGAAGCTTGGAGTCTCCTCTTTAATTTAAGGTAAAAATTATAAGGAAAAACTCATTTTTCCTCCATCCCTTGTGTTGGCCGATTTCTACCCATGCTTATGCCTTGTTCTTTTCTTTGTTGAGCTATTCTCCAAGTCTCCAATGGTGGATTGGAACCCTCCTTTGGTTCAAGGTTGAAAACCTATTCTAGAACTTCCAAAGGTAATGCCCTAATTTGTCCTTTAAACACCTTCTTGTCCTAGCTTGATTCATGAGCTTAAAGTGTGTCATTTAGTTCTCATTTCATTCAATTGGATGGTGGTCTAAAGTTGGCAATGTTTTGCCCCATGACCGTTGTAACTCCCCTATTTAACATATTTATAGCGGAAATAAAATACTAAAGGCGTAATAGACCTTCGGGTTCCAAACACCCGGCATCAAACCTCACCAATTACAACTTAAAAGATTACAACAGTCACGGTCCGAACCTCGAGAAAACTTTATATAAACATAACAGTAATAAAATGCGTTAACTCTCCAAAAAACCTAATCCCATCCCAATCACTCATTCTCTTCGTGGCCAAGTGCATACTAATTCGTACCTGCAAGATAAAACCAAGCAGCCCACCCCGGGAGGGGTGAGTCAGTTCCCTGGAATGGAACTGGTACAACTCTCCAAAACAACACCTTTAAATATAACTCTTAAATAAGCAATAACTCGAAGTCAAACAATTTAAAACAAAACAGAGGAACAAGGCACTCCGAAATCACCAGTTCAAAGTTGACAAGATAAGAAACAGAGATAAATAACAGAAAGGTAAAGTTAGTCAATTAAAACCACACCATGAGTTAGTGAACAACCATTGCTTGTGTTAGATCCAATTCCAGTTAGGAGTAGAAAAACTCGGATAGTCACAAGGACTAGGAATGAATGAGAGAAACCCGGAACCAACAACTCAAGAGTGGAATCAATTCAACTGGGAGAGATGGCCCCTACCGCCAAGTACGTCCTTTTAGGACAGGGGATATACAACCCCTCACTGTTTACTACGTCCCTTTTGGGACAGGGGATATACAGCCCCTCACTGTTACCATTGAAGACGCGCGCACGTCACAACAAAAGACTCAGCTCATGGATGAAACAATATCCAGAGTCAAGGAAGAATTACCAAGATTGTCCATTTCCATTCTTCCACTAGATCACTAACTACACCAGAGCAATACCAAAACACTCAGTCCTATAGAGTGCAGAAGCGTGAACCCTAGGCAGTTAACGTCTAATGAAATAACCCAATAGAAGGAACCAATAACCGTGCAAGTTTCACATTCAAGGCTCAGTTAGTCACATCAAGATGAATTAGCCACACAACAGTTTCCCTTTTAAATTCCTTAAAACTCAGTTAGCGTTTTTCGAAAACGTCTCATAAGTCGGTCAGTAAAAGTATCGGAGTACGAGAAATCGTACCTGGTCAACGTTGTAGCAGTTCTAGTAGACTCGTGCAAACATTCAACAATACTCTGAGGAACATTAAAGATAGTCTATTATCAATAACTTATACCCTAAGTTAAACTTAAATAGATTCCCCACTCTTATTTCTAAATCTCCATTATCTTGTAAGCCCTTGCTTAAATGTTATGTATAACCTTTGACTTATCTTAGAAGGTTGTATAGCTCAAGGTTGAAAGATCAAGGAATGTATTTTACTAACACTTGTTAATTGTTCCACCCAACCACTTTACTAATACTTAACCGTAATTCTTACATTTAAGACCTTTATATCCTAAGTCCATTTTATATTACCCAATTATCTTAGAATTTCAATAATAATTCTTAAGTTCAATACCTTTATTCTTACTTTAGGATAACATCGTATTATGACCTATGATGGGTTTATCTTATATACACTATTATTTCACAATGTAATGATTATGTATTTTACCAATATCTACTAGATAATCCATTATGATTAAGTTTTCCCCTTAACTTAATTGAGATATACATCTTGTACATTGGAATCATAGTGTTGTAGATGCATTTCATTATAACTTAATTGAGTTACTAAACTCATTTATCTTATCTTTAGTTCAGAAAGACTTTTTATTACAACCATCTAATAATCTTGTCATAAGATGTTAAATTACTTTTCATCTTGAGTAACTAAATTATAGTTAACTTAGATTTATCGAACTCTTACATTTAGTATTCACAAGGTATATTATTTGCTTTATTATTACCTATATAATAAGGTGTTTTAAGATAACCTTTTATGTATCTTTACTTACATTTAATTCCTAAATGTTTTATTTTACACACATTCCCTCCATAGACTATGTATAATCCTCTTATACTAAACTTTAATAAGCTTATGTCTTAAACACGTTTAAATTGTTTATGAAACCTAAGGTTTCAAAGGAGTAACTTAATAAATTAATTCTCTTTATTATGTTTTAGGATAAGCATCATATCTTAACACAAGGTAAAATTTATCTAAGAATTCAATTCTCATTCACAAGTGAAATTAACAATTACTTAATAAGATAATATATTCTGAAAAATCCTCATACCTTATACTCAAATGACATATTTATATTTTCAGTGTCGTAAAGTAGATCAATATAATCTCTTATGTAACTTAGTTTTATCTAATAAAAGGTTCAAAGGTTTTAAGTATCAAATTCCTATTTATAAACCTTTTTATAAATTCTAACTACTAAATACCTCACTTAATTGTAAACTCACATCCTAAGTATTGGTAATTAATGTTATAAATGTATTTCATATGGCTTATCTAATGCCAAGAAACTTAAGGATTATTATTTAGATAAATTTCCAAATCATAGTTTAATATAGTTTTATATCATAATCCTTTTAATGATTTTATCTTAAAACATTAAGTTATATTTCAATACCATAAATGTTAAGAAATGATTAAATCTAGAATTACTAATCCACCTCACATTTAGATGTAAAAGTATTTTATTTATTTTATTATTGTCTATATATTAAGAGCATTTAGACGTAAAAGTATTACATTTATTTATCATTAATTATAGAATAAGATCCATTTGTGTAACATTTTATGTAATCTAATCACAATTTTTCCTAAGTTTTAAATTATTAATTACTTAACCCAATTTTAGATTTACATTCTGGTCATTGACAAATAATACTATACTTGTATTTAAATAGGATTTATATTCTAGAATTCAAAGGTAACTCAAAACTCAATTTCATAACCATAAATTATACCACCCCATATAATATTCTTTTATTATATTATGTAGAGGTTTAGTTTATCTCATTAATTCCTTCATATTATATTTTCTATAAGGTATTTTATTTCTTTTATTTGTTTAGTATATATATATATATATATATATATATATATATCTAGGATTTATTCAAGACATTCTTTATGTAGTTTTATTTCATAATTATTTATATTAACTTTTACACCTATCTATATCCAATATATGGTTTATAAAATAAAGTATTTTCCTTAGTTCCAATTAAGTATATTAACTTCAATTCTATATAATTAATATAAATGAAGATTAATTTAATCCCTTGATTTAACCTAAGTTACTATTTTATTTCTCTCATATAAGTATATATATATATATATAAGTAAACAATTGTTAATTCACTTAAAAGTTAATACCCAAAATAAACATACTGTTATTAGATGTTAATTTAGTCTTCTCATATTTTCCCAACCTAAAAAGTTTATTAATAAACTATACTTTAATTTTTGTTACATTAAAAACCTTATATTATAAGATAACTTATGAAAAACCTTAGAAATACAATTTTTAAACCTATTTCCTCTTGTCCAAAAATTCCCAAACTAAGTATATAGTAACTATAACATTTTAGACGTATTATAAAAATTTTATTTCATAAAAATATCTTTTTAAATTATCCAAATAATTCCATAATACTCATAACTTGCAAAACTTATAACTTACGTTTAAAAACTCAAAACCCATATTAATTTACATCAAAATAAACTAGATTTAATAAGGAATCTATGGTTAAAATTTCTAGTCCAAATACATTCGGGAAGGCCATTAAATAAATTCAACAAGTTAGGATATTATTCTGGAATTATAATAACTTATTATACTTTTAATTACCCACGATATAATCTGGGCCGCCCGTTTCTTTAAATCACGATCGGACGGCTGCTGAAACTCGAGTTCTTCATCAACCTTAACCCGACACCCGAGTACTAAATTGTCGATTTCTCTCAACTCACAGAACCAAATCGACTGATTTTTGTTCCATTGAACTTGAAATTTCCTTGCGGTTCTATTGATACCAATTTTGCTAGCTAACATACAATATACAGGCAAATATCTCTGGGTTACGAAAGTAGGGTTTATGTTGTACCCCGATTCGATTTTACAAAATTCTCTCAATACAAGGCTTAATTGATCAAATTGGCAGTTGGGCTAGGTAGATAATGCAAAATCGAGTGACAAAATAGGAGGAATTGAACGGAGACTTACCGGAGAAGCTACAACGAAGGAAATTGTAATCGCGTTTCTGGAAAAATATTCGAACTTGGCTGTTTCGAGGAGCCAACTTTGGAGATCTATAAAAATAAGTTCTAGTTCGAATTAGGCCATGTTCTTGGGCTTAATCGAAAGAGGAAACATAGCTCTACACATTGATAGCAAGAACTCACTCTAATTTGCAATACACAGAAAGAAATATAAGCCGAAAGTTACGAGTTTATACCTTACGTTTTCTGGAAAAATCTATGATTTTATGTGATGACAAATCTGAAACTTTAGACACCTCTCTCTTCCAAACGGTTGGGAATTGGCTTTGGTCATCAACATAAAAGTTGTAGAGGGATTATAGATCTTCAAAACAAGCTAAATAACACGAAGTTTGGCTGAGAAACGAAGAAGTTATGGGGATACGAAGTTTACCTGATTTCAGAAAAATCTGGAATTCTGGGTTACGAATTTGCAAGGAGGCAACTTTAGATTGATTTTCCCGTCGATGTAAAATGAGTTAGGTTATGTATGAGTTATGGTTGGAAAGAGGAGATTAAGGAGAATAGTGAAGAAGACAGCACTGGAAAATTCGAAAGGATGAGTGAGATACGGCCGTCACAAGTTAGGGCAAAATACTGGTGAAAATGAGAATACTTAGCCAATTTTTGTGCTCAGTACCGGCGACCCGTGTGGTCTTGACACGTGGCACTTTTCAAAATTTTGGCTCTAAACTTCATTCTATCATAACTTTGGCTAGGATGATCCGTTTTCGACGTTCTTTTTATCGATCTTCATGGTTTTCCATAACCTATTTATTGGTATAGGTTTCATGGGATGGTTTGGCCATTCTCAAAAAGTCAACCCTAGCAAGGCTTAAGAATCTTTAGGGTTTCTAGAATTTTATATTGACTTTTATGCTTCAAATCAATGCTCCAAATATTTCTAAAATCTTTATAATATAATTGGAGTGTCTAGGAATTTTTCCAAGATTTATTGACATATAAATCTTGTTATTAAATTCATAATACCATATAATAAATTAAATTAAATTGTATTATTATTTAGAATTTAATATAAGAAGTCCCCTAAATAATTTTTAAATAATACCATATAATAATTTGATGTTTAATAATATTATTAAGGGTTTTAATAAATGAAATCTCCTAAATTAATTTAGATTAATTTAGGGGTATTTCAACCGTGAATGAAAGAGAGAAGAAAAGAGGAGGAGATTGGAAAAGAGAAAGGGGAACCTATGAGCTTAAGGTAAGAAATTTACCCTAATGTGTATCCCTTATGTTTTAGAAGTTTGGGTTGGGTAATTTAAATTAAAGAATGAACCAAAAATGTGATGGGAAAGTGTTTGTTCTCCACAAGAGAGAATTGTGATTTTGTTGAATGCATTGTGTAAATCGTGTGATTTAAGGGCCTTAGAGCCAAGTTATTTATGATTAATGAACTTTGGGATTATTGTTGTGTATATGTTGAGAATGTGTGCTGTTAGAACCCACTAAGGGTTTGGATAGTTGAATTGTGAATATTTTGGCATTAGGTGATGAAGATGGTGAATTTGGATGTGTTAGCATAGTAACGAAGTTATGGTGAATTTTTCGTAGAAACTTAAGGAATTTATATGACTTGGTGAGTTGTCATGACCTAGGGTTAACTAGGTGTTGTTAGGAATTGATTTGGTTGGTAAACCACATTGTGGTGTTGGTTGAAGAATGGAATGGAGTTAGGCAAAAATCTGTAGCAAGGATGATGTTTGAGAGTTTTGGTGTTGCTAGAAATGAACTTGGGTGTGTAGCTTGGAAACAAGAGTTGAACCTTGGTATGAGAAGTGCATTGGTCTAGGAATGATTTGGTAAGGTTGGTGGAAGGTTATGAAACAGTAAAAGAGGTTTTAAATGCACTGATGTGCAGAATGCACAGAGAGAATGGAAAACTTAGGAATTTGAGCAAGAATTTGAGTAGGGATTAAACCAATGATTTGAAGAGGTTTAGAGCATGTTTTAAGGTGTTTTAACATGTAGAAAACATGTTGAGAGATTCGGGAATGATTAGATATGGATTAGGGGTTGAAAAGAGGTCAAAAACTGTCAATTTAATGACCTACAGACATGGTCCGGGTTTGTAAACAAGTACACAAACCCGGACCACCTCAAAAACGTCCCAGAAACTCATTTTAGCATGTGGTCCGGGATTGTAAACTAGTACACATACCCGGACGAATGCATTTTTATGGCAGATTCACATTTCCGGGATTGGTCCGGGTTTGTAACCCCAGACACAAACCCGGACCAGTCTAAAAATGCTCCAGAATGTGTTTTTAAGTGTTGTTATGATGGGGAATTGATTTAGGATGGTTTTAAATGATGATTAGGCCTTTTTGGTGACTTTTAAAGGCCATTGGAAGTATAAACAAGTGAGAGAGTGAATGTGTAAGTTGTGAACTTAAGATCACATAAGTAAGTTAAGCATAACGGGACACCGGGGTTAAGTACGGGAGTAATAGAAGTTTACAAGCCGTAAGATTTTGTTGTTAATAAAACATTTGAATAATAATACCAGTTGTTCGGAAACTACCCGGGAAGCGTGAGGTGACACGTTGGAGTAAATCCTCGGAACACGGTAGAGTAACCCATGGTGTAAGGTATGGTTTTCTTGCAACCTGTGTCCTTCCGGGTTACACCGGCTTGTATGCCAACTTGATTTTCTGAATGTTTGCCACCTTGCAAGATAAAGCATGAAATGAGTTTACAGTAATTCAATTATGTGGCGTACTTTGTTCTGATACCGTTTAACCTCGAATATGTGTTAAACTGTAGATAACCGACCTTAGGACCACATATGAGATCGGTATTCAGATTTAAACGCCCCAACCTACGGGAGTGTTCTAACTACGGCTATCCATGCACTATTTGTATAATGTGGTTATGTGTGATATGTGTTTGCCCCTTTGAGTATGTAGTTGTGTAACGATTTTTGCTATGCACATGTTTGTCGAAAGGTATCTTACCTCCTTTGTGTGTTTAACTATGTTACAACACCACATGGTGTCGTGATGTGATAAGTTCCATAAGGGAACTTCTAACTAATGTATAATTAGGGGGTGAGGAATCCGGGTGTCCAGTCGCGCGCGTATGTATGGGAGTTGATATCTATATTTGGTTCAACTCTCTCCCTTGTTCGGTTGTTTTCCTTCTCGGAATTCAATCTCCCACGAGCCTATAGCTGGCTCTCCTACCTTGACTATCATTCGGGGCTAGGGGGATATGTGTATGGTGTGATCGGGCCTATATTATGGCCGACACATCTAAGTAAAGTAAATGTGTACGGTGTGTTCGGAGCTATATTATATCCGACACATCTTAAGTAAAGTATACATTCACTAAGAAGAACAATAACTTATTATGTTATGAGCTCAACATGAGAATAAAAGTATTCTCTAGGCTCTAATAAGTTGGCTAACCCTTATTTCAGTCCGAGTCCTCACGAGACTCTTCCTGAGCCATGTTGTGTGTATGTTAAAGTGTGTTGTATGTTGTTGTGTTGAGTACATTGATTACTGATACCAAACCCCACGTTATTATAAGAAGTAAGTATGTGTAACCCGAATAGACGGGTAAGTGCTAACCAATAAGAATGGAGCCCTTGAAGTAAAAACTCTCATGGTCTAAAGACCAAGTAAAGTTATTTAGTAAACGTTAATGTGTTGCACTCGATAACCGTGTTTCTATGTTGATTACCTGTTGTTTGTAATGTGTGTTTATAGTTTTCATGCATGATTTAAATATAATCAACCGCATGTTCACATGACAAATTGTTGTGCGTGGCCCGGTATTATGCAGGCTGCACGATTACCATACCAGCAAAGGTGTGAGCCCCTTGAGGGCCACCCTTTTTCCTTTCAGGTACAATGGAGCTGGCAGCCGTTCGAGAGTAGGACGGAGTAGCTGTTTATGCAAGGGTAGTGTATGTAGTTTGTTTATGTATTTGTAAGTGGTGTAAGACCAATGTGTGATATCGGAAATTGAATGTATTAGACTCGGTACAGTTGTAATGTAAGTGTAATTGACTCGGTTTAGTTATGAAGTGGAATTGCAATGTTTAATGCTCGGGATTCCTGTCCATCAGACCGGTACACTATGTATGTATTAGCCTTGTTAGCCACGTGGGTGGCTAACGGCGTGTAGCACCCATGGATTAAGTTACGTGTTGTGTTGTAACTCCGCCGCAACTGTTTGTTAAGTGTTGTATTTGTTGTTGGGGTCTTACAAAAAGTGGTATCAGAGCGAAGTATCACTCTGATGACTGGAAATACCGAGCTTAGGAAGTTCCGAGTTAGGAGTTTAAGACTTTGGGCTAAGGGTTGAGTGATAGCATGAGAGATATGCTAGTTAGGCATTCCCCGTGTGTACGGGATACCTACAATATCCATACCCGCCCTCCACAACCCCCGTTTTATAACTCGGGAAAGAACGCTAGAGAGATGAAAGCCCTCTCTTACTCGGGAAAACCCGATCTGGCTGTTATCAAGTATTTCTGTAAGAACGGGAAATCCCGGAGACGGATCCTGTCTGAATGACGTTAACCGCACTTAATAGCAGATAATTGAAGAATCCTACGCATAGGAGAAAGGAATTTCCGGCAGCATGGGTCGACATGCTTAGCAATCGAGAGAACCATGACTGACCATCAAGAAGAAACGCACTAGCCATGCAACAAAGCAGAAAGGTGAAGTAAAGAGACCCAAGACACATGTACCAAAGTTGGTAGATAATACCACCAATGGTATACTAACCGACTAAAGAAATAGTCAAGGTTGGATAACTCCAAACCAACAACGCCAAAGAGGTTGTAATATCTGATTTTCATAGTTCAGATAACTATGGGGGTATTAGTGAAACATACACCAATAGGACTACGATGTAGTACCTAAACAAGAATCAAGTCTCGATAACCACGACAAATGCGTGGGGATGAAAATTAAAGAAGAACACAGAGTTAAGTGAATGGAGAGTCACCCTAGTTAACGACTACTATGTCAAAACCAATGAGAGTCACTCGGAAGATTTATTATCAAGATTGTAAGATCAAGGAAGAGCCAACAAGGCTACCGAATACAGTAATGATGGAAGTAGTACCGCAACCAGTATGTGTTGAACCGATAGCCAGACTGTATGGCGCACTTGCCATGGCAAGTGCTACTATAATGGGGCTATTCGGGAAGATTGTAATGACTATAAAGTGCTTAGTAGAGTACCATGATGGCGAAGGAAGTAATTGTGGGATCACGAATCCAAAAAAAAATGTGAAGCACGAACCTTGGAAGGGCTTAACGGCCTAACCATTGTAGTTAGGAATACACCAGTCAGCGAGAAGCTAGACTCGGTCAAGGTGAGAAGACATTTTATATACCAAGAATTTTCTTTTAAACCTAACTCTTCTTCTAAACTCAGATTTATTACAAACCGTTTTCACACCCAAATGTTCTTCCAAACTCATATTTATTTCAAACATTCTTTTAAACCCAACTTTCTCTCAAACCTCAGACTTTCCTTAGAACCAAACTAGAGGACCTACACCGGCCTCAGCGCCACACGGTAAGTAAAGTACGTTATACCTAGTTCACTTAAGAACAATCCTATAACCCGAGGGTATTAACCCGTGGGAAGGAATCCAGTTAATACTAAATACAAACAGTGGATAAATTTACCTTGATTAAGTTCGGGAAGCACCAAAGGTGCATTATCATCGGACGATATAAGAGGAGTTGACAACAGAATACTTCACATAGGCGTGTGACGGACACTACGAGAATACAAAAATTAAATGTGGGACGACCACACTCTGATAGGAGCTTGCGGGCCTGACAGACTTATTTATAAGTTAGTTAGGTAAGTAGTAATGTATCAGTAGGATGCCCCACATATGTATACGAGTAGAGTTAGGAACACGAGAAGTAGTCGACTCCGTACTACGGTCAGCAGTAAAAATTCAGGTAGAAGAAACTAATTATCGGGAATGGTTGAAGTAAGAGAATTCAGTTAAGTTAACAAGCCTAAAGGAACCAAAGAGTTCCTCCTAAGAAATGACTAAGTGATGGGAAGTGCGAGGAGCACTGACTAGTAAGTAAAGACATATGATAGGTCTTAAGATTGCGAATAACCATGTAATAGCTGAAGTGAATACCCAATTTAAAACACCAAGGGGAAATCCACCTAACAGGGGATACTCTAAATTGCCCAGGGAGCAAACTGATATTACCTAACGGGCCTCCAATAAAGGAAGTGTGATGTAACAACCTTGTCATGGAGCCCAGTACAAGTAGGAATCTATGTGAACAGCCGACAACGAGCAGTGCTCGAGGCAACGCGGCTCATAAGCCGTGAACCAATACAATATGTAAATTTAAATAGTTATAGTGATTGCCGGAAGTGGAACCAATATGAAAAAGGATTGTGTTATGTAAGTGATGAGAGCGGAGAACAAACCACACCTTAGAAGGGTGGGGAAACCTCTCAGTATTGTGAGGCTCTTGAGAGATGTAAATGTGAACCCTCCGGAAAACGCCTTCACCTGTTGAAATGCAATAATCGTAAGTAGAACGAGACCCAGATACCGAGAAGTTGTTCAAAGATATCACATTAAACATGTAGTGAATAAAAGAACATCTCAGTTTGTTCAGGTGATAAATTAAAGTTTGAGTATATGGAGTGATCTCCTAGACTAGTGTGCGGAAGAAGCTTTAAAAGCAACTGTGGAAGACCGGAAGAGTGGTCAGTTTAGTAGCAAACACCACGTGTGTTCAACATGAAATGTAGACGGAACAACGCTCAAGGAGCATAAGGACTTAAGGAATAACATATAATTGACGTAAGTACCTGAGCGGAAGCTAGTAACAGCGGATGCCAGGTAAACCAATGCTGTATAATTAATAAGAACTTGGTATGCATCAAGCGACCATCATATACAAATGGTATAGAGAACAAACATAATTCTGAGTTAGACTCAGTGAAGACGGAGGGTAAGTGAAGCCAGTAGCCTATACCATGCGATGAAGGAATCTCACGAATAAGGCAATGTTCATTCCTATTGCAATTGCATACGGAACGGGAAGTATATCCCCAGAGGATCAGTTCGATAACTAAAGTAATAAACCTCGGGACAAGAATACCCGATTGCTAAGTAACCAACCCGTACTGGATACGGAAGTCATAGTGAATATGACACAAATCGGTTAAACGTAGACCTAGAAACAGAACCGTTGGAAATACCAACCGTCATAGTAGATGAACCCCACCGCAACAAAGGCGGATGAGACTTATAAATGTTATAAGGACCGATGCATAGAAGATGCAAGGTCATACAAAGGAAAGGGTAGTTGTACAGAGTCAAACAGTTAATCCTGATGCAGGAGAAATAGTCATGAGTCAGTGACTAAAGAAGCACGGAATACCGAATACAGGTATAGAATATACCTTGTGTGTGAGAACAACAGAGGAGCACTACACGTTAGATAGTAGCTCGACCTCAACCGACAGTAAGTCAGAGGAACCAAGTGAATAATCACGAAGATACACAGATGTATATACAGTAAATTATCCGAGAAAATTTATAACTCATCGAATTCGCACACGGTAAGAGATACCACGTGTCGATTGAGAAACCGTTATTACAAAGATAGAAGGAATAAATGGGAGATGTACAACATATCAAGATAAAAAAAGGGGGCTAACTAAGCCCTAAAGTTATCAGAGTGGCGCAGAAGAAGCTAGTAGGCCATGATTTAAAGTTGAATGTACACAATAAATATGAGTAAAGGGCTAATAATCGATGTCTAGAAGCCTCACAGGCCAGAACCGAAACCGGTTATGAGTTAAACAAACTCCAATGAGAATTCTGGATTCATGGACTTAACCGTCATTATGGTTAGGTTCCTTTGACTGGAACTCATTGTAAAATAAACCGCGTGGAAGTTAAAACACTTCACGATGGCAGAACTTTTTAAACCAATGTTAAGTAATAACATATGGTCGATTACGTAGGCGTAATCCCTTTTAAGAGGGGTAGAGCGCAAAAACTCTTAGTGAATGTCTACGTACAAGTGTACGTGAACGATGTTGTGCATAGCACAGAATAATTTGTTATGATGTTGTGTATAGAACAAATACTTTGTTCTGATGATTGGTGCGTATGGTACATGAACAAACGTATTCATTCATGGTTTAATTGTGGTAATTACGCACAGAAGATGCGAATACCATTGTTATAAGTGGTGTGGGAGTATAAGTGTATAGGTGTAACACCCCTACCGCTAATCCTATGCTTACCGTCCAATCATCCCAAAAATCAAAGCTACTCGCAGCGGAAATACTACTTACTATGGTGGGTGATACAACGCCACTAACCTCCCATACGGCTAGCTAGGCTTATACTACTTACAGTGACGGTCTGATGCCCAAGTGTACCGAGCTACTACATCACATTCCAAATACAAAGATAATATACTTACGTTACTGGATTACCGAGTATTTAAAGTATTTAATTACATCCCTTTCCAATCTTCCCCAAAAGAATGAGTTTCTACCAACTACTCATCTATACCAATCATAATCCCTTCACAATATCCAAAAAGGGGTGTACCCCATGGTACACCGGCTAACAAAAACCTACAGCCGTGTACTACTTAGTACACCATTCATAATTCATTGTTTACAGACAAAAAGAAATCAATCGAAGTCTTCAACATCTTCACCCTTCTCGTGTACCTGCGTGTAGTAAAAACATCACCCCAAGGGGCTCAGCAAAAGCTGCGCATAAATTCCGCATATACCGCGTGCTAGCTAGGGCATGCCGACTAATTAAGGTCGAATAGGCATGCGGTTCATTTATTTCATACAAACATGTTTTGCATACAACATACATGTGTATATAGTACATTATACAGTTCAAGGCAACATTGCAATAACATACACATCCCTTACCTTCACGGTGTTAGCCAAATTACGCATCCGGGTTAATCGGTATGCTTATTACTCTTTTACTCATTACATCTTACTTATTCTTACTTTACTTACTTACTTTCATTTACTTACTTACTCATTCTTACTTACTTACTCATACTCATGTTAAGTCGGTATGACCTCCGGCCCGGGGACTACACTGTCCCATGATGAGTGTCCAAATGAGTATGTTTTAGGGGTGTATTTCATATGTTTAATCAACACTTTTCATGCTCATTTCTCCACTCTAGCTTGTTTTCCTCTAGTTTTGTGTTTCATTGGTGTTTTACACATTTATTGTTTAAACAGGAGTAGTAACATAGCTAGGAGTAAAGTAGACGAAGAGAGGAACGCGTGGGCGCAAACGGATCCAAAATCGGAGTTAAAACGAAGAAGATACAGCGTTTTGAAGTTATACTGACTCCGGCCGACCTTGCAAGTCCGGTCGCAAGGTCGGTCGGGTCAAAATTTTGCCCAGATTAGCGTTTTTGCAAGCTACTGGAATCGACCGACCTTAGGACCGACCTTGCAAGTTCGGTCGAACTTAAAAACGCGCCCGAAAATCGCTACTGACTCCGACCGACCTTGCAAGTCCGGTCGCAAGGTCGGTCGGGTCGAAAATTAGCCCAGATCTGCGTTTTAAAACGGGGAATTTTGGGGAAAACTTCCCCATTCTTCATTCAGTCGAGTTCCGCCCCAAAAACAGAGAGGAAGGGCGATTCTAAGGGAGAAAAGAAGAAGAGAGAAGAGAAGAAGAGAAGAGAAGGGAGGAGAGAGAGAAGAGAAGCTCACCTCCTTCCAAGCTCCATTAATGGCTACTTCTATCCCTTGCTCTTTTATTTTCTCTCCTATGGCTGTGTAGAATCATTTGTAGCTAGGGATTGGGGATTTTGTCCCAAATCCCCTAAAACTCTATTGTTGAATCTTGAGCTTGTGTTGTGCTTTATTTTAGTCTTTGAGCTTAATGAAGATGATTATTGAGTGTTTATGACTTCTAAACTTGTTGCTCATGATTTGGGGATTTGTTAAGGGTTTTGCTCAATTTGTCTTCTATGTGTTAAATTGGTTGGTTTGGCCTACCGATTAGTTTAGCATTATTGTGGGATTCTATCAAAATGTTATTCAGAGATAGAAACCTAAACTGTTAGAGACTAAAACGGTGTACTCTGATTTCGATGATTTTGAGATTAGACTACATTGCAACCTTAGTGGAACTTGAGCTTAGTGCTATCTATTGACCCGGGGCTTAGCAGAATGAGAAGTCTCGATTAAATTGGTTAGGATTAGTAGGCCTAGATTAGGTTGCTAATTAATTAAGCGTTCCCATGGTTTAGCTATGAGTTCGAGGTTCGACAATCGGTAGTAAGGGGAGGACGGGTGCAAATATCCATCCCGGGCTACACCTATCCTAGATAGTTAGTTTAGTGTTTATTGCTTTTCTTTATTTCTCCAATTACAACCCAAAAACCCAAAACCCCTAATTTACATTTATGCACTTTTGTATATCCTCTTGCACATTTACTAAGCTTATAATTAGCTAGACAGTTACGAAGTCCCTGTGGATACGACCTTGTTGTACTACAATGATTGGGTTCACTGCCCATAGTTAGCAATCTAGTTTCACCACTGTTTTGCCCAACAAGTTTTTGGCGCCGTTGCCGGGGACTTCGGTCCAACTATCTGGTTTATTATCTGTTTAGTTTTTGTGCAGATTTTCATTTCATTTATTTGCCCATTTTGTGTATAAATTTTTGTTTCTTTTTTTTAGGTACTTAATTCTGATGGATGGTCACTACGATCAAGCAGGAGGTTGGTACGGTTACTCCTATGGCGCAGAGAACTACAATCAATGGGATGTATGTCAGAGGTGCGGAGAATATCATGAGAGCCCCCAATGTCCAACAACAATGGCAGAATTGAGAGCTCTTATGGAAAACTTCGAACCATCTGTCACTCCCCCAGCAGAAGGTTGGCATGGCGACTACACCGAGCAAAACACCGATTATTGGAGTGTATGCCAAAGGTGCGGAGAGTACCATGAGAGCCCCCAATGTCCAACAACAATGCCAGAATTGAGAGCTCTTATGGAGGACCTCAACTCATATGTCTATCGGAGGCTTGTGTGCCAAGAGTATGGAGGAGAGCACGAGAGCGCTCACTGTCCTGTGATCACAGTAGAGGTTGATTCACCCAGTTTGGAGGAGCTCATGTCTGATCTTATCTCTTCTTGCAAGCCTAACTCGACTATGCAAGATACTTTTACCATGAAGCAAGATACCTTCAACATGAATGTTCAAGCTCAGATTGATCAGATTGTGCAACAACTTGAGAGCGAAACAGTTCATGATGTGGAACAGCCTGCTGAGGACTTGAGCTACTCTCCAACTCCTCCCCTGTGCGAATCTGAAAGCCCAGCACCACTCCACCCCCGGCTTGACTATGAAGACACTTCATCAGAAGAGAGTCTCCACTCTGACTTCAAGGAGCTTTCTCCCTCTGAAGTCAGCTACCAATATTTCCCCGCCTTCTCCGTGCTCCATCAAGATCACGAGGATGCTCACATCCTCAACTTTGAGAAGGAGGAGACACTGTCTCCCTCTGACTCCTCAGAGGAGAGTACCACCACCGACTTCAAGGAGCCATCCCCCTCTGAAGTTGATGTCCACCTCGGCTCTTCCTATGAGCCTCACCCCGAGGTCGAGGATGTCTACATCCTTGAATTTGAGGAGGAGGAGCCCACTAACTTTGATCTTCATTTGAAGGATCAAGGCCCCCACCCATGCACTAATGAAGTTGGGTGGAAGCTCAACGTACACCCGCTAAGTGTGGAGGCCACCTTCCCATTTGATCCGGGACCAAAGATTGAAGACAAAGTCCGCTCCGGAGTTCTCCCTGCACTGCTCACTGAAGATAAGGATGTTCACATCCTTGAATTTGAAGAGGAGGCTCCACCACAGTTTGATCCTCGTACCAAGGATCACCCACCTCAACACTTCCACCTGATGAACGATCGGTGGAGTTTACACTTTCACATCCTAAGTGTTGAGGCCACATTTCCTTTTGATCCGGGTCGTTCTTCATTGCTAGATGATGCCCGCCCAACCCACCCGTTGAAGCCGACTTCAACGTTCATATTCGATCCCGGATGACTTCACGGTGGTATGGTCTAGCCAAAGACCTTAAAGAAGCCGCTTACCGGGAGGCAACCCGGATTTCATTTAGGGTCCTGTCTTTTAAATTCTGTTAGTTTCAAATTTGCATTGTTTTCAATAATGGGCTATTTTGGCATTCTTTGGACTTGCCCTTTTACGCCCAATTGGTGGGTCGTGTGTTGTGAATATTTTGGAAACAGGTAAGCCCCTCTGAAAAAGGGATGGAATTAGGAACAATTACAAAGGAACCTCTGGCGAAATTTTCCAAGAGGACCTTCATCTCCAATGATTGAAGGTAGCACCTCAACGACCCCTCCCACTTGCAATTGTGCGGGCACCCTATCTTCCTTCTACATCTTATCGGGGAGTACTCATTTCACCCTTCCTTTAATATTTGCCCACAATGACTCCACTATTTTTATTTCCTGTTTTTGTTTTCGTTCTCCTTTGGTTTTGTTTTTGCTAACCCTTAACTCCAGTTGTAGTTTGGTTGCTTCTAGTGTTTTATGCGGGTGCAATTTCAATTCCACACCGCAACTAAGCTACGCTACTTGAGGCTGAAGCTCAAGTTTGGGGGAGTTCTACAAACTGATAGCAATAGCAATCTCAGGGGAGTACTAGTTCCTTTTAGTTTTCGTTCTCTCTTCTCTAATTTTGAATCTGCAAATCTGGGGATCACTTCTGTGCTATACTGTTTGTTTGTGTCCCGTGTGATTTTCCTTTTGTCTGCTTCCCGCAAAGGTCTTCTGGAACCTTCCCCATTTTTGATTGGTGAACAATGGGGACATTGTTCAATTTAAGTGTGGGGGAGTGACCTTTTCGGTGAATTGTGTGCTTAAATGCTTAATACTTCATGCTTATCTTGCGATTGTCCAAAATAAAAAAGATTGGACCCTTGTGTTGTGAGTTGTTCTCATTAAGAACAAATACTGTTATGAATTGTGGGATAGATGCTTAAATTTTTCATTTTGATTGCTTTTGAGGAGCATTTTACATGCGGTGTGGCCAAGTGATCTTGTATGGTTGGATATTTATTGCTTTGGGGTTCCTTCTGTCTTCTTTCTTAGGGATTGCTAAGGGGTGCTTCTTTGTGAAAATCCATCAAGGGACTTGTGAGACGCCATTGTTAACAAACAATGAGAGTTGAGTGTTCTTAAATGCAAAGGCATGATGCCAAAATTTTATCTTCTCATCTCTTATTCAAAAGTGAAACAAATGCATAAATCTATTTTTCCTTTTGTTTTCTTCTCAATGCCCATTATTGAGAGAAGTTGGACATGGTAAAAGCTCTCCAAGTCACCTAATCTTTAGAACTTTGAAGCACTTCGGATCATACCCCGGAACTCTAGATTTTGTTTTGCCCTAAGCACACCCATGCCACCACTAAGAGATGGTTCACACTCCTCAAAGGTTTTAATCACTTTTTGCTTCTTCTTTTATCCTACAATTCATGTTAGTGTTTGTTAGTCTTGAGCATTCCTTACTTGCATGGGTGCTTGGTTTTGCTTGAGGACAAGCAAAAAGGTAAGTGTGGGGGTGTGATGAGTGTCCAAATGAGTATGTTTTAGGGGTGTATTTCATATGTTTAATCAACACTTTTCATGCTCATTTCTTCACTCTAGCATGTTTTCCTCTAGTTTTGTGTTTCATTGGTGTTTTACACATTTATTGTTAAACAGGAGGAGTAACATAGCTAGAGAGTAAAGTAGACGAAGAGAGGAACATGTGGGCGCAAACGGATCCAAAATCGAGTTAAACGAAGAAGATACAGCGTTTTGAAGTTATACTGACTCCGACCGACCTTGCAAGTCCGGTCGCAAGGTCGGTCGGGTCGAAATTTTGCCCAGATTAGCGTTTTTGCAAGCTACTGGAATCGACCGACCTTAGGACCGACCTTGCAAGTTCGGTCGAACTTAAAAACGCGCCCGAAAATCGCTACTGACTCCGACCGACCTTGCAAGTCCGGTCGCAAGGTCGGTCGGGTCGAAAATTAGCCCAGATCTGCGTTTTAAAACGGGGAATTTTGGGGAAAACTTCCCCATTCTTCATTCAGTCGAGTTCCGCCCCAAAAACAGAGAGGAAGGGCGATTCTAAGGGAGAAAAGAAGAGGAGAAGAGAAGAAGAGAAGAGAAGGGAGGAGAAGAGAAGAGAAGCTCACCTCCTTCCAAGCTCCATTAATGGCTACTTCTATCCCTTGCTCTTTTATTTTCTCTCCTATGGCTGTGTAGAATCATTTGTAGCTAGGGATTGGGGATTTTGTTCCAAATCCCCTAAAACTCTATTGTTGAATCTTGAGCTTGTGATTGTGCTTTATTTTAGTCTTTGAGCTTAATGAAGATGATTATTGAGTGTTTATGACTTCTAAACTTGTTGCTCATGATTTGGAGATTTGTTAAGGGTTTTGCTCAATTTGTCTTCTATGTGTTAAATTGGTTGGTTTGGCCTACCGATTAGTTTAGCATTATTGTGGGATTCTATCAAAATGTTAATCAGAGATAGAAACCTAAACTGTTAGAGACTAAAACGGTGTACTGTACTCTGATTTCGATGATTTTGAGATTAGACTACATTGCAACCTTAGTGGAACTTGAGCTTAGTGCTATCTATTGACCCGGGGCTTAGCAGAATGAGAAGTCTCGATTAAATTGGTTAGGATTAGTAGGCCTAGATTAGGTTGCTAATTAATTAAGCGTTCCCATGGTTTAGCTATGAGTTCGAGGTTCGACAATCGGTAGTAAGGGGAGGACGGGTGCAAATATCCATCCCGGGCTACACCTATCCTAGATAGTTAGTTTAGTGTTTATTGCTTTTCTTTATTTCTCCAATTACAACCCAAAAACCCCAAACCCCTAATTTACATTTATGCACTTTTGTATATATCCTCTTGCACATTTACTAAGCTTATAATTAGCTAGACAGTTACGAAGTCCCTGTGGATACGACCTTGTTGTACTACAATGATTGGGTTCACTGCCCATAGTTAGCAATCTAGTTTCACCACTGTTTTGCCCAACATCCCACCACCGGGATTTACTTGACTCACCAATCCGGGATGCTACCCATTTAAGGGATTTGGGCCGCGAACCAGTTTAAGAGTCAGGACTTGGATCCAACCTCTTGTGTATCCGCATCCTCACGCGTGGCCAAAACTATATCGGACTTCTACTCATTCCAATTTAATTACCAATTTAAGTTAGATTGGTTAGCTTGTTAGGAATCAGTTAGAAGTCCAATCTCAAACACATTCGGTCACAATAAAATATATCATACATACACACATTCATTATCATCCATACATTTCATGAATTATACAAACTAAGATTTAAAGAAAATATTCACAACATACAACACTACATATTCACAAGTAAGCATAATAACTCCGATTCGTGCATTTATCTTAGTTGGTGATCAATTAGCACACAACACACAAATCAGCGTAACCAAGATAGCATACGGGGCATGAGGAATTCATACCGTTCACCGTTGTACTTGTATCCCAACTTTACTTCGGTGCTCACAAATCAAGTCCTATAACATACATATGATCGAGTGATTAATTATCGATAACTAACTTAACTCGTATTCCTATTACATTCCTTAAGTCTTACGTACCATGTCTTTACACTTCTTACACTTACACATTATTTATTTCCTCTTCATTACTTTAAACTTATTTCCTTACTTAACAATGGTACATTTATATATGTACATATGTATATGTAGGTATACATATATATATATATATATATATATATATATATATATATATATATATATACACATTATTATTATTTTACATTTTTTTTGTTTGACCCGACCGACCTTACCCAGGGTCGGACCCAAGGTCGGTCGAAGTCAGTAGGGTAATACGCTGGAAGATTACAGGGCCGACCGACCTTGCCAAGTCCGGTCCCAAGGTCGGTCCATTCCAGTGAGTTTTGATTTGACATTCTGGAGTCGACCGACCTTGCATGTCCGGTCCCAAGGTCGGTCCATTCCAGTAAGTTTCATTACAGGTGAATTTAAGGCCGACCGACCTTGTAAGTCCGGTCCCCAAGGTCGGTCCATTCCAGAAGGTTTTATGACGGAATTTTTTCTGGCCGACCGACCTTGCAAGTTCGGTCCCCAAGGTCGGTCCATTCCAGAAGCTTTCCGTCCTTGTAAATCTGGGCTCGACCGACCTTGCAAGTCCGGTCCCAAGGTCGGTCCAGTCCAGTAATTGCATTTTTATTTCTGTTTTCAGTCCCTCTTCTTACTCATTACTTCTCCATTATTCCTACACTTATTCCCACATGTTTTCACACTAATTAAACACTCTAAATCATGTTAGTTCATCCATTAATTCACCACTCATTCCTATACTAACTTATATACATTATTTTCCAAGTTTCAATTCACACTTACATTGTTTCTTTCCTTAATGCATCTTGCTACAGATTTTGCCTCTAACACTCTCCATCTACAGCTCCCTCTTCTAATGTCATTTCTAACACTTCTAATGCATTACAATACATTAACTACCTCTCTCAATCTACCCTCTAACTATCTCAATCAAAATCTGTTACAACATATATTTTTTTCACCTAGTTTCCCATTCATTAAGTGTTCTAATCCTAGGCAAATTTTGACATAACCTCCCCTAAATTCTTGCATTCTCACCACATCATTTATTCACTCTTTGTTACTCCATTCACCTGTTTTCAATAGGCATCAATATACAAGCTCTCATACACAATTTCCAAACACTAAACACTCCTAAAAATTCCTGCACACTACATTCAATTCCCATCCCATTTGTGACAGTTTTTAAATGTCTTTTAAGGGTTTAAAACAGTTTGGTTCTTTCCTACACTATACCTATACTCATTACCATTGTACACTACACATTTATACCACTAAAATCTGTTACATTATACATTACTAAACTACACAAAAGATGAGTGTAATTACCTTGTTTCTTCTTCTAGTTTCCTTTTCTCCTTCTTGCTTCTTCCTTCTTCCTTCTCTCTCTTTCCACCGGTTTTAGTAACCCAAATCTAACACTACAGCCCACATATATACACACCATTTTAATACTCTAACCCTTACCATTCTTTTAAACTTTAATGCATGTTTTAGGGTTTAGAATTTCCATTACCTTGTAGGGGTGTGAGTAGCGTTTTGGACAGCTCAAGAACAATGTTTCAACCCCTTCAAGAATGCCAAAATCGGCTATAGCACAAGAGAACCAACAAGGGGTTTAGTCCAAATTCATTTTGCCCACAAAGGCTAGAAAAAGGTGGGGTTTCAAGAACATTTTTACCTCAAATGAACAAGGAGAAGGAGGTGGTTCCAATGGTGGTCTGGAAGCTCCAAATGCTACACACCCATGGAGATGAAAGTTGTTGTTTTCGAATTTTGAAAGGAGGGAAATACTCTCCTTGATGAGAGGAAGACAATGGTGGTATTTTTATAATTTTTAGAGAAGGTTTGAACACCTAACAAGAGGAGAGAAGTAGGTGTTTTTGTGGGTTCTCTCAAATCACCATAGCCATCGGTTGGAGGAAGAAGAAGAATAGAGAGGAGGGAGATAGGGCTGCGTACGTGAGTGAAGAGAATGTGAGGTAGGAGAGAGAATAGGTGAGTGAGGTAAGTAAAGTAGTTTACTTTATTGTTTTTAATTGTTTTTGTTGTTTTGTAAATAAGAGGAGGTAAGTGAGTGTGTAAGAGAGAGGGATGGGGGTCGGCTGACACAGCCCACACACACCAACTCCACATTTTATTTTAAAAGTGGACACACTAGTTTTAGTTATTTATGTTTCTACCCCACAACTTCCCGTTTTTGACAGTTTTTACTATTTTCTCGTTTGTTGATTTTATTGGTTCTAAAGCTTCAATAATATTTATTAATGACAATTTAGTTGACCAATATTGTCACGAGTCTATTTGACCCGCTTAAAGTCATGTTTTCCCGGTTTCCTCGAAAAACGTGCTTTAAGGTTCGTTAGTGTTTTTAATCCGTTTTAAGGATTCGTTTTCCTCGGGATTTGTTCCCTCATGTTTATTTATTCATAGTTAAGCTTCTAAATTACTTATTAGCCTAATTAATCACTATTTTTAATTACGGGTATTTCAATCTCCCCCCCTTAAGAAACTTTGCCCTCAAAGTTGCTCGAGGTATAATAGTTTACTAATTCTACTCATTAGGCAAACCAATTGCCATAATGTGTCCTACTACCACCTATGAGGTGTTTACTTCTTCTACATTACAAGCATACATAGTTCAAGCACAATGCGAATTCACATACACAATTCATCCTTTCCATACATACCATCACATCCACATTACCCAATACACCACCGCAAATCACAATACTCATTACACATACATCACACATCGTACATACACATCCACACATTACACATACATACACACATATACCAAATTCACTTGCACTACTTGTGCCATACAAAAATCTATTACAATACCTACACACTATGCAATGCTCACCCCGAAGCAATGCAAAAGCAAAAAGGCTCTACCCCCCTTAAAAGGGGTACGCCCCGTACCCATATTACTAAATGCTAGACTAACTAGTCTATGAATAACTGTGGGTACTTCGCCTTCATGGCATCTTCCAACTCCCATGTCGCTTCTTCGACATCATGGTTTGACCATAGAACTTTCACCATTCATATAGACTTATGGCGAGTGTCTCTGGTCTTCCTATCAAGGATTCTCACCGGGGTTTCAACGTATCTCATTGTCGGCTCAATGGAAAGTCTCTCGGGCTCTAGGACATGAGAAGGATCAGCAATATACTTCTTGAGTTTTGACACATGAAATACATCATGGACACGTCCCAAGTCCTCAGGTAATGCTAACCTGTAGGCTACAGCTCCAACTCTTTCGGTGATAGCATACGGCCCTACAAACTTTGGGCTCAGCTTGCCCTTCTGACCAAATCGGAAGACACCCTTCATAGGTGAAATGCGCAAGAACACTTGGTCGCCCACGGCGAACTCAAGGTTGCGTCGTCGCACATCCGCATAGGATTTCTGTCTATCTTGGGTTGCCTTCATATTGGCTCGAATCTGCTGAACTTCAGCTTGTACTTGCTCAAGGTACTCCGGTCCTATGATGACCGCTTCACTTGACTCATCCCAACACAAGGGTGTACGACAAGGTCTACCGTATAGAGCTTGGAAAGGTGACATCTTAATCGAGGCATGATAACTATTATTGTATGAGAACTCGATAAGATGAAGCTGATCTAACCAACTCCCCTGAAAGTCTAAGGCACATGCCCGAAGCATGTCCTTCAGTGTCTGGATGGTCCTTTCTGTCTGACCGTCGGTCTGAGGATGGAAGGCGGTACTCAGCTTCTATTCTGTACCCAACGCTTCCCGTGTAGCTCTCCAGTATCTCGAAAGAAATCTGGTGTCGCGGTCAGATACAATTGTTTTCGGGACTCCGTGATGTCTGATAATCTCCTTGTCGAATAGCTCTGCAAGCTTCACTACCTTCCAGGTGTCCTTCATCGGTATGAATCTGGCCACCTTGGTAAGGCGATCGACTACAACCCAAATCATGTTAAGTCCTCCCCTGGCAGGTGGGAGTCCTACAACAAAATCCATGGAGATATCATGAAATTTCCACTCCGGAACTGGCATTGATTGTACCATTCCGCCCGGTCTACGATGTTCAAACTTCACTTTCTGGCATGTCAAGCATCTCAATACATACTCTGTCACATCTGATTTCATTCTTAACCACCAGAAGTACCTCTTCATGTCTTTGTACATCTTGGAGGCTCCTGGATGGACTGACAATGTAGAACTGGTGACCCTCGCGGGATGCGATCCCTTAGCTCAGCATTGCTTTGGAGGACGCATTGCTTCGGGGATCGCATAGCCTGCCATTCAATCAAATCAGACCATCTTCATGCAGCTTAAAATCATACTTCTTCTTCTCAAATGTAACATTCTCGATCTTTTGTCTGATTTCGGTTAGGTAAGGGTCGCTTAACTGGGCGTCTCGCACCTCGTCAACCAAGCTAGAAGAAGCGAGTAGCGAATGGAGCGAGTGTGCTCAACGACTCAGGGCGTCGGCTACGATGTTTGCCTTCCCTTCCTTATACTGTAGGTCGATGTCGGAGTCTGAGAGAAATTCCATCCACCTTCTCTGTCTCAAATTCAGTTCTTTCTGTGTGAATACATACTGTAAGCTCTTATGGTCGGAGTAGATGGTGATGCTTACCCCATAGAGATAGTGTCGCCATATCTTCAAGGCGAAGACAATGGCTCCTAACTCTAAGTCATGTGTCGGGTAATTCTCCTCATGCCTTTTCAGCTGACAGGAGGCATATGCTACAACCTTGCCATGCTGCATGAGTACGCATCCCATTCCTTTGCCTGATGCATCACAATATACCTCAAATCCCTCTGTGCCCTCTGGAAGAGTAAGGATGGGCGCTGAGGTCAATGAGTCCTTTAGGCTCTGAAATGATAACTCGCACTTGTCTGTCCATACAAACGGTGCATCTTTCTTCATCAATGTAGTCATGGGCTTAGCGACTTTCGAGAAGTCCTTTACAAATCTCCGGCAGTAACCGGCTAGACCAAGAAAGCTCCTAATGTTGGTAACAGTCTTGGGTCTAGGCCATGATCGTACAGTTTCAATCTTAGAAGGATCAACTGAGATACCTGCGCTCGAGATGACATGACCGTGGAATGATACCTGATCTAGCCAGAACTCGCATTTGGAGAACTTCGCATACAGCTGGTTCTCGCGCAGTGTCTCAAGCACTTTCCTTAAATGAATTTCATGTTCTTCTGCTGATTTTGAATATACAAGGATGTCGTCGATGAAGACAACAACCGAAGTGTCCAACTGCTCACTGAATAGTCGATTCATGAGGTCCATGAATTTTGCTGGTGCGTTTGACAAACCGAATGGCATGACGGTGAATTCGTAGTGGCCATATCTGGTACGGAATGTCATTTTCTTGATGTCTTGCTCTTTGATAGCAATCTGGTGATACCCAGAACGGAGGTCGGTCTTGGAGAAGACTGAGGCTCCTTTCAGCTGGTCGAATAAGTCATCGATGCGTGGTAATGGGTATTTATTCTTGACTGTGACCGCATTCAGCTCGCGGTAGTCAATACAAAGTCGGAGACTACCATCCTTCTTTTTCACAAAGAGGACCAGTGCTCCCCAGGGTGATACGCTCGGGCGTATGAACCCTTTGTCAAGAAGATCTCGCAGTTGTTCTTTCAACTCTGTCATTTCAGCAGGTGCCATACGGTACGGTGCCCTAGCAATGTGACCGGTACCTGGCAGAAGGTCAATTTCAAATTCTACCGCTCTCTAAGGTGGCATGCCGGGTAACTCCTTAGGGAATACGTCGGGGAATTCAGATACAATGGGTACTTCAGGGTCAAACTCTGGATCTTTCTCCAGGTCTTGTACATAGCACAAATACACTTCTTTGCCCTTTATGAGCTCCCGGTACATGGCCATGGCGGAGATGAGTGTGGTCGAAGGCTCTCTCGGTCTCTGGCGGTAGGATACAGTAACCCCAAAAGGACTCTTGAGCAGCAATCGATACTCGGCGTAGAGGATTCTACCCTTGTGCCGCTCCAACCAATTCATTCCGATTATCAAGTCGAATCCCAATCCATTAAACTCGATGAAGGAGATGGGAAACGCTTCGCCTTTGATTTCAATCTTGGCTGCTTGGTAGTATTTGGTACACTGTACTCGCTCCTTCGATGGGAGAGTAACCATGAAGTTCAGTAGCTCATCCGCATTTAGCTTCAACCTCTTCACAAAAGATGGTGATACGAAGGTGTGAGAGGCATCGGAGTCGAATAACACTATGGCTTCAATGCCATTCACTGGGAATGTTCCCGTTAAGATGGTGCCGCTTTTGCCGGCTTGTGCTTCGGTGAGGATACTCAGGTTACTTTCGGTACCGAGTCCACAACCTATTGGGTTCATAAGTGGTTAAGCATTGATGGTGGACACAAGTGGAATTTAAATCAACACTGCTCTTTATTGATAAACCAACCATCATACATACCATGTCTCTAATACACGTTACTACCAGATTACATGATACTATGAATTTAATACTTCCTAAAGGTAAGGTTCAGGCGTCCTGGTTTCATGTGTGTGGCATTGATTATTGTCGGTGTGGAGGGTGATTTTTCGGTATGAAGGGGGGTCTATCTAAATATGGTCTGACTAAGAAGCCTAGATCCTAGAAATTGTCATTCTGTGGAGGGTGAAAACCTGTCACCTTGGCATCCCTCAAATACCTACTCTATCGTCCGTCTTTCCCAGAAAGCATAAGGGGAATGCTAGTGAGCACTACACCCGCTCTCAATGGGCCCCACGCAGACTTATGCCTCTATAAGGCGGAATTGACTAGAGTCGCCACCTAGTTTGACCTAAAGAACTAGGAAGGAAAGGGAAAGAGGGTTCTAAGAACCGTTAATTGACTCTGTGATTTGTTGCCTATGGATAGGACTTATCTGATCAAGCCAGAGATTCTGTGTGGGTTCGCACTGGGTTACACCCCTTAGAAGTGGCAACGACCACGACTTCGGATTGGTGCCCGAGGAAACCTCGGTCTCCAATTGTCGGGATTGCCTTCTTTCAAAACCTTTTTGGAGAGATTCATTTAAAAGCCAAGGATAGGATTAGGACGAGGAGAGAGAAAGAGAGTGGATGAGGTGAGCTTTTCTGTCAAGCTAGCACCCAGAAAAGGGATGGGTGAATTCGGATGAGTGTAGAATGAGAATTGGGAAAAGTCTGAGGTTGAGTGAATAGACAAGACTTAGTGCCTGATGGTTTGAAGTTCGTGGGAGCCGAAGAAGGCTTGAGCGTTTTGAGAGATGTGAGAGCCACCGTAGAGGGGGAAGGGGGTTTTTTTGTTTGGAATGGGGTCGCACCCTAGATGGGCTGCCTACGTACTCAACTCCCTGTTGAGATCAGACCTTACGTAGTTCAGGATTTTCGAGATGTTTGAAGTTTCGGATTTGAGGGGATAGTCTGGAGGTGAGATGGCTGAGTGCAAAAGGGTATTTTGATGGATGTGGGGTCGCACCCTGTGTGGGTTGCCTACGTACTCAATTCCGTATTGAGATCAGACCTTACGTAGTTCATAATTTTTTTGGGATTTTGGAAGTTTTGATGTTTGTGGAGTTTGAAGTTATTTGAGATGTTCGAGATTTAGAAAGGTTCGGAGTTTCGAGGAGTTTCGGGTTTGGGATGCTAGTCTGTGAGACGCTCGGGCCTGTGAGACGTTTGAAACCTTGAGATGTCGAAGTCTGTGAGACGCTCGGTCTGTGAGACGCTCGGGTCTGTGAGACGCGTAGGTCTGTGAAACATTCGAATCATAGGAATGACAAAGTCTGTGAGACGCTAGAGTCTATGTGACAATCGGAGTGTGTAGGGAATTGGAATTTTGGAGATGATTTGAGTCTATGAGATAATTGTAGTTTTGGGTATTTGAGATTTTGAGAAGTTTCGAAGCTTTCAACGAGCTTGAAGTTGGAATTTGAGGTTTTAGAATTATTTGGGATTGAAATGAATTTTTGATTTGAATCGGAAATGAATGAATTTCTGAATTGAATTTGAATTGAGATGAATGTGAATTGGGCTGAATTTAGAATTGAATTGAAATTGAGATTGAATTCGAAAGAATTTGAAATAGAATTGAATTTGAATTAGAATTGAATTTGAAGTTGAACTTGAATTGGAATGAATTTGAGTGTGGAATTGAATTGAATTTGAATGAGTTTGGAATTGCATTGAGATTGAGGTTGAATTGGAATCGAATTTGATTTGGAAATGAGTTAATTTGAATTTGAATTGGAAATTGAATTGATATGGATTTGAATTGATTTGGGCTGAATGGATATGGGCCTTGAAACATGGGCCGGGTTTGAAAATGGGCCAAATTTGGACCTTTTGATTTGAGCCTCGATATGGGCTTCTAGTTGGGCTGATTTGGGCCTCGAATTAGGCTTCTGATTTGGGCCTCAAATTGAATTGATTGCTAGGCTGAATTTGGAATGATTTTTGGTGCCTCAAATGGAACCGATTGTGGGGCCTAAAATTGATTTGAATTTTGTGGATCAAGTTTGGATTTGGGTCTTAGGAATGCAATTTAGGCCTGATTGGGCTTGATTTGGATTTTAGGCCTAATTTTGATTTTGGGCCCAGAAATCAGGCCTTGAGCCTTGAAACAGGCCTCAGGTTTGAGCCTTGAAACGGGCCTTAGGTTTGAGCCTAGAAATGGGCCTCAAAAAAGGCCTTAGGTTTAGGCTTTATTTTTGACTGATTTTGAAGTAGGAATCGTCCTTTTCGATTTTGAATTGATTCGAAATCGGATAATCGGTTGAGAATTTTATTCTTACGACATTTGAGAATGTTGAGAGAGAATTTTTGGGAAGAAGGAATTCTGATTTTTGAATTGAATTTTTATTGATTGTGAATTTTAACCTCATAATTGTGGGTGGTTTGGAAAGTTTTTTTTTATTATTAGGAGAGATGTTGCCCACAAACAGGTACTACGACCCTCGGGTACTACGACCTTAATGTGGGCAACATCCATGAATGGTCCTATAGCTTTTCTAAAGAGGCCCGTAGAAAATTTTGGGCCTAAGTAGACTTATGAGTCCAGCACAAATGGGTAACCTATGGGCTTTTCTAGGGTTACTTATCATAGCCTTGTTGGGCTAGTAACGGATCAGGCCCAAACGACATTTGAATTTGGGCTGTATGTTGAAGCAACCCGAATAGGCCTAGTCCAACAAATCACCAAACAACACAAATGGCTGGGTCGAATAAACCGAAGCAATGTATACACATCAAGGGATAAATGAGTAACATCTGACCAAAACATATCAAAATCTAAACGAATCTGTACGTGAAGTAATTACTAAATCAAAATCAAACTAATAGCAAAAGAAATACTAGGATTATCAATTGGTGCGCTCATGAAACCAGATTAGCAGATGAAACCAAAGTTATTTATATTTACACTTAACTAAATATGGAAGGGATGAATGTCCATTCAAACAATTGTCCATATACAACAAATTACTGAGTTATTCTGAACGATTAAAACCGAGATAAAGAAAGTAAAAACAACATTATGTTTTAATCGAGAACACTTGGTCAAACAGATAATCCTTTCATAGTTAGACAAAACAGATGCAAATCAATCTCACAACAAGACTAGAGGAATGATTAAAATTAACAGAAATCAAGCCTGATGTTAACAGGCCAGGCTGACTCGATGCTCAAAACTCTCTTCAACCGTTCACACGTGCCAAGCTCAATCCGGATTTCAGTGAATGTGGTACCAGTAGAAGAACAGTATGAATTTCCTGCAAAGAATTAAAACAATGAACCAAGAAACAAAACAGACAATATAACACACATTAGCTCAATGTTAGAGACGGTCAAACGAGAACAAATCAAAAGGAAGCTAGATTAAAAAAACGTCCCAAACACCGCCGTAGTTTTAGAACGGTGACGAGCTCGCGTTCAGGAAGATGTCGAAACAGAAAATAAAACTCGAATCTAAGCTGAAGAAGAACGTTCTGCAATCTATGTGTCGGGCGTGATCGAACACGTCTGGAGTGCTATGACCTCTCCTCTTTGGGGTGGGCTTCTGAAGAAGGCGAGAAGCATAGCATCGCCAGAAAAACGTACCAAGTATGGATTTCACTGAGATACGATATACATTTGGGAAGCAAGCTCTAACAACAAAGCTGAGCAAACCGAGATTAGCAGAGCAAGTAAAACATAAACCAAGAATCAGGGACTCAAGTCCCAATTTCCACAACCAGATCACCATATTTCGAACCAGAAAGTCAATATAACTCAACAACAGAAAACACAACAATGCTATAATGATAACAATAAGCAGCTGAATAAGCAGGAATGAAATCGAAAACATGGACTAAGGCCTATGCCTTGTTCAGGTGCAAATCCTCATCGAGCCCCAGAACCTATACTAGGTCTGGTACCCAGCGGATTATCATATAGAAAGAAAGAGAGGGACGGGTCAGAGGGAGAACATGAGCGAAACCAAATTCGGATTCAGATGTTGAAGTCCACCTCCACGTTAGCATTTGCTCGCAGAAAATCAATAAAGCCACATGTTAAATCGGAACGAAATAAAACGGGACAGTGAAAACATGAAGAAGAAGAAGAAGAAGAAGAAAGAAGAAGAAGAAGAAGAAAAGTAGAAAATGAAGATCGACGGAGGTTTAAAACCGACCATCTAAACCAGTATCTGAAGTAATATACTTACCCTGTTGCTTAATCGAGAAAGATGAGGTTGAATGGATAGGAAATCGGGACAAATTTTTTTGTGTTTGCTGCTTCTGTTTGTCGGTTTAGGGTGTTTGCAGGCAAGGAACGAAGAGTTTGAAGGCCATGGCTTGGCGTGTACTCAGTGTTCTTCGAAAGAGAGGAATTGAGGAAGGATGAAGGTCAGGAGTGAGGAATGGGTGAGCAAACCGATTTCATTGTAAAGAGGCACGGAGCCTTGTTTGTTCCTTGTTCGCTCGCAGAGCTTGCAAAATTACTGGGAATGGAGAAACGCAGTGGAATGTATTCCTCGATCGACAGTTGGGTTTGAAAAATTACCTAGCGTGAGGAGAATGAAAGAGGTGACATAGCATGTGTTCCTTGTTCATCGGTTGGTTTCTCTCATAAGAAGGAAAATGGGGACAAGATGTCGATCAAAATGAGGGAGAAGAGAATCATCCGGGGATGTTTTTGAGTCTTCTGTTTTTTTTGGGAGACGACGGCTACTGTTGTTTAGGTTATTACTGTTGCTTTCGTTTTATAGAAAAGGATAGAGATGTGTAGATTGGAAGGTCATGGGTTAGGTTTCTAATTCGTTTGGGCTCTCCTTGGCCGCAGAGGGAACAAAGCTGTGCCTGGCTTGACCGAAGTTGGGCCGAGACCACACTTGGTTGGACCAAAAATGTGAGCGTCAGCAAAAATAAGCTACTTAGCAAGTTTCAAAATTAAGACCTCTTGCTATCAGCACATCATACTTAACCAGTCAAGCTAATAATGAAGCTCATTCTAAGAATGTAAAAAAAATAGTAAAGCCAATTCGAACTGGATGAATTCTCTAAAACATAAATGTCTCAAACAAAAACGCAAAGTGAGACGAAAGGGGTTTTATTGACAAAAGTGAATTGTTTTTTTTTTTTTAAAGATAGGAAATGATAAATGAAGAGTAATGGTAATAATGGTAAAAGTACATAAAATGATAGAAACAATTCTAAAATAATAATGATAAAATAAGCAAAACAAAATAAAGACGAATACTAATAAGTAAAATCACAATAAAATAAGATAATAAAAAAGAAAAATGAAAAAAAAGTAATAAGATAGCATGAGCCACAATAAAAATGAATAGGCAAATAAATAAGCGAATAAACAAAACTGACTAACATGAACTAAATCAAAAATAAAATGGTAAAATAAATAAGTAACAAAAAGGGACGGGTTTGAAAATTGATTCTTTTAAAAATTGATTCAAAAAATCTATCATAAAATTATAGTTTCATTTTGGAATGCACATGAACAAGTTTTGAAAAGAAAGGCGACGACCCTCTTATTTTATTTATTTTTTTGGATTTTTCTTTATAGGGTGAGAATTTTTGGTGTCTACAGTCGGCGGTGCCGTATTCCGTTTGATCTTGTTGATCCCATGATACAGCATCCTAGATTTTCCACCCATGATTAGGACATCTCCTGATCTTAATACCAGTTTCTGTGCGAGGTCCACACGCTTCTGCTCGCTATACAGGAATACGGTGTCATCACCAATGGACCAAGACACTACGGGCACTCCTTGTTCAAGAGATTCCGTTGTCTCGTCCTTGTCTTGGTGTAACCCAAGTCGTCCTTCTTTCTCATAGAAGTTGACGATACAAAGGTCCGCTTCAAGTGCGGGGATCGGATCATATTCGCATTGTTGTGCAAGTTCTACTGCTTGTGTGACAAGTGTCTGAAATTCTGTAGGATTGTCAGGGCATTGCTCCGTCTGTGTTCGTGACTCTTGGTATGTCTTGGTATAAGGATTCCAATCCTTTCCAAGCACATCATCTTCAGCTTCATCTTTGCTCCACCGGGGAATTCGGGTGTATAAAATCCTCCTTGACCCGTTCCTAGCTCGTTGCATCATCGAATGATTAAGATTTGTGCTTTAGGTGTCAGGTATTCCCTTAATAAAGTCATACCTGGTCGGATGACCTGACACTGCTCGTTGGTGTAGTAGTGATTGGTGATGTCGATCTCTTCTTGATTCGGCTTCGAAGGTATCGGATAACAGATACTAAAGCTTCCTATGGTTATAAATTTCATCTACGGTGAGTACTAGTTTCAACTACTTCATTTCATGCTCCATACATACTTCAATTATTTACTCATGCGTTCATTCAAACAATTACTCTAATACTTAGACATGCTTCTCAAGGATTCAAGGTTAAGATAATTACCTGGGCCGGACTTAGAACCGGACCCGTCTCGGTCTATGATATGCAAGGCAGGCTGCCTCTGAGGTGCGCCCCTCTGAGGACCTCGGGATCCCTGTCCCTGTGGTGCCTACTGGGTCGGTGCATCGCCAGATGCAACTTCCTTGCCTTCCCTTTGTTTGTAGCTTTGGAAGTTTCCCCTTGGTTTAGCATTTTCAGGGCATACATTGGCTCGGTGTCCGGGCTTCTGACAATTGTAGCACCGGATTTCTCTCCCTTGGCAATCCTTGCCGGGATGATCTTGGTTGCACTTGCGGCACACATAAGCGCGGCCGTCAGAGAAGTTTTTGGTGAAACCGGAGCAAGAACCTAAGGTTTAGAGAATTAGCACCTTTGTGCAGGGATACCAGGTATAATAGTTATGCAAATACAGATTTAGATTCGAAGTTTACCCTTAGGTGGGCGTGATCTCAGTGGCTTCGCTGCTACCGGCGCAGAAGAACCTAGTTGAAGAAGCTCAACTCGCTTGCCCTACTCAGCATGGGCAGTGCTCTCACTCGGGAAGTTCTTTTGGGTTTGGTGGAAGAATTTCCCTTTTCTTCTTTTTCCAGCTTTTCCCTTGGTTCTGCTCCTCAGAACTGGTGTTCTTACTGTTTGTCTTGCGCTTTAGCGGTTTCTTCATCCCGTAGTTGGCAAGTGATCTCAATGCGAGAAGCCGCGTGATAACACTCCTGAAGTTTCAGGTATTAGCCGGGATTCTCACTTAAAGAGATAGAGGTAAAGATTTAAGAATTTAAGGAATTGAAATGGTACTAAGGGTCAACCGATATTTACCTAAAGGGAGGTAAACCTGGTATAGCCCATACCATACCGAAGGTGATGGCTCAGACTGCCATAGAAGCGATCGACCAACACCTGGCCGGTATACCCTAGGTCGGGTAGAAGACAGAGGATAGAAGTGAAGGTTCTGTAGTACTCATCGACAGACATCTTTTCTGTCATTTTCAAGGCATCCAGCTCTAGCCTTTTCTTGATTTTCACATGCTCCGGGTAGTATTTGGAACGGAGGAGAGAGGAAAAGGACTCCCAATCGAAGGTGGAGTCGTTGACTTGCTCATGCTTGACTAACTTCCACCAATCTATGGCTGCATCTTTCAGATAGTAGGCTGCAACTCTAACTCGAACTCCAGCAGGAGCTTCGAGGGTTTCAAACGCCGTCTCCATCTCGGAGATGTAGGCTTCTAGCTTAGCCGGATCACTCTCGCCCCTAAAGCAAGGAGGGCGGAGTTCCGCTACAGCTTTTACCCAGTTGGCTTCTCTGGGTGGAGGGGGCGGGGCTGGTCTCGTTTGTGTTTGATTCTGTTGGTTTTGCTGCATGGCATTGATTACCTGTGGTAGCATCTACGCTACCGTGGCGGCGACGATCTCTGCTATCGTCTGCGCGCCCGGTCCTTCAGAGGCTTCGCCTCTTCCTCGGCCTCGGCCTCGTCCTGACATCTGAACATTTAGCATTTACATTAGGCTTCGCAAGATATGACCTAAGGGTCTTGGAATTTAAGTAAGGTATCGTTCCTAAGAACGTCAAGGGTATCCGTTATAAACAACGGTAGTTCCTAGTTAGGTTTCTAAGTATCCGTCTTAAGACGGTTGAAATCCTAACTCGGTAATCCGTATGCTCGGTAACTATGGACATCAGAGCGTAACTACGCTCTGATACCACTTTTTGTAACACCCCTACCGCTAATCCTATGCTTACCGTCCAATCAACCCAAAAATCAAAGCTACTCGCAGCGGAAATACTACTTACTACGGCGGGTGATACAACGCCGCTAACCGCCCATACAGCTAGCTAGGCTTATACTACTTACAGTGACGGTCTGATGCCCAAGTGCACCGAGCTACTACATCACATTCCAAATACAAAGATAATATACTTACGTTGCTGGATTACCGAGTATTTAAAGTATTTAATTACATCCCTTTCCAATCTTCCCCAAAAGAATGAGTTTCTACCAACTACTCATATATACCAATAAAAATCCCTTCACAATATCCAAAAAGGGGTGTACCCCATGGTACACCGGCTAACAAAATCCTACAGCCGTGTACTACTTAGTACACCATTCATAATTCATTGTTTACAGACAAAAAGAAATCAATCTAAGTCTTCAACATCTTCACCCTTCTCGTGTACCAGCGTGTAGTAAAAATATCGCCCCAAGGGGCTCAGCAAAAGTTGCGCATAAATTCCACATATACCGCGTGCTAGCTAGGGCACGCCGACTAATTAAGGTCGAATAGGCATGCGGTTCATTTATTTCATACAAACATGCTTTGCATACAACATACATGCGTATATAGTACATTATACAGTTCAAGGCAACATTGCAATAACATACGCATCCCTTACCTTCACGGTGTTAGCCAAATTACGCATCCGGGTTAATCGGTATGCTTATTACTCTTTTACTCATTACATCTTACTTATTCTTACTTTACTTACTTACTTTCATTTACTTACACATTCTTACTTACTTACTCATACTCATGTTAAGTCGGTATGACCTCCGGCCCGGGGACTACACCGTCCCACCAACGGGATTTACTTGACTCACCAATCCGGGATGCTACCCATTTAAGGGATTTGGGCCGTGGACCAGTTTAAGAGTCAGGACTTGGATCCAACCTCTTGTGTCTCTACATCCTCACGCGTGGCCGAAACTATATCGGACTTCTACTCATTCCAATTTAATTACCAATTTAAGTTAGATTTGTTAGCTTGTTAGGAATCAGTTAGAAGTCCAATCTCAAACACATTCGGTCACAATACAATATATCATACATACACACATTCATTATCATCCATACATTTCATGAATTATACAAACTAAGATTTAAAGAAAATATTCACAACATACAACACTACATATTCACAAGTAAGCATAATAACTCCGATTCGTGCATTTTTCTTAGTTGGTGATCAATTAGCACACAACACACAAATCAGAGTAACCAAGATAGCATACGGGGCATGAGGAATTCATACCGTTCACCGTTGTACTTGTATCCCAACTTTCCTTTGGTGCTCACAAATCAAGTCCTATAACATACATATGATCGAGTGATTAATTATCTATAACTAACTTAACTCGTATTCCTATTACGTTCCTTAAGTCGTACGTACCATGTCTTTACACTTCTTACACTTACACATTATTTATTTCCTCTTCATTACTTTAAACTTATTTCCTTACTTAACAATGGTACATTTATATATGTACATATGTATATATATATATATATATATACTTATTATTATTATACATTTTTTTTGTTTGACCCGACCGACCTTACCCAGGGTCGGACCCAAGGTCGGTCGAAGTCAGTAGGGTAATACGCTGGAAGATTACAGGGCCGACCGACCATGCCAAGTCCGGTCCCAAGGTCGGTCCATTCCAGTGAGTTTTGATTTCGACATTCTGGAGTCGACCGACCTTGCATGTCCGGTCCCAAGGTCGGTCCATTCTAGTAAGTTTCATTACAGGAGAATTTAAGGCCGACCGACCTTGTAAGTCCGGTCCCCAAGGTCGGTCCATTCCAGAAGGTTTTATGACGGAATTTTTTCTGGCCGACCGACCTTGCAAGTTCGGTCCCCAAGGTCGGTCCATTCCAGAAGCTTTCCGTCCTTGGTAAATCTGGGCTTGACCGACCTTGCAAGTCCGGTCCCAAGGTCGGTCCAGTCCAGTAATTGCATTTTTATTTCTGTTTTCAGTCCCTCTTCTTACTCATTACTTCTCCATTATTCCTACACTTATTCCCACATGTTTTCACACTAATTAAACACTCTAAATCATGTTAGTTCATCCATTAATTCATCACTCATTCCTATACTAACTTATATACATTATTTTCCTAGTTTCAATTCACACTTACATTGTTTCTTTCCTTAATGCATCTTGCTACAGATTTTGCCTCTAACACTCTCCATCTACAGCTCCCTCTTCTAATGTCATTTCTAACACTTCTAATGCATTACAATACATTAACTACCTCTCTCAATCTACCCTCTAACTATCTCAATCCAAATCTGTTACAACATATATTTTTTTCACCTAGTTTCCCATTCATTAAGTGTTCTAATCCTAGGCAAATTTTGACATAACCTCCCCTAAATTCTTGCATTCTCACCACATCATTTATTCACTCTTTGTTACTCCATTCACCTGTTTTCAATAGGCATCAATATACAAGCTCTCATACACAATTTCCAAACACTAAACACTCCTAAAAATTCCTGCACACTACATTCAATTCCCATCCCATTTGTGACAGTTTTTAAATGTCTTTTAAGGGTTTAAAACAGTTTGGTTCTTTCCTACACTATACCTATACTCATTACCATTGCACACTACACATTTATACCACTAAAATCTATTACATTATACATTACTAAACTACACAAAAGATGAGTGTAATTACCTTGTTTCTTCTTCTAGTTTCCTTTTCTCCTTCTTGCTTCTTCCTTCTTCCTTCTTCCTTCTCTCTCTTTCCACCGGTTTTAGTAACCCAAATCTAACACTACAGCCCACATATATACACACCATTTTAATACTCTAACCCTTACCATTCTTTTAAACTTTAATGCATGTTTTAGGGTTTAGAATTTCCATTACCTTGTAGGGGTGTGAGTAGTGTTTTTGACAGCTCAAGAACAATGTTTCAACCCCTTCAAGAATGCCAAAATCGGCTATAGCACAAGAGAACTAACAAGGGGTTTAGTCCAAATTCGTTTTGCCCACAAAGGCTAGAAAAAGGTGGGGTTTCAAGAACATTTTTACCTCAAATGAACAAGGAGAAGGAAGTGGTTCCAATGGTGGTCTTGAAGCTCCAAATGTTACACACCCATGGAGATGAAAGTTGTTGTTTTCAAATTTTGAAAGGAGGGAAATACTCTCCTTGATGAGAGGAAGACAATGGTGGTATTTTTATAATTTTTGGAGAAGGTTTGGACACCTAACAAGAGGAGAGAAGTAGGTGTTTTTGTGGGTTCTCTCAAATCTCCATAGCCATCGGTTGGAGGAAGAAGAAGAATAGAGAGGAGGGAGATAGAGCTGCGTACGTGAGTGAAGAGAATGTGAGGTAGGAGAGAGAATAGGTGAGTGAGGTAAGTAAAGTAGTTTACTTTATTGTTTTTAATTGTTTTTGTTGTTTTGTAAATAAGAGGAGGTAAGTGAGTGTGTAAGAGAGAGGGATGGGGGTTGGCTGACACAGCCCACACACACCAACTCCACATTTTATTTTAAAAGTGGACACACTAGTTTTAGTTATTTATGTTTCTACCCCACAACTTCCCGTTTTTGACAGTTTTTACTATTTTCCTGTTTTGTTGATTTTATTGGTTCTAAAGCTTCACTAATATTTATTAATGACTATTTAGTTGACCAATATTGTCACGAGTCTATTTGACCCGCTTAAAGTCACGTTTTCCCGGTTTCCTCGAAAAACGTGCTTTAAGGTTCGTTAGCGTTTTTAATCCGTTTTATGGATTCGTTTTCCTCGGGATTTGTTCCCTCATGTTTATTTATGAATAATTAAGCTTCTAAATTACTTATTAGCCTAATTAATCACTATTTTTAATTACGGGGTATTTCAATAGTGTGATACCCAATGTAGGGGTCACCTCCCACATCGATCGGGAGAGAGCACGAACCATGCCTTATAGGTGTGGGGATACTCTCCCCTTGTGAGACGCGTTTTGGGGATGGTACCCCAAGAACAAATTCGTGCGGGCTGCGGCCTAAAGCGGACAATATCTCACATGTGGGTTATTACTGGGGATGTTACAGTTGGGCCGCAGTCTTAACCCACATATGAGATATTGTCCGCTTTGGGCCGCAGCCCACACGAATTTGTTCTCGGGATACCATCCCCAAAACGCGTCTCACAAGGGGAGGGTATCCCCACATCTATTAGGCATGGTTCGTGCTCTCTCCCGATCGATGTGGGAGGTGACCCCTACACTGGGTATCACACTCTACCCCCCTTGGGAGCCCAGCGTCCCCGCTGGCATACCGACCTGGGCCTGGCTCTGATACCAACTGTAACATCCCCAGTCTTAACCCACATGAGAGATATTGTCCGCTTTGGGCCGTGTGGAGAGTGATTTTTCGGTATGAGGGGGGTCTATCTAAATATGGTCTGACTGAAAAGCCTAGATCCTAGAAATTGCCATTCTGTGGAGGGTGAAAACCCGTTAATCCGGCATCCCTCAAATACCTACTAGATCGTCCGTCTTTCCCAGAAAGCATAAAGGGGAGTGCAAGTATGCACTACACCCGCTCTCGATGGGCTCCACGCGGACTTATGCCCTAAGGGTGGAATTGACTAGAGTCGCCACCTAGTTTGACCTATGATAACTAGGAAGGAAGATCGGGTTCTAAGAACCGTTAATTGACTCTGAGATTATTACCTATGGATGAGACTTATCTGATCATACTAGGGATTCTGTGTGGGTTCGCACTGGGTTACACCCCTTGGAAGTGGCAATGACCACAACCTTGGATTGGTGCCTGAGGAAACCTCGGTCTCCAATTGTCGAGATTACCTTCTTTCAAAACCTTTTTAGAGAGATTCATTTGAAAGCCAAGGATAGGATTAGGACAAGGAGAGAGAAAGATAGTGGATGAGGTGAGCTTTTCTGCCAAGCTAGCACCCAGAAGAGGGATGGGTGAATTCGGATGAGTGTAGAATGAGAATTGGGAAAAGTCTGAGGTTGAATGAATAGACAGGACTTAGTGTCTGAAGGTTTGAAGTATGTGAGAGCTCAAGAAGGTTTGAGAGATATGAGGACCACCTTAGAAGGGGAAAATGATTTTTTGTTTAATGGGGTCGCACCCTAGACGGGCTGCCTACATACTCAACTCCCTGTTGAGATCAGACCTTACGTAGTTCACTCAATTTGGGTTTTGGAAGTTTTGATGTCTGTGGGGTTTGAAGATATTTGAGGTGTTTGAGATCTCAAAGGGTTCGGAGTTTTGGGAGGTTTCGAGTTTGGGATGCTAGTCTGCGAGACGCTCAGGTCTGTGAGACATTTGGAATATTCAAATGATGAAAGGAATGAGGTATCAAAGTCTGTGAGACGCTCGAGTCTATGAGACACCTGAAACCTTGACATGTCGAAGTCTGTGAGACGCTCGGATCTATGAGACGCTCGGGTCTATGAGATGTTTGGGTCTGTGAGACATTCGAATCGTTGGGATGACAAAGTCTGTGAGACGCTCGGGTCTGTGAGACATTCAGAGTGTGGGGAATTGGAATTTTGGAGATGATTTGAGTCCATGAGATATTTGGAGTTTGGGGTATCTGAGATTTTGAAGAGTTTCGAAGCTTTCAACGAGCTTGAAGTTGGAATTTGAGGTTTTAGAATTATTTGGGATTGAAATGAATTTTTGATTTGAATCGGAAACGAATGAATTTCTGAATTGAATTTGAATTGAGATGAATGTGAATTGAGCTGAATTTAGAATTGAATTGAAATTGAGATTGAATTTAGAATTGGATTGAAATTGAGATTGAATTCGAAAGAATTTGAAAGAATTTGAAATAGAATTGAATTTGAATTAGAATTGAATTTGAAGTTGAACTTGAATTGGAATGAATTTGTGTTGGAGTTGAATTGAATTTGCATGAGTTTGGAATTGCATTGAGATTGAGGTTGAATTGGAATCGGATTTGATTTGGAAATGAGTTGATTTGGATTTGAATTTGATTTGGAAATTGAGTTGATCTGGATTTGAATTAGAAATGATATGGATTTGAATTGGTTTGGGCCAAATGGAAATGAGCCTTGAAACATGGGCCGGACCGGACCTTGGAAGATGGGTCGGGTTTGAAAGTGGGCCGAATTTGGACCTTTTGATTTGAGCCTCGATATGGGCTTCTAATTGGGCTGATTTGGGCCTCGAATTAGGCTTCTGATATAGCCTCAGATTGGGCTGAAGTGTTGGGCCAGAGTAGATATGGGCCATGGAAGAAGATTTGGGCCAAAATGGATATGGGCCTTAGAAAAAGATTCAGGCCAAAATGGATGTGGGCCTAATTTGGGCTGATTTGAGATTGGGGTGAGTTTGGGCCTTATGTGGGCCTTAGGATTTGATTGGGTTTTTGGGATTTTTTGGATTTTGGGCCAGGTTGGGCTGATTTGGGATTGGGGTGAGTTTGGGCCTTATGTAGGCCTTAGGATTTGATTGGGTTTTTGGGATTTTTTGGATTTTGGGCCAGGTTGGGCTGATTTGGGATTGGGGTGAGTTTGGGCCTAGAAATGAGCCTCTGAAAAATGGGCCTCAGGTTTAAGCCTTATTTTTGACTGATTTTGAAGTAGGAATTGTCATTTGAATTTTTATTTCATTTCAAATCGAGTTATTGGTTGTGAATTTTATCTTCACAATTATGGATGGTTTGGAAAGTTTTATTTTAACTGGAAAGATGTCACCCACAAACAGGTACTACGACCTTAATGTGGACAACATCTATGAATGGTCCTAGGACTTTTCTAAAGAGACCCACAGAAAATTGTAGGACTAAACTAGATTCACTAGCCCAAAATGAATGGGTAAACTTATGGGCTTTTAGGGTCACTCGTACTGGCCCATCTTAACTAGCAATCAGTTGAGCCTAAGATGAGTTCAGTCTTGGGCAGATATTCACAAGGTAAATGAGGTCAGGAACATACAATAGAGGAAGATAGCAAGTGAACCGCGCATGTAAATGGTAAGCAAACAACGTCCAACAAATAAGCCATGTTTTCCTTTTTATTTTTTGGTTTATCCTAAATTCAAGGGGGAACTAAAAAAAGAAAAAAATTCAGTTGTACAACAAACGACAGAATTAAGCTCACAAAAGAACATTTCCCCTTCTTTTTTTTAAGCTGTTACGATTTCAAATTCAGATAGAATCATGACACAGTTGAAGCAAGTTAACATTTCTTTAAGAGGTACACAGATGGATTGAAACAGGCCTCAATGTAAATCAAACGCAGTTCGAAGATTAATGTAACTGTATATACTGTCGAACTATAACAAGTTGCCTAATGCAACACGGTTATCTGGTGTCAAAGCTTCCCAGTTTGCAACTTACAACGATGAGAACATGGGCATACTGGCACTGGGAAACAGGCATATCAAGTCATTTGCCTCACCAGTTTATAGCAGACGTGAACAAGGCTTGAAATCCAGAATCAGATCACACATATACAAGTCATAATGCGGTAATGAAACAGAGGTGAGAGCAAAGCATAAATAGAGCTAAACCTAGGCAGAGTGATTGCTACACGAAGTTCAACTAAAAAAAGAAAAAGAATCAACCAGAATATCAGTACATGTACCTGCAATAACTACAACACAACTATGTTCAGTATCGATCACAACAGAAATATAGTAGTGAACCAAAAATACGAGCAACAAATGTAAACACCAGTCGAGCGTTAAGGTCTGCAGATATTCAATTTCACTTCCCATCTCTTACGTTTTTCAGAGTTAAATTCAGACGCAGAAAGCATTGACAATATTCGCACCATAAAAAATTGGAACTAGAAATGATTAACAAACCCCCCTAATTTTGGTTCCTTCAATTTCACTAACCAAGGACAGACTTGAGCTCAAACTAAATTTGGATGCATACCCTGATCTTAAGATGTAGTCAAAATCAAGAGGGAAGAGAGAGGATGGGTGGGGGGTGGACTGGGTTGTACGTGGGTAGCCTTCCTCTTCGCCTGGGCTTGGTTCGCTCCTCTGACTGAAAGTGAATCAAAGAGTTCAGCAACTCTTAAGCAAAATGTACCGGTTTCTGATTTGAGGAAGATAAACTCGAAAATGACGGAAAATCAAAATAGAGGACACTACAGAAGAGTGCAAGTAATAATAGAAATTCAAGAAGGAATGTGAACTTAGCTTCAGGCGGTGGGTTTCATTTGACTGAGGAGAAAAATCTCGATGGAAGATGGGTATAACGGCGTTCGACCACGAGAGACGAGACAATAGTTGCGCTTCAGCCTTCGGTTTCGGTCATAAACGGTGGCAATCGGGAGATGGAAGTCATTTCAATTTCTTTCTTCGGTTCACAGGCACCGGAAAAAAAAACAAAAGAGGGAGGTAGACGGATTCTTCTTGTCTCTTTTCGGTTTCAAGGAAAACGACGGAGAGGATCAAGTCGTGCGGCGTCGATGAATGAGAAAAAAAATAGAGGGAGGTAGGGCTGGGTTTTTGTTTTATCAAAATTGAACAGAGAGAAATGAGAAGATGGCTATCAGATTGAACGAGAAGGTGCTAGAATGAAGATTGGAGAGAATGAAGGAGGCGAGAGCATGTCCGCCATGGTTCAGTTCTTCGTGTTTCTGGGTATTATTGTCGGAATCTTAGGATTTTCGAAGATAAGGGGAATGGATGCCGATTGTAAAAGGATGTGAAGAGGGCGGCCGGTTGATCGGAGACGGAGAGCACAGATCTACTGCTCTACTTGATTTTTTTTTTTTGGGTCTGTCTTTGATGAAGGAAAATGACCGTATCGGTTGACGAAGGTGGGAGGAGCGGTTACTGTAGGTCCTTAGGTTGTTTTATTGTTGTGTTTTATAGAGAAGAGATTAGGTTTTCTGACCACGTATGGGCTTATTAAATCTGGAAGTGAGAGGGGCTGGACCCAATTTCGGAAATATGGGTTGTACGGGCCTAAAGCCTCATTTGGACCGGTCCAGAAAGAGAAAAAAATAGAACCTCCCCCTCGCCAACGAATTCGAACTAGGACCAAATCATCATTCCATGCCAGTATTAACCATCTCGACTACGAAACCAAATTCGATATCAAAACACTGTAAAGAATAAACAATGCATAATCGGACCTAAATAAAATCCTAGAAAGGAAGCACTAATGCTTTAACGACAGTACGTAGCAACCCTAAAGCTATTTGGTATGTAACAATGAATTTTTTTTAAGAGTTTGAAGTAATGAAATGTAGATACGTATAAGAAAATGAAAACATTAATACATATAAAATGAATATCTACATGAAATAATGAAATAGTAAAAGTACAATGGAAGTAAAATACGAGTGAATATTCTAAAAATCGAAATTGAATCAAATATGTACAAATAGCAGTAAATAAGAGAGAAAAAAGAAGTAACAAAATAAAATGAGATGAGGGTGAGTTAAATCGAATTGGTGACATAACGAAATATGTACATAAAATGATGAAAATGATTCTAAAGTAATAATGATAAGACAAAAAATAAAAACAAGTACTAATAAAGAAAATACAAGTAAAAGTATCAATGAAATGAAATGAGATAAAATAAACAAGTAACAAAATAGCATGAACCAAAATAAAAGCGAATTTGTAAACAAATAAGCAAATACAACAAAACTGACTAACATGAAATAAATCAAAAACAAATGGTAAAATAAGTAAATAACGACAAGGACGGGTTTGAAATGGACGTTTGAAAATTGATTTAGACATTTGTCATAAAATGACAGTTTCATTTGGTACGTAGATGAATAATTTTGAAAAGAAAGGCGACGACCCTCTTATTTTATTTATTTTTTGAATTTTGTTTTTACGGGGTGGGAATTTTTGGTGTCTACAGATGGCTCCCCTTGATTTAATTCTGCAATTTCTTGCAGAATTGGATCAAGGTTGAGTGGGCGCCAAAAATTCTCACTATGGTATTGTGGTGCATTGGGATGTGACCTTGAGGAAGATAATATATGAATGCGATGGGAAATGATATGATAGCTGAATGCACGAGGACTTATTACGAGCCTCAACTGGACCTCTTGACATCCAGCCCTAGGACTTATGATGAGCCTAGAATGCTAACAATAGATTGGTTTGAAGTGCATGAGGGCTTAGGAGTGCCTCAACTAGACCTCTTGACATCCAGTCCTAGGGCTTATGACGGGCCTAGAATGCGATTGAAAGTACGAGGATTTAGGAGTGCCTCAACTAGACCTCTTGACATCTAGCTATAGGACTTATGACGAGCCTATAATACTGACAATCCGATTGGTTTAAGGTGCACGAGGACTTAGGAGTGCCTCAACTGGACCTCTTGAATCGTCTAGGGCTTATGACAGGCCTAGAATGCGATTGAAAGTACGAGGACTTAGGAGTGCCTCAACTAGACCTCTTGACATCTAGCTATAGGACTTATGATGAGCCTATAATACTGACAATCCGATTGGTTTAAGGTGCACGAGGGCTTAGGAGTGCCTCAACTGGACCTCTTGACATCCAGTCCTAGGGCTTATGACGGGCCTAGAATGCGATTGAAAGTACGAGGACTTAGGAGTGCCTCAACTAGACCTCTTGACATCTAGCTATAGGACTTATGACGAGCCTATAATACTGACAATCGATTGGTTTAAGGTGCACGAGGACTTAGGAGTGCCTCAACTGGACCTCTTGACATCCAGTCCTAGGGCTTATGACGAGCCTAGAATGCGATTGAAAGTACGAGGACTTAGGAGTGCCTCAACTAGACCTCTTGATATCTAGCTATAGGACTTATGACGAGCCTATAATACTTTGATCGAGTACCGTACTAGTAGCGCAATAGCTGCCTAGCGGTTCTGAAGTGGACGATCTTGCACTAGTAGCGCAATAGCTGCCTAGTGAAGGAAAAAAGGCGAAACCGCACTAGTAGCGCAATAGCTGCCTAGCGGGTTATGAAATGGACGATCTTGCACTAGTAGCGCAATAGAGCCTAGTGAAGGAAAAAAAGGCGAAACCGCACTAGTAGCGCAATAGCTGCCTAGCGGGTTATGAAATGGACGATCTTACACTAGTAGCGCAATAGCTGCCTAGTGGAGGAAAAGACGGGACCGCACTAGTAGCGTAATAGCTGACTAGCGGGTCGTGGATTGAACGATCTCGCACTAGTAGCGTAATAGCTGCCTAGTGGAGGAAAAAAAGGTGGAACCGCACTAGTAGCATAATAGCTGCCTAGCAGGTTGTGAATGAACGATCTCGTACTAGTAGCGTAATAGTTGCCTAGTGGAGGAAAATACGGGACCGCACTAGTAGCGTAATAGCTGACTAGCGGGTTGTGGATTGAACGATCTCGCACTAGTAGCGTAATAGCTGCCTAGTGAAGGAAAAAAAGGTGGAACCGCACTAGTAGCGTAATAGCTGCCTAGCAGGTTGTGAATGAACGATCTCGCACTAGTAGCGTAATAGCTGCCTAGTGGAGGAAAATACGGGACCGCACTAGTAGCGTAATAGCTGACTAGCGGGTTGTGGATTGAACGATCTCGCACTAGTAGCGTAATAGCTGCCTAGTGGAGGAAAAAAAGGTGGAACCGCACTAGTAGCGTAATAGCTGCCTAGTGGAGGAAAAAAAGGTGGAACCGCACTAGTAGCGTAATAGCTGCCTAGCAGGTTGTGAATGAACGATCTCGCACTAGTAGCGTAATAGCTGCCTAGTGGAGGAAAATACGGGACCGCACTAGTAGCGTAATAGCTGACTAGCGGGTTGTGGATTGAACGATCTCGTACTAGTAGCGTAATAGCTGCCTAGTGGAGGAAAAAAGGTGGAACCGCACTAGTAGCATAATAGCTGCCTAGCAGGTTGTGAATGAACGATCTCGTACTAGTAGCGTAATAGCTGCCTAGTGGAGGAAAATACGGGACCGCACTAGTAGCGTAATAGCTGACTAGCGGGTTGTGGATTGAACGATCTCGCACTAGTAGCGTAATAGCTGCCTAGTGGAGGAAAAAAAGTTGGAACCGCACTAGTAGCGTAATAGCTGCCTAGCAGGTTGTGAATGAACGATCTCGCACTAGTAGCGTAATAGCTGCCTAGTGGAGGAAAATACGGGACCGCACTAGTAGCGTAATAGCTGACTAGCGGGTTGTGGATTGAACGATCTCGCACTAGTAGCGTAATAGCTGCCTAGTGGAGGAAGCACTAGTAGCGTAATAGCTGCCTAGCAGGTTGTGAATGAACGATCTCGCACTAGTAGCGTAATAGCTGCCTAGTGGAGGAAAATAAAAAGAATGAATTTGATAGTGAAAGATTTTTGTGGGTAAAAGGGGCACCTGAGTGGAATGAGGATAAACTTTTCAGCTTGAGCGAAATGAATTATTGTATGACACGAGTGGTTTTGTGATGACCTTTGAAAGTTTTTTTTTTACATGCAAATGAGATAAGAAGTGAGGAGGTTAGCAAATGCATTAATTGAATCAAACTCCTTGTTTGTGGGTGTAGATTTTTGTGTGAGCAGATGGCTCCAGAGTTGCTTCGAAGCTTTGGGATGGCTCCGGCATGGCTTCAAGGATCTAAGATGGCTAAACATGCGTGGATGGCTCCGGTATGCACTGATGGCTCGGTGTGACCAAGGGTCTCGGGGTGGTTGGTGGGTTTCGATTTGGATTGAGATTTCGGGATTGTGGTGGTTTTGCTTTGGTTCATATTTTGAATCGAATGGTGGGTTGATGCGATGGTGGGTTGATGGCTCCGGTGTGACCAATGGTCTCGGGGTGGTTGGTGGGTTTTTGCTTTGCTTCGGGATTTTATGGGTGGTGTGTGGGGCTCCAGCAATGGATTATCGTGGTTTGATGAGGTTTTGATGGCCCCGGAAATGGAATGACTGTGATTTGAAGGGTTTGTGGAATTTGTAGTGGGCGAATGGTTTTACATGGGTGGGTGAATGGCTTTGGGGTAGTTCCCGTCACGGTTTCAGAATCTCCAGGGATGGCCCCAGGATGACTTTGTGTCGGTTGAGCATGACGATGCATTAGTTGGAACGAGGGGGAAAGCGAGGTATTCGCCTCTGATGTGGTCGCACCCTGAATGGGCTGCCTACGTACTCAATTCCATATTGAGATCAGACCATACGTAGTTCGATCACTTTGCGGGCAAGGCTTTGATGAGGAAATGGCTCCTGTGTAGCCCTAGGGATAGTCTTAGTGTTTTAAGGATGGCTCCCGCATGGCTCCAGCTTGGCTTTGGGAGTGGTGTTGATGAGACTCGCGTATGACAGTGGATGGCTCCAGTTTTGACTTCTTTTGATTGGAAGTTATTCTTCAACGACTACAACTGAGGTTGACTTTCAGCGAGACTATGCATAGTCTTACCAGTCAGATGTTAATGATGAAGTGCCTATGATGCATGCAAACACTGGGTGCAAAACATGATGCCAAATGCATATGCAGTTTTGGGAGAGAGGGTACGGTCATATCTCTGTTAATACAAGGTTTACGAATATAAGACATCTCCGGTTCGATCTTGAGTGATTGTTGAACTCGAATGCGTGAATCACTTTCCTCTCATGGAGGGATACGGGTCAATCTTTCATGAGTATGGCCGTGTGTGCAAATGTCGTGATGACACTCTTGATGCTCAGAGCAGTATTTTCCTTAGAATTCCTTTTCGAGATTATGGACTTTCCGTTCCTCACAAATTCCTCACCTGCAATGGGGTAGGCTGATTATGATTTGGTGGTTCAATTGAAGAGTCACTCGCACTCTAGAGACCTTGTGAGATTAGGTCACACTCATTCGCTAACGGTCCCTTTGGTATGACGGGACATGTTGATAACAAGTACGAAACTTATGATTCATGTTTCAGATCCGATACTTTCGGTCAACGCTCATCAACTAACGAGTCAGAGGTCTTTTATTGGGTTATAACGGGGCTGAGGGGTATGATGTATGTTACATGGGACTGGAGGATTTATTTGGGAATTGTGGAGCTTTTGTGCAATAGAGGACGTGTTTCGCCTTTGCCATGGGTGGAATGATTGGACGGGTTTTGATAACCTTTTATGGTTTCTATGGGACATCATTGGTCCTTCTGATTTGGATTTCTCCTTCTTGCCTCTTCTGGTGCTCAATTTGAACTTTCTTCTCATTTTGTTTTTTTTTTTGAAACTACATTTGGCTCATCAACTTTCTCAAGCATTCTCTGCTTTGTATTTTGGCTTTCAGCTTTGGAGTTGCATTGACTCATCGATCTTCTTGAACATTTTCGGTGTTCTTTTTTGGTGTTGGCTTTGGAGTTGCATTGACTCACTGATTTCTTCAAGCATTTCATTTGTTGTTTTTGTGAAGATGGTGGGGGAGAGACCATGGCTCCGGCTCCTTTGAGATCTCTATTGCAAGGGCAAGTAAGTATATGTACGTGGGTTGGCATGTTGTGGAGTTCACAGAAAAAGGTTTATCGTGAAAGGCTCAGCGGGGCTCACTAAGGGATTATGTACAGGGCAGTCAAAGCTTTTTGGTTTTGTGGGGATTTTGATCCTAAGTGCCTCGTCATTCTCATTATTCAATGATTGTTTTCTTACTCTTCTCAAATCTTTGCATGAATCAAAGTTCGTATCATGTTTATCGACATTGCTCTCACTATGATTTGTGCCTCTCCATGTGCTGAAGGAATGCATATGTCGCTCGTGGTTTTACCTCAATTGGAACTCTTTACCTTCCCTCATCACTCAATGGATTGTCCAAAACACTCATTTGAAATTCGTAGGAAAATACCGCTCTTTGTACACTACTCACTTTGGTTTGTGGTGCTGATTTTGATTGGACCCTTGAGTTCATTGACGGGTCAAGAGTTTAGTGATTCAAACACTATGTTCAAACAATCAATCAAGCTTTTCACTGAAGACATCGTTTCGATATGGGAGTATGCGAATGCAATTATCTACAATGCAATATGATGTGGTAATATGGAATTACTATGTATAGGATGCATGAAATGATGAGAATGAAAATTACTCATTCGAATTTTGGTTCAATTTTTTTTTTTTGCTTGTTTTTTTTTAATGGATGCAATGCATGAGTGGTAAGGTTATGACTAGTCTCGCTTGAGCCGAACTCAGCTTGCGGTCCATGAAGCTCATCCCGTCATTGTAAGCCCTGAAGAAGGTCAAGTCACTGGTGGAACGGAAGCCTTTAATGACGGTGGTTTAATCACGGCTTTAACAGAAACCGTAATTAATATGAAGGCCGGAGTTAATTAATGACGTTTATTAAATTAACCGTAAGCAATAATCGATCGGAGGTAGGCGCGCCTTTTTTAGGACGGACTTTAGATGACGGTTATTTGTGAAACCGTAATCTAAAGTCCCGTGTTGACGCGCGCTTTATGGTCAACGGACTTTAGATTACGGTTTTACTAATAACCGTCATCTAAAGTCCCCGCCCACTGATGGTCAACGACGTCGTCTTGACCTGACGCCAAATATTTCCCGCATTATTTGATTTTTTCGACGCCGCGCGTAATCTAAATTACAGTGAACGACGTCGTCTTACCAGCTTATTTTAGATTAAAAATAACTTTATATTAATGTGTTACATTTGTTTGATCGAATAAGACTCATGGCTCAATGGCCGTGGGTACATGAGTCAACACCATCGATCTTGAGTTCGAAACCCAGCATAGGCCAAATAATTTTCGCGCTATTTTATTAATTTCGTTACACTTTAGATTACGGTTCTTTAGGAACCGTCATGTAAAGTGTGACTTTACATTACGGTTTTCATGTAAACCGTAATCTAAAGTCCTTTTAACTACAACATTTGCCCGTTTACTCTGCACACTGTACTTACAGTAACTCTCTTCTCTTTCGCGCTATCTTCCTCACTGAAATCGCCTCCTCTCTCCCGTCACCTTGCTAACGGCCATCGCCACCATCGCTCCCACCACCTTTGTCACTCCCATCGCCGCCGGTCACCACCCATCTACCACTGGTCTCACCGTCGACCTCTCTATCGCGTATTGGGTATGCGATCGATTGATTGTCGTTTTTTTCTAACTTTGTTCATATACATGCATTTCGATTGCAAGTTCTAACTTTGTTCATATATTTGTGCCCAGATTCACAGTTAATTGCAACCTAGTTCGTGGGCTGATTTCTACACTACTTGCCCACTTCGGTGCTTAGTAACGGTAATTTTGCAAAGCAAACTGTAAACTGCTGTATTTATTTATTCTTAGCATTTAGTATTACAATTAATAAATAATAGTGTAGTTTTAAAAATGCTACTACTTAAAACTGCCACAGGAAAGAAAGTAAGTTCAAGTATATTACCGATTCCTGAAAATAGCTCATTTTCAACTGCTCAATCTGCTATGCCAGATGCTCTCTGTTTGATTCACAATCTGTGACAGGAATCAACAATGCTATTGTTATAACCACCAGAAAGAATAAGATGAGTTTCGGTATTTTAATGGTTCTAGAATGACTAGTTTCAGTCCTTCAATCTGAAGTACTGCAGAGAAGGTCATAAATAAACTTCATTTATAGTAGAAGAAGATAAGTTTATGTATGTTACTAGTTCTAGATGGTGCGTGCAAATTTGACTTTGATAAAACTGATTTGGAGACGTTAGAAATATAGGGGAGATGCTGTCGATTTTTTTCCGCGGTTTAGCTAGCATTTAACCTTGATTTTTTGATGAATTCTAATGTTGTCGTTTTTCATTTATGCATCAGGACTACGACTTTATTTTGGCTTCCGACCTCAACCGTCTTAGCATCGGCTAATCGTCTACCAGAGGTAAGATTTACATATATACATATAATATTTGACAAACTACCAAACATAGTTATCCGCCCAAGATATACCTAATAGAGGTATATCTTCGGCAGTCCCTGTCGGGACTGTCCATGATTGTTAAATCTCACACCTAGGGTGTGAATGTGTTTTTAATTGTACTTTATTGATTATTTCAGCAGTATCTCTTTATTGTTCTTCGAATGCATATATTATTGATTAATATCATAATATCGTGCATTTGAAGAACTGTAGGGAGATGCTGCCGAAATTTTCAATAAATTACATATTAAAAACACGTTCACCGGTGGGATTTAATACTCATGGATGGATTTAGGTTGATAAGATACAAAAGTGTAAAGACTCTGCCACGGGTGACGGTATGAAATGGCTGCCTTCATATAAATAGCTAGAAGGAGATGGAACGTTCGTGGATTTACAGCGGAAATTTGGACGACAAGTTTTTAGAAGGAGTTGATAAGTTATGCACGGTGTTGGCGAACAATCTGAAACCTACAGACAAGGGATACATATTTTGTCCGTGTATCGACTGCCAAAACAATCTGAGATATCGCGGCGTTGAAACAATTAAGGAACATCTGATCCGCCGCGGTTTTACAAAAGATTTCCAAGACATAATCCGATGGCATGGTCAGAGTGCGTTCGATGTTATTAAGCCTGACGAAGGGGATAATGGTCAGGCAAACACAGAAACAGAACTTGGAGATGATACAGTTGCTGGTGACCCAGAAGACGTTACAGGGAACGTTGAGCCAGATTTCTGGGATGATGACATTGAGACTATGCTCGAAGATGTGGAACGACATTACTCTAACACGCCAGACAAGCATGAAAATTTGTTGGATTCATCCAAAACACCGTTGTACCCCGGGTGTGACCCTACAAAGTTAAGCAAGTTGAGTGTCGTCCTCAAGCTATTCAACTTGAAAGCGAAACATGGCTGGAGCGACGTAAGTTTCACTGACCTCCTGGAACTATTGAAATACGTTCTTCCGGTGGACAACGTTTTACCAACGACTACGTACTCAGCCAAAAAAATGATGTGCCCAATGGGTATGGGGTACCAGAAAATTCATGCTTGTCCAAATGGTTGCATGCTGTTTTGGAAATCGGATGAATTTGCTGAAAGCTGTTCAGCATGTGGAGCGTCACGGTATAAGAAACAACAAACTCACATCAGCGGTAGTAAGAAAGGTTCACCAGCTAAGGTACTGTGGTACCTGCCCATCATTCCAAGGTTCAGACGTTTGTTCTCCATTGAGAAAGACGCAGAGAATCTTCGGTGGCATTCAGTTCACAGGAAAAAGGATGGCAGATTAAGACATCCCGCTGATGCACCACAGTGGAGAAACATAGACGTAAAATTTCCTGAGTTTGGTAACGAACCGAGAAACCTAAGGCTAGGCTTGTGCACGGATGGGATGAACCCTTACGGTACTTTGAGTAGCATACACAGTACCTGGCCTGTGCTTTTGTTATTTACAATCTACCGCCATGGTTATGCATGAAACCAAGACACATCTTGTTGTCTTTGTTAATATCTGGTCCAAAGCAACCGGGCAACAAAATTGACGTATTCCTACAACCTTTGATAGAGGATCTACAACTCTTGTGGAATGAAGGGGCTACGGTTTACGACTCATTCAGTAAAGAGGACTTCAATTTGCGTGCCATGTTGTACTGCACAATCAATGATTTCCCCGCCTATGGTAATCTTTCAGGCTATTCAATCAAGGGGGCGTTGGCGTGTCCGATTTGTGGTGAAAACACTTGTAGCATTCGCTTGAAACATAGTGGGAAAACCGTGTATATGGGCCACCGAAAAATGCTTCCAAAAGGACATAAGTATCGAAAGATGGCGAAAGAGTTCGATGGGAAAACTGATCACAGCATGGCGCGCCAGCCTTTGACAGGTACAGAGATTTACAAAAAGTTGGATAATATTGTGAACAACTTCGGGCCGCCAACCAAAAGTGGTGAAAAAAGTGTCTGGAAAAAGAAATCAATATTTTGGGAACTAGAGTACTGGCAGCATCTGGAGGTTAGACATTGTATCGATGGGATGCATGTCGAGAAGAACGTGGGTGAAAGTGTCACTAGCACTCTTTTGAACATAAAAGGAAAGACAAAGGATCATTTGAAAGGAAGAAAAGATTTAATTGAGTTGGGCATACGCACAGAGCTTGGCCCGCAAGAACGTGGAAAACGCACATTCTTGCCTCCTGCCTGTCACACTCTGTCTAAAGAAGAGAAACATAGTCTATGCAGTACCCTTTACAACATCAAGGTACCATCAGGTTACTCCTCAAACATAAGAAACCTAGTGTCCATGACAGATTTCAAATTAGTAGGAATGAAATCTCACGATTATCATGTCCTACTTCAAGAATTTTTGCCAATTGCACTACGTGGGATCTTGCCGGATGCTGTCAGACACACAATCACAAACGTCAGTGTCTTCCTCAAATCCATTTCGTCTAAGGTTCTTGATGTGGACACTCTGTCTAAATTACAAAAGGATCTTATTGTGACAATGTGCCAGCTGGAGATGTATTTTCCTCCATCGTTCTTCGACATAATGATACATCTCCTCGTGCATCTTGTAAGAGAGATTCTGATGTGTGGTCCTTTGTACCTTCGCTACATGTATCCGTTCGAAAGGTACATGGGTGTCCTGAAGAAGAAAATGAAGAACCGTCGTCACCCAGAGGGTAGTATTATAGAGGGCACTATCACAGAGGAAGTTGTAGACTTCTGCACCAATTACCTAGAAGGTGTCGATACCATTGGACTTCCACGTTCTAGACACGAGGGCAGATTGAAGGGTGTTGGCACGGTTGGAAGGAAACTGAAAAGAATTGACATAGACACTCTTAACAAAGCTCATTTAGTTGTGCTAAGTCATCTTGAAGATGTTGAACCATACTTTGATGAACACTTGTGTGTTTTAAGAGCACAATATCCAAACATGAGTGACGTTAGACTACAAAATGAGCAGAATAGGACATTTGTCCGATGGTTCAAAGAGAGAGTGTTGTCCGATCAGTCCACGAATGTGCCTGAACTGATTAAAGTAGTTGCATTTGGACCAAATCTGGATGTAATTTCTTATGAGGGGTACGATGTCAACGGATTCACCTTTTTCACAGAACGTCAGGATCAGAAGTCAACGAATCAAAACAGTGGTGTAGAGCTTGAAGCTTATCAAAACTTATATGACATCGGTGTCGTGGGTCATAGTCCTGTCTCGGTACAACAATCATATTTCGGTGTTATACAAGACATCTGGGTATTGGACTACAACAGCTACGAAATGTGTGTTTTCCGCTGTAACTGGGTTAACAACAATCATGGCTACCGTGAGGAGGAGCATGGTATGAAACTGGTTGATCTGTCTAGAGCTACTCCCACGGTTGAGCCATTCGTTGTTGGGACGAAGGTTAAGCAGATATTTTATGTAACTGATCCCTGTAATCCTAGATGGTCTGTTGTGCTTAAAGGGAGAAGAGGAATAGTTGGTGTGGATGGTGTGGTTGATGAGGATGAGTATGATGCAGAAGATGAACCTCCAACTGTTCCTATTTCATTGGAAGAGGCTGAGGTCACAGGTCATCGTGAGTATATACGATCAGACCATAACGAGGGAATGTGGGTTGAGAGATAATGGTGTATGTAAGTTATTACTATAAAAATTTATATGAAATTAACACTCTTTTATTTATTGCTTGTTTATGACCATTATGAAATGCTTAATTTAATTCAAATTGTATTTCAATCCTTGCAGGCATGGCTGATCAGGACATGGCTGATGAAGAGTTCGATTTATTTTGTCGTGAGGAGGAGGAAAATGAGCAGCAAATGGTACCGGTCCCATCTACATCTGCCGCTGCTGCTGTTGCCCCATCCACATCTGCCGCTGCTGCTGTTGGCCCTTCCATGAGTGCACCTTCTACGAGTGCTACTCAGAGACCCAGAGGTAGAGGTCCGACCCGTGGGTTGAAACTGCAGAAACCGGATCAGATTAGTCTTCTGTGGGACCAGTATGGGAGGTATGGTGGGGGCAGCAGGTCAGAGTTCGCTAGTATGCTAGGGACTCTGGCCAGATCACATTGCTGCATCAACCACACATGGAAACAAGTCCCGGAAAAGTAAAGGAGACCATCTGGAAGAAGGTGCAAGAACGGTACAAGATCCCAGAAGAAGTGAAGAAGACCGTTCTTTCTTTGGTGGCCGGCAAAGCTAAATCATTCCGCCACTACTTGGTTGAGCATTGGATCAACAGGGTGCCCCCACGTGAGCCTCCGCCGTATGTTGTATACAATGGCATGATAACTGAAGAGGAGTGGAAGGAGTTCGTTGAGCGGCACGCCACCCCCGAGTTCAGGGTATGTTTGTGTGTACTCTTTTCTTAATTAATGCTCATAATGCTTTATCCCTGATTTTCTAATTAATTTCCTGTTGTACTTTCTTAACAGCAAGTACAAGAACAAGCACGACAAAACCGTGAAGCTAATCTCTACCCCCACACCATGGGACGAAGGGGATATGTGGGCAGCCTCGAGGGATGGAAAGAAGCTGGTTTGCTGACACGGAGGAACGAGGATGGAAGTGAATGCCCGATCGAGGATGTCTCTGAGGCGAGGAGGGTGCAGATGTACATACTGGGACGCCAGAAAACGACCAGCGAAGGTCAGAGGATATTTCCTAATGCTGCGATGGAACAACTGGCAAACCAAATTGTAAGTATTTGAAAGTAGCTGTTAATAATTTACTTATATACTCAAGTGTTTGTTGATCTTAAATCTCGTCATTAACTTCTTTGAAAATTGGACAGTACGATGCGGCACAGAGAGGAGAAGTGGACTTACACGCTCCTCCTTCTCAAGACGACGCGCTGAATCAAATGCTTGGGAAGAAGGATCACCCGGGGCGTGTTAGAGGATTTGGGGGAGAAGTACGTCAGAAGAACGTATTCCCGCCATCTGCTAGGAAGGGTCAGATGAGTGCTGCTGAAGTCGAGGCGATGGTAGAGCGTAAGTTCGCTGCTGAGCGCCAAGCTAATGACGAGAAACATGCTGCTGAGCGCCGGGCTATCGAGGAGAGGCTGCAGGAAGCGTTGAATGCGATTGCACATGCGACTACTCAGCAGCAGCAGCTAGATCCTCCTCGAATGTCTTCCTCGTCTAGTTGTGCTCCGGCCGCTGACCCGTACCCGTTTGCCAACATCCAGGTTAACTTTGTTTAACTATTTTTCTTCTAAAATAAAGTTATTTAAATAGTATTAGATTGGACTCACTTATTTATTTCACGTATTATCTCTGTTTATTAAAGGAGCAAAAAAAATGTCGTCTCCAAATACCATTAGACGGGCACCCTGTAGATGCGGCCTACGGGACGGTGTTGCCATCAGGTCCACTCACGCTCATCAGTTTCGTACGTCTACCCCCATTCTACGCGCGTGTGACCTTGGACCTGATAGTTGATGGATTTGAGCATGCATACCTTCCGATGGCGATTGACAACAAATGCACGCTGATCGAAGCGAAGGGAGACATATTGCCCTGGCCAGCATGTTATATTGTTGTCACCGATGAGGTAAGACTGTTTGACAACCATTTAGTATCTAATAAAATGCATTATTTAGCATTAAGTGTCTAATCTAATCTATTATAGATCCCTGAGCTTCCTCGCCGCGTAACCCGGCCCAGACTAGAAGAGACCAGCGCGCCGGCGAATCCTGAGATCCCTGAGGTTCCTCGCCGCGTATCCCGGCCCAGAGAAGAAGAGATCAGCGCGCCGACGAATCCTGCAGAAGGGTATGTTCTAGATAAATGTTTAATGTTACTATAATAATCAATTAGTAATTATCTTTACATTTATGCTTTACTGTTTGTGTGTGAAGGGTAAGAATCCAGTGAGTCGGGGTGCGAAAGGTAAGAATCCAGCGCCCGTCCGGGGTCGCACCAGGACTTCTGAGGCGCCTAAAAATAAGCTCGCACTGCCACAAAAACTTGTTAATGTTTTGGGGGCCAAGCAGATGAATCTCTACGACAAGATCATGTGAAGTCATCTCAAACTAACAACTTCATGATGACGCTTCCAAAGTCGATGTTTCACTACGAAGAAGATATGATGACGGCAATCAACTTTGAGGACATCAGAGAGATGATGTGGAGATTATCTGAACATTAACATTATTCAAGCTTATCTAAAGTAAGTGTTCTTTCCTCATACTGTAAAAACATATAGAATAAGTATCTATGAAGTTGCATTGGCTAACTTTTTATAGTACATGTGATATAATAGATGTCTGCTTGAGAGATGTGTTGAGAAGGACATGACCGCGTTACTGCGGTGTGCCCGGAGCGTTTATCGTACGACAATGTCACTAGGGACCCTGGGAGGTTTTGTAACTACATGATTATGTCTTCAATGTTGTTGATCAACAGAATAAATTATTCATTCTAATGCCGTATCACCAAACGTGAGTTCTAATATAAAATTACATACTAATTAGCTAACTTTGTTACCTTCATTTCTCATTTCATTTTGTATTTGACATTGTAGCCACCACTGGGCTTTGTTTATATTCTGCGCTGCCACCGCTACTCTGCTCGTTCTAGATCCACTAGGGCAGTGGAAAGAATTCAACACTGAAGACTTAATCAAAGAGTAAGTTTTTATTACTATTTAATTGTTTGTAAGTTTTTTGAACCAAAATTAATGTACTTGTTCATTTTGCTAAACGCTTTTGTTAATATATGTAACAGTTGTTACAAAAAAACCCCTCAGGGAGAGTTTGGTGATTTGACCGTCGATTACATCAAGGTTTGGTAATTCATGTATTTCATTCGTGCTGCTATTATCTTTGTACAATTGTTTTACATTTGTGAATTTTGGTGATTTAGTGCCCTACCCAAAAGGATTCTAAGAGTTGCGGGTACTACGTGATGCGGTATATGTACGAGTTCTGCGGGTACTTCCCAAGTTTTAAGAATGATATTGACAAGGTAATACGAACGCTGTCTTGTATTTAATTCTTTCGGCAGATTTTTTGTGTCTTTATCTTAATCTCATTATGTGTTCCATTCCTTTTCTTGTTGCAGATTAAAGAGCATTATGCCAGATTCAAGACTTATGCTCCTGCCGACTTGTTGCATGTCAGAGAGAGCATGGCAGCCATGTTTATGAGAATGGAGTGGTAGACTAGCTAGCTGCTGCTGTAACATATATTTTTTTTAGTTGCTGCTCTGATTCTGTTAGTTGCTGCTGCAACAGATTATATTGTGTAACAGATTATATTTTTTGTTAGTTGCTCTGATTCTGTTTGTAATGAATTATGCTAGCTGCTGCTGTAACAGATTCTAGCTGTTTTGTATGATTTATTTCTGTTGCAATTGTGCGCAGAAATGAATTTGCAATTGTTATCTCTGTTGCAATTGTGTAACAGATTGAATATGTTACAGATTTTCGATCTGGTGCTTTATTAGATGTTATCTCTGTTGCAATTGTGTAACAGATTGAATATGTTACAGATTTTCGATCTGGTGCTTTATTAGAATGAATTTGTGTTGTTGGTATTTGATTCAGGTGGTTCAATTGTGCAGTTTCTGCCCTCTGTTGCTTATCTGTTACAATTCTGTCTCTGTTGCAATTGTGTAGATTTGTAAAAAAAATAAAATAATAAAAAAAAATTACACTTTAGATTACGGTTCTAACAATAACCGTAATCTAAAGTCCTTTGGGCGCGCGCGCCAAAACACTTTAGATTACGGTTATTGTTAGAACCGTAATCTAAAGTGTCGACTTTACATTACGGTTATTTGTAAAACCGTGATCTAAAGTCCTTTGGTTCGCGCGCGCCAAAGGACTTTAGATCACGGTTTTACAAATAACCGTAATGTAAAGTCAATGACACGCGGGCCGGAAAAGGGCCTTTAATTACGGTTTTAAACCGTAATTAAAGAAACGCCATCTTTATTTACGGCCGCGTAAATTACGGTCCAGAACCGTAATTATACACGGTTTTGGACCGTAATTAAAGGCTTCCGTTCCACCAGTGAGTTGTTGAATGTGATGTGAGAGAAGTTGTTTCAAAATGGTATTTGGTCGATGATTGGCTCCTGGGATTTTGGAATTTTAGGGAGTGAAAATTCCCGCATGGTGATCCCATAATATGACAGTGACTGCATTTTTTGGGATTTTTGAAGGTATGTTTTTTATTTTGGGTTTTTTTGGATGTATGACTTTTTTGGATTTTTGGATGTGTGATTTTTTTGGAATTTTTTTTTTGTGCATGCTTTTTTGTGGTTGTTGGTCTCTATGTACATGGTATGCTGAATGGGAAAAAAAAGCTTGAATGCTCGGTATTTCTTGCTATCACTTCGAAGATCATGTCGCCACTCATAGACAAAGACAGTTATTCACCTGCAAACACGACCATTATTGTAGAAAGAATAATCTGACAAATGTTAGCATGCTTGAAAAAATGGGATGGATGCTCTTGTGAGGTGTGTTGGAAATGTAACATGTGATTATGCATTTTCCTAAGATGAGTGTGATTCATGCATGATTAATGAATTTGAACTGAATGAGAATGCATGCAACTCTTTTCCTTTCTGCCATGAATGTGTTGCATGCTTTTGTTTGTTAGTTGTTTTATTAGCTTGTTCCCAAAAGAAGCTACATTTTAGAAAAACAGTTTTGAAAAAAACGTGTTTCCGAAGTGGTGGATTTTCGCAGTAGGAATTTTGACACTCGGTCATTCGCGAATAAAATAGGGAGTAGGGGACCCTATACACATTGATCTAAATAAATTCAAAGGGAATGTACAACCTATACACAAAGTCTATTCAGAAATTGATAAGAGAGAAAAGAATGCTAGGGGAAAACCTATACATCAATTCTAAAAGTCATTAAATGGGGGAGTTTGAGCTTAAAACTTCTCCCAAATTCTTCTACTTCGTCTTCGGGCTTCTAACTGACTACTCATTCGTCTTCGGGCTCCTGATTGATCGTTTGCTCGTCTTTGGGCTCTTGCAGCGAAGCGGTACTGTGATCATACAAAACAGGTTGGTGTTCTTCTGACTCTCAACAGTTTGAACTCGAACAGTCGTTGCTAGTTAATCAACTCGGGTTGGTACATCTCTTATTTTTTACTCAAACTGCGTTGTCGATCTTCATGTGCTCCATCTGCTCCGACGAGGGAAATAAGGGGCGTTTTTTGAGAAAGGAAAGGTGAATGATCGAGCACAAGTTCTTTGTGAAAATCCACCACTTATGTGAAAACACGAATGACTAGTACGCTCCACGATAATGACCGCTGCTCTTGAAGGTGGGTTGATCTTCAAAAATAGCGGGTCGCAACATGGGGACTAATCATTTATTTTGAAATACGTTTATGAAAATCAACTTTGAAAATTGTTTTGAAAAACAAGTTTGAGATAATATCCGTGAAAAATGTTGTTTAAAATTTATTTGTAAAAGCATGTTTTTGAAATCTGTTTTTGAAATGAAATTTATGAGAAGTATTGTTTGAAAATCATTTATAAACAGTAGATTTTTGAAATTTGTTCTTTATAAACCGCTTGACAAAGTTTATTTTTTGGAAGACTTTGATTGAAATCAATTTTGAAAACTGTTTTGGAAATAACAATTTTGAAATCATTAGAGATGAACGACTTTGAAGATATTTCATTAGAGAGTTCGACATGATTCATTTTTGAAACGTGATCACACATAGATGTAAGTGTAAAATAAAAATCGTGGCTGATTTTATGTGGAGCTGAGTGTGAATGATTGGGATAATCACCTTCCAGGTCAATCAATGCCTCCATACCACCGGGGGAACCATCGTCCCTTCACTGTTCATCTCTCGGGTTTTATCTCTGTTACGCCTTATGGGGCGCGTCATAAAGAAAGTCCGGAGTGCTTAAGTTCGAAAGGTCAGGATACCCGAAATGATACAGCCACACGAGCCAAGGCCGGTGATTATCACAACATACTCACTTTCCGGAAAACTTGGGGAAGTACTGCATGGGGTCGGGTTTCCCGTCGTCTGCACGGTCAGGTGTGTGTAAAGTCCAAATTATTCACTGACTACGTTGTGCCATGTATGGGTATCCGGTAAATACGGGATCCTCTATGGACGTGTAGCGTGACATCAGGCTTTAGAGACACCCGTGGTACAGAGGACACTTGGAGATCTGAGCCCATGCAATCTTCAGGGTAATGCAAAGGGTGGTCAGACAGGCGGCATACAAGGAGGTGACTACCCATAAACCCATCTTAGACACGGGACCAGGCAGCTGGACACTGAAGGCTCAGAGTTCACTATATGCTGGCTTTGACTCGAAAAGGTAAGTGTTGAAGGATCATGGGCTTTTCAAGGCGTAGATACTACGATCATACCACCTCGTGTGCATAGTCCTTACTACGAAGGGCATCTGCTCATGGGGAATCAATTGTGGACCAATATTTATCCCGACCGCAAATATCAAGGGTGACACAGAGGAATGCATGTCCTAAGCTACCCTATGCACCCACCTCAGGACTATTCCTAACAGTTCAATATCACAACCAAAAAGTGGTAAATAAATGCGCAGGCAAAGAGAGGGAAGAAATTAGACCCCTAATGGGCCCACCTACCTGAAGTTCCTGCAAGTTAGTCTAGCATAATCACGCAATTATGTAGCAAGCAAAGCGCAGATGGCAGGCAAAGTCAAGTATAAGCTACACACTCTCATCCTAACTATCCTCACCAATCACACTCTGAGTGTGGAGTAGAGTAATCCTAATGGCTTTCGAGATGAATCTCTTGAAGGTTTTGAAAGAAGTGGGGAAGTCCCGACAATTCTGAATGAGTTCAGTCTTCCTTGAGTTTGAGAAAAACTTACTCAAGTTTTCCCCAGCAGAGTCGCCATTCTGTGGAGGGTGATTTTTCGGTATGAGGGGGGTCAATCTAAATATGGTCTGACTGAAAAGCCTAGATCCTAGAAATTGCCATTCTGTGGAGGGTGAAAACCCGTTAATCCGGCATCCCTCAAATACCTACTAGATCGTCCGTCTTTCCCAGAAAGCATAAAGGGGAGTGCAAGTATGCACTACACCCGCTCTCGATGGGCTCCACGCGGACTTATGCCCTAAGGGCGGAATTGACTAGAGTCGCCACCTAGTTTGACCTATGATAACTAGGAAGGAAGATTGGGTTCTAAGAACCGTTAATTGACTCTGAGATTATTACCTATGGATGAGACTTATCTGATCATACTAGGGATTCTGTGTGGGTTCGCACTGGGTTACACCCCTTGGAAGTGGCAATGACCACAAACTTGGATTGGTGCCCGAGGAAACCTCGGTCTCCAATTGTCGGGATTACCTTCTTTCAAAACCTTTTTAGAGAGATTCATTTGAAAGCCAAGGATAGGATTAGGACGAGGAGAGAGAAAGATAGTGGATGAGGTGAGCTTTTCTGCCAAGCTAGCACCTAGAAGAGGGATGGGTGAATTCGGATGAGTGTAGAATGAGAATTGGGAAAAGTCTGAGGTTGAATGAATAGACAGGACTTAGTGTCTGAAGGTTTGAAGTATGTGAGAGCTCAAGAAGGTTTGAGAGATATGAGGACCACCTTAGAAGGGGAAATGATTTTTTGTTTAATGGGGTCGCACCCTAGACGGGCTGCCTACGTACTCAACTCCCTGTTGAGATCAGACCTTACGTAGTTCACGCAATTTGGGTTTTGGAAGTTTTGATGTCTGTGGGGTTTGAAGATATTTGAGGTGTTTGAGATCTCGAAGGGTTCGGAGTTTTGGGAGGTTTCGGGTTTGGGATGCTAGTCTGCGAGACGCTCAGATCTGTGAGACGTTTGGAATATTCAAATGATGAAAGGAATGAGGTATCAAAGTCTGTGAGACGCTCGAGTCTATGAGACACTTGAAACCTTGAGATGTCGAAGTCTGTGAGACGCTCGGATCTATGAGACGCTCGGGTCTGTGAGATGTTTGGGTCTGTGAGACATTCGAATCGTTGGGATGACAAAGTCTGTGAGACGCTCGGGTCTGTGAGACATTCAGAGTGTGGGGAATTGGAATTTTGGAGATGATTTGAGTCCATGAGATATTTGGAGTTTGGGGTATCTGAGATTTTGAAGAGTTTCGAAGCTTTCAACGAGCTTGAAGTTGGAATTTGAGGTTTTAGAATTATTTGGGATTGAAATGAATTTTTGATTTGAATCGGAAATGAATGAATTTCTGAATTGAATTTGAATTGAGATGAATGTGAATTGAGCTGAATTTAGAATTGAATTGAAATTGAGATTGAATTTAGAATTGAATTGAAATTGAGATTGAATTCGAAAGAATTTAATTTGAAATAGAATTGAATTTGAATTAGAATTGAATTTGAAGTTGAACTTGAATTGGAATGAATTGTGTTGGAGTTGAATTGAATTTGCATGAGTTTGGAATTGCATTGAGATTGAGGTTGAATTGGAATCAGATTTGATTTGGAAATGAGTTGATTTGGATTTGAATTTGATTTGGAAATTGAGTTGATCTGGATTTGAATTAGAAATGATATGGATTTGAATTGGTTTGGGCCAAATGGAAATGAGCCTTGAAACATGGGCCGGACCGGACCTTGGAAGATGGGTCGGGTTTGAAAGTGGGCCGAATTTGGACCTTTTGATTTGAGCCTCGATATGGGCTTCTAATTGGGCTGATTTGGGCCTCGAATTAGGCTTCTGATATAGCCTCAGATTGGGCTGAAGTGTTAGGCCAGAGTAGATATGGGCCATGGAAGAAGATTTGGGCCAAAATGGATATGGGCCTTAGAAAAAGATTCAGGCCAAAATGGATGTGGGCCTAATTTGGGCTGATTTGAGATTGGGGTGAGTTTGGGCCTTATGTGGGCCTTAGGATTAGATTGGGTTTTTGGGATTTTTTGGATTTTGGGCCAGGTTGGGCTGATTTGGGATTGGGGTGAGTTTGGGCCTTATGTGGGCCTTAGGATTTGATTGGGTTTTTGGGATTTTTTGGATTTTGGGCCAGGTTGGGCTGATTTGGGATTGAGGTGAGTTTGGGCCTAGAAATGAGCCTCTGAAAAATGGGCCTCAGGTTTAAGCCTTATTTTTGACTGATTTTGAAGTAGGAATTGTCATTTGAATTTTTATTTCATTTCAAATCGAGTTATTGGTTGTGAATTTTATCTTCACAATTATGGATGGTTTGGAAAGTTTTATTTTAACTGGAAAGATGTCACCCACAAACAGGTACTACGACCCTCGGGTACTACGACCTTAATGTGGACAACATCTATGAATGGTCCTAGGACTTTTCTAAAGAGACCCACAGAAAATTGTAGGACTAAACTAGATTCACTAGCCCTAAATGAATGGGTAAACTTATGGGCTTCTAGGGTCACTCGTACTGGCCCGTCTTAACTAGCAATCAGTTGAGCCTAAGATGAGTTCAGTCTTGGGCAGATATTCACAAGGTAAATGAGGTCAGGAACATACAATAGAGGAAGAGAGCAAGTGAACCGCGCATATAAATAGTAAGCAAACAATGTCCAACAAATAAGCCATGTTTTCCTTTTTATTTTTTGGTTTATCCTAAATTCAAGGGGGAACTAAAAAATAGAAAAAAATTCAGCTGTACAACAAACGACAGAATTAAGCTCACAAAAGAACATTTCCCCTTCTTTTTTTTAAGCTGTTACGATTTCAAATTCAGATAGAATCATGACACAGTTGAAGCAAGTTAACATTTCTTTAAGAGGTACACAGATGGATTGAAACAGGCCTCAATGTAAATCAAACGCAGTTCGAAGATTAATGTAACTGTATATACTGTCGAACTATAACAAGTTGCCTAATGCAACACGGTTATCTGGTGTCAAAGCTTCCCAGTTTGCAACTTACAACGATGAGAACATGGGCATACTGGCACTGGGAAACAGGCATATCAAGTCATTTGCCTCACCAGTTTATAGCAGACATGAACAAGGCTTGAAATCCGGAATCAGATCACACATATACAAGTCATAATGCGGTAATGAAACAGAGGTGAGAGCAAAGCATAAATAGAGCTAAACCTAGGCAGAGTGATTGCTACACGAAGTTCAACTAAAAAAAGAAAAAGAATCAACCAGAATACCAGTACATGTACCTGCAATAACTACAACACAACTATGTTCAGTATGGATCACAACAGAAATATAGTAGTGAACCAAAAATACGAGCAACAAATGTAAACACCAGTCGAGCGTTAAGGTCTGCAGATATTCAATTTCACTTCCCATCTCTTACGTTTTTCAGAGTTAAATTCAGACGCAGAAAGCATTGACAATATTCGCACCATATAAAATTGGAACTAGAAATGATTAACAAACCCCCTAATTTTGGTTCCTTCGATTTCACTAACCAAGGACAGACTTGAGCTCAAACTAAATTTGGATGCATACCCTGATCTTAAGATGTAGTCAAAATCAAGAGGGAAGAGAGAGGATGGGTCGGGGTGGACTGGGTTGTACGTGGGTAGCCTTCCTCTTCGCCTGGGCTTGGTTCGCTCCTCTGACTGAAAGTGAATCAAAGAGTTCAGCAACTCTTAAGCAAAATGTACCGGTTTCTGATTTGAGGAAGATGAAACTCGAAAATGACGGAAAATCAAAATAGAGGACACTACAGAAGAGTGCAAGTAATAGAGAAATTCAAGAAGGAATGTGAACTTAGCTTCAGGCGGTGGGTTTCATTTTGACTGAGGAGAAAAATCTCGATGGAAGATGGTGTATAACCGGCGTTTGACCGCGAGAGACGAGACAATAGTTGCGCTTCAGCCTTCGGTTTCGATCATAGATGGTGGCAATCGGGAGATGGAAGTCATTTCGATTTCTTTCTTCGGTTCACAGGCACCGGAAAAAAAACAAAAGAGGGAGGTAGACGGATTCTTCTTGTCTCTTTTCGGTTTCAAGGAAAACGATGGAGAGGATCAAGTCGTGCGGCGTCGGTGAATGAGAAAAAAAATAGAGGGAGGTAGGGCTGGGTTTTTGTTTTATCAAAATCGAACATAGAGAAATGAGAAGATGGCTATCAGATTGAACGAGAAGGTGCTAGAATGAAGATTGGAGAGAATGAAGGAGGTGAGAGCATGTCCGCCATGGTTCAGTTCTTCGTGTTTCTGGGTATTATTGTCGGAATCTTAGGATTTTCGAAGATAAGGGGAATGGATGCCGATTGTAAAAGGATGTGAAGAGGGTGGCCGGTTGATCGGAGACGGAGAGCACAGATCTACTGCTCTACTTGATTTTTTTTTTGGGTCTGTCTTTGATGAAGGAAAATGACCGTATCGGTTGACGAAGGTGGGAGGAGGCGGTTACTGTAGTCTCCTTAGGTTTTTTTATTGTTGTTGTTTTATAGAGAAGAGATTAGGTTTTCTGACCAGTTATGGGCTTATTAAATCTGGAAGTGAGAGGGCAGGACCCAATTTCGGAAATATGGGTTGTATGGGCCTAAAGCCTCATTTGGACCGGTCCTGAATAGAGAAAAAAATAGAACCTCCCCCTCGCCATACGAATTCGAACTAGGACCAAATCATCATTCCATGCCAGTACTTAACCATCTCGACTACGAACCAAATTCGATATCAAAACGCTGTAAAGAATAAACAACGCATAATCGGACCTAAATAAAATCCTAGAAAGGAAGCACTAATGCTTTAACGACAGTACGTAGCAACCCTAAAGCTATTTGGTATGTAACAATGAATTTTTTTTTAAGAGTTTTGAAGTAATGAAATGTAGATACGTATAAGAAAATGAAAACATTAATACATATAAAATGAATATCTACATGAAATAATGAAATAGTAAAAGTACAATGGAAGTAAAATACGAGTGAATATTCTAAAAATAGAAATTGAATCAAATATGTACAAATAGCAGTAAATAAAGATAAAAAAGATAACAAAATAAAATGAGATGAGGGTGAGTTAAATCGAATTGGCGACATAACGAAATATGTACATAAAATGATGAAAATGATTCTAAAAGTAATAATGATAAAGACAAAAAATAAAAACAAGTACTAATAAAGAAAATACAAGTAAAAGTATCAATAAAATGAAATGAGATAAAATAAACAAGTAACAAAATAGCATGAACCAAAATAAAAGCGAATTTGTAAACAAATAAGCAAATACAACAGAACTGACTAACATGAAATAAATCAAAAACAAAATGGTAAAATAAGTAAATAACGACAAGGGACGGGTTTGAAATGGACGTTTTGAAAATTGATTTAGCACATTTGTCATAAAATGACAGTTTCATTTTGGTACGTAGATGAATAATTTTTGAAAAGAAAGGCGAAGACCCTCTTATTTTATTTATTTTTTGAATTTTGTTTTTACGGGGTGAGAATTTTTGGTGTCTACAGGCCGCAGCCCGCACGAATTTGTTCTCGGGGTACCATCCCCAAAACGCGTCTCACAAGGGGAGAGTATCCCCACACCTATAAGGCATGGTTCGTGCTCTCTCCCGATCGATGTGGGAGGTGACCCCTACACTGGGTATCACAATGGGAGTAGAGAGACTCCCAGGGAACTAAAACCCTGATAGTATATGTTTATTTGAGTTAAATATAATGACGTGCATTGTGATTTTGATAAAAAAATATACATACATATATATATAGTGATGTGCATTGTGATTTTGATAATATATATATATATATAGTATTGTGTACTGTGATGGTGATAAAGAAATATATATATATATATATATAGTGTTGTGATGTATGGATCGGTAGGAAACCGATGAAGAACTTAGTGAGAATAGGATTCCCTATGTAAGTTGACTAGAGGCAAATTGAGGATAATTGATGGACAAAGTTCCATCCTTTGGAGATGAACTGCTCTATGATTATGACTAGAAGGATTGAAAAAAATGGAAAATGTTTGAAGTAGTTGCTTGTTTGAAATTGAAGTGGGAGGTGGAACATGGTTTGCATGCAATCAAGGGAAGCTGAACACAAATTGGGGTGGAAGGATAGTTCAAATCTGATGCTGACACATTAAGGTTGGATGACTCTAGAAGCTCCCTGCAAGTGGTCACAAATAATCACGTTAAGAATAAATACAGTTAGCATAAATGGACTTGGAGGTGTATTGCGTTTTCAAAAGGATTTTCAATTGGTATTTTCAAATTTTCAAATGGTATTTTCAAATAAAGGATTTTCGTTCTAGTTAACCTCGTAAAGAGTATTTTTGTATTACTTGCTCACGAGCTGAGGACGTATGAGCCTTTGTCTTCAGACCAGTGACATGAGAAGTATATGTTAAAAAGTAAGTGATTGTTTTGATCTTCCAAAGGACCGGGGACCAGAAAGTGTCCATCGCGACCGGTATCTGTGGGATCACAGTGTATATGTACTCGACATGGGACTCGAGGGCTGTGATGTCCTGTAGTCTTTAGACCGAGCCCATGAAGAGATGTAAAAGGAATTTCTGATTACGATACATGCTAAGACATGTTGTGTGGTATGTGTAATAAACGTTATCCATACCTATGAGTCTGAAGGTTGTTATGTTGTCCGGACCATGAGTCCTAAAGTTTACATCCGGTGTATGTTGATGTGAGAGTTATGTTGTAAAAGTAACCCCTGTATTCTAATTAAATGATGCATGGGAATTGTGGAACTTTGAGGACAAAGTTCTCTTAAGGGGGGTATATTGAAATACCCCAAACCTTAATATATTAATTAATTATGTAATTATGATTTTCTAAGGCTAATTAAGTCCTTAAGATCGTTGGTGAAGAAATAAAAACCAAAAAGAAGAGGAAAATGCGTAAAAGTCACAAAACGTGAAAACACGTATTTAATTATTTTAGGAGGTATATAACCTTCACTAGGGTTATAAATATATTTTTATACCCTAATTACACACTAAGAACATGTGGGAAAAATTCGGAAGAAAACGGATCCAAATAATGCGTTAAAACGCTAACGGAGTCTTAAAGAGCGTTTTTCGAGAAAACCCAAAAACGTGACTTTAAACAATTAAATGAACCTGTAAAAATTATAGATGATTATATAACTATAATTAAACATTAACGGGAGCCTAAGAACCATTAAAATTAAAGAAACGAGAAAAATCCGGAAAACGGGCCCGGTTAGTGAATAGTGCTAAACCAGGTAAACTAACGAGCGTTTCTTGTAAAAGACGAAAATGCCCCCAACTTAATTAATTCATGGGGCCGGTTTTTATTAGTAGTCAACACTCCTCTCTCTTAATTTGTAAACTAGCTAATTAGCTAAAAGAAAGAAAAAAAACAAAAGGAAAAGTAAAAAGCTATAAAGTACATTTTCTCCCTCTCTCCTCTCATTTTTCCCCCTCACGTACTGCCTCCCTCTCTTTTCTTCTTCCTCTGCCGATTTCTTCTTCCTCTCTTCTACTGGAAGCGATTTTGAGCTTCCTTCCATGGCAGCCCACACTCCTTTGCTCACCTAAGCCACATTACTACTCCAAATCAAAAATAAATTACATATTTGAACTCCCCTCATCAAGAGCTATCTTCCTCTCTTTTCAAAATCCCAAAACCTTGAAGTTTAATTTCATGGGTATAGCCCATTTGAGGAAGAAGTTGGAGTTTCTTGAAACTTGGAGTCTCCTCTTTAATTTAAGGTAAAAATTATAAGGAAAAACTCATTTTTCCTCCATCCCTTGTGTTGGCCGATTTCTACCCATGCTTATGCCTTGTTCTTTTCTTTGTTGAGCTATTCTCCAAGTCTACAATGGTGGATTGGAACCCTCCTTTGGTTCAAGGTTGAAAACCTATTCTAGAACTTCCAAAGGTAATGCCCTAATTTGTCCTTTAAACACCTTCTTGTCCTAGCTTGATTCATGAGCTTAAAGTGTGTCATTTAGTTCTCATTTCATTCAACTGAATGTTGGTCTATAGTTGGCAATGTTTTGCCCCATGACCGTGAATGAAAGAGAGAAGATAAGAGGAGGAGATTGGAAAAGAGAAAGGGGAACTTAAGAGCTTAATGTAAGAAATTTACCCTAATGTGTATCCCTTATGTTTTAGAAGTTTGGGTTGGGTAATTTAAATGAAAGAATGAACCAAAAATGTGATGGGAAAGTGTTTGTTCTCCATAAGAGAGAATTGTGATTTTGTTGATTGTATTGTGTAAATGGTGTGATTTAAGGGCCTTATAGCCAAGTTATTTATGATTAATGAACCTTGGGATTATTGTTCTGTATATGTTGAGAATGTGTGCTGTTAGAACCCACTAAGGGTTTGGATAGTTGAATTGTGAACATTTTGGCATTAGGTGATGAAGATGGTGAATTTGGGATGTGTTAGCATAGTAACGAAGTTATGGCGAATTTTTCGTAGAAACTTAAGGAATTTAGGTGACTTGGTGAGTTGTCATGACCTAGGGTAAACTAGGTGTTGTTAGGAATTGATTTGGTTGGTAAACCACATTGTGGTGTTGGTTGAAGAATGGAATGGAGTTAGGCAAAATCTGTAGCAAGGATGATGTTTGAGAGTTTTGGTGTTGCTAGAAATGAACTTGAGTGTGTAGCTTGGAAACAAGAGTTGAACCTTGGTATGAGAAGTGTATTGGTCTAGGAATGATTTGGTAAGGTTGGTGGAAGGTTATGAAACAGTAAAAGAGGTTTTAAATGCACTGATGTGCATAATGCAATGGAGAGAATGGAAAACCTAGGAATTTGAGCAAGAATTTGAGTAGGGATTAAACCAATTATTTGAAGAGGTTTAGAGCATGTTTTAAGGTGTTTTAACATGTAGAAAACATGTTGAGAGATTAAGGAATGATTAGATATGGATTAGGGGTTGAAAAGAGGTCAAAAACTGTCAATTTAATGACCTACAGACATGGTCCGGGTTTGTAAACAAGTACACAAACCCGGACCACCTCAAAAACGTCCCAGAAACTCATTTTAGCATGTGGTCCGGGTTTGTAAACCAATACACATACCCAGACCAATGCATTTTTATGGCAGATTCACATTTCCAGGATTGGTCCGGGTTTGTGACCCCAGACACAAACCCGAACCAGTCTAAAAATGCTCCACAATGTGTTTTTTAAGTGTTGTTATGATGGGGAATTGATTTGGGATGGTTTTAAATGATGATTAGGCCTTGTTTGGTGACTTTTAAAGGCCATTTGAAGTATAAACAAGTGAGAGAGTGAATGTGTAAGTTGTGAACTTAAGATCACATAAGTAAGTTAAGCATAACGGGACAACGGGGTTAAGTACGGGAGTAATAGAAGTTTACATGCCGTAAGATTTTGTTGTTAATAAAACATTTGAATAATAATACCAGTTGTTCGGAAACTACCCGGGGAGCGTGAGGTGACGTGTTGGAGTAAATCCTCGGGAACACGGTAGAGTAACCCATGGTGTAAGGTATGGTTTTCTTGCAACCTGTGTCCTACCGGGTTACACCGGCTTGTATGCCAACTTGATTTTCTGAATGTTTGCCACCTTGCAAGATAAAGCATGAAATGAGCTTACAGTAATTCAATTATGTGGCGTACTTTGTTCCAATACCGTTTAACCTCGAATATGTGTTAAACTGTAGATAACCGACCTTAGGACCACATATGAGATCGGTATTCAGATTTAAACGCCCCAACCTACGGGAGCGTTCTAACTACAGCTATCCGTGCATTATTTGTATAATGTGGTTATGTGTGATATGTGTTTGCCCCTTTGAGTATGTAGTTGTGTAAAGATTTTTGCTATGCACATGTATGTCGAAAGGTATCTTACCTCCCTTGTGTGTTTAACTAAGTTGCAACACCACATGGTGTCGTGATGTGATAAGTTCCATAAGGGAACTTCTAACTAATGTATAATTGGGGGATGAGGAATCTGGGTGTCCGGTCGCGCGCATATGTATGGGAGTTGATATCTATATTTGGTTCAACTCTTCGGTTGTTTTCCTTCTCGGAATTCAATCTCCCACGAGCCTATAGCTGGCTCTCCTACCTTGACTATCATTCGGGGCTAGGGGGATATGTGTATGGTGTGATCGGGCCTATATTATGGCCGACACATCTAAGTAAAGTAAATGTGTACGGTGTGTTCGGAGCTATATTATATCCGACACATCTTAAGTAAAGTATACGTTCTCTAAGAAGAACAATAAGTTATTATGTTATGAGCTCAACAAGAGAATAAAAGTATTCTCTAGGCTCTAATAAGTTGGCTAACCCTTATTTCGGTCCGAGTCCTCACGAGACTCTTCCTGAGCCATGTTGTGTGTATGTTAAAGTGTGTTATATGTTGTTGTGTTGAGTACATTGATTACCGATACCAAACCCCACGTTATTATAAGAAGTAAGTATGTGTAACCCGAATAGATGGGTAAGTGCTAACCAATAAGAATGGAGCCCTTGAAGTAAAAACTCTCATGGTCTAAAGACCAAGTAAAGTTATTTAGTAAACGTTAATGTGTTGCACTCGATTACTGTGTTTCTATGTTGATTACCTGTTGTTTGTAATGCGTGTTTATAGTTTTCATGCATGATTTAAATATAATCAACTGCATGTTCACACGACAATTAGTTGTGCGTGGCCCGGTAGTATGCGGGCTGCACGATTACCATACCAGCAAAGGTGCTGAGCCCCTTGAGGGCCACCCTTTTTCCTTTCAGGTATAATGGAGCTGGCAGGCGTTCGAGAGTAGGACGGGGTAGCTGTTTTTGCAAGGGTAGTGTATGTAGTTTGTTTATGTATGTGTAAGTGGTGTAAGACCAAAGTGTGATATCGGAAATTGGATGTATTAGACTCGGTACAGTTGTAATGTAAGTGTAATTGACTCGGTTTAGTTATGAAGTGGAATTGCAATGTTTAATGCTCGGGAGTCCTGTCCATCAGACTGGTACACTATGTATGTATTAGCCTTGTTAGCCACGTGGGTGGCTAACGGCGTACAACACCCATGGATTAAGTTACGTGTTGTGTTGTAACTCCGCTACAACAGTTTGTTAAGTGTTGTATTTGTTGTTGGGGTGTTACAGTATTACACAAGCTACAGGTGTGTGTTGAATGTGATTAACGGATGGAATAATCATGATCTCGCTGAGTGGACAGAGGATCATTTTGTGGGAAAACGCCTAACTGAAGAGGAGGAGATTATGATCGATTAGAGAACCCGAGTTGGTGTGCCACCTTCTACATTTTATTCAGAGCTCACCACGATCAAACCTGACACGTCAGCAACCAGGAAAGATATATACAACCGGATTCAAAAAAACAAAACTTGAAAAGAGAAATGGTCATTCTATGGTGCAGACTTTGCTGGGTGATCTAGACAAAAACAACTACTACTACAATTACACGACAGAACCAAGTAAGTCAACTTAGGATGTCTCAAATAACTGTAATCTTTAGGTTTCATATCAACTTGATAGATAACATGATTTTGGATACTTTCACAATTTAGGGGAACGAACACGACTTGGGTCCATCTTTTTTGCACACCATACCTCTAGATTAGTGTTGCACGCTTTCCCGTACGTCATAGGCATTGATGCTACCTACAAAACGAACATCGCAAAAAATGCCTTTGGTTTAGTTCATCGGAGTGACGAGTATAAGCAAGAACTTCAGCATTTCCTTCGCCTTTCTTGTATCAGAATCAACAGACATGTATGTGTGGGCACTTGAACAATTAAGGGAACTCCTTGGTTAGACTAAAACCTCAACATTTATCACCAACAGATGTCTGGCCCTGATGAATGCCTTACAACAGGTATTTCCTGAATCTCATCATCTTCTATGCCGGTGGCACATAAGTAGGAACATTAGGGGAAAGCGGAGACGTATATGGGTGATAGAGGAAGGGCGACGGCTGCAGTCCGAATGTGGAATTCGGTTGTCTACTCAAGAACAGAACAGGAATACAACGAGAGCCTCCAAGTATTCAAGAATACATACAGAAGCTATCCACGTTTCATTACGTATGTTGCATCAGTCTGGGAGAAACACAAGGAAAGATTTGTGGAGGCTTGGGTCAAGAATGTGTTGCACTTCGGCAACACAACGATAAATAGGTACGATTGTTAGTCTTGTAATTTTTAAGATAATACAGTCATTGTTATAGATCTATAAAACTTACTTAAACATTTGACATGGTGGAGAGCGCACATTCTACTCTAAAGGTGAGATTAAGGAGTGCTAGACACACTTTGGATGTAATCTTTCCAAAATTGACGATCATGTGAATACTTGCATCAAGGAGCTAAAAAGGGACTTCGAGTCGGGAAGGACAAAACACATAAGAGAGCACATGAGGGTTCCAATTGCTGACCTGATCGGGAAGGTTAGTATCCTATGCTTGGATGAGCTAGTAAAGAAGCTTGGTATGGCGGATTATGTTCAAATGGATAGCTCAATCTGTGGATGTGACAAGGTAACCTCTCATGGATTACCATGTACATGTAAATTAAACTACATGTTGGATAGTGGTATACTGTGCTCAAAGAGTGATATACATCATTTCTGGTATACCCTAAGCTGGAAGAATCATGAATCAACAGTTGATATGCTATCCTACAAAGAGGAAGAACAAAACAGATGGCGTGATATTGCTTCTGAGGTAGCACAATTAGACGATCCTACTCTGATGGCCAAATGTTATAGTCAAATCTAGAACTTCCTTCATCCATATATGGTATGCTAATTAGGAGAACCATTAGAACAGTTTGGGATTGGCAGACCTACCAGGACCTCAAGACCAAACCGACGGGAACCTTCATCTTGGGAGCGTAACCGACCAAGGGTGAGCCAGTCCGAAGGAGCACCATCAAATAGAAGATCACTTAATAGAGGATCATCAGATCCGAATCGATTCACACCCATAAACAGCTTTCCATACTACCAGTATTTCCCATCCAACCTATATCAATATATCACTGGGTATATTGATGTTCGTGGAGATGGTAATTGTGGTTTCAGGGTGATTACTGATTACCTGTATTCAAACGAAGAGAGGTGGAAAGATCTTCGTAAAGGATTGTACCATCACATGAAGAATATAGAAACGGAGAGGCATGTATACAAGGACATGTTCAACGAAGCACCGTACAACGAAATGTTAAGAGTGCTTCACTGGAATGGGGATGGGGCAGCACCTTCAGAGAAATGGATGATCATAGAAATGGGGACAGTGATCGCGACAAAGTACACTTCGATAGTAGTTTTCTACTCTACTATATGGGGGTATGGCAAGTGCCACATACCTTCCGATCGAAAATTATACCAATCGTGATAGACCAAGAGGAGAGATCCACATAGGAGTTTGCCCCCAGGGTCATTTCGTAAGGTTTTGTATGGTTGATGACTCCCCATTCCCCCCTGTTTATCCACAATGGTTCTATTATAGAGATCCAAACACTGTTGGACCTTGGATTCATCCTTTACAATCCAGGTTAGATAGATGGAACAACGTTGTAACTTAGTTTTTCTTTAACTTAGTTGTTGTAACTTAGCTTCTCTTTAACGTAGTTGTTGTAACTTAGTTTTTCTTTAACTTAGTTGTTGTAACTTAGTTTTTCTCTAACTTAGTTGTTGTAACTTAGTTTTTCTTTAACTTAGTTGTTGTAACATAGTTTTTCTTTAACTTAGTTGTTGTAACTTAGTTATTGTAACTTTGTTATTTTAATCATTTTGAGTGAAATTTGGTCATTCAATTCTCATTTGTTTCACAAAAAAGTGTCTCCCCACAATATTCCAACTTATTCAACTAAGTTTGGTGAAAAAAATGTACTGTAAATAGTAAAATTTTTGCTATTCGCAGTACAAATTAATTTTAAATCATATTAATAGTGTAAACACATAAAAATGCAATCCAACACTTTTTAAAAAAAGATTCCAGTAATGATTACAACAAAAAAGTAAGAGTAAATTACTCGGAACCCCCCTGAGATTTGGGCATAATACAGTTAACCCCCTTGTGTTTATCATAATTATTGGTAACCACCTTAGGTTACAGTATCTTTGACTATGAGCCCCCGAACTATAACTTCATTATCAAAACGTTAACCAGGTGTTGACCCATCAACTTAATCACATTATTAATGACAAGTTGGACAAAAAACAATGCTTAATCAGCATTCTTATTGTCCGAAAAAAGTCAACCCTACCTCGAAAATGCATCTGAATTAGGACGAGAGAGAGTTAAACGATGTTGATTAAGCAGTTTTGTTGATCAAACTGGCATTAATAATGTGATTAAGCCGATGGGTCAGCATGTAGTTAGCGTTTTGATAACAAAGTTATAGTTTGGGGGCTCATAGTCAGAGATACCTTAACCTCAAGGTGGTTACCAATAATTATGATAAACACAAGGGGGTTAACTGTATTATGCCCATACCTGAAGGGGGTTCCGAGTAATTTACTCAAAAAGTAACTAACAAAATTCGCTACTAATCAACTACAAACTTCTTGGGTAAAATTACTTTCAAATATCATTTTTGGAAAAAAAAAACCCATAGGGACACATCATTACATGTTTACAACGTTAATATGATTTAAAAAAAATTTGTACTGCGGTGATTAGTAATTTTGTACTGCGAATAGCAACCCCCTATAGTGAAGTACTGGAGTAGAGCATTAGTCGTGATTGTGAAAAAATAAATTAACTATTAAAAACTTAATTGTTAAGTGTTTACCTTTTTCCACTTTCCTAATTGTGGACTAGTTTTTAGAAACATTTTAAGTAAGCATTTTACTTTTTGACCCTTAAAAATTTATACTCAAAACATAATTTTAAAAAATTAAAAAATCAATGTATACAAATAGTATCTGTTTTAAAGCAATCTTATTGAGATATATGATAATTTTATAAGTGAACTAATTAAAAAATGTTATTATTTAAAAAATATTAGTACTACTAGACTAGTAAAATCATTAATAAAGAGGTGTCTAAAATTATGATTATATGATTAATAAATTAATAGTGTAACAAATTAAGAGTAGAGTGAATAAATATTATTGATAGAATAATAAATACTTCAGATTTAATTTTGTATTGTTATATACAAATTAAAATAGAAATAAATAGTCATAAATCAAGGACCGGCTACATGGGTCTCATGGGACCCGGACCTCTTAACTTTCTTATAATAAAAATACATAAAATTTATGGAGTGTAGTATAAATAAAGCTAAACTATAAAATATAGAAGTTGAAGATAGCTTAGTGGTAGGTTGCTTCAATAGTACATTTTTAGAAAGACTATTAATTATAACCTAAGGCTTAATAGTTTTGTAAAAATAATAGTGCAAATGTCACTCTAAAATTGATGCAATTAGTAATCATATCCCACAAAAAGCTTATTATGATATATACGACAATTTACAATTAATTAACTATACATAGTTTTATTATAAATGTTGAAGTTCCACCTTTATCTCAAAATTGTATCTATCCACCGAATAACACCTAATTCTTAAACCCAATTTAAAGTTATACCTCTCAAATACTATGTTTAGCTATTTAAAAATGTGCCCAATTTATACGCATAAGTAATATAACTATTACTTCAAAATATTTTATATATATATCAATTTGCCCTCATAGATCAATAACTTGTCTTGTTAGGTTATAAGGGCGAGAAAATAATTGCCTTCAAAGTTGTCTTTAAAGATCTGTCACGCTAGACTGTGGGAACGAGTTTCGGTCTCGCCCTCTTAAACTTGGTTAATAGTGGCAACAAAAGTCGCCCTTTTTGACCTTAATACAAAGAAAGCAACAAAGTTGCTCTTTTTGATCTACTATCAACGGGAGCAATATATCTCAGTCGCCCCTCTTGTTGGACTCAACAGGGGCGAGTTTAGTTACCTCGCCCTCTTTTGGCTTTAGTCGCATGTGTATTTACTTGATCTTTTAAGGGCAAGTTACTGGGTCGCCCCCTTTGATCATATTCAATGGTGACGAGTTTGTCAAGTCGCCCCCTTTGACCGTATTCAATGATGATGTGTTTGTTAGGTTGCCCCCTTTGACCGTATTCAATGGTGACGAGTTTGTTATGTTGCCCCCTTTGACCGTAGTCAATGGTGACGAGTTTGTTAAATCGGCCCCTGAAGCTATTTTGGTCGCCCTTTTTAGCATATATCAGGGCAATTTTGTTGCCCTCATAGATCTTTTTTAAAGAAAAAAAAAATATTTAATTGGGAATCATTATTAGCCAACCCAAAACACAGGTAACCAAAGTAATGTACTCTTTAATAGTATGCACAACAATCTTCAAAGTTACATCATGAAACTTGGAGTCTCACAAGCACATTAAACAAAAGCCTCTCTCGCAAACAATTCATTCACCCAATAATTATAGGATAAGTTTTAGTGTACTACTGCTGCTGCTAAATCCCACGAACACATTAATTACCTCATAAAAGTCAACAGCAATGAAGCTGGGCCATCGTTTTCCATCCTCTTGGTTACATGTCCGCATCATGTTGAATTCGCAGATGATCTAAAATAGTTCATCACAACCAAAGACCCTGATGTTGTGTTCATTGCGTGTGATTCTGATCGTTTCGAACATTCACCACCCACCATCCCTTCATTACCATCTGTGCCATTCAATCCAATCCCACACAGCAGAATTCAGATTCTTCACCAAGTAACTGCACTTTCACTATCATTATTTACCTTGATTTTAACAAGGATTAGTAAGTAAAGAGAGTATTAAATTAGTTCACCCAGAAACCAAACGCACAAGTTTATGCTGACTGGAAGGAGAAAATGTAGCTGGATATTCATACACATACGGGAAACTCCATGTCCTTAAAATTTCCCCATCTTCTAGAGTTGTATGGATGGAAATTGAATTGCCCTCTTCGTCTCCGTTAAAGTAAGCTTGGGAATGACGGACTGAGAGGTACTGGTCCAGCATTAAGTTAAATTAATTAGTTCTCTCGATTGATCCATCCATGATTAAAGACACTTACAATGGTTTAAGGTTGATTACTTGAAAAATAAAAGAGACTTACAATGCTTTAGGAAATGAGGGTTTTCTGATTTGATCAAAGTCTTTGCCCTGTTGTTGGCAGCATTACGCTGATTACTAGCATATTGCATTCTTGTTCTTCGTCCATCGACTCCTGCAATAGCTAAATTAATCTCTGTATCATTGATAATATTTTCTTAAATATAACACAAATTAACATCAATTAACAGAGATAAAAGTGTATTGGCAACCAGATGGCTCCTCATCGTTGAGGAGTGAAGGGGAAATTTCCGCCACTCTTGATTTCTTAGAGCATATACCTGGCCGAGAAGCTTCAACTACTTCAGACGAGCTGTAGTCCTCTTCTTCACTTATTTTATCAATCTAGCTTACACAGAATATTTTTCACACATTCAGTCTATTGTAGAAGATATATGTGACAGATTAGGCTATTTTATCAATTCCGAGTGGTGAATATTACATTACGATACATACCTGAAGCTTGGCTTTCCACCTGGTTAACCGACTTTGAAAGAGAGCGAACACAATTTCTAGCCTTCCTACAAAAGTTATCAAGGTCAGGATAAGAGAGGAACACTAAGCTTCAGGAATTAGATAGAAGTCATTGCATCATAGCACAATATTGGAAATTTAAGGTAATCTTGTTGCAGGTTTAATACTATAACAGCAACAAAAACAAACTAACAGAACTAATTAAAGCCATTTGTCTCATTAACACTATGTCTGTGTTTGTTTGTTTGTTTGAAGAAGAGAAGAAGAGGAAGACAAAGTAATCCCTAACGAAAATTGAGAAACAAGATTGATTGAGGAAGCATATGTTCTACTTAATAATGGCAAATATTAATTAATGGTTGCTCTCTTCTTTCCTTGAAAGTAGTACTAGTACGTAGCAATTGTTTTGACAAGCAATCAATCTAGTTCCAGGATGTTGCAAGAGAAACGAGAGCGAAGAGAAGGAAGAGCGGGAAAGAGTTTCAATGAATGATTCTCGTGTATTGTTATTGAAGTATAGGAACAGTAGCACTTATATAGAAGAGGAGTGTCAACTAACTAGTGACACGCTGGCTAAAGAAATACAACTTGTAATAAGAGAACATAGAAGAATGTAGAACATTGTAGAAGATAGACAGAAGCTAGAATAATCCCAACACCCCCCCTCAAGAGGTGGTTGTGGCACACAGGCGCATCTTGGCATCAGAAGAAGTAGAAATTCCCATCTGTTTGTACTGTGTCTTGTAGGAAATCCCCTGTAGACTCTTAGTTAACATGTCAGCCAGTTGATATTTGTTGGAAACGTGCTGTACACGGATTAACCCGAGCTGAATCTGTTCCCGAACAAAGTGGCAATCTAGCTCCACATGTTTAGTTCTCTCATTAATAACCGGATTAGTGGCAATGAAGACAGCTGATCTGTTGTCACAATGCAGTGGTATAGGCTTGATCTCTGTGAGACCAAAATCATGGAGAAGGCGAGACAGCCAGGCCAACTCAGAAGTAACCCAACGCATTGCTCGGTATTCTGCCTCAGCTGAGGAGAGGGAAACACATGCCTGTTTCTTGGACTTCCAAGAAATCGGAGCTCCACCCAGCATTATATAAAAGCCACTGACAGAACGTCGCGAAATGGGGCATGATGCCCAATCCGAGTCACAAAATGCGACAAGGGAATAATCCTGATTATTGTTCAAAAATAAACCATTGTCAACTGTCCCTTGGACATAGCGGAGGACATGATAAGCAGCCTGTAAATGACTATTGCGTGGCTTTTGCAAGAACTGACTGAGTAACTGAATGCTAAAGCTTAAATCTGGCCTTGTATTCGTGAGATAATTAAGCTTCCCAATCAATTTCCGATACTCCTCTGGATTCTCAAGCAAAATACCATCTTCAGGAAGAAGCTTAGAACCCACCGATAAAGGACTGGCAACAGCCTTGCAATCTGTCATCGCAAAATCAGCCAAGAGTTCCTTGGCAAACTTTCTCTGGGTGACAATCATCCCAGTGGAAGTGCGAAGAAATTCCATTCCAAGGAAGAAATGTAAATTGCCCAAGTCTTTGATGCAGAACTGGTCATCAAGACTGTTGGGACACCGGAGTGTTGCAGAGATAGCCTTTCACCAAGACAGAGTCGATCATCATTTGTCAGACACAAAGAGCGAGCTTCTGCGATGGAGTCCGCGCAACACAGAAAACTCCATGGACTCTACCATGCTGTTGCGAAAAATCAGGAGTCAACTCGGAACACCTTAAGCGCCTCAACGGTCACGAAGCTCTTCCTCAACACCGAAGATCGCGGCCCAAGTAAGAAGACCAAGTAAGAGCCGTTGGAAGTTGCCCACTAAGTTAGTTCCGGTATTTTCGGAACTAACTCCTTCGACCCGTTGCTGAACTTAGAGTATAAATAAGACATGTAATAGACAGTTTTGGGTGTGCTGGTATCGAGGATTATTTCAGAGCTTAGAGAGAGAAAGAGAATCGCATTGTAAGTCGAAAAGGAGAGAGAATACGTACCTAGTTAGTTAGCACCTAAAGATAGACTCTTCCTAGGAAGTTCCTAGTTTCATTACGCTTACCATTGTTCTGATTAGAGAGTGTGTTGGGTAAGTGAGTGAAAACCGCTAAGTAGATCCTTTCTACTTAGTGGGCATTTGTAAGTTATTTTGTTTGACCAGGAAATGAAATAGCTTATTTGTGTACCTTGCTGAGTTCCATAGAGTCCTTCTCTCTTTTCATTGTTTTGCTATAATTACCGCAAAAGTCTTCCGCTCCCTTAGTTTAGTTAATTTGATAGAGTGCTTCTACATCACAGAGTGTTTCCCACTTACGAAGGTTGTTTGAGTCAAACCAATCCTTAGACTCACACCTTTGATTGGTTTGAGTTAGCCACCCGATCCTACAAAGACAGTGCTTCAGCTGTTGAATCTGTACTTCATTATTCCCATAGATTACAAGGTCATCTACATAGACACCTATGTAGAGAACATCGGAATTGCGAACCCGATAAAACAGTGAAGAATCATTGCCTGAACTGAGAAACCCTTGTGACTGAAGGAAACCAGTAAGCCTAGCATACCACTGCCTGGATGCCTGCTTTAACCCATACAAAGATTTCTTAAGCTTGCAAACTACATTGTCTCCTTGAACCTTTAACCCATCCGGTGGTTTCATGTATATTTCTTCATCAAGCTCACCGTGGAGAAATGCGTTGTTCACGTCCAACTGTTGCAAGCACCAGCCCTTTTTAACTGCTACTGCCACCAAGGCACGCACCGTTGTCATTTTGACAATAGGTGAGAAGGTCTCTGTGTAGTCAATGTCGTGTTTCTGTGTGAAGCCCCGCACCACCAGACGAGCTTTGTAACGTTCCAAAGACCCATCAGCCTTCAATTTCACTTTGTAAACCCATTTACAAGTGATCGCCTTTTTCCCTTTGGGCAAGGAGGTAAGTTCCCAAGTTCCATTGCGTTCTAGGGCTTCCAGCTCTTCTCGCATAGCAGCACTCCATTCCTTGCTTTTGCTAGCGATATTGTAATTAGCTGGTTCTTCAATGTCTCTAGCATTGACAGTTGAGCATGACAGGGAAAAAGAACTGCTGGGTGTAATGTCGGTTAAGGAGTATAACTCCAACTTATTTTCAGAAGAAGGCTGCAGATGAGCAGTAAAGATGTCAGAAAAAAGTTCCTCTGATTGAGGTTGAACAGAACTTATCCCAACAAAATAATCTCTCAGATATTGAGGTTGTTGTCGATGTCTGCCTGTCCGACGAAGTTCAGGAAGGGGATTAGAAGATACATTTACTGACTCATCCTGATTAGGATTATCAACAGATTCTTCATATGAAGAAATGGGCTGCGTGATCTCTGGTACAGACCTTGTTGGAGAACCGAAAAACTGTGCTTCTAAATCTTCTGTCTGAGGCAGATTTGGTCCAAGAATATCAGCAACAGGGTATGTGTTAGTATCATCTGAAAGAAAGGGAAAATGTTGTTCGTAGAAAACAACATCTCTACTGGTGAAAACCCTTTTCGAATTCAGATCTAACAACTTATGCCCTTTGCTATTTAAGCTTGGCCCCAAATAAACACATTTATGTGCGCGAGAATCAAATTTCCTCCTGTGTCCTCCAACTGTAGTGGCATAAGCCAAGCATCCAAAAATTTTGAAACTGTCAAAAGAAGGTGCCTTTTGATACAGCACTTGATATGGGCTTAATCCTTGTAAAGGAACAGCAGGCAATCGATTGATGAGGACAGTAGCGTATAGGACAGCTTCTCCCCAATATTTAAGAGGAATTCCTGATTGAAAATAAATAGCTCGAGCTACTTCAAGAAGGTGTCTATGTTTCCTCTCCACAATACCATTCTGCTGCGGTGTATGTGGACAGGATTTCTGATGAATAATTCCCAACTTCCTGTAGAATAGAGCACCCTCTGTTGATCCTCCTAATTCATAGGAGTTGTCTGTCCTTACTGCCTTTATTTTCTTTGAAAATTGTCTTTCAACCATCTGTATGAAATCTTTAATGAAACTGAAAGCTTGAGACTTATTATGCATCAGTTTTACCCAAACACATCTACTTTTATCTTCGACGATGGTCAGAAAAAATCTGCTTCCATCATAAGCAGTTTCTGAGCAAGGTCCCCAAGTATCGATGTGAATCAAATCAAAGTAATCAATACTATAGGTTTGAGACACAGGAAACGGCAACCGATGCCCTCTGGCTTTATTACACGCATCACATACAAAATTTGGAGGTATATCCTTCTTATTAATCAAACCAACATCTATCAATTTCTGAAACGGGACATGCCCCAGTTTATAATGCCATGAAATGGCCTTTTGATGAGAAACTGAATTACAAAGACTCGTATTCTTCTGTCCTTCTTGACTTTGATTTCTCGAAGCCAAGAATTTCTCCAATGCTTCTGTATCCAGCAAATAAAGGCCATTCTCTTCCCACCCTACAGGACTCTCACACTTCAATGTCTGGTCCTGCAAGGTACAATATCCATTGTAAAACAGTATATTGCATTTAAACTGTTTAATAAATCTGCTAGCAGATAACAGTTTGCATCTGAACAAAGGAGCCAACAGAACATCCTCCAAACAACAATTGTCTGAAACTATAACCTTCCCAGTAATTTGAATATCCTGCATTCGACCATCTGGTAAGGTAACTGTATGTTTGTTTCTCATTCTCCTTTTCTCAGTGATCATCTCTTCACAACCAATCAAGTGGTCAGTCGCACCGGTATCAATGATCCAAGGAGATTCTTTCGAATAAGCTTTACATCTCTTATCAATATTCAGACAGCAATGTAACATAATAGAGTGAGGTGTACCTGCAAAACTGCAAGATCCTCCTTCTTCTCTATGTCCAGCACTTGTTCTCTGCAAGTATTCTACCAACAAACTCAACTGCTCATGCGACATTCCTGGAACAGGAGAATTATCTGCACTTCCTGAAGCCTGTTCTTGAGCAACAGAATTCACAGCAGTTTTCTTATTCTTTCCATGTTTCCATCCATTAGGATAGCCGTGTTTCTCAAAGCACTTCTCTTCTCCATGTCCAGATTTCCCACAGTAATTGCAGTTTCTCTTCTGTTTCGATTTCTCATTATTCTGCCATTTTATCTGTTGCATAGGTCGATTGCCTCCACCAACATTATTAGCAAAAGCACCTTCTGCAACTTTCTTCTTCCCACTGTCTCGCTGTCTTTCTTCAGACACAACCAGAGAATAAGCATTTTCCAGAGAAGGTAATGGTGATATCATGAGTATATTCCCTCGAATATTCATATAACAATCATTTAAGCCCATGAGAAAATCTAAGACCTTGTCTTCCTCCAAAACTTTCCTGATTTTCTCTGTATATCCACACTTACAGCACTTACAAGAAATCAGATTCACTACAGCAGTAAGCTCATCCCAAATCCGCTTGAATTTAGTGAAATAAGTGCTAACAGAGTCACTGCCTTGTTCTAGATTGCATAATTCTCGTTTCAGATTGAATCTCCTAGTTCCATCAATCTGATCAAACCTAGCAACCAGACTATCCCACATATCTTTGGCAGTGGTGTGGAAAACCAGACTCTCACAATATCACGATCTAGAGCATTTAATAACCAAGACATGACAAATCCATTTGCTCTATCCCACGCTAAACATTTCGATTCATCTTCTACTGGTCGTGCGACAGTTCCATCCAATATTCCTACCTTGTTCTTTGCCATCAAGGCTATAAGAACAGTACGCTTCCAAGTCTGGAAACCGGTGCCATCAAACTTTGAGGCTAAGATCATACCTGGATGATCTGAGGTAGGGATGTACAAAGGATCTGAGACGTCGATGATAGTAGTGTGTTTCGCCCTCGCCTCGCTGAAAGATCGCAGCAATTCCTCCAGTCCGTTCATCGTGGCAGCCGCTCCGTTCAAGTCTCCCGCCACATTCGCCATGAGAGGAAACGAAAGAAAACGAAGAGGAATTTTGAGGAGGAAGAGCACTAACACTGCTCTGATACCATGTTACAAGAGAAACGAGAGCGAAGAGAAGGAAGAGCGGGAAAGAGTTTCAATGAATGATTCTCGTGTATTGTTATTGAAGTATAGGAACAGTAGCACTTATATAGAAGAGGAGTGTCAACTAACTAGTGACACGCTGGCTAAAGAAATACAACTTGTAATAAGAGAACATAGAAGAATGTAGAACATTGTAGAAGATAGACAGAAGCTAGAATAATCCCAACACAGGAAAGTTTGTTGACAAGGAATTAAATCGAAGTTGATTGGTCATGAGAGATCCAGAATTGAATGTCAAAGTGGGACCCTCACAGTAAGAGTAAGATCAGTTTATTGGAGTTACTACTGCCTTACTACTCACATTGAATTCATAATAGAATAAACGGGTGACCAGTTCCACATTGGTACGTTTATATTTGTAGTAGTTGAAATTAAAACACTATGCTAGTAGGTAGCAGAGCTATACTCATTCCTTTTGATAGCAGAGCAATACTCTTGATACTTTAGTACAACCTTAGAGAAATTTAGTATAAACGGATAGCAGTTAGTATAACTCTGATGCAAAAATAATAAAATAGCTATCAAGATGTATATATCATGGCTGCAAATTTAGTATAACAATATTGCAAATTTAGTATAACCTTAGAGAAATTTAGTATAAACGGATGAGTATGTTCAGATGATATTGAAAGATACTGGTTGATTGCAAGCATACAGATGTTGTGTTTTAAAATGCAAGCATAATTAGTTATGTGCCTAGAAGTCAATAGGACATTACAGATGAGGATTGTTTGTGTATGTTCAGATTTAGAGATTAATTGAACTTGGATAAACCCATTGATTATTTTTTATTCAAGGCAAGAGAGGATTGTATGTGTATGTTCAGATCTAGAGATTAATTGATGAAGAAGTGCTACTACTGCTAGCTAGTTGCTCAACCACAAATTGAAGAAGTGAAGAAGAGAAGAAGAGGATTACGAAGTAATCACAGAGTAATCCCTTACCAAGATAAAGTTGGAGGGAATATGGAGTCGGAGTTGAGTTTGGGGAAGTTTGGAAGAATTAGAAGTGAAGAAGAGCTCGTACAAAACACACGCAGGAGAACGGTTTTTGTTTCTGTAAAGTAACTTATAAAACAACTGAGGCGACTAAATAAAGTTGCCTCCTTAGATAAGTTATGGGAGGCGATTTAACTTACCCTGTCTTAGTACTAAACAATCGAGGCGAGTTGGAGCATGTCGCCCCCAATGATGTCGTAGGATGAGACCAGAGACCACACAAGGCAAAATATCGGTGGTCGCCCCTGTTGATCGGAAAAACAGAGGCAACCAAAAATCTCGCCCCTGTCAAAATATCGGTGGTCGCCCCTGTTGATCGGAAAAACAGAGGCAACCAAAAATCTCGCCCCTGTTGATCGAAAAATCAGCAACAACTAGAAAACGCGTTGATCCTAAAATAAGAGGGCAACTAATCAACTCGCCCCCGTTGATCATGAAATTAGAGGCAAAAGATTACTCGCCCCCTTTGATCTCTTTTTTGAGGCAAATTTTATGTTGCCTCCCTTGATGTTATATAAATTGCCCCCATAGACCCATATTCTTGTAGTAATTATATATATATTGGTGCTAAATTTTTTTAAACCCCGTAGAATTTTGGTCTAGATCAGCCACAGAGATAAGTAGTTTGTAAACTACTTTCTAACTTTACGGGCGTGGTTAGTTGCCTTTACATAAAGGCATTAATGTTAGCCATACGGAGAAAAAAATGTTAGTCATTTTTATAGGATAATATTGGTCATATATATGAAAATTGATAGCCACCAGATAACTAATAATAAGATTTTAAGGAAGCTGTTATTTGTAGTTACAAAATTACTGAATGCACTCATAGGCTGTTGGCGACAGAATACAAGCTATAGGCTCAGTAGCCAGCCTCAAAAACAATTTTTTTTTAAGATTACTCTACACCAACATTACCATATACCACAAACCATAAAAACCACTATATGATCAGTTAAAAAATACCGAAAACATTTTTAGGGTTTGTAATACAAGCATTATAAGACCCTAAACCATAAACCCTTTATATAAGCAATGAAATATTAACGATATACAATAGTGGCCAATATTTTATTTAGCTATGACATACATATTTATGTATACATGGCTTACATATCTTATTGTCTATGACAACAATTTTTTGTATATAAAAGCTTAAACTAATAAATAAAAGATTGTTAGTCGTACATATACCCGAACATGTTAGTCACCATAGATCTTAAATACCACCATAGGAAAGCTAAAACAATTAAACCTATTTTAGGGTTTGTAGTGAAAGGTTTAAGGTCGTTACCACAAACCTTAAAAATGTGTCGAGTCAATGACGATATTATAAAATATAAAATGAGTTTGAAATACCCCGAAATTAATTAGGGTGATTAAATTAATCTAATATGATATTAAGGGCCTATTAGTGCCTAATGAGTTTTGGTAAAAAGAATAAATCCAAAGGAAACAAGAAAAACGCTTAAAAAGCGAAAAACGCTAAATTGGGCGTTAAGTGACCCTAGGAGGAACACAACCTTAAAAAGGGTATTAGATGAATTTAAAAGGCTTAATAATGCATAAATAATATATGGGAACAATTCCCGAAGAAAACGGACCCAAATAACGTGTTATAACACTAATAAAGCTTTAGCGCACGTTTTTCGAGAAAACCCGAAAACGTGACTTTGAGTGGTCAAACGAACCCGTAAAAATTGTAGTTCATTAAATAACTATAATTGAGCATTAATGGAACTTGGAAGCTTAATAACCAATAAAATTAAAGAAACGAGAAAATTCCGGAAAACGGGCCCGGTTAGTAAATAGTGCTAAAACCGGGTAAATAAACGAGCGTTTTCTGTAAAAGACAAAAAACGCTCCAGCTTGTACAATATATGTGGGCCGGTTTTTAATTGTTAAACAGCCCTCACTCACACTCTCACCTAGCTAAAAAGAAAAAGAAAAGTCAATAAAGTAAAAAGGTACTAAAGTACCTTTCTTTTCTCTTTCCTCTCATTTCCCTCTTCTCTCTCCTTCCCTCCTTCTCTCACCACCGAATTCTCCTTCTTCCTCCTACCTATTCTGGCGATTTTGAACTCCCTCAAGAGCTCCCATGGCAGCCTCTCTTCACCCTCTTGCTCAAGCCACAAAAATGCTCCAAATCAAAAACAAAACACATATTTGTGTTCCTCTCATCATTCTCTATCTATCTCTCTTTTCAAAATCTGAAATGAAGAACTTCATCTCTATGGGTTTTCCCCATTTGAAGAGTAAATGGCACCAATGGGTAGCTTGGAGTCTCCACTCCCTCCTAAGGTAAAAAGTTTCCAAGAAAACTCATATTTTTTCCACCTTGTAGTGTTGACCAATTTTTCCCCTATTTGATACCCCATTTCCTTCTTGTTTTGGAGCCTCATTTCAACCCTCCAATGGTGGTGGAACCATCTTCTTGATTCAAGGGTGAAAACCCCTCCTAAAACTCCAAAGGTAAACCCTAGAATTTTGTGCTTTAAGCTCCTCCATTAGATTAAGGAATTTCCAAAGGTTAAGATTCTAATTGTGTGTATTTTTGTGCTTCTTGAATGTTGGGACGGAGTTTGGCAACTCCAGTCCCACTTGACTGATTTTGAGAAGAGGAGGAGCAAGAGGAGGATTAAGGAGAAACTTGTGAATTAAGGTAAGAAATCTACCTTAAGGTTTATTTTGAATGCTTTAGGATTGGGATGGGTAAATAAACTAATGAACCCAAATTATGAATTGAAATATATGTGGTAAATGTGTGTAGTTGATCTTAGAGAGATTTGTGAACTTGTGTGGAATTAAAGGCCTAAGTGCCATTGTATTTGAGATTTGAGCCATGTTGTTGTTTGGTGGATTTTGAGGATTTATCATGTGCTGGTAGGACCCTTGTAAGGGTGTGGCTAGATTAGGAATGAAAAATGGTGAAAAGATGGATTTGGACATGCTAGGTTTATGGGGAGGTTATGGCGAAATTTCGATAGGAAATGAGCGTTTTAAGGTGACTTAGTAAATTGAGGAATCTAGGTGTTAGTAGTGCTGAGTGGAGTGGATTAATAGCCTTAAAATGGTAGGAGGAGAATGGATAGAAGAGAGTGTAAGATCTGTAGCATAATGGGTGATAGGAACTTAGAATTCCAAGAAAAAGAGTTAGTGTTTATAACTTGGGAAACAAGGAGTGAATGTGGGTTTTAGAAGTGCATATATGTAGGAATTATTTGTAATGGTCTTTGATGGATTTGGTGAGGTTGGTAAGAGGTAGGAACTAGCAAGAAGGAGTTAGAAATGCATAAGAAGGAAAAATGCAAATGTGGGAATTTGGAATTGGTGAATTTGAACAAGTACTGGAGTAAGGATTTAACCAAGGATTTGGAGTGGTTTAGAGCATGTTTTAGGGTGATTAATTATGTAGAAAACTTGTGGAATGATTAGGGAAAGTTTGAGGGTGGTTTAAGGGTTGATTAGGGGTTGAAAAACCCACTAAGTAGCAGTTTTTAGCAGGGTCTGGGACTTAGGATATGTACCAAGTCCCGGACCGCATTGAAAATCAGCTCGAGAGTGCAAAGAGGCATTGGTCCGGGACCTAGGTCCAGGATCAAGTCCCGGACCACAAGTAAAATTAGGCCGAGAGTGCATTTCAGTATTGGTATGGGACCTGGGGTCCGGACCAGGTCCCGGACCACCCCCAAAATTCAACAGAAAGTGTTTTTAAGGCTTTAAAACATGGGGGATTGAATGATATTGGTTTTAGATGATGTTTAGGAGTTGTTTGGTGACTTATAAAGGTCCTAGGAAGCATAAACAAGTGTTGGAAGTGAGTGAGTAAGTTGTGAGTTTAAGTACACAAAGATAAACTGAAGTAACGGGATAACGGGGTAAGTACGGGGGTAGCATTTATGTACGTACCGTAACACCTTAATATTAATTGAACCCTTTGACTTGTAAATTAAGTGGTTCAAGAGTAAGACTAGAGGAACATGTGTGAGCCGAGGAACGTGAGAACACCCGGTAAAGATAACCCCGGTGAAAGGTATGATTTCCTCATGCTCTGTATCCTAACTTGGTTACACGATTTGTGTGCTTGTTTGATTGTGTGATCACCTAACAAGATAAATGCACGAATCGGATTGTGTGAACTCATTAGTGCTTGCATTATATTGTGGTTGGTTGGATTGTATTCTTTAACTAAAGTTTGTATAATTCATGAAATGGATGAATGATGAATGAGTTGCTTGCATGTGATTGTGTGTTGTAGTGCGACCCATAGTTTGGGTCTTGTTTGAGTAGTGACTCGTAGGAAGAGTCAAGTGTGAAATAATAAAATGTGGGAACACACCCAAACTATCGAACCAATATATACGGCAATGCAAACCACGAACTCACTAGAACGTGAGAGAATTGTACGGGGTTAGTAAACTCCCGATAATGGTGAGAGAACCGAATTGACTTAAGCCACAAAACATATAATGGTGGAAGAACTAAGTAACCTCTGTTAGAGGATTCATGGGAGTTCAACTTGAACCCTGAAAGAAGCAAAGTAAGATAAGGGACCACCAAACCCCTTAGAAATATAGTCGAACCCCAATGAGAGGAACCGACTAAAATGAACAATGTCACGAACATGAGAGTATTCTGTAAGTTGGGTAAAACCCTAGATCTTAGGATACTAGACATTGAGAATTCCCTAAGCCAATATATGTTATCGAGAGAGATACCTCTAGGCTGATCCTTGAGATTGTGAAATGACTCCGAGAGTGGAGTTTTGGGAATTTGAGTAGTCCGGTAGAGAACTGGACATTTGTGAACTTGAGGAACTAAATGTATAACTCATTTTGTATTTGTGAGCCCGGTGGTGGGTCTTGTGTATGACCCTGCCCGGAGGTCGTGGCTAAGACTTAAAAGATGCCTTGAGTATTGAGTATTAAATTGGGAACTTGAGTATTGAGTATCGAATTGAGTATGTGAGTATCGAGAATTGAGTTGTGACTTGAGAGACTTGAGGACTTGAGAATTGAGCCGAGCATTGTAGATCTTGTGAAATTGTGAGTAAGAGTACCCAAGAGAGTGGGTAAGGCAATGAGCAAATGAGTAAGGCTTAGAGAGATAGAAACCCTCAAGCCTAGGTATGTGACAAACTAAACTAACCTCTTGTGTGTGTTAGCGTTTGTGTTCAATAATGGACTATGATTGTGAATGTACATATATAATGTATGTTGTGTGCATGCTGTTTGAAATAAAATGAATCGCATGCTCTCGACCAAATAGTCGGCATACCCTCGCTAGTACGCGGGGTATGCGGAAGTCATATGCAGCAATTTTGCTGAGCCCCTTAGGGCGATGTTTTTATTTTCCAGGTACAATGAAGCCGAGCACCGTTCGAGAGTAGGACGGGGTTGCTATGTAAGCATGGGTAGTAATTAGTGAAGGTTGTAATTATTTGAAATGTTGAATTGTAAGCCGAAGTGTTACCGGCAACTTGATGATTGTAGAAACTCGGTATAGTAATGATTGGCGGTTGCATTTGTATGATATGGGATTTAAGTTGTAATCGTTAGATTGATTAGTTAGGAAGTAACGTTTGTATAGTGTACTCGGTATAAGACCCATCAGACCGATATTGTAATTGTTGTTGTATTTGATTTTGGATTTGGCCTAGCTAGTCACGTGGGTGACTAGCGGCATTGTATCACCCCCGGTTGTAGTTTGAATTTCGCTGCATTATGGTTGGTAATTGAGATGGGTTAGGAGATAATGGTGTGATTACCGGTTGGGGTGTTACAGAGTTAAAAAAGGATTCTCCTACAGCACGCACCTAAAAACCACCATAAGAAAGTTTTTGTTCATAAACATTAAGATTCACTTAAATTTAATACTAACAATTATTTATATGTTAAGATAGTTTTTTATATGATGGTTGTTATTTATATATAATCATGGCTAATATTATGGTCGTGTTCGATGAGCGCGAGTGACAGATTAATCTCCTTTTTAGAATGTTGGAAGACACATGGCAATCTCTGGGTGGGTATTCTTTTGACATGGCAGAGTGTAATTCGTTAACTATGGTTTGATTAAATGAAACACAACTTTTTTCGCGATTGGACGCGGTAATCGAATGACCTCTATGTATACCCATGACATATATAATTTTATATCGATGACGTATATTGTTGCCTTTATGATAAAGGCAAATCAGGTGTCTTTATCTAATCCTAGTACCCAATTTCGGGCTGCTATGCGAGCTTGTTCAAAAATTACAAGTAAAATAGTATTTTATAAGGGGAAAATTCATAATATGTAATAATTTGAGTTTATAATTTTCTTTTTTAGAAATTTATCTCTAATGTCACGATTTGAGTTTGAAATATATAAAATATCAATGTCCGGTAACTGACGTTAAATTCATCGTTGACCTCTCTGGATAATGACCAAAATACCCCTCACAGAAAATTTAATTTTTTTCTAATTTTGTTTAATGACGCTGGTCAGACTGTGCAATGACTATTTTTTAAAAAACAATTTTAAAAGTACACAAAATACCCTTGTTTGGTTTTACAGTTTATAATATGCCACTATTTAAGTTTTGGAGTTCACAATATGCCACTGTTTGAGTTTTGATGTTCACAAAATTCCCCATTTTCCTATAACGGCTAGTTTTGAGTTCAAACGGCTAGTTTTTTTGCCTTTTATAAAAACCTTCTTATCATATAATATCAATACAGAGGGTTAATGGAAAATTTAATATCCATTACTAATAGTGATATTTTATGAATTTCAAACTCAAATCATGACATATTAGAGATAACTTTTTTAAAAAAGATACATAATCAATTATAAACTCAAATCGAGCATATTAACTTTTTATAAACTTTTATTGGAGCTTGGTGACTAAGCGCAAATTCTACTGTACGGCTAGTCCGTGCACAATACGGTGCAAACTGTCGATTTGGCATTCCCAACATAGTACAGCGTTGTCTATTTGGCAGTCCAGTCAGCTGGTGACTGGATTGTTTTGCTGACTGGATTGTCTTTTTACTATATTAAATTTAATTAGTTGTAACTTTTAATATATAAGTCTAAAATGAAAAAAAATTATATCATTGTTCACCTAAATTCGAGCTCTTCAAAACAAGACCAGTCATGGATATGTTTTGACAACTTTGAAAAAAAATTATTTTTTACATGTTATAATGATACACTAACATGATAATATGATTCATTAATTTTGATATTATGATTCATTGTGATTCATTAAAATTGATCTTATGATTTACTAACTAATAAGTGGTGAATTAGATAACACACTTTGGAACCGATAAAAAATTATTATTATTTTGTATTGTATTATTATTGTATGGTGTATTTTAAACCTTATATGGTAAATCATGTATTTTTCGTACATACCAAATTTGTTTTGTGTTGTATTATTGTTTAATTTTTTATTTTTATATATTTACGTTGATACACTAAAATGATGATATGATTCATTAACTTTGATATTATGATTCATTAAAATTGATATTATGATTCATTAACTAATAAGTGGTGAGTTAGATAACAAACTTCGGAACCGATAAAAAAAACATTATTGTTTTGTAGTGTATTATTATTATTGTATGGTGCAATTTAAATCTTCTATGGTGAATCATGTATTTTCATACATACCAAATATTATTTTGTATTACATTATTGTTTAAATTTTTTTAGTTTTATATGTTTGTGATGATACACTAAAATGAAGATATGATTCATTAATTTTGATATTATGATTCTTTAAAACTGATATTATGATTCATTAATTAACAAGTAGTGAATTAGATAACAAACTTGAAACTAATAATGGATCATTATTGTAACACATTATTATTATTGTTGTTTTGTGGTGTATTATTATTATTTATACAATGTATTTTAAGTCTTATATAGTGAATCATATATTTTTTTAACATACCAATTTCAAAACAGATAATGAATCATTATTGTTTTGTAGTGTATTATTATTGTTGTATGGTGTATTTTAAACTGTATCTGGTGAATCAAGTATGGTCGATATTGTATAAATATATACGTATAAAAAATATAAAATTTTAAAGTTGTCAAAGCATATCCATGTCTGGTCTTGTTTTGAAGAGCTTAAATTTAGATGAACAATGATATAATTTTTATATTTTGGACTTATATTTTAAAAGTTATGATCAATTGAAGTTAATATAGTAAAAATACAGTCCAGTCAATAAAACAGTCCAGTCACTGGACTGCCACATCAAGCAAGCCGTGTATACTCCCGAAACGGCACGCTGCACGATCGACTGGTTGGGACTTGAGAGAAGCTGCTGATATTGGCAGGTCGGGACCACAAAACTACCCCACCCTGCGTCCCGAGATTTTTTCGTTTCGTTTTTCATGATCTTTTTACATGTTGGAGTATAAATTTAAGAGGAACAGTTTTATCTTTAAAAGATTGGTGGGCAGGCCGTGGGCCGGCATAACACCCACCCGAACTCAAACCCGATTAAAAATGTGACAAGTGACAGCTGAGTTTGATAGATGGGATAACAAAAATCCATTGCATGTTCTAAAAAAAGACAAAATCAATTACAAATATACTCGCGTGGCCCACCCAGACTACCTAGTTGAGTAGATAAACCGAAATTGCGTACACCAAAATGTTACAACAACAATTTGGGGGTGGGTGGGTCCTAGGTACCATATAGGTCATATAATTTTTACGGGATATTTTTATTTCAAAAAAAAAAAAATTACGGGATATTTATGAGGGTCAATATGCTCAGTCGTGTTTTCACTTCGCACAGTCAGAAAATGACCATTTTGCCCCTGTTTTAATATCTTTCAGAAATTACTATATTTACCCACAATTTGTGACATATTACGAGGTGACCCCAAATTTCATTACGCACAATCGGAATTCCAATACGCTCAGTCAGAAAATGACCAATTTAGTGACTAATGTAGGCAAAATTTATTAAAAATGGTTCGAAAAAGTAAAGAAGGATTCCGAAGTACTTATATAAGTAAAAAAATATATCATAAAAATTATCAGTAAAGTATACCATGACAAAGTAGACGAAAAGACGAACGCGTCGGCGCAAACGGATCGAAAAACGGAGCTATAACGAAGAAGATATGGCGATTTTAAGACCGGAACCCGGCGCAGGCGCCGGTAAAGAAGGGACGGCGCCGGCGCCGGTAACGAGGACCGCGCGCGGGCGCGCGTCATTCGTTACCGGCGCCGGCGCCCCCCTTCTTTACCGGCGCCTGCGCCGGGTTCCGATCTTAAAATTGTCATATCTTCTTCGTTATAGCTCCGTTTTTCGATCCGTTTGCGCCGACGCGTTCGTCTTTTCGTCTACTTTGTCATGGTATACTTTGCTGATAATTTTTATGATATATGTATTATTTCTTATTAAGCACAACATTAACTATCATAGACGTCTTGTTCGAAATTGCCAATCAACAAACTAACTTCATGTCCGTTGAAGAAGAATCTATTTGAAATTCATTGAAATTGTCTATCATTTCCACCAATTTCACGTCCATTGATGAAGAATCTATTTGAAATTATCAAAATTTCCTATCAATATCAATATTAACTATCATTGACTTCTTATTCGATAGTAAAACAATCAAGGATGTTCTATTCTAATTAACAGACGAATTGGACACTGATCTAAATAGTTAGATGTATCAACATTAACTATCATCAACGTCTTGTTCGAACTTACCGATCAATTCCACTAAATTCATGTCCATTAAAGAAGAATTTATTTCAAATTCATTGAAATTGTCTATCATTTCCTCAATTTCACGTCCATTGAAGAAGAATCTGTGTGAAATTATCAAAATTGCCTATCAATATTGACATTAACTATCATTGACTTCTTACTCGATAGTAAAATAATCAAGCCTGTTCTAATTTAATTACCAGACAAATTGGACACCAATCTAAATAGTTAGATGTATCGACATTAACTATCATCGACGTCTTATTTGAAATTGCCTATCAATTCCACTAATTTGATGTCCGTTGAAAAATAATCTATTTGAAATTCATCGAAATTGTCTATCATTTCCCTCAATTTCACGTCCATTGAAGATGAGTCTCTTTGAAATTATCAATATTGCCTATCAATATCGACATTAACTATCACTGACTTCTTATTCGATAGTAAAACAATCAAACCTGTTCTATTCTAATTAGCAGATGAATTGGACACCGATCTAAATAGTTAGATGTATCGACATTAACTATCATCGACGTCTTGTTTGAACTTGCCTATTAATTCCACTAATATCATGTCAATTAAAGAATAATCTATTTGAAATTCATCGAAATTGTCTATCATTTCCCTCAATTTCACTTCCATTGAAGAAGAATCTATTAAAATTATCAGTATTGCCTATCAATATCGACATTAACTATCATTGACTTCTTATTCAATAGTAAAACAATCAAGCCTGTTCTATTCTAATTAGCAGACGAATTGGACACCAATCTAAATAGTTAGATGTATCGACATTAACTATCATCGACGTCTTATTTGAAATTTCCTATCAATTCCACTAATTTCATGTCCGTTGAAGAATAATCTATTTGAAATTCATCGAATTGTCTATCATTTCCCTCAATTTCACGTCCATTGAAGATGAGTCTATTTGAAATTATCATTATTACCTATCAATATCGACATCAACTATCATTGACTTCTTATTCGTTAGTAAAACAAACAAGCCTGTTCTATTCTAATTAGCAGACGAATAAAACACCAATCTAAATAGTTAGATGTATCGACATTAACTATCATCGACGTCTTGTTTGAAATTTTCGATCAATTCCACAAATATCATGTCCATTGAAAAAGAATCTATCTAAAAAATTTCTAAATTGTCTATCATTTCCACTAATTTCACGTCCGTTGAAGAAGAATTTATGATAAACATCTAAATTGTCTATCATTTCCTTAATTTCATGCCCATTGAAGAAGAAATTATTGGAAATGATATACAATTTCGATGACTTTCAATTAGATTCTTCTTCTACGTTCATGAAATTAGTGGAAATAGACAATTTCAATGACATTCAAATAGATTCTTCTTGAACAGACGTGAAATTAGTGGAAATGATAGACAAATTTGATGATTTTAAAATAGATTCTTCTTCAATAGACGTGAAATAGAGGGAACTGATAGACAATTTTAATGAATTTCAAATAGATTATTCTTCAACGGACATGAAATTAGTGGAATTGATAGGCAATTTCAAATAAGACTTCGATGATAGTTAATGTCGATACATCTAACTATTTAGATCAGTGTCCAATTCATCTGCTAATTAGAATAGAACAGGTTTGATTGTTTTACTATCGAATAAGAAGTCAGTGATAGTTAATGTCGATATTGATAGGCAATATTGATAATTTCAAAGAGACTCATCTTCAATGGACGTGAAATTGAGGGAAATGATAGACAATTCGATGAATTTCAAATAGATTATTCTTCAATGGACATGAAATTAGTGAAATTGATAGGAAATTTCGAATTAGACGTCGATGATAGTTAATGTCGATACATCTAACTATTTAGATCGGTGTCCAATTTGTCTGGTAATTAAAATAGAATAGGGTTGATTGTTTTACTATTGAATAAGAAGCCAATGATAGTTAATGTCAATATTGATAGGAAATTTTGATAATTTCACACAGATGCTTCTCAATGGACATGAAATTGGGGGAAAAGGTAGATAATTTTGATGATTGTCAAATAAATTCTTTTTTAATGGACATGAATTTAGTGGAATTGATAGGTAAGTTCGAACAAGACGTCGATGATAGTTAATGTCGATACATCTAACTATTTAGATTGGTGTCCAATTCATCTGTTAATTAGAATAGAACATGCTTGATTGTTTTACTATGGAATAAGAAGTCATGATAGTTAATATTGATATTGATAGGAAATTTTGATAATTTCAAATAGATTCTTCGTCAATGGACATGAAATTAGTGGAAATGATAGACAATTTCAATGAATTTCAAATAGATTCTTCTTCAACGGACATGAATTAGTGGTTGATGGGCAATTTCGAACAAGACGTCAATGATAGTTAATGTTGTGCTTAAGAATAAATAATACATATATCATAAAAATTATCAGCAAAGTATACCATGACAAAGTAGACGAAAAGACGAACGCGTCGGCGCAAACGGATCAAAAAACGGAGCTATAACGAAGAAGATATGACAATTTTAAGATCGGAACCCGGCGCAGGCGCCGGTAAAGAAGGGCGGGCGCCGGCGCCGTCCCTTTTTTACCGGCGCCTGCGCCGGGTTCCGGTCTTAAAATCGTCATATCTTCTTCGTTATAGCTCCGTTTTTTGATCCGTTTGCGCCGACGCGTTCGTCTTTTCGTCTACTTTGTCATGGTATACTTTGATAATAATTTTTATGATATATTTTTTTACTTATATAAGTACTTCGGAATCCTTCTTAGCTTTTTTCGAACCATTTTTAATAAATTTTGCCTACATTAGCCCCTAAATTGGTCATTTTCCGACTCAGCGTATTGGAATTCCGACTGTGCGTAATGAAATTTGGGGTCACCTTGTAATATGTCACAAATTGTGGGTAAATATAGTAAATTCTGAAAGATATTAAAGCAGGGGCAAGATCGTAAAGTTTTTTAAAATTCCAACTGTGCGAAGTGAAAACACGACTGAGCGTACGAGTTCAGATATTTATAGTGTCGGTCCTGTTTAGGTTTTACAGGGTGGAATATACAAATAAAGTAATATTATTATTTTTTGATATAAAACGGGACTTTTATTCATTAATCAATACTATCATCTACAACTCTCCACAACTTGGGCATGGATTTTTATTTTTTATTTTTATGCAGCAGATAAAGGGAGATGAGGCCAATGAAAACTTTTTTTTTTTTTCGTTTTTGTTTGTTATACAACAGTGAAAGATGAGCTGTTTTTGACATTTTCTTTTTTTTTTATTTTACTAAAATGTTAGTTATAATTATTATAGAATAATTTATTATTTGTACAAATTTTATATGACTATATTATTGTATAATAGTTTTAATATATTATAATATGTAAATAATATAGCATATATCTGTCCAAAATACATGACTTAATAACTGAATAATATTTTTTAAAAAATTGTTTTAAAAATACTAAACTATTATTTATACTTTTTTAAACAATTATTCTTGGCTACATGCATTTGTAGCTATCTTTACTTACATTTATAATTGTACAATTTGTATATTGTAATAATACAGGTTTGTAAATTTATTAGGAGTTAGTATGTACATCTAGTATAATTTCAATAATATTAAAATTCAATGTAAAACTTTATATATATATCCGTACATGTTTTATTTACTAACCCTACAGTTTTTATAGAAAAAATGTACATGTATGTAGCCATCTATAGCTACATCTGGATATAACAAAAAAATTAGCTTTTCCAAATTAAAAAGTGTTATATAATGTGTTTTATATATATTAAAAATTGAGTATACACCATGATTCAAATACACTATGACTTGATAAGAACTTTCAAATGAAATATATATAACAGTTAGTATCATTTTTTTGATAGTAATGGCTATGATGAAGGTTGTGTGCATGATATCAATCATCAGTGGAAATATTTATAAATTATCGTCGCTATGTAAAAACCAAGGTTAATGAATACGTAAAATCGACTCCAACAACTAAGTTTATCGTTTTCAAACTTTTAAATTCTTCAGGTTTATAAATCAGTCAAAGCTCTGTAAACTGATAAATGGTAAGGAAAAATTCTTATACACTATGATTCGATAAGAACGGTCAAAGGGAAAGATATATATTATAGTTAGTATCATCTTTTCTATAATAGTGATGGAAACGATTGTAGAAGGTTGTGTACATGTTTCTAATCATCAGTGGAAACATTCATAAGTTATCATGGATACGTAAAAACCAAGGATAACAAATACGTAAATTTGATTCCAACAACTTAGTTTATTGTTTCCAAACGTGTCTAGTCTTCAGGTTTTCAATCAATCAAGCTCGGTAACTGATAAATGCAAAGAAAATATTATAATGCACTATGATTGATAAGAACCGTGAAAGGAACAAATATATAATAGTTAGTGTCACCTTTTTCAAAATAGTGACGAAAACAATTATAGAAGGTTGTGTACATGCTTCTAATCATCAGTGGAAACGTTTATAAGTTCTCGTGAATACGTAAAAACCAAGGCTAAATGAATACATAAAATCAACTCCAAAAACTCAGTTTATTGTTTTCAAATGGTTTATAGCCTTCAGGTTTATCAATCAGTCAAACTCTATAAATTGATAAATGCTAGGAAAATATTCTTATATACCATGATTCGATAATTAAGAACAGTCAAAAGAAAAGATAATGTCATTTTTTTAAAACTAGTGATGGAAACGATTATAGAAGGTTGTGTACACGTTTCTAATCATCAGTGGAAACGTTTATAAGTTCTCGTGGATACGTAAAAACCAAGGCTAAATGAATACATAAAATCAACTCCAAAAACTCAGTTTATTGTTTCCAAATGGTTTAGAGCCTTCAGGTTTATCAATCAGTCAAACTCTATAAATTGATAAATTCTAGGAAAATATTCTTATATACCATGATTCGATAATTAAGAATAGTCAAAAGAAAAGATAATGTCATTTTTTAAAAAACTAGTGATGGAAACGATTATAGAAGGTTGTGTACATGTTTCTAATCATCAGTGGAAACGTTTATAAGTTCTCGTGGATACGTAAAAACCAAGGCTAAATGAATACATAAAATCAACTCCAAAAACTCAGTTTATTGTTTCCAAACGGTTTATAGCCTTCAGGTTTATCAATCAGTCAAACTCTATAAATTGATAAATGCTAGGAAAATATTCTTATATACCATGATTCGATAATTAAGAACAGTCAAAAGAAAAGATAATGTCATTTTTTTAAACTAGTGATGGAAACGATTATAGAAGGTTGTGTACATGTTTCTAATCATCAGTGGAAACGTTTATAAGTTCTCGTGGATACGTAAAAACCAAGGCTAAATGAATACATAAAATCAACTCCAAAAACTCAGTTTATTGTTTCCAAATGGTTTATATCCTTCAGGTTTATCAATCAGTCAAACTCTATAAATTGATAAATGCTAGGAAAATATTCTTATATACCATGATTCGATAATTAAGAACAGTAAAAAGAAAAGATAGTGTCATTTTTTTAAAACTAGTGGTGGAAACGATTATAGAAGGTTATGTATATGTTTCTAATCATCAGTGGAAACATTTATAAGTTATCATGGATACGTAAAAGCTAAGGCTGAATGAATACGTAAAATTGACTCCAACAACTCAGTTTATCGTTTTTAAATGTTTATAGCCTTCATGTTTATCAAAACCTAAACCCTAAACCACAAACCCTAAAAACCTGTTGAGTCAGTAACGACAATATAAAGTGTGGAACTAATGCCAAAAAGATTACCCTACCCCCCATACACCCTAAAAACCACCCTAGGATAGCTAAAAACGTCGAAGGCATTTTTAGGGTTTGTAGTGCAGGGTTTAGGGTCAGTAACGATAAACCACAAACCCTAAAAACCTGTCGAGTCAGTAACGATAATATAAAGTGTAGAACTAATGTCAAAAAGATTACCTACCCCCAAACACCCTAAAAACCACCCTAGGAATACTAAAAACATCGAGACATTTTTATGGTTTGTATTGCAGGCTTTAGGGTCTAACGACCCTAAACCCTAAAAAACTATCAAGTCAGTGACAACAATAAAAGTGTAGAACTAATGCGAAAAAGATTACCCTACCCCTTAAACACCCTAAAAACCACCCTAGGAATGCTAAAAATGTTGAAGCCATTTTTAGGGTTTATAATGCAGGGCCTAAACCCTAAACCACAAACCCTAAAAAACTGTCAAGTCAGTGACGACAATATAAAGTGTAGAACTAATGTCAAAAAGATTACCCTACCCTCAAACACCCTAAAACCCTCCCTAGGAATGTTAAAAACGTCATAGAGTTTATTATACAGGGTTTAAGGTCTAAAGATCTCTGATTCACTTTTTAACAACCTTTGGTTTACTTTTTAACAACCTTTGATTCACTTTTCTTAGACTTAAGATTCACAATGAATCTTAAAACATATGTACATATAAAAATTTAAATTTATAAAAAAATATTCATGTTTGGTCTTATTTTGAAGAGATCAAATTATGATGAACAATGGTATAAAATTTATGTTATTTGGACTTATATATAATAAGATACAACATTTTAAAGTTTTACAAAACGATAAAGTAGAAAATGACAAAATAGGTGTCAGCTTGTAAAGTGACACTATCACTAGGTTCGAAATCGACAAAAAAATACCCTACATCACATACCCTAGGGGAGTTAAAATTGTCAAAGTATTATTTTAAGGTTTGTGGTGGAGGGTTTAGGTTTATTTTAGAGTTTGTAGTGAAGAGTTTAAAAAATATATGACTTGATTTAAGAATGCAATGGTTCATTTGAACTTCAGTCTCTCACGTACTCTCACTATTTTTAACATATTAAATACATTTTTTATATTTATTACAATTTATTTGTAATACTTATAGTTTTCTCACTACTCTATTTTTTTTGTTACAACTCTTTACTCAAATTTAATTAAGTTTTATATTCAAAACTTATATTCCTTTTAAGGTGCATATTGGTTATATTTTAGATACATCACTAAATTTTAATTCTTATTAGTATTTTAAAAAATTACATCATTTTGAAAAATTGAAAAAAAATCTTTCAAATAAAATACGTCTTATTAAAAATAAATATATATGTGTTATGACATGCAACGTCATTCTAATTGTATAAATTATTATTTAATTTTCTAAAGTAAAACATTACTAAATCCATAAATATGTTATAATATAATCATGGTCATCATTATATTATTATATTATATCAGCAAAAGAATTCATAATGTAACATAAAATTAATTTATTTAAAATGAATTAAACAACATGTTAAGTCTTCATACTCCACTCGTCGTTAATACTAGAGTAAAAATTATTTTCTTGTATCTGGACCATAAATAAACGTGTAGGTGAAAAAATAACTCACGTATAAACGGTGAGATTAGAATGTTAGAAAAGTTATGGGTGGTGTAGATTAATTCCATCAACGACGGAAAAATGTGATCCGTCACATAATCCCTCGCGCCACAACTTTCAGGGGTAACTCCACCACAGCAAATCCAATCCTACTAACCAACTAACCTTTGCTATCGCATCAGCAAGCTGTTCAACTCCCTACTCACCCTTTTATTCTCCTCTCTCACAATATTAGCTAAAAAACTCTCTCTTCTCAATCTTTAGTGAAAAAATCCTCTCTTGTTTCTCTCTCCTCCATATAAGCATTTATCTTTTCTTTTATATATTAGAGAGTGGAATCCCGAAAGTGGATAAAAATCTTACAGAAAATTTGATAAACTATTAAAAAATGGTTTAACGTTCTCAAATTAGGGTTCGGTTTATCATACAGATTGTCGGTTTCCGTAACAGATTACACTTTTATAAATCAGTTTCCCATAAACCGAACCGAATGATCGAAAACATTATTTAATAATAATTTATTTAAAAACTAATAATCTTTTAGATTCCTGATTATTTAATATGTATCATCTCATCTGCCTTTTTATTCACCTTATAAAACCAGTGAGTAGTAGGGACGGACCTAGAAATTTTTTCAAAGGGTGGCGAGATTTTTTTAATATTAATTAATATTTTAAATTAATATAAAATTTTAATATATATAATTATATTTTAAAAATTGTTATTAAATATATAGTTTGACATAAAAATTGAAATATATAAATTAATGACTATAAATAAGTTTGTTTTACTTTTTTATGTCTCGTTTAAAAAATGGGTATACAAAATTATAAGTTAATGTCAATAATATAGAACAATAATTTTAAACTAATAGTTTTTTTTCTAAAAATTTATTCTAAAAATTATTTTGAGTAATTCTAATATGATTTTAATATACAAAATATGTAATAAAAAACTAAGAACACTTGTATTATGGATAGTATGATACATGATTACTACGACTGAGATAATAATCGGGTTTACTTTAGATTATGTTGCTAAAATAAAAATATTAAGAGATTTCTTATCTACTATAGACTAAAAATGATTTTTTACAATATAATTATAGATTAAATATGACATATTAATAGAAATAAAATTAATAACAATTAGAATTTGGAGATATCATAGTGATATTTTACAAAATGTTACGAGGGCGAACAGAAATCTAATAACATAAATAAACTTTATAACAAAAAAACTAAAACTGATTTTAGCATGTGTTCTATGGAGTTGGGGGCTGAACACCCACCCGCCTCCCTTGTCTTCGCCTTTGCATACCAAATTATATTAAAATTAATTAATAATAATTTATTTAAAAATTATATTTTTTTCATTTTTTCTACCCTTCATATTCCAAACCATTTTTATATATCCCCTCTCTGATCTGCCTCCCATGGACAATTTGAGCCGCTTGGAGCATAGCCATGGATTCCGCATGAAGAGGTCCTCTTTCACCAAACGCCATTTCAAATCCAGTCACCCAATGCCCGTGATGGTTCCGGCAAACTCCACCAGCAGCTGCTATACCTGAAACAACATTAAGTGCACCATCAATGTTAAATTTAAAACACAATTCAGCAGGAGGAGACCAAGAAAGGACTTCCCTAATCTGCCCTGTGCTATCCTGAGCCGAACTCATTGCAGAACCATTACAAAGGAGAATCTTTTGATCCAGAGAAACACTCATTGACTGCGCTCTGCTGTTTTGATGAAGAGACCGGACAACCATCTGGATTGGCATGAACATTCTATTTTCTCTGCCAAATAATTTAGCATTTCTCCATTTCCAAAGCAGATAGCAAGTAATAGAGAAACAAGCATTCCATTTATCTCTAATCATAAAGCAATCTGAATTACACATAAATAACAGAAGCCAAGAACGCAGGTCCCCACTAAAAAACCTGGCCTTATACCGGCTACGAAGAAGGTGTTTCCAAATTTTATCCGCAATCGGACAGTCCCTCAAAATATGGCATAAAGTTTCCTCCTTGCCACAAAAGTGGCAAGAATTGTCATTTGTGAATCCCAACAGAAAGCGCCTCACATTAGTCATTAACTTACCATGATTTAACTTCCACATAAATACTCTGATTCTTTCTTGAACCTTTAGTTTCCAGACTTTACCAAACAGAGACGAATCCCCTAAGCAGCTGCTGGAAGCAGCAGCCCTATCTAACAGCTTATAAGCAGATTTAACACTGTAATTACCACTGGGATCAAGCTCCCAGGTTAAAAAATCTGGATCACCATCCTTAAAAACCGAATAATTCCTAATCAGGTTACATATCCTCGTAGAGAGAAAAGGAGAGATTTTATCCCACTTCCAGCCTAAATTCTGATCCCAGTAATCAGCAAGAGACTCCTCTAGAGCATCTACAGGAATCTCCTTATCAGCCCACTGAGCCAAACAAGGCTGACAAACCTAGTAATCAGACCAGAATTTAACATTCTGACCATTATTAACAACCCACTTGGCACCATTTTCAATAAGATCAGAACAAAGTTTAATACCTTTCCAGTTTGCAGAACCTCTACTTATACTAGGATTAGGATATCTTTTAAGCAGAGTTTTTAAGCAGAGACTATTTGGGTTAGAGACCAAGTTCCGAACCAGTTTACCAAAGCACGCTCTATTCATCTCCCTTGCTTTCCTCAGCCCAAGACCACCCGACTTTTTTGATTTACAAAGAGTGTCCCATCCAATGTCATGAAGTTTCCTACTATCAGAAGTATGCCCCCATATAAAATCTCTACACAGACGATCAATTTTGTCACAAACCTTAGCCGGCAAAATTTGGCATTGCTATGAACCGGAATAGAAGATACAACACTTTTCACAAGGCAAATCCTACCAGCCATAGACAACGACTTTCTCTTCCAACCAGCAAGCCTATCTCTAACTTTTGCTAGACTCAGATTATTGACAATATTATTAGACTTCCCTTGCTTGAGAAACACACCTAGTTGATTAATCACTTATATTACCTCTTTGTCACGGACCACATATCCCACTACGCACCAATAAGAACAGCAGCCGAAGACTCTTTGGGTATCCATAATAGGATGGACTCCAATAAGAAATTTAAAAAACTACCACAGTGGTGTGGATCTCTCTTAATTTCTCTCATCGTTCCTTATTGTGTGGATTTTCTCTTAATTCTCTCATCCTTTCTTATTTAAGGAAAGCTCTGTAAAACAATATTATTGGCTATGATCATAAAAAATTAAAAACTCTTAATAGAAACCTAAAGTACAATTAGTTGGTGAGGGGAGGGAGAATGCTAAACTATTGTAGAGATTGAGAGTTTCATAATTAATAAAATAATATATTTTATTGATATGACACCAAGAAATGTGGTAAGACACTTATCACCATGCCATTAACATCTGAATTGTGCACATATACCACAACGGTCATCAGATGCCATGACAAAGACGTTTTTTTAATTTGATATGTCAATGTCGATCATCAAGCACCATATGTGAATTCCCTCCTTCTGAAAACAGCCTTGCCTTGAAATCTTGCAATAAACATTCGAAACAGATTAATTTTGATGGTAAATTTAGTAGAGTTTGATTGAAGATTACCATAAGTCATTGCATTAAATCAGATTTTTTTAATATAATATTTTTAGTGATGGCTCTAATAGCACACGTGTGAAGGATAGTGGGAAAGTGAACTTAGAACCGGGTGAGAAGATCTTCTTACATACTTCTATTCGATTGAGTCTCGCCAGGATGTCTAAAAATATCAATTCAATGACTTCAAGGACTAGAATTTAAAAATTATACCATGCTTTTATAGCTTGCACCATTTGTCGGAGAAAAGGTTCATGACCCAGGTTAGCTAAACGATGCCTACATGATGAATATGAGTGATTGGCAAAAAAGGGCTCCAAACTCAATTTCGCTCAAACATTTTAGATTCGTTTCATAGTTGTTTCCATCATATTTTACGTGTTCTAACTCTTCTTTGTTGCTTTTTTTGGTTGCAAAGTCTGCTGTTAAACCTTCACTATGGTGGTGAAGCACTTTCAGGTACTTTATAATTTTGTTAGAGCAGATAAGTACTAACTAATGATTTCCCACTTATCATATGTTTTTTCTAAGATTTGTGTTTATAAGAGATATGATTCAATTTATGTGTCAAATACAGAAAAAAAAAGACTTGGAATCACATTCTACACTTCATAAGGATCACGACGCAACAAACGAAGAGCAAAACGAAGTCCAAACAACACATCTAGACCCTGTTGAAATTGTGTGCGGACAACTCCCCAGAGCAACAACACATATGTCCGACTCTCCTTTCGGACATACATGTCCAAACAAGTGCCGATAGCCAAAAACAAAATATATGTGTGTTAGACCCCAGACATCCGGATCCGGACACATACACTCTTGTCCGAACGTGACTATCTTTGGTCCGGGAATGTCTCCCGGACATATAGTCGGACCACCACCGCCAGAACAATACGCCACAATTTGAAGAGAAGAAGAAAAGAGAATGATAAGGGAGTGAGTCTACATATAAAAGGAGATGAGGGTTTATACATCGAGAAATCGGACATCCCACGTCTTATGACAAATCACACACATCACCATTGACGGCTGTAACTCAAACAATAAAACAAAAGGGACAACCTTACAATTCTGACAGGGAATTGGCGCGCAGACTAGGAGGCAGAGCGGGGATCCATTACAGGGGCGGCTCAGAGCATGTCTAACATATTATGTGAAACAGGGGCCCATTGTAACTGCTAGTATTTATAAATATGTAAATAAATTATAGATTTAATTAGGTTTTATATCTTTATAGTTTTACTTTTAAGAAAAAAAATTAAGTTCTATGACTTTAAGGTGTTTAAAAATAAGAAATATTCATTAAATATATTACAGTTCACTAATTATAAAAGTTTTAACTTTAACTTTGCACGGGGCCTCCAAAATCTATGAGACACCCTTGGATCCATACCAAATCTTTCTAATTAGAGTTTTTCCTTCTCTTCTTTCCTACCTATTCACTGTCTTTCTCTATTGTTATTTTTCTTCTTGAACTTATGAGTGAGTAGTCAGTCAAGCTTTGTGTATCTGAACCTAATTCTATTAAAAGCACTCCACTACTTTTCTTAATTGAAATAGTTTATTTCCAGGATTTTATCGAGCTTCAATTCTTTGGACACTTATTAAAGTTTAATTGTAGTTCTCTAATCAAAATACAAGACTGAGACAGAGATCCATACATAGGAAGTAAACCAGATTAATGACTAGAAGCATGATTTGCCTATAGGTTAATCTATCTCCAATAGGAACAAGTAGTAACACAATTGAATTGAAGTGACTTTGACATGATTTGCTACTTGTTGTCTCAACCAATTTGGATATGTGAACATAATTTGTTAGTGGATTAATTATAGTTCCTGAGTTTATTGTAAATTAGAGAGTGTGTTTATTATTAGAATTCGATGGAGAAGGTTAGGAAATCAACTTGGGGTGCACTTTTAATTTCTAAAGTTTCAACCTTTTAAATCCTTCTTTTGCCATTTAATTAAATGATTGTTTTTACTTTATTTAATTAATATGTTGTTTAACTATAACAATCGTTTCTACAAACACTACAACATATAAGTTCAGTTAGGGTAATTTTTGTTGCCCCAACAGATCATTATTTTGCACCAACAAGATATTCGGTTTCGGTGCAACTATTATGTTGCTCCAAGGATGCGCTACAACAGCTTATTTGGGCAACTTTTCAGGATGCACCATTTTGAAAAGCTCTATTGGTGTAAAGATTACTTGCACCAATTGATCAAATCCTTACAGAGCACTTTAATGTTGCACTAAATGATGCTAGTCAATTAGTGCATGTTTTGTGGGTCGCACCATTTGGTCAATAGCAAAGGGTGCGAGCTATTTTGTTGCACCGTTTGAGAAATAGCAAATAGTGCGAGTTAGTTTGTTGTCCTGTTTGATGTTTGTCTTCTACAATATACGATTGTTACCTTTTGGTGCAAAATATATTTCTTGCACTAGCTGATAGTTAACTATTGGTGCAAAATCTATTTCTTGCACTGTTTAATAGTTAACTATTAGTGCAAAACCTATTTCTTGCACTATTTGATAGTTAACTATTGGTGCAAACCTATTTCTTGCATTGTTGATGTTTACAAGTAGGACATCAAGGACATTGTACCACTTGGTGCGTAAATATGCTACGCTCTACTACACACAAAAAGGGTAAACCTTAAAAGTTACACTAATAAATATACAACAATAGGAGTAAAATAATATATTGCACTATTTGATATCCTTCCATTACTGCATTTCGTTGTTATTACTCTGTTTGATATCACATTTGGTGCAAAATTAGGTTTCCCTATTTTATCTTTTAGATACGAAAAAAACGAAATCCTGCATAGGTAATTTTCATTTACGTATCATTAGCAGATGAAGAATACAAAAGTTCATTTATTATGGCAATCTGAAGTACGTCTTTAGATAATTAGATGGTGGGAGGGAAATCTTGACAAAATATTGTTTTATATAATGATGAGTATTTGTACAACAATGAAGAAAATAAAACTGTGTAGATGCCGAAACACAATTGTGCTCACTGACAATAATCAAAATGACAACAAGATGCTAAACATGCTAGATGATCTAATCAAGGTCAATTTTGATTATGATTTGATGCTAAAACCATCTTGGAAGGCTATGATGTTGACATAGGACTGCTGTTGCTGCAAAACTCTGTGATGCTGCAAAAAAAGTGTACAATATGTACAGTGAACAGATGTAAAAATAAATCCAAATTTGACTAGCTTTACATCCAGCATGACAGATGGGCAACAAAATGGAAACATTTTTGTAATGACAAACTTCTTTCCATTTAATAAAAGAGAAGGCAAATACTGAAGCAACGAAGAATGGAAGCAAAAGACTCATTCATGTCAAGATGGTGGTAATGTCCCTGAGTTGAAAGAATTGAGCCATTTTATTAAACAAATCAAGCATGTGATGAGTATGTGAAGGAGATCCATCAATATGTGAAAGAGATCCATCATATGTAGTATAAGCGAAACAAAGAAAAAGATAAAGTTGCGTATTTTTTGCATGAGTTCTTCCACTCCACTTGTTTTACAAACCGCAACAAGACCAACTCCATATATACAGGAATTTGGTTTAGGAAATAGGAGGAGGTACTTGTTCGTCAATCCAATCAATTGGCTTATATATTCTTTTGAAACAGTAGTTAGGTTATATATTATTAGAAGAAAGTGAGACGATGAGCTTTTAGATCATCTAATCAATCATATATGCACAACTAATCTAGAAACATTATAAACATGTGATAAGGACTGATTAAGGATGCGATAAATGAAGTGTCAAGTACTTTGTTCAAGAAGATGAATCTCCTTCACATACTAAAATCAGTACACACCAAGAAAGAAAACTGATCAACTAAAATCAGTATTCACCAAGAAAGAAAACTGATCAAACTTGTGTACCATAAGTCATTTTTCAGATAACACAATATAAACAAAAACATCAATACAACTCGTCACACCAATCACTGTGTACACAACAAAGGATATAAAATATCTAATTATGACTCATTATTGTTCACAATTAAGTGCCAAAAGGGAGTAAAGTGTGTTGGTAAGCTATTTTAGAGTATAGGTTAAAAGCAGAGGGTATGTACATCAATCTTAGAGAAAGGTAATGAGCAGCATCATTAAAGGTTTTGATGTTCTCGTTATGGGTCAAACCTTGTTTGAGTGAACTCTAATCTCAAGCCAAGGGTAATGACCGAATCAAAGCGTGAACTTGCTGCTCGTCACTTATGATTTGACAATTGAAGTTAAGCTCTTGAATCATATTAGACATGGTTGTGATATGTTCAGCCATAGTATGATTTTATTTCTTTTTATAACTGTCCAAACATATTTGAAGCTGGTGTTGTCTGGTAACAGTGGTATCGCCAAAAGTCCACTTCACGGCATCCTAGACGCCTTTGGCGGTCTTACGTTTTTCAAACTGTAACATGATATCATTTTTCATGCTACTAAGCAAGATTATTCGGGAAGCTCAACTCTTCTTATGCCAAGCATTACATGCCTCTAAGGTCACTCTGAAATGTTCATTATTAGGACCTTCAGGTGGTACCTCAGGTTGGGTCATAGTCGATAATAATGGTTCAAGAAGGGCCTCATCCTCTAACACATATTGGACCTTACAACTTCATGTGTGGTAATTGTGATCTAAGAGCTTGTTCTTCCTGGTAAGGTCAGCAACAATGCCACTGCATATACTATTATTTTCAACCATCTCTTTACACAAAAGAAATGATAGAATAAGATAATGCAAACATCATGTGAATAATAATAAGAAATCATATCAAATCAAATAAGCACTTGTCATCACATAAGTAAGTAAGACAAAAACAAGCATATAGCTTGTAATCGATCCCAAATACTAGTTATCAAAAAAGTAATTAAATAATTGATTCAACGCATGAAACTCTCACTGGGAGAAATGCTTCTCCCAGCTTAACTCGTCAAGAGATTAATATGGATTTCTTTTCTTTAAACAAATTTATATGTACTACACAAGTATATGACCAAATAACAACCTCGTTGTTATACATGAGAGTACTTATCCAATTGCTTAGACCTTTTTAGAAACCAAAAATACATTTGGCTTCCTTATGTATATATATGTATAAATATGTATATATCCGTGTGTCATGATTTTCTACACAAGAAAAAATGTTACCTAAAGAAGATGAGGACACACAATCCTTAATAATCACATAGATTATTTATGACACAAAGGTCTAATATCTTTTGCCACAAGACATGTCCTTACCAAAAAAGAAACCTTTTACCCTAGTTGTGTTGGTATGGAAAGTCATGTCACTGGTTGAGGTCTTTCCATAGTGTCTTACCATCCAAAAGGCACCTTTCTAACCAAAAAACACCTTTCCAACCAAAATACACCTATTCACCATGAGGCACCTTTTCACCACAAGATACATTTTCACCATAAGACACATTTTCACCCAAAGACACCTTTTCACCACAAGACACCTTTTCACCCAAAGGTACCTTTTCACCACAAGACACTTCTTCACCAAAAGACACCTCTTCATATAGATGTTTTACATAAGGGGCACCTTCTATTAGACCTTGTTTGTTATTCCATATAACAAATAAGGAACTTGCTCATGTGGCTAATTACCAAAATAGTCTTGGAACACACTAATTACCAAGTTACCCTTATAATTTCCTACATGTTTAATAGTTAAACAATGATAGAAAACACGCATGGTTAATGACAACATGTGTACCCCATCTGTAGATATGGATCTTTGGGTCCATTTATTATATATCTTAGCAACTGTTCTTTGAAAATTGTTGTGTGGCACTATATCCCATGTTAGAGAATTGAGGGTAGTACCATGAAACAAGTGTTTTAAGGTAAGAAAGTAGTGAATATCACTTAGAAGGTTTATTTATTTTGTCTTCGGTGAAGAAAATCCCCGAATTGAGTTAACACCGACACAAAGTTCACGAAACTGCACAATAGTAGAGCAAACAATCACATTGGAATGGACGAGTGTAGTATTTTTGTTAGTGAACACAAACTCTCCTATATATTTCATACAATCAATAAATACAAATGAAAAAAATAGATACTTGAAGAAACTGTTACACTTTGTTGTATCCCTTGATTGTGAAGATCGAACACAAAATAGTTTAATCAAGACGAAAAACATTCATTGTTAGAAATTAAATCAATTTGTTTTCATTAAAGAAAATAGTAATTACTTATATACACACTTGTCTTGTATGCAAAATAAACATGTATGATAGAGGAAGAAGTTAGAATGAAAGTAGAAATAGTAACTGCCCTTGGCTCCTCAAAGTTGTAGACTCTTTGGTTTTTAACAGTTTTTGTCATCAATTTTTGTGTTCACAATTTATCATCTGTTTTATTTAAATAGTTGTTTTTGAAAACTATTCTGATAGATAATATCAATTTCAATGTCACACCTAATTTCTTCTTTACTCTAAGGACTGCCTTTGAAAACTGATCACAAACGCCTAATTATATATGCCGTGGGTGTAACAAACATCCGAACCCAACCGCATCGATATGGTGATAGCCAGGGACCAGCTGAGTTCTTGTTCTCCACACCGTAAGATTGACCAAAGAAGGTGAAATGACTTTGAATTGTCCATTACTCCTGTGGTGTGGCTCACCCTCCTGTTAAAAAGATAAACCAGAAGAAATTGTTTTCTTTGACCAAAGTTGCATTCGTATTGCCCGCCCCAGCCCACGAACATGACAAAAGTAGGCTACAGTACTCATTAACCGACCCCATATCCCTCTAATGTGAACACCTGACGAGTGACGACCATATCATCGTGTCACACGACTGCATATATGTACAAAAATGCATCATAATGAGGTGTAACGAATTGACACTTTTTGTTTTAAAAAGAATTGATGTCAGTATCAATCATCAACCGCCATATGTGTGAGGTCCTCCTAGTCGAAATTGACACAATGTAGTGCCTTTCTTCCTCTCCGCAGTTAGCTGAACCGTCCAAGTCACTAGTCCAAATTTCCAATCCCTTGAAAATGGAGGAAGACTAGAGGTGCTCTATAATTACAAACCAATAACAAGCAGTGAAAGCGAAAGAGTTTTTGAGTGTGACTGTGTTGTGTTGGAGCCACGAAATTCGCATCAACTAATCCGACTGGATTCGCATCCTAAGCTAAAACAGACCAGATCAATATAACCATAACATACTACATCCACTAACCTCCGTCAATGCCAGAACAGAAATAATCTAAGTAAATTAAACAGAGCTTATGTCAAGCGACTACGACAGTTATTGCATTATTAAAAAATATCAAGAAACGGAACAAAAGTTGCACGACTCTTCTTCTCCGAACTGGTATGATTACTAATTGGAAGGGTCCATCCATACTATGACTGAGTCGAATCAGTCGACATCAAATATCCCAATTCCCATACAGAAATAAGGATATGAACCACAGATTTATCCAAATATCCAATAACTTACTACTGCTAATCAACCAACAAACTTACACCACTCGCTTGATTTTAATATACTAAAGCTAGCTAGTTTCTTTTCCTCCGACGCGGACGGTATGGGTCGGGGGTCCGACTCTTGTAGCCTATTGTGGGGTTCTACAGCAAGCTACTTCATTCATACTATGAAAATTACAGCTGGTAAAACACTGCTTAATTAATATTACTACTTTCACCATTCCAAACCACCATCAACAGACCACGAAAACATTCCAACAAAAGGTAACACCTCAAAATTTAATTATACGAAACAGAGAAGGAATCACAATCACCATTGGTAATGAACAGCTTTCCACAACAGCAATGGCGGAAAGAAGAACAAAATAAACTTAATTAATTATTCTCAGTTCTTCGGATGATGGAATCAAGCTTCTGCATCCTGAGTTGCTGCTTAAACCTATTAATAAAATCATCCGCCTTCGCATCAACAAGCTCCTCTTCTTTCTCTTTTCCACCACGAAATCTCACTGTTTCCTTACTCACACCTCCCACTTTCTTCTTCATATTCTTAATCGGCGCAGTCTCTTCATTCGCTACCGCCTCAGCTTCCACCATATCACTCGCTGTTTTCCTCAACATCTCATCCGCATCCAGCCACTTCATCCTAATCGGCTCCGACTCCGTCCTCTCACAATGCTCCGTAACCGGCTTCTTCTCCTCCTTCGGTTGGACAACAACCGTCTCTGCGGTGGCTGAGGTTTGTTCGGATCTCTGGAATGAGAAGTTGAACGACGTGACTCGAGACAGAAACGACGGAGACCGAGAGACAGGGGATGATGAAGTCAACATCGGCTTCGGTGACGGAGTATAAGGCGCAGCAGCAGCTACAGACGACTTCGATTCCCGTTGTGGCGGCGTGTACGGTGATTCGGTTCCGTCGTTAACAGCGTAGGACGGTACAGGAGTCCGTGGCTCGGTGTCATCAAAAGATTCGGATCTCAAGTGGTTATAGGCGGCGGAGTAGTCGTATGTCGCTGAGGGTGTCGAAGGAGCGGAGAAGGAAGTGAAGTTGAGAGGAGATGAAGTGAAGGAGAAGGAAGTGACTCGGGAGAAAAGGGATGGAGATCTGGTTAGTCGATTACTACCGGGGGAGTCATAACCGAGCTGATCGGATGGCGGTTGTTGTTGTTGTTGTGGATGTTGCTGCTGGATTTGGTTCTTTTTAGGAGAGGCGAAGGCGGAAGTGACGGCGATAACTCCGATGACGAGGTTAAGAAGTATGAAGAGCGTGGTAGGAGTGGCCCAGCTGGTCACCACGTCCAGCATTTCGACCGTTCGGAAGGCGGAGAGGGAGAGCAGGGGGAGGAGGTAAGACAGCTAGCAGGGAGGGGAGAGGGAAAAAGAGGGTATGAAACGGAGCGTTGGGAGAGGGTTTTTGTATTGAAGTTTTTGTATGGTTGTGCTGTGTGTGCGTCAGAGAGGAGTGAAGAAGGGAAGGCGAAGGGCAGGCAGACGAACCCAAACCGACCCTCGTGAGACTGAAAGATGCTTGGTTTGTTTTTTAAATTTTTATACTGCTAGTCTGCTACCTATGGGGGGCTGACTGTGGTGGGGAGTTGCGAAAAAATGCAATAAAGAAAAGAAACTTTTTTTTTTCGAAAGAGGGTGGGAAGGTGGTGTAGGAAAAGGGTAGAGAAAAGTGAGAAATGGACATAGGAAGGTCGGATAAATACAAGTGGGATATGCTGATGGTCTGACTCACACCATGCGTTCGGGTCTTAGTATCCTTGGTTTTGGTTTTGGTTTGGCTGTTTTGGTTGGTTGTTTTGTGATAGTTTTGATGGTTGTTTTGTGATAGTTTTGTGGTTGTTTTAAAAACTAGTGTTCGGTAGACAGCGGTTTCGTCTGACTGTTTTGAATAAGTTAATTTTATGCAGTGCGTTTACCGTTTTCGTTGTTACAATTAAAAATTTTATATTATATTTTAAAACAATTTTTTATTAATAAATTTAAAATATATGTAGATATTCAATTATAGTCTTTAATAATTATTATTCTTTATTAAAATTTTAGTGAAAATTAATTTATAATATGTGTACATATTAATTTATAAATAAATTTGTTATATATATTTAAAAAAATAAAGAAATAAACCATTATATTTAGAGTAAATATTTATGATGTTATATATAAAAATAAATTTTACAGATTATATATTAGTATTTAATATAACATTTCAAATGTATTAATACTTAAGATTATTTTAATTTTTAATGGAATAAATAATATTATTGAAATGAAAAAAGTAATTTATTCTAATAATAAAATAATTGACTGTAAGTTAATATATATATATATATATAGCTATCACTTTTTTTTTATTATATATTGTTTAATTGTCGATAAAATATTTATTTTAAACATATATTTGTAGTTAAAACAATATATTCTATTCAATTAAATATTACTTAATGAAATTCAAAAACATAAATTTAAATTTAATACTGGATGTGCCAAGAAATGGAAAATAACGTATATTAGCATATAAAATTATTTTTTTAATGATTAAACACAGTATAAAACATATAATAACTTTGACATACTAACAAACCATAATAGTTTGTACAAACAGTTTTGTAATTAATCATTACTTAGCAAGTTGAATACTTATAATTGATATTTCTGAAACATGCTACAAGTATTTTGTACTCTAATAATTTTGATATAATTGAAAGCTTACATCGTAATTATTATTAGTTTGCTCTTTTCCTTGTAGAATATTTTATTAGAATTGATAGATAGTAATAGTTTTAAAAGACTATTTATCTGTATCTGAATAAACAATTTAGAAAAACACTACTAGTTTAAAACTATTGTTCTATATTATTTTCATTAATTTATAATTTATATACCAATCTTTATTAAAAAACTAAAAATAAAAAAGGGAAAATAAACTAATTTATATTATATTAATCTATATATTTCAATTTTAATTTAATTTTGTGTCAAATTTAATATATAATTTCATTTTTAAAATATAATTATAAATATTGAAAATTTAAATAAATTTATTAAAAATTAATTTTTAAATATTAATTAATATTATTAAAATATTCTCGCCCCCTTAATTACAGTTTTTTGGCTCCGCCTCTGTTTACAGTATTCATTATATTTGCAGCATAAATTGTTGGTTGTTTTGTGGTTGTTTTGTGCTGGTATATTTGTGGTTGTTTTGAAAATTGTTGTTCGGAGGTGATGGTTTGACATTTTTTGTCAAACATGCCAATTCAAAAATACCACATTTATACCACAAATATGTTGTGACCGAACGCAGCCCAAGTCACCACCAGATAAACTACTCCCATGGTCATGTAGTTTGGTAAATATCTATGGAGCAATTTAAGCAATAATTTATGAACATATTATCGGCGAACACATATTACCGGGGAACATGGCGACACCCCGTCAAAGATAATTACAATGTAGTTGAAAAAACCCGTATATTATACCTATAAAATATGTACATTATTTATATAATAGATATATTTTTTAGTATAATTGTTTATTATACATGTTTCCTTATTCATCGTACATGTTTTCATTGTTAGTTATACAGTAAATGGGTTTTTGTCTCAACGGGTAAACGGAATGAAATCGGAAAAGGGGATGGAGATGAATGAAAAAGGACATAGGCGGCAGACGCAAATCAATCGCCATAGCAAACCTACTTAAACACGCTCTCTTTTCATGAGTTACTGTAGCAGACTACAGTTTATCGCTTTTTGCGATTTGGGAGGCGATAGCCCCCTTCTCCTTTCGTCTCCAGGCGTAGAGGATTGAGTTTCAGTTCGGTGGTTTCCATCTGTATTTTTTCAGTTCCAGCTCGGTGGTTTCTTCAGGATCCAAACGTATCTCCTTCCATCCGACAGAGGTAGCAATCTTTCTATCTGTAACGAATAGTCAGGGCTACAGTATCTTTTTTTCTCCTCCTCTCTCCCAAGCAGGTTTATTAGCCGATTTGGTGGTTTCAGAACTTATGAGAGGCTGGTTTTTCTTTCTTGATCTGCTCCGGTGTTTCTCCATGTCTGACTGAGATTATTGAATTAGTGATGGTCTGAATTGGGATTCTGTATTCAGACAGTTTTTATCCATTGATTGCTTGCTCTTCTAGAAGAAAATCTGGTTATTTTGTGGGTTATTTTCTTCCCTGATTGATTTCGGCTTGGAGAGTTCAGACAGGCGGTGGTGTGGTATTTTGGTAAACGATAGTTTTTCTCAGTCTGGGTATTGTTAGCCTCTTCTTGAGGGTGGTTAAGTGTGATTCTCTACTAGATTTCTCTCTTCCTGATTGAGGCAGTGGCTGATTACCTGAGTGAGAGGGTAAACTCCAAGCAGGATGAGTTGTATTAGCTACAACTGTCGAGGGCTAGGTCTTCCTCAAGCAGTAGCTTGGATCACAGACCTCTTCAAGAGAAAGAACCCAGAACTTGTGTTCCTCATGGAAACTCACAGATCTATTTCAGAGATGGATAGGATCATAAATAAGTATTCTGACTATCATGGTATATCAGTGGGAAGTAATGGAAGAAGTGGTGGTCTAGCTTTTTTTTGGAAAAAACAAGTGAAGACAAAGTTGATAAATTATTCTGCTCATCATATCTCTGCTGAAATTAAATTTCCAGGTGGTTCTTGGTTTCACTTCACTGGTTTTTATGGGTGGGCAGATTGGAGTTTGAAGTATCTATCATGGAAGCTATTAAAAGTGCTTAAGAATCAGGTTTTCCTTCCCTGGTTGGTAGTGGGCGATTTTAATCAAGTTCTATTCAATTCTGAAATATGTGGAGGAAGAGTAAGACAGGAGAATCAGATCAAACCTTTTAGAGATGTGGTTGAAGAATGTGGCCTAGTTGACTTGGGCTATTTTGGTTCTTTTTCTACGTTCACAAATGGTCAACGTGACGATAGAAACTCCATTAGTAGATTAGATAGAGCTTTCTGCTCTGCCGATGGGCTCATATTGTTTCCTAACATTTCTGTCCAACATCTTCAGAGGAAAAGATCTGATCATTGCCCCATAATGATCAGATTTTTTGGATCCCATAAAATCCATGCAAAAATATTCAGATTCGAAAATCAATGGATTATGGAGAAAAAGTGCCTTGAAATTGTTACAGTAGTATGGGGAAAAAGCAATCTGGATCTCTCTGCAAAAGTAAGAATGTGTGCTGAAAAACTTTCCAGCTGGGAAGGCTGGTCCTTGAAGAAAATCAGGTGGAAGAAAAGGAAGAAAGAAGAAGACTTAAAGGTTCTTGATAGAGCTTCACCAACAGTCGGCAACCTGTCTAATAGAAAAAGAATCATCATGGAGATTGAGCTTTTAATGATGAAAGAAGAAGTGGCTTGGAAACAAAGATCTAGGGATAAGTGGATTAAGGAAGGAGACAAAAATTCTGGTTATTTTCATGCAAAGGCGTCTGCTAGAGCTAGGAAAAATCAGATTTTTGGTCTTCTAAACGTCCACAATGAAATGGTTTATCAGTGGAATCAGATAGAAGACATTGCTACTTCTCATTTCAAACAGCTATTCCAAAGTGGCTCTCCTCTCATAAACCCATATTTTACTCATGCGGTTTCTGGGAAGGTTAGCATGGATGATTACAATGCTCTAAATTGCCCTTATGCTCCATCAGAAATCGTCAAAGCAGTTAAACAATTAGGAGGAGATAAGGCTCCGAGTCCAGATGGATTCAACGGTAAATTTTTCAAAACATACTGGAGTGTCGTGGGGGACCAGATAATTCGATCAGTGATGCATGTCCTCCAAGGTAATCCTCTACCTGATAATCTTAATGATTACTATATCACTCTCATCCCAAAACTTGGTGGAGCTATCAACATAAGTGATTTCAGACCGATTGCCCTCTGTAATTTCATCTACAAGATTATCTCAAAGGTGTTAGCAAATAGAATACAAGGTATGCTACCTAGTATTATATCTAGCTCTCAATCCGGTTTTGTGAAAGGAAGGAACATCACTGACAACATTATTATTGCGGGTGAAATACAACATGCTTTGAACAAAAGTAATGCCAAGAAGAAAGGGCATTTTACTTTGAAAGTTGATCTGAGCAAAGCTTATGACAGATTGGAGTGGGATTTCATCAAGACTATCCTTGAATCCATGGGTTTCCCCCCTTATTGGCTTAATCCTGTTATGAACTGCATCACTTCAGTTAAGTGCTCTGTTCTGGTTAACGTGCACCGGGTCCTTTCTTCTCTCCCAAAGAGGAATTCGACAGGGGGATCCAATATCTCCCTTCATCTTCATCCTAGTACAAGAAGCTCTATCTTCCGCTCTTTCTCATGCTGAGTCTGAAGGGTATATTCAAGGGTACAAACTGTCCAGATCGGGGCCTTCTATTACTCATCTTGCCTTTGCGGACAATATCCTTTTTTGTGGGGCTGCCTCAGACAAGAATGCTTACCATATGCAAAAAATCATTGAAGATTTTCTCTCTTCCTCTGGTCACATAATCAATGGCCAAAAGTCTGAGATCATGTTCAGTAGGAAACTAAATCACACTATCAAAGACCAAATCTGCTCCATCTTTGGGTATGCTGAAGCTCCTTCTTTCTCAAAGTATCTTGGTCTCCCTGTTAAAGGGGGGAGAAACAAAACCCAAATGTTTAATTATCTCTTGAAGGCTGTTAGAAAAAGAGTTCACTCTTGGTCTAAACCCATGTCCCATGCAGCTAGAGGTGTTCTAATCCAGAGCGTCCTCCAGTCTATACCAAACTACACCATGTCCCTCTTCTTGCTTCCAGGCACCATAGTCACCAAATTAAACTCTATCTTCTCGTCCTTTTGGTGGGGAGGGTCAGAGGATAAGAAAGGAATGCATTGGTTGAGTTGGGAGAAATCGTGTTATCCTCTACACAAAGGAGGTATTGGGTTCAAAGATATTACCTTGTTTAACAAAGCCCTCCTCGCTAAACAAACTTGGAATATTCTCCTAAACCCAGATTCTCTCATGGCCAGGACTCTCAAAGGGATATATTTTCCCCATGATATGATCCTTGATGCTAAGATCAAAGGCCAAGTTAGCCCCATATGGAAATCTATAGTCTTAGCTATCCCTCTAGTGGCCACAGGGGCTAGGCTCCAAATTGGCAATGGAAGAATAGCAGATTTTTGGAATTCTCCTTGGATCCCTAGACCTACGACCTTCAAACCTATCACTCCTCTACCCTCCTCAGATTCTCAAACAAAAGTGCATCAGTTCATTAATATGGATGATGGATCTTGGAATATTCCTGCCCTCAGTAGATCGGTTTGGAACATTGATGTTGAAGTAATAAAAAACGTTCCTATCAGTCTATTGGAAAATGATAAGTGGGTGTGGCACCACTCAAAAGATGGGGTCTTTTCTGTTAAATCTGTCTACTCCTTTGCAAAAGACACCGAACGCAGTTGTAACTCCTCTGCTAGAGGGAATTATTTCAAGATTCTTGATAAGCTTAAGCCCCATCTCTGCAGCCCAAGAGTTAAGCTTTTATTTTGGAAATTTCTCTCCAACATTGTACCTTGCAAGGCTATCCTTTCTCGAAGAATTGGAGGTTCAAACAAATGCTTCCTATGTGGAGGTATTGATTCTATCCTTCATATCTTCTTTGAATGTACCTTAGTGCGCCATCTCTGGAACGGTATTATCGATATTTCTGCGTTGCCTATGATTGGAGAAACCAGCCTCCAAGATTGGTTCAGTCAAAATTCGAACAAGTGGTCAAAGGTGAAACTCTCAGATATTGCAAACCTCATGTGGGCTATTTATGACGCAAAGAACTTTGTGAGACATAATATTGAGAAATCTTGGTTAGCAACTCTGGAAGCTAATATGGCTTTCGTTGAAGCTTACAAGATCTCTATGTGTTCTCGTCACCATGCTATTACTGGTAACAGATCGTGGATCCCTCCCCTTCATGGTGCCTTCAAACTTAATTGTTCGTTCAAAACCACAAGAGGACTTCCCACTATTCTAAGTGGTTCCATCAGAAACCATCTAGGGGATCCTATCTTGATCTTTAACAAGAAGATGCCAGACAATTGTAGCTTGCATGATGCTGAAATGGAAGGTTTGTGTTTTGGTCTGACTTGGCTGGTTGAAGAAGGAGTAAGACGAGTTGAAGTGGATATTAGACAAAAGAAGACATTTGATCTTCTTGTCAATCAAAATAGGATGACAAACTCTCCTGTGCTAAAGCAAATTAGAAGATTATCTTCTTTTCTTGCTTCTTTAAGCTTTTGTAAGGACGATAGTCCTGTCTATTTCCCCTCTCTTCTTATTTCGGCAATGTACAATAATTCCCCATGCTTCAAATTCTGGAAGGGTAAGGATATCCCTCTTAGAATCGCTAGGCTATGCAGTATGGATTTAGGTTTGTAATATGCATATTATTTCAATATATTGGTTCCAAGCTTTCTTCAAAAAAAAGAGATGAATGAAAAAGAATTCCCTTTGATTTTCCTGGTTGTTTGTTTAACCGGGGTGAAATGAAATAAATAACCGGTCAACGGCCGTAGTCAATGGTCAATGGCTGCAGTCAACGATCATCAATTGCTAGTCAATATTCACCGGTAATCAGTCAATGGTTATTAGTCATCAATCAATGGTCACATGTTGCCGGTCAAAGTGTACTGGGGAAGGGAATCTCATTCTCTGATATGGGTGGGGAATCAAGATAGAGGGTTTTGGGGGAATCCCATTCCCTTCCCTGAAAATAGGAAAAACTGCCAAAACAAACAGCATTCCGATTCCCTTTCCTGATTACCCCAAAACAAACGCCCCCTAAATGTAGCTATTTTTGACTACATATACATGTAACCAAGAATTTGTTGTTGATAAAAACCTTTAAAAAACAAATACTATTGTCTATTAGTTTCTTAAGGAGTTTCTAATTTCAATATTTAACATATAAAATCAAATAACTTAGAAAAATTAAAGTTTTCAAGATATAATTTATCAACTAATAAATCAATTATAGTTTAAATTTTTAAAATTATTTATTTTATATGTTACATATTAAAATTTAATAACATGCTTAGATAATAAATAAAACAATCTTAATAAGACGGAGATATTATAGTATATTATCACATGTAAAATCGTTAAATCAATATATATATATATATAATCTTTTTTTCTATTATTTAAATAGCATCCTCTTTGTTTAGATGAGTTAAAGTTAGAAAATTGAAGTTTAAATTAGAAAACTTAAATATATGAAAGTGGTAGTGAATGAAGACATTCACTCTTCAAAAAAAGCGAATTAATAATGGTTTTTTTGCTATAAATAATGTTTTTGAAAGGTTCTTTATGCCACTGTCATAAAAAGACAAAAGTAATAAAGAATGCTTACATTTATATTCCAGTAATAAAAAATATTTTACTTATAAGCGTTCCTTATATGCATCTTTTATATGTGAGAAATCAACAAACATAAAATCGTTCTTTATAGTTTGCACTTATTTTTTTAAGGCCCCGTCTTCAGTCTGGTGTTCAGTGATATATCTCAACAAAGCGTGGACACAAAAAGCGAATGACGAGTCCAGAGCATGTATGTTCCATGTTTGTGAGCTAGGATTGTAAAATCATAAGTGAAAAGAGTGGAAGAGGGGCATAGCATGTTCCTTGTTCACTAGGGTTGCAAAATTACCGTAAGTAGAGAATGGGAGAGGCATAGAACATGTTCCTTATTCTCTAGTTAAGGTTGCAAAATTACCATGAGACAATAGAGGCGCAAAGCAGTATGTTACTTGTTCGCAGGCCAGGGTTGCAAAATTACATTAGTGAAAAGAATGGAAGCTAGAAGCGCAGAGTAGTATGTTCCTTGTTCACCAATTACCGTGAGTGAAGAGAATGGAAGAAGCACAGAGCATGTTCCTTGTTCGCTTGTTAGGGTTGCAAAATTTACAATGAGTGAAGAGAATGGAAGAGGTGCAGTCCATGTTCCTTGGTCGCCAATTATGGTTGCAAAATTACCATGAGAAGATAATTGAAGAGGCATAGAGCAGGTTGCAAAATCACCGTGAGTGAAGAGAATGGAAGACGCAGAGCACATGTTCCTTGTTCGCTAGTTGCAGTTGCAAATATATAAGAAGAGAATGAAGAGTGACACGTTCAAATTTGAGCCAAAAAAATCATGGGAAACATATAAAGAATGCTTTTTTGAGGAAGTATTCTTTAAAATAAATGGCGTGATTTAACAAAGAACGCTTGTTTAGGAAGTGTTCTTTAAAATTAATGACGTCATCTAATAAATAACACTTTGTTTAGGAAGTGTTCTTTAAAATCAATGGCGCGGTCTAATAAAGAACACTTTGTTTAGGAAGCATTCTTTAACATCAATGGTGCGATCAATTTTTTTTGATAATTATGGCACGAGGCCAATTGAACCGCAAGAGCGGGACAACACCACACCTACAAAAGAGACCGGACTCACAAAAACACACAAGACTTACAAGACATACCCCTACAAGACAAACCATTAAATCCCCTCCTGTCTTTTATACTTAGCTCTACCCTTCCCTTTACTAGCAGGCATGCTGACATGAGAAAACTTGTTAAAACGTAACAATGACTTTCAGATCCCACATCCTTCCTGGGGAAGCTTGGGACGAATTTCAAGAGCATCCGTCCAAGTCCCCTCCCTGACTACCAACACCATTTGGACAACTCTGACGGGCGCTACCTCTATGTTCGCGAATAATCTCCTCTAGATTGCCAAGAGCACGAGCTTCATCCAAAACTTGGCACCCTAGATCTTTCGCCAGATTGAGTGTCTGTTTTGCTTCCTCCTTCACAAAGGCCTCCTCTGGGTCATCTTCCTACACGGGCGTCTCTCTGGCAGACTCAAAACCTGGGGGAAATTCTGGGTCCTCAAAAAGGAATCTCAAGTCATCACCATCACCCTCCCAACTAGCTTGAATCGACAAAGATTGCGGAGCACAATGACCCGACCCCAGCGCACAGGGTCCACAATGGTGCGATCAAATAAAGAACACTTTGTTTAGGAAGTGTTCTTTAAAATCAATAGTGTGGTCTAATAAAGGACGCTTTGTTTAGGAAACGTTCTTTAATATCAATAACGTGATCTAATAAAGAACGCTTTGTTTAGGAAACATTCTTTAATATCAATAACGCAATCTAATAAAGAATGCTTTGTTTAGGAAATTAATGTTGTTTAACATCAATGGCGCTATAATAAAGAACGCTTTGTTAAGAAAACATTCTTTGAAATTAGTGAAGTGATATAATTAAAAACACTTTTATTTAGAAAGAGTTCTTAAGAATCATTGACGCGATCTAACAATGAATTTATAATCTATTTATTTCCTTCTAGGGTAAACTTATTGTATTTGTTTTTCTTTTTTTTACACCACAGAATAAACTATCAGGTTTAGTATAGGTCATTTGCCATTATTAAGTTAATTAGATTACTTTATATCATATATGATACTATAGATTATAGACGACCTTTCACACGACCCCTTAGGCAAAAGGGAGTTGTTGGTGCGTGGTGATGAGCAGTCAATTTTGTGTACTTGAATTATCACCCAAATGATCATGCTGTTATAACATAATAAAAAAATGCAGATTTCATGACCTAAAAGTGGGCATGCCATGGCCACAAACGACAATAACTTTTCTCTTGCTACGTTTGATAACTGTGATTTTCTGCCCCACTCCTCTGTTTGTTAATACTTAATTAATTAGGAAAGGAAATAATATGTGTTGCTGTTGTTCACTATATAGTTTCTATTAAAATAAGAAAAAGTTCTTATATCCACATCTATTGTGCACCGCAACACAAAAAATATAATTTTGTAAAACAGCGGCTTTCGATTGTTTCATGTACATATTGGACTATATTTATTTGACCTAATGAGTAATGCTTGCCTAACAGTAACTACCCAATTGTATGAGCTAAAGTAACCATTATATATACCATGGGCACACATTATTAGAGCTACCAAAATGGGTTGGTAGTCGGATTAGCTTCAACTCAATCCAACCCATTTAAAAGGTATCAATTCTAATTAACCCAATTTACCCAACCCATTTAGTTAAAAGAATTCAAAATTTTAACTCTAATTCAACTCATCAACCCGTCAATAACCCATTTAAGCATTATACATAAATAAATAATCTTTTATAGACATATATAAAAATATGTTATAAATTAATACATAGTTAAATATAATACACAGATGAATGATATCATGTGTTTTTAATAAAATATTAGAATTAGTAAGCACAAAAACTTATACTAAAAATTAATAAGATTAAATTCATACTTAATTGATAATTAAAATCAACGATAATAATTGTATATCTTAAGAACATTGTAGTGTAAAGTGAATGAATTATATTATTGAAAATTATTATTGCATATGGCCTGCTAATAATCTAGAAGATTACAATAATTTCTTAAAATATATTATAGATATAACTGAAAAGAAATAGATATTCAATCCTAATCCTACCTATTATAAATTTATGTGTCATAACCCAACCAATTTATTAAACGGACTGAAAAACTCAATTCAACCCGCTATTAACAAATTAATTTTAAGTCGAATCGACAGATTGAACTCATCTGGCCAGGTCTACAAATTATTAAAGACCTTTGATGATGCTATTACTATATCATCAATTTTTAAAATAAAAGATCAATTAAGCTCACAATCTGTGAATATGTTATCTACATGATCTCATGAATAATATTACGTTTCACTCGGGACGCTTGTTTGTTTGGGTAAGTTAAACTTTTTTTTTAACAAAAGAGATTATATTAAGAACAAAGTGTCAGTACAGAAGGGGGAAGCCAGCCGACTTCCAACAACTCGCATGGAGCTGTGATATAGCTATATGCCATAAAGGAAAATCTGATGATTGTAAAAAAAAAGAGCAATTAAACTGATTAGGTTACGGCGTTACGCCTATAACAATGAATATGCACGCTGCTGATTGTCTGCACATGAGTCATGTAGGATGAAGTATTCAATGCTGCTGAATGCGGATACGGAACTAATAGCGGCATGGCCGCATGTGACTTTTGTTCTTGAATGCATCTGTAGTGTAATTCTATTTCGACTCAAAGAACTACCGGAAGCTATATGATTAAAGAAGAAGAAAAAAATGCCAGGCTGTCTTGCCTACAAGTAAATGTAGCCAGATGGCTACATCCCTTCATGCGGAGCGCTCATAACTCATTTTTTTTTCTTTTTTCAGCGGCTCCGGCGTCATTATGTTTTTTTGTTTTGTTTTTTAATTTTTTTCTTTTTAATCATAAAAATTTTAAATGGTTGTAACTTTTAATATATAAGTCCAAAATGAAAAAAAATTATATCACTGTTCATCTAAATTCAAGTTCTTCATAACAAGACCAGTAAATATATTTTGATAATTTTTTAAAAAAATTATTTTTAAATGTATAGAGCACAGAACGTAAAAGATAACTTGTACAAATTGTCATACAAACATGTACAAATGTTCACTAAAACATGTACATCCTCACGTAAAAACATGTACATCCTCGCATTAAAAATATATAGATAGTCATATAAACCTGTACGAATAACTAAATATGTACATCCTTAAATTAAAACTTGTACATATAAAGAAGAACACTTGTACAGACGGTCATACAAACATGTACATTAAAACATATACATTCTCATAATTGAACATGTACATTCTCACATTTGAACATGTACATCATCACATTAAAACATGTACATTCTCACATTAAAATATGTACATTCTCACATTAAAGTATATAACGGCTTTCAAATAGATTACCCTAACGGGCCTAACCCCACACACCCTAGGAAAGCTAAAACACGTCGAAGGCATTTTTAGGGTATGTAGTGGCGGGGTTAGGGTCTAACGACCCTAAACCCGCGACCACAAACCCTAAAAACCTGCCGAGTTAGTTGCTACAATGTAAAGTATAGAACGGTTTCCAAATAGATTACCCTACCCCAAAACACCCCAAAACCACCCTAGGATAGCTAAAAACGTCGAAGGCATTTTTAGGGTTTGCGGTTGCGGGTTTAGGGTCTAACGACCCTAAACTCGCTACTACAAACCCTAAAAACTTGTCGAGTTAGTTGCTACAATGTAAAGTACGAAACAAATTCTAAATAGATTACCCTACCCCCCAAAACACCCCAAAACCAACTCTAGGATAGCTAAAGAACGTCGAAGGCATTTTTAGAGTATTTACAGTGGCGGGTTTAGGCTCTAATGACCTTAAACCCGCTACCACAAACTCTAAAAACCTGTCGAGTTATTGCGATGATGTACAAGTTTTTACGTATGGATGTACATGTTTTAATGAACATTTGTACAGGTTTGTATGACCATCTGTACAAGTTTTTTTTACGTTTTGTGCACTATACATGTAAAAATAATTTTTTTAAAAGTTGTCAAAACATATCTATGACTGGTCTTGTTTTGAAGAGCTTGAATTTATATGAACACTGATATAACTTTTTTTCATTTTGGACCTATATATTAAAAGTTGCAATAATTTTTAGATTTTATGATAAAGTAAGAAAAATAATAAAAAACAAAAAAACAAAAAAAAAGAAAAAAACATGCGCTAGCGCGCGTCCGTCGACTCCCCTCCATCCTTCTCTTTTTTTTTTTTGGATATGTAGCTATCCTACGTACATTTGACTGTAGGCAAGATTTTGCCAAAAAATGCCCTATACCAGGAGATTGAGCCGGAGATCATCCACTAACAAGCCCGATCAGACCACAAGATTTGTCGACTTCGAAAATTACAGACCACAGGATTTGAAATTTAATATTGTACTCATTTCTCCGATATTAAAATTATATGCAGTACTTGTTACTAAATAATTATGAAAAAAATTATATGTAGTCATGTCCGGCTCTTAGTCGCGAGTGGAACAAGACTCTGATCCAATTTTTATTTGTTTATTTTAGATTTTTTATGATAAAAAAATTATATAAATCTCTAAATTTATTTTAAATGAAATATATTTTAATTTTATATTTAAGATATTCAAATATTATAAATATATAAATATATAATTTAATAAAATAATTTTTCTATTTATATAATTTAATTTTATAAAGGTTTTTATTTTAGATTTTACATCGGGCTGAAGATCACCGAGGAGATTTGTATGTAGTACATCTAAGAATCAAACAATTTGTTTTTATCCAACTGAAAAGAATCAATCAAAACTGAGGTGATGAATATGTTAGATTCTGGGTCGATCTATGTTTAATTATTAAATTGGTCAAAAAGTTGGATAATCAAGCTGATAACTATTCTTCATCTCAGCACCCCACCTCCATAAATTATAATTATCAGTATTGTCTTTCAAAAAAAAATTACTATTAAATTCGGTCGGGGAAACGCGTTAATGAAACACGGAAAATGATCCAACGGGAAACTAACTGTCCATTTTATGCAGGAGCTCGTTGGTGATGATCAGTTATATGTACTTTTTTATTCCAACCATACAACAAAAGAATCGTGCTTAAAAACAGTATAAAATGACTTCATCAAAAGCATCTTAGTGATCAAAAAGTATCTTTAAAGTATAAAAAGACTTCGGGTTGGTGTATGACCTATGTAGTTTTTTGGGTTTATATTATTCTAGTAATGCAGTTGCTTAGAAGTTGTTGTTAGTGGGCTCTTCGTGTTCACTTACAAAGTTACAATCAGTTACCAGATCAAATCAAACCAGACCAGACTGGGTTTAGTTTGCCTGTTTCTAGCTAATTTCTCTTTAACTCATCCCATTATTCTAGTATTATTATTCTTGTGAGGTTGAGGTGTTATGATCCAGTTTTTTTTTTATTTTGTTGGTTTGCGAAGGAAGTGTTATGTCTATTTGTTTTATCCTCGCGAGTTATGTCATGTGTCGGGATGTCTTTTACAAGTTTAGAAGAAAAGAGGAGTTAAATGGTTTTTAGTGTTGTTATTATTTAGTTAGGAATACATTTATTTTCTTTTCCCCTCTTTCCCGCAACCTCAAAATTTCTCCGGCAGGTCCAGCGCCCCCCGCCTCTTACCCGCGCCTTTTCTCTCGTCCCGCTTCTAACAATTTGATCGTTCGCATGGTCCGGCTCGTGGAGTTATGTTCTATCAGTCTATCGTCTTCCAGGTTTAAGATTGTGGGTTTAGTTTTGAATTTGTTCTTTGTTTTGTTTTCCTCGTTCTAATTTTGGTTCCGACATCAGATCAATCCAGCCAGTGGTTCGTTGAGTTTTGAGTGGGGATTCGAAGAATGTGTTGTGTGGAGTTCGTAGAGTCGTGCGGTTCGTCGATTGAGGTAGGTAGTAGATGGATTTGGTATGGGTGTGTTCACCAATGAGGATTTTATGTTTCGTTTCGTTTATGAATGTGATCGATTTGCTCTCTGATTTCATAGTGAATCTAACATGGCTTTGAATTGTGTTTTTCGCTCTGTGAAAACCCCATAAAATGTGTTTCGATTGCCTACTTTGTTATGGAAAGATATGTATATTCAATGGTGAATTGTTGGCTTTGTGTTCGTCGTTGCTGCTTATGATTTTCTGTAGTTTTTGCTCCAACCGGGCTTATATCTGGACATGCATGTCCAAACAGGGCTTCGAACGCCTGTGTATTTTGACGGTTATTCCTTTGTCCGGACTTGTATGTTCGGACGGGGTGCAAGTATGGTGTCATGGTTTGCAGTTCGACTAGCGTCAAGACTTGCAAGCCCGGACGTGTTTCTGTTTTGAGTCCTGGCATGTGTCCAGACTCGCAAGCCCGGACACATGTCCAGGCGCCACCTCATATATTTTTTCAGACACATGTCCGGACTTTCTTTGTTTTGGATTTCGGCATGTGTCTGGACTTGTAAGCCCGGACGCATGTCCGGATAACCATCTGATTTCACCTAAGATGTTCGTTTGGACTCTGTTTTGACTTCTATTTGCAGGATTATGATCCCCTAGGTGCGTATAAGCTATTTTGACATGTTTTAGTATGTGTTTTCATGCAATTTCGTTCTGAAAGTATTCGTTCTGTTTCTAATCTCTGAGCTGCTCTGAAAGTGTGTTTCGGTGTCTGACTTCTGTTTGGCTTTCCATGCTCTGCCAGTCTTGGCATATGACTTCAGTTTTGGCAATGACTTCAGTTTTGTTATGCAAAGCTATTTATTGTGCTATGTTGGTCTTATTAACAACACCTTTTGTTCTGAAGGTGAGCCTCTGTTTTATGACCTAGTTAATTAGCCTTATGAGTTGTGGATGACTAGGTCGAGTTATCCCGTAGCATGCTGCACAGGATGTCTTTTGTTTTATGTTCCTCTAGTTTTCCCTGGATGATTAGCCACCGAGGGGTCCGATGTAACACCCCGGTCTACTAATCCTAATCCTCACCGTAATTACCGTATAATCACAACATAAATTAAAGACGTTATGATCGTAGCGGAAACACTCACTATCTAGGCGGGTGTCACAACCATCCTTTCCAACGATTTAAACCACTATCCGCAGTGATGATTGAGATTGATGCTACCATAACCGTTACCAACAAATTAACAAGCCTTTGATCAAAAGTAAACCCCGGTACCATCCTAAGAACTAGTGAGCGTGTCTAGGTATTAATTCATAATATTCATGAATTGGCATATTTAATACAATGTCACCAAGCCTATGACAATTCAAAAGCATTATGATTCAATTTAAGTGTTCGTACCGCTAGGTCCAAAATAACAAAACCCAAAAACCCGCGCTCCGTCGTGTCGTCAATCACCTGCAAGTAAAAATATTGGTGCCCATGGAGGGCTCAACGCTTGTCCAAGTATGTTAAACTGTGTTATCTTAGACCCCCATGAGGTTACTTAGGTTAATTAGCCATCTTGACATATTATTCAGTTTACATGCTGATCCGGTTTACAGGAAAAACATATAGTAAGTGCAAAAATATAAACAACCAACATTTCATACAAGATAATCATTTACACATTACATCATCCGTTTTAATCCTTGAATGAGGATTAAATATTCGAGTCAAAACATCGCGCTTCTATATTCAAATGCCGTCATTTGAAACCTCGCCTCCACCAACACTCATTATTATCTTATGGGTGTCTCGTTAGATGGACAAACTCCCATTAACCTTACCAAGTTTTATTATGTTTGGACAGTAGTCCTATTGCCAATGGTTCGAGACCATTGAGCTTTCCTGTGTCTCGAGAGAGAGAAGTCCATATGGCCGTAGCTGTGTGCCAGACAGCAGTACCCACTGCCAACCGATCTAAGACGACCAATTGGATTCCACAACGAAAGGTTCCACACTCGGATCCTCTCTGGTGATCACACTGCACAACCTGTTGGAACGAATGCAGACCAAGATTTCTCCGTACATCAACCACACCACCATTACCTCCACCATGTCTCCATAGTTAATCGTTCAACCGACTCACCCACATTAGTTTTGAGTTCTTAGGAGATTTCATTATATTAGTTTGATGCCTCGTAAGGCTTACTCATACCTAGGGATAATCTAGGTTATATTCATGTTCTTGCCAATGCTCTAAGATCGGTATCACCGAATCCTTTTTCCTAAGTTTTAAGTCTTAGGTAGTTGAGTAGTAACGATAGTGTTGTACTCCGTAGTGTTTCCCCTTCCTTGCTCGTATTGTAGTCGCGTAACGTAAGATAATATAACGTCCAGAAGTATACGTGCACAGTAATAAACGTTTGTTCATCGAGCATATAAAATCACATAATACAGGTTTTATCATGTATATTTTCTTGAACATTCAGCACACAAGTTTGTCCGAACCCGAGGAAGACCTCAGGGGTTCAGACCACACAATCCAACATACCATTCACCGTTGTCGCCCGCGTGATAATCTCTGCGCAGGCTTTAACGCTCACGGTGTTCGTGTCTACCCACACGTACCTCTGGCATACACGTTATCCTAATATCAATACTTATACATATGCATCTCATACTTGCTTGACCATCTTAGACTAACCCGTACTTCCCTCCCGTGGTTACACCTTAGTTAGTCTCTCATTTAACTCGACGGTCGTTAACCTCTAGGATTTAAATTTTTTGTTGCTCGTTATTGTTTACGAGTACATAAACATTCGAAGTTTCATTCATGATTCGTTTATGTAATTATCGGGTTGTATGCATGCAAGAATAACGTTACGAGCGTGCATGCATGCATGGCGTTCGAACTTCCCGTTATACGAATTAGCTCACGTAGTTATATCTGTGTAAGTGTATGATATATACATGTATAAAAATACGTGTATATATATGTAACACCCCTACCACTAATACCGTCATTACTGTACAAATACTTACCTTTGCAGCGGATATTACATACACAACGGCGGGTGTACAATGCCGTTAGTCACCCACGTGACTAACAAGGCCAGTTACACTACTACATACTATCGGTCTGATGACTTGAATATATGTAGTACTCTACACAATACATTACTTCCCATTTCATTCTCATATCATAATTCAAATACAACTCCAATACATTACAATACCGAGTCTACTACCATCCTTAAATTACCGATACAGTTTGGATTTCCAAATTCGCATTACAATACAAATACAATTCCTATTACTCAACTACCTATGCTTACATAGCAGCCCCGTCCTACACTCTCGAACGGTGGTCGGCTTCGAAGTACCTATAAATAAAAACAGTGCCCCTAGGGGCTCAGCAAATTGCTGCATATGAAATTCGCATACCCCGCGTGCTAACCGGGGTACGCCGACTACTTTTGGTTGGATATACATGGAGTTCGTTTTACATGCATACATACATACTAATACTACGACAATACAACCATCAATACTTACATACATATATAAGGTTCAATACCTACCAAGGAAGACAATTTGTCAGTCAACCGTTCATGTTAGTTATTTGTTCATCCGGTTTCATCGGATGCTCTCTTTCTCCTCGCTCGGGTTCATAAGGCTTACACCAAGCTTAATCTTACTTACTTGTTGCTTTACTCACACTGCACTCCTTACCTTACTCATTACTTACTCGTGCTTGCTCAATACTCGTTACTTGCTAATACTTACTCTTCACTCAATACCCATTGCATCACTCATACTTACACATTACTCAATACTCGGTACCATACTCGTACTTACTCCTTACACAATACTCTTTACTTACTCATACATACTCATTCCTCAATACTCATTACTCATAGCCTCTGGGCAGAGTCATACACAAGACTCGTCACCGGGCTTACAGTACAAGCGGAGCTATACACTTAGCTCCTCAAATACTCAAATGTCCGTTTTTACCGGACTACTCAAATTCCCAACACTCCTCTCTCGGAGTATCTCACAATCTCATGGATTAGCCTAGAAGTATATCTCTCGATAACCTCCACTAGCTTAGGGAATTACCATCGTCTAGTATTCTCAGATTTAAGGGTTTCCCCAACGTATTGAATACTCTCATGTTCGGCACATTACTTACATTAGTCGGGTCCTCTCATTGTGGGTCGACTAATTTTTCTAAGGGGTTTGGAGATCCCTCACCATTCTTTACTACTCTCATGATTCATGTCTTGCTCCACCATCAATACCTATAATAGAGGTTACTTATTTATACTCCCACTACTTCTTGTTTTGTGGATTGTTCATTTCGGTTCTCTTACCATTACCGGGAGGTTACTAGTCCCGTACTCTCTCACACATTCTAGTGAGTTCATTGGTTTACGTTATCGTTTCTTGGTTCGTTAGTTTGGTGGGTTTCCACATTTCCGTTAATTCACAACATGACTCTTACTACGAGTCACTAAACAACAAGACTCATCTAGGAGTCGGTCTATACACTAAGTTAGGCCACACATTCATTCAAGAAGGGTTAGCTCATACATCATACAACAAGACATACAATGAAAGGCAATAAACCATTTTCATGCTTTAATCTTGATTAGCCTGCATACAAGCACACAAATCAACGTAGCTCGGTTAGCATACGGGGCATGAGAAAATCATACCTTTCACCGGGGTTAGCTTTACCGTGTGTTCCTTTTTTCCTTGGTTCACACTTGTTCCACTGATAATGTTTCAAACATTGTTATTAATACTATGTGTAACACCCCTACCGCTAATCCTGTGCTTACCATCCAATCATCCCCTAATTCTATCAGTTCACAGCGGAATACTACTACTTACTACGGCGGGTGGTACAACGCCGCTAACCGCCCATACGGCTAGCTAGGCTTACCTTACTTACAGTAACGGTCTGATGATCAAAGTATACCGAGCTACTAAAACTTTGCTTACTGAATACAAAAGATAACCTTCTTACATTACCGGATCACCGAGTATTTAAAGTATTAATTACGTCCCTTTACCAATCCTTTCAAAAGAATGAGTTTCTACCAACTACTCATCTATACCCAACCTCCAATGCTTTCACTATCCAAAAAGGTGTACCCCATGGTACACCGGCTATCAAAAGCTAAAGCCGTGTACTACTTAGTACACCATTCATAATTCATCAATTACAATAAAAAAGGAAGACAAAAGTACTAGCTCATCTTCACGGCCTTCATCCTTCTCTTGTACCTGCGTGTAGTAAAAACATCGCCCCAAGGGGCTCAGCAAAAGCTGCGCATGAACTCCGCATATACCGCGTGCTAGCTAGGGCACGCCGACTATTTGACGTCCACTAAACATGCGGTTCATTAATTTCATACATACATGCTTTACATACAACATACATGCATATACGATACATATTACAATTCAAGATAGCAATGCGGTAGCACACACACTTACTTACCTTCACCGTGTTAGCCAAATTACGCATCCGGGTTAATCGGAATGCCTATTACTCTTTTACTCATTACATGTTATTTACTCTTACTTTGTTTACTTACTACCATTTACTTTACTTACTCATTCTTACTTACTTATTCATACTCATGTTAAGTCGGTATGACCTCCGGCCTGGGGACTACACCGTCCCACCACCGGGATTTACTTGACTCACCAATTTGGGATGCTACCCACTTAAGGGATTTGGGCCGCGGACCAGTTTAAGAGTCAGGAATTGGAGCCAACCTCTCGGGACTCCGCATCCTCACGCGTGGCCGAAACTATATCGGACTTCTACTCATTCCAATTTAATTACCAATTTAAGTTAGATTGGTTAGCTTGTTAGGAATTAGTTAGAAGTCCAATAGCAATCACAATCGGTCACAGTACAATACAACTTACATACACGCATTCATATTCATCCACACATTTCATGAATTATACAAACTAAGAATTAAAGAAGATATTCATAACATACAGCACTACACGTTCACAAGTATGCATAATAACTCTGATTCGTGCATTTATCTTATTTGGTGATCAATTAGCACACAACACACAAATCAGAGTAACCAAGATAGCATACGGGGCATGAGAAATTCATACCGTTCACCGTCGTACTTGTAATCCGACTTTCCTTCGGTGCTCACAAATCAAGTCCTATATCATACATATGTTCGGGTGATTAATTTAACTATCATTAGCTTAATTCGATTACTCTTATGTTTCCTAAGTCATACTTACTAAGTCCTTTCCATTCTTACACTTACACATTACTTACTTACTCTTCTTTACTTTAAGTTTATTTCCTTAACATTGGTACATTGATATAGGTACACTTATATATGTGGGTATACATATATATATATATATGTTATTATTATTTAATTTTAATTTTTTTTTACTCGACCGGACGCAAGTCCGGTCCATTCTAGTAGCTTTCATTACGGGAATTTTTCTGGCCCGACCGAACTTGCAAGTCCGGTCGCAAGTTCGGTCCATTCTAGAAGGTTACAGACGGGAGAATTTTCTGGTCCGACCGAACTTGCAAATCCGGTCGCAAGTCCGGCCCATTCCAGAAGACTCCCGTCTTTGTGATTCTAGGCTCGACCGACCTTGCAAGTCCGGTCCCAAGGTCGGTCCGGCCCAGTATTTGTATTTTTACTTCTGTTTTCAGTTCTATCTTTTACCCATTACTTCCCCCATTGTTCCTACACTTAGTCCCACATGTTTTACCACTAAATAAACCTCCTAATACACCTTAGTTCATTCATTAACTCTTTACACATCTTTATACTAATTCACACACATAATTTTCCAAGTTTCATTTCCACACTTACACTAGTTCTTCCTAGTTGTGTTTTGCTACAGATTTTAGTTCTAACTCTCCCCATCTATAGCTCCCTCTTCTAATGTCATTTCTAGAGTTTCTAATGTATTACAATACATTAACTATCTCTCCCAACTTACCCTCTAACCATCTTACTCAAAATCTGTTACACCCTATATTTTCACCTAGTTTCTAGTTCATTAAGTATTCTAATCCTAGGCAAATTTTGCCATAGTCTCCCCTATATTTTTACACTCTAACCACAGTGTTTATACACACATTATAATCACCTCACCTGTTTGTACACAACAACAATACACAAACTCCCATACACCCATAACAACACTAGAACACTCTTTAAAATTCCTGCACACACTACTTCAATTCCCATTTAGGTTTCAACAAGTTTTAAAGTGTCTTTTGAGGGTTTTAAAACATTTGTTTCCTTTTTACACATTTCACTACTGCACAATACCATTTTCATTACTCATTTCAAACTTATAAAATCTGTTACATACATTTATACTAGACTACACAAAAGAACATAATTTACCTTGTTTCTCTCTAGGTTTCCTTTCTCCTTCTTTCTTCTTCTTCTTCCTTCCTCTTTCTCTTCTCTTCCCACCGGTTGTAAACCGAATTCTAACGCTACAGCCCACTATATACACACACCATTTTAATACACTAACTAACCCTAACCATTGTCTAAGTTTTTGTAAGTTTAGGGTTTAGAAATTTCCTTACCTTGCAAGGTGGTGTAAGTGGTGTTTGGAATAGCTCAAGAACAATGTTTCTCACCTCCAAGAGTGCCAAAATCGGCTAGAGTACAAGAGAACCAAACAAGGTTTTAGCTAGATTTTCGTTTTGCCCATAAGGCTAGAAAAATATGGAGTTTCAAGAAGATTTTTACCTCAAAGATCAAGGAGATGAAGGGTTGTAATGGTGGTCTTGAAGCTCCAAATGCTACACACCCATGGAGATGAAGATTCTCGTTTTCGAATTTGAAAGGAGGAATGTTCCTTGATGAGGGGATCACAATGGTATATAGTTTTTTTTGTAATTTTTGGCGTAGGTTTCCTGGGTTCACAGGCGCGCCGGCTGGGTTTTGGGTTGGTGCACAATCGCCATTGCGGGCTTCGAAGACGGACGAAAGGAAATGGGAGCGGGGCGTACGTGGGCAGGGGGCGTAGGCGAGGGGGATCTTTTGCTTTTTGCTCCCTTTATGGGTTTGTCCTCTATGTATTAGACCAATTAAAATGAGAGAGTGTGAGAGAGAGGCTCAAAATCGGCCCCCACTGCACACACATCCACACTCTACTTTTTATTTTGAAAGTGGACACATAAGTTTTGGTTATTTATGTTTCTACCCCACAACTTCCCGTTTTTGACAGTTTTTACTAATTTCTCGTTTTATTGATTTTATTGGTTCTAAAGCTTCACTAATATTTATTAATGACTATCTAGTTGACCAAAATTGTTACGAGTCTATTTGACCCGCTTAAAGTCACGTTTTCCTGGTTAACTCGAAAAACGCGCTTCAAGGTTTGTTAGTGTTTTTAATCCAATTTAAGGATCCGTTTTCTTCGGGATTTGTTCCCTCATGATTATTTATGCATAATTAAGCTTCTAAATTACTTATTAGCCTAATTAATCACTATTTTTAATTACAGGGTATTTCAGTCTACCCCCCTTAAGAAACTTTGCCCTCAAAGTTGCTCAAGGTTAATAGTTTTATAATTCTACTCATTATGCAAACCAATTGCCATAATGTGTCTTACTACACCTATGAGGTGTTTGCTCCATTCCACATTGCAAGCATACACTATTCAAGCACAATACGCATTCACACACAATACAAACTCACATACACCATACACCATTTCCATAAATACCATCACACAATACATCGATGCAATTCACATTACACATTACACATACATCACACATCGTACATACACATCCATATACTACACATACATACATACACATACCAAATTCACTTGCACTACATGTGCCATACAAAAATCTATTACAATACCTACACACTATGCAATGCTTACCCCAAAGCAATGCAAAAGCAAAAGGGCACTACCCCCCTTAAAAGGGGTACGACCCGTACCCGTATTACTAAATACTAGACTCTCTAGTCCATGAACAACTGTGGGTACTTAGCCTTCATGGCATCTTCCAACTCCCATGTCGCTTCTTCGACATCATGGTTTAACCATAGGACCTTCACCATTCGTATAGACTTATGACGAGTGTCTCTGGTCTTCCTATCAAGGATTCTTACCGGGGTTTCAACATATCGCATAGTCAGCTCGATGGAAAGTCTCTCGGGCTCTAGGACATGAGAAGGATCAGCAATGTACTTCTTGAGTTGTGACACATGAAATACATCATGGACACGTCCCAAGTCCTCAGGCAATGCTAACCTGTAGGCTACAGATCCAACTCTTTCGGTGATAGTGTACGGCCCTACAATCTTTGGGCTTAGTTTGCCCTTCTGACCAAATCGGAAGACACCCTTCATAGGTGAAACGCTCAGGACACTTGGTGGCGCCACGACGAACTCAAGGTCGCGTCATCTCACATCCGCATAGGATTTCTGTCTATCTTGGGCTGCCTTCATATTGGCTCGGATTTGTTGCACTTCCGCTTGGACTTGTTCTAGATACTCTGGTCCTATGATGACCGCTTCGCTTGACTCATCCCAACACAAGGGTGTACGGCAAGGTCTACCGTATAGAGCTTGGAAAGGCGACATCTTAATCGAGGCATGATAACTATTATTGTATGAAAATTCGATAAGATGAAGCTTGTCTAACCAACTCCCCTGAAAGTCTAAGGCACATGCCCGAAGCATGTCCTCCAGTGTCTGGATGGTCCTTTCTGTCTGACCGTTGGTCTGAGGATGGAAGGCGGTACTCAACTTCAATTCTGTACCCAACGCTTCCCGTGTGGCTCTCCAGTATCTCGAAAGAAATCTGGTGTCGCGGTCAGATACTATGGTTTTAGGGACTCCGTGATGTCTGATAATCTCTTGTCGAACAGCTCTGCGAGCTTCACTACCTTCCAGGTGTCCTTCATCGGTATAAATCTGGCAACCTTGGTAAGGCGATCGACTACAACCTAGATCATGTTGAGTCCTCCCCTGGCAGGTGGGAGTCTAACAACAAAATCCATGGAGATATCATGAAATTTCCACTCCAGAACTGGCATGGATTGTACCATTCCGCCCGGTCTACGATGTTCGAATTTTACTTTTTGGCATGTTACGCATCTCAATACGAATTCTGTCACATCCGACTTCATTCCAGACCACCAGAAGTACCTCTTCATGTCTTTGTACATCTTGGAGGCTCCTGGATGGACTGATAATGTGGAACTGTGTGACTCTCGCAGGATGCGATCCCTTAGCTCAACATTGCTTTGGGGGACGCATAGCTTGCCATTCAACCGAATCAAACCATCTTCATGTAGCTTGATGTCATACTTCTTCTTCTTCTCAAATGTACCATTCTCGATCTTTTGTCTGATTTCGGTTAGGTAAGGGTCGCTCAACTGAGCGTCTCGCACCTCGTCAACCAAGCTAGAAGAAGCGAGTAGCGAATGGAGCGAGTGTGCTCGACGGCTCAGGGCGTCGGCTACAACGTTTGCATTCCCTTCCTTATACTGTAGGTCGATGTCGTAGTATGAGAGAAACTCCATCCACCTTCTCTGTCTCAAGTTCAATTCTTTCTGTGTGAATACCTACTGTAAGCTCTTGTGGTCGGAGTAGATGGTGATGCTTACCCCATAGAGATAGTGTCGCCATATCTTCAAGGCGAAGACAATGGCTCCTAACTCTAAGTCATGTGTCGGGTAATTCTCCTCATGCTTTTTCAGCTGGCGGGAGGCATAAGCTACAACCTTGCCATGCTGCATGAGTACGCATCCCATTCCTTTGCCTGATGCATCACAATATACCTCAAATCCCTCTGTGCCCTCTAGAAGAGTAAGGATGGGCGCTGAGGTCAATGAGTCCTTTAGGTTCTGAAATGATACTTCGCACTCGTCTGTCCATACAAACGGTGCATCTTTCTTCATCAGTGTAGTCATGGGCTTAGCGACTTTTGAGAAGTCCTTTTCAAATCTCCGGTAGTAACCGGCAAGACCAGGAAAGCTCCGAATGTCGGTAACAGTCTTAGGTCTAGGCCATGATCGTACAGCTTCTATCTTTGAAGGGTCAACTGAGATACCTGCGCTCGAGATGACATGACCGAGGAATGATACCTGATCTAGCCAGAACTCGCATTTGGAGAACTTCGCATATAGCTGGTTCTCGCCAGTGTCTCTAGCACTTTCCTCAAGTGAATCTCATGCTCCTCTGCTGATTTTGAGTATACAAGGATGTCGTCGATGAAGACAACAACCGAAGTGTCCAACTGCTCACTGAATAGACGATTCATGAGGTCCATGAATTTAGCTGGTGCGTTTGACAAACCGAATGGCATCACCGTGAATTCGTAGTGGCCATATCTGGTACGGAATGCCGTTTTCTCAATATCTTGCTCTTTGATGGCAATTTGATGATACCCAGAACGGAGGTCAATCTTGGAGAAGCTGATGCTCCTTTCAGCTGATCAAATAGGTCATCGATGCGTGGCAATGAGTATTTATTTTTTACTGTGACCGCATTCAGCTCACGATAGTCAATACAAAGGCGGAGGCTTCCGTCCTTCTTCTTTACGAAGAGGACCGGTGCTCCCCAGGATGATACGCTCGGGCGTATAAACCCTTTGTCGAGAAGGTCTCATAAATGCTCTTTCAGTTCAGTCATTTCAGCAGGTGCCATGCGGTACGGTGCCCTAGAAATGGGACCGGTACCTGGCAAAAGCTCAATTTCAAATTCCACTGCTCTCGGTGGTGGCATGCCGGGTAGCTTCTTAGGGAATACATCAGGGAATTCGGATACAATCGGTACATCCTCACTGAACTCTGGATCTCTCTCCAGGTCTTGTACATAACACAGGTACACTTCATGGCCCTTTCTAAGCTCCCAGTACATAGCCATAGCAGATATAAGTGTGGTCGAAGGCTCTCTCGGTCTCTGGCGGTAAGATACGGTAACCCTAGAAGGACTCTTGAGCAACAATCAATGCTCGGCACAGAGGATTCTACCCTTGTACCGCTCCAACCAATTCATTCTGATGATTAAGTCAAATCCCAATCCATTGAATTCGATGAAGGAAATGGGAAACACTTCATTTTTTATTTCTATGGTGGCTGATTGGTAGTATTTGGTGCACTTTACTCGCTCCTTCGATGGGAGAGTAACCATAAAATTCGGTAGCTCATCCGCATCTAGCTTCAACCTCTTCACAAAAGATGGTGATACGAACGTGTGAGAGGCGCCGGAGTCGAATAATACATTGGCATCAATGCCATTCACTGGGAATGTTCCCGTTAAGATGGTGCCGCTTCTGCCAGCTTGTGCTTCGGTGAGGATACTCAGGTTACCTTCGGTACCGAGTCCACAACCTATTGAAGTCACAACTGGATAAGTATTGATGGTGGACACAAGTGGAATTTAAATCAACACTGCTCTTTATTGATAAACCAACCATCATACATACCGTGTCTCTAATACACGTTACTAATAGATTACATGATACCGTGAATTTAATACTTTCTAAAGGTAAGGTTTAGGCGTCCTGGTTTCATGTGTGTGGCATTAATTATTGCCGGTGGTGCCGTATTCAACTTGATCTTATTGATCCCGTGATACAACATTCTAGAGTTTCCACCCATGATTAGGACATCTCCTGATCTCAATACCAATTTTTGTGCGAGGTCCACATGCTTCGGCTCGATATACATAAATATGGCGTCATCACCAATGAACCAAGACACTACGGGCACTCCTTGTTCAAGAGATTCCGCTGTCTCGTCCTTGTCTTGGTGTAACCCAAGTCGTCCTTCTTTCTCATAGAAGTTGACGATACAAATGTCCACTTCGATTGCGGGGATCGGATCGGGCTCGCATTGTTGTGCAAGTTCTACTGCTTGTGTGATGAGCGTCTGAAACTCTGGAGGTATTGTCGGTGGCGTTGCTCCGTCTTGTTCGTGTCTCTTGGTAGTCTTGGTATAAGGATTCCAGTCCTTTCCCAAGCACATCATTTTCGCTTCATCTTCGCTCCACCGGGAATTCGGGTGTATAAAATCCACCTTGACCCGTTCCTAGTTCGTTGCATCGTCGAATGATTGAGATTTGGGCTTCGGTGTCAGGATTCCCTTAATAGAATCATACCTGGTCGGATGACCTGCACTGTCGTTCGCTGGTGTAGTAGTGGTTGGTGATGTCGATCTCTTCTTGATTCAGGTTTACTGGCATCGGGTAACAGATACTAAAGCTTCCTATGGTTATAAATTTCATCTACGGTGAGTACTAGTTTCAACTACTTCATTTCATGCTCAATACAAACTTCAATTCATTTACTCATGCATTCACTCATACGGTTACTCTAATACTTAAACATGCTTCTCAAGGATTAAAGGTTCGGATAATTACCTGGGCCGGATTTAGAACCGGACCCATCACGGTCGATAACATGAAGGATAGGCTGCCTCTGGGGTGCGCCCCTCTGAGGTCCCTGGGATCCCTGTCCCTGTGGTGCCTGCTGGGTCGGCGCATCGCCAGATGCAACCTCCTTGCCTTCCCTCTGCTTGTAGCTTTGGAAGTTCCCTTTTTGTTTGGCATTCTCTGGGCATCTGTTGGCTGTGTGTCCCGGTTTCTGGGAATTGTAGCACTTGATTTCTCTCCCATAGCAGTCCTTTCCGGGATGGTCCTGGTTGCACTTCCTACACACATAGGTGCGGCCGTCGGAGAAGGTTTTGGTGAAACCGGAGCCAGAACCTGAGGTTTAGAGGGTTAGCACATGTGTGCGTGGATATACTAGTTATGGTACTTATACGAATACGATTTAGGAATAGAAGTTTACCCTTAGGTGGGTGTGATCTCAGTGGCTTTGCGGCCACCGGTGCAGAAGAACCAAGCTGAAGAAGCTCAACTGGTTTGCCCTGCTCAGCATGGGCACTGCTCTCACTTGGGAAGTTCTTTTGAGTTTGATGAAAGAACTTCCCTTTCTTCTTTTTCCAGCTTTTACCCTGGTTCTGCTCCTCGGCACTTGTGTTCTTATTATTTGTCTTGCGCTTCAGCGCGGTTTCATCATCCCGTAGTTGGCAAGTGATTTCGACGCGAAAAGCCGCGTGATAACACTCCTGAAGTTTCAGGTATTAGCCGGGATTCTTATTTAAAGAGGTAGAGAAAAGGATTCAAGGAATTCAAGGAATTGAAATGATACTAAGGGTTAACCGATATTTACCTGAAGAGAGGTAAATCGTGTGTAGCCCATACCGTACCAAAGGCGATGGCTCAGACCGCCATAGAAGCGATCGACCAACACCTGGCCGGTGTATCCTAAGTCGGGTAGAAGACGGAGGATGGAGGTGAAGGTGCGGTAGTACTCATCCACAGACATCTTGTCTGTCATTTTCAAGGCGTCCAGTTCTAGCCTTTTCTTAGTTTTCACATGCTCTGGGTAGTATTTTGATCGGAGAAGGGATGCAAAGGACTCCCAGTCGAAGGTGGGGTCGTTGACGTGCTCGTGCTTGACTAGCTTCCACCAATCCATGGCTGCATCTTTCAGGTAGTAGGCAGCAACTCTAACTCGAACTCCAGCAGGAGCTTCGAGGGTTTCGAACGCCGTCTCCATCTCGGAGATATAGGCTTCTAGCTTAGCCGGATAACTCTCGCCCCGAAAGCAAGGAGGGCGGAGTTCCGCTACAGCTTTTACCCAGTTCGCTTCTCTAGGTGGAGGGGGAGGGGTTGGTCCCGCTTGGTTCTGTTGGTTTTGTTGGTTTTGCTGCATTGCATTGATTACTTGTGGTAGCATCTGCGCTACCGTGGCGGCGACGATCTCTGCTATCGTCTGCGCGCCGGGTCCGTCAGATTTCTCTCCCCTAGGTCAGCCTCGACCTCGTCCTGACATCTGAACATTTAGCATTTACATTAGGCTTCGCAAGATATGACCTAAGGGTCTTGGAATTTAAACAAAGGTATCGTTCATAAGAACGTCAAGGGTATCCGTTGTTAATAACGGTAGTTCCTAGTTAGGTTTCTAAGTATCCGTCTTAAGATGGTTGAAATCCTAACTCGGTAATCCCCTATGCTCGGTAACTAAGGACATCAGAGCGTTACTACGCTCTGATACCACTTTTGGTAACACCCCTACCGCTAATCCTGTGCTTACCGTCCAATCATCCCCTAATTCTATCAGTTCGCAGCGGAATACTACTACTTACTACGGCGGGTGGTACAACGCCGCTAACCGCCCATACGGCTAGCTAGGCTTACCTTACTTACAGTAACGGTCTGATGATCAAAGTATACCGAGCTACTAAAACTTTGCTTACTGAATACAAAAGATAACCTTCTTACATTACCGGATCACCGAGTATTTAAAGTATTAATTACGTCCCTTTACCAATCCTTTCAAAAGAATGAGTTTCTACCAACTACTCATCTATACCCAACCTCCAATGCTTTCACTATCCAAAAAGGTGTACCCCATGGTACACCGGCTATCAAAAGCTAAAGCCGTGTACTACTTAGTACACCATTCATAATTCATCAATTACAATAAAAAAAAGGAAGACAAAAGGAAATAGCTACATCTCTTCACGGCCTTCATCCTTCTCTTGTACCTGCGTGTAGTAAAAACATCGCCCCAAGGGGCTCAGCAAAAGCTGCGCATGAACTCCGCATATACCGCGTGCTAGCTAGGGCACGCCGACTATTTGACGTCCACTAAACATGCGGTTCATTAATTTCATACATACATGCTTTACATACAACATACATGCATATACGATACATATTACAATTCAAGATAGCAATGCGGTAGCACACACGCTTACTTACTTTCACCGTGTTAGCCAAATTACGCATCCGGGTTAATCGGAATGCTTATTACTCTTTTACTCATTACATGTTACTTACTCTTAATTTGTTTACTTACTACCATTTACTTTACTTACTCATTCTTACTTACTTATTCATACTCATGTTAAGTCGGTATGACCTCCGGCCCGGGGACTACACCGTCCCACCACCGGGATTTACTTGACTCACCAATTCGGGATGCTACCCACTTAAGGGATTTGGGCCGCAGACCAGTTTAAGAGTCAGGAATTGGAGCCAACCTCTCATGACTCCGCATCCTCACGCGTGGCCGAAACTATATCGGACTTCTACTCATTCCAATTTAATTACCAATTTAAGTTAGGTTGGTTAGCTTGTTAGGAATTAGTTAGAAGTCCAATAGCAATCACAATCGGTCACAGTACAATACAACTTACATACACGCATTCATATTCATCCACACATTTCATGAATTATACTAACTAAGAATTAAAGAAGATATTCATAACATACAGCACTACACATTCACAAGTATGCATAATAACTCCGATTCGTGCATTTATCTTATTTGGTGATCAATTAGCACACAACACACAAATCAGAGTAACCAAGATAGCATACGGGGCATGAGGAATTCATACCGTTCACCGTCGTACTTGTAATCCGACTTTCCTTCGGTGCTCACAAATCAAGTCCTATAACATACAAATGTTCGGGTGATTAATTTAACTATCATTAGCTTAATTCGATTACTCTTACGTTTCCTAAGTCATACTTACTAAGTCCTTTCCATTCTTACACTTACACATTACTTACTTACTCTTCTTTACTTTAAGTTTATTTCCTTAGCATTGGTACATTGATATAGGTACACTTATATATGTGGGTATACACATATATATATATATGTATGTTATTATTATTTTATTTAATTTTTTTTTGACTCGACCGGACTTGCAAGTCCGGACGCAAGTCCGGTCCATTCTAGTAGCTTTCATTACGGGAATTTTTCTGGCCCAACCGAACTTGCAAGTCCGGTCGCAAGTTCGGTCCATTCCAGAAGGTTACAGACGGGAGAATTTTCTGGTCCGACCGAACTTGCAAATCCGGTCGCAAGTCCGGCCCATTCCAGAAGACTCCCGTCTTTGTGATTCTGGGCTCGACCGACCTTGCAAGTCCGGTCCCAAGGTCGGTCCGGCCCAGTATTTGCATTTTTACTTCTGTTTTCAGTTCTATCTTTTACCCATTACTTCCCCCATTGTTCCTACACTTAGTCCCACATGTTTTACCACTAAATAAACCTCCTAATACACCTTAGTTCATTCATTAACTCTTTACACTTCTTTATACAAATTCACACACATATTTTTCCAAGTTTCATTTTCACACTTACACTAGTTCTTCCTAGTTGTGTTTTGCTACAGATTTTAGTTCTAACTCTCCCCATCTATAGCTCCCTCTTCTAATGTCATTTCTAGAGTTTCTAATGTATTACAATACATTAACTATCTCTCCCAACTTACCCTCTAACCATCTTACTCAAAATCTGTTACAACCCTATATTTTCACCTAGTTTCTAGTTCATTAAGTATTCTAATCCGAGGCAAATTTTGCCATAGTCTCCCCTATATTTTTACACTCTCACCACATTGTTTATACACACATTATAATCACCTCACCTGTTTGTACACAACAACAATACACAAACTCCCATACACCCATAACAACACTAGAACACTCTTTAAAATTCCTGCACACTACATTCAATTCCCATTTAGGTTTCAACAAGTTTTAAAGTGTCTTTTGAGGGTTTTAAAACATTTGTTTCCTTTTACACATTTCACTACTGCACAATACCATTTTCATTACTCATTTCAAACTTATAAAATCTGTTACATACATTTATACTAGACTACACAAAAGAACATAATTTACCTTGTTTCTCTCTAGGTTTCCTTTCTCCTTCTTTCTTCTTCTTCCCTTCCTCTTTCTCTTCTCTTCCCACCGGTTGTAAACCGAATTCTAACGCTACAACCCACATATACACACACCATTTTAATACACTAACTAACCCTAACCATTGTCTAAGTTTTAATGCAAGTTTAGGGTTTAGAAATTTCCTTACCTTGCAAGGGTGTAAGTGGTGTTTGGAATAGCTCAAGAACAATGTTTCTCACCTTCCAAGAGTGCCAAAATCGGCTAGAGTACAAGAGAACCAAACAAGGTTTTAGCTAGATTTTCGTTTTGCCCATAAGGCTAGAAAAATAATGGAGTTTCAAGAAGATTTTTACCTCAAAAGAACAAGGAGATGAAGGTGGTTGTAATGGTGGTCTTGAAGCTCCAAATGCTACACACCCATGGAGATGAAGATTCTCGTTTTCGAATTTTGAAAGGAGGAATATGTTCTCCTTGATGAGGGGATCACAATGGTATAGTTTTTGTAATTTTTGGAGTAGGTTTAATGGGTTAACACAAGGAGAGAAGTGAGGGTTTGTGGGTTGGTGCACAAATCGCCATTGAAGGGCTTCGAAGAGGAAGAAAGGAAATGAGAAAGAGAGGGAGTACGTGGGGATAGGAGGGAGTAATAGAGAGAGGGAAATATTTGCTTTTTGCTCCACTTTATGGGTTTGTCCTCTAGTGTATTAGACACAATTAAAATGAGAGAGTGTGAGATAGAGAGGCTCAAAATCGGCCCCCACTGCACACACATCCACACTCTATTTTTATTTTGAAAGTGGACACATAAGTTTTGGTTATTTATGTTTCTACCCCACAACTTCCCGTTTTTGACAGTTTTTACTAATTTCTCGTTTTATTGATTTTATTGGTTCTAAAGCTTCACTAATATTTATTAATGACTATCTAGTTGACCAAAATTGTTACGAGTCTATTTGACCCGCTTAAAGTCACGTTTTCCCGGTTAACTCGAAAAACGCGCTTCAAGGTTCGTTAGTGTTTTTAATCCATTTTAAGGATCCGTTTTCTTCGGGATTTGTTCCCTCATGATTATTTATGCATAATTAAGCTTCTAAATTACTTATTAGCCTAATTAATCACTATTTTTAATTACGGGTATTTCAATCTACCCCCCTTAAGAAACTTTGCCCTCAAAGTTGCTCAAGGTTAATAGTTTTATAATTCTACTCATTATGCAAACCAATTGCCATAATGTGTCTTACTACACCTATGAGGTGTTTGCTCCATTCCACATTGCAAGCATACACTATTCAAGCACAATACGCATTCACACACAATACAAATTCACATACACCATACACCATTTCCATATACCATCACACAATACATCGATGCAATTCACATTACACATTACACATACATCACACATCGTACATACACATACATATACTACACATACATACATACACATACCAAATTCACTTGCACTACATGTGCCATACAAAAATCTATTACAATACCTACACACTATGCAATGCTTACCCCGAAGCAATGCAAAAGCAAAAGGGCTCTACCCCCCTTAAAAGGGGTACGACCCGTACCCGTATTACTAAATACTAGACTCTCTAGTCCATGAACAACTGTGGGTACTTAGCCTTCATGGCATCTTCCAACTCCCATGTCGCTTCTTCGACATCATGGTTTGACCATAGGACCTTCACCATTCGTATAGACTTATGACGAGTGTCTCTGGTCTTCCTATCAAGGATTCTTACCGGGGTTTCAACATATCGCATAGTCGGCTCAATGGAAAGTCTCCCGGGCTCTAGGACATGAGAAGGATCAGCAATGTACTTCTTGAGTTGTGACACATGAAATACATCATGGACACGTCCCAAGTCCTCAGGCAATGCTAACCTGTAGGCTACAGATCCAACTCTTTCGGTGATAGTGTACGGCCCTACAAACTTTGGGCTTAGTTTGCCCTTCTGACCAAATCGGAAGACACCCTTCATAAGTGAAACGCGCAGGAACACTTGGTCGCCTACGGCGAACTCAAGGTCACGTCGTCTCACATCCGCATAGGATTTCTGTCTATCTTGGGCTGCCTTCATATTGGCTCGGATTTGTTGCACTTCCGCTTGGACTTGTTCTAGATACTCCGGTCTATGATGACCGCTTCGCTTGACTCATCCCAACACAAGGGTGTACGGCAAGGTCTACCGTATAGATCTTGGAAAGGCAACATCTTAATCGAGGCATGATAACTATTATTGTATGAAAATTCGATAAGATGAAGCCTGTCTAACCAACTCCCCTGAAAGTCTAAGGCACATGCCCGAAGCATGTCCTCTGTCTGGATGGTCCTTTCTGTCTGACCGTCGGTCTGAGGATGAGGCTCTACAACTTCAATTCTGTACCCAACGCTTCCCGTGTGGCTCTCCAGTATCTCGAAAGAAATCTGGTGTCGCGGTCAGATACTATGGTTTTAGGGACTCCGTGATGTCTGATAATCTCTTTGTCGAACAGCTCTGCGAGCTTCACTACCTTCCAGGTGTCCTTCATCGGTATAAATCTGGCAACCTTGGTAAGGCGATCGACTACAACCCAGATCATGTTGAGTCCTCCCCTGGCAGGTGGGAGTCCAACAATAAAATCCATGGAGATATCATGAAATTTCCACTCCAGAACTGGCATGGATTGTACCATTCCACCCGGTCTACGATGTTCGAATTTTACTTTTTGGCATGTTAAGCATCTCAATACGAATTCTGTCACATCCGACTTCATTCCAGACCACCAGAAGTACCTCTTCATGTCTTTGTACATCTTGGAGGCTCCTGGATGGACTGATAATGTGGAACTGTGTGACTCTCGCAGGATGCGATCCCTTAGCTCAGCATTGCTTTGGGGGACGCATAGCCTGCCATTCAACCGAATCAAACCATCTTCATGTAGCTTGAAGTCATACTTCTTCTTCTCAAATGTACCATTCTCGATCTTTTGTCTGATTTCGGTTAGGTAAGGGTCGCTCAATTGAGCGTCTCGCACCTCGTCAACCAAGCTAGAAGAAGCGAGTAGCGAATGGAGCGAGTGTGCTCGACGGCTCAGGGCGTCGGCTACAACGTTTGCCTTCCCTTCCTTATACTGTAGGTCGATGTCGTAGTCTGAGAGAAACTCCATCCACCTTCTCTGTCTCAAGTTCAATTATTTCTGTGTGAATACCTACTGTAAGCTCTTGTGGTCGGAGTAGATGGTGATGTTTACCCCATAGAGATAGTGTCGTCATATCTTCAAGGCGAAGACAATGGCTCCTAACTCTAAGTCATGTGTCGGGTAATTCTCCTCATGCTTTTTCAGCTGGCGGGAGGCATAAGCTACAACCTTACCATGTTGCATGAGTACGCATCCCACTCCTTTGCCTGATGCATCACAATATACCTCAAATCCCTCTGTGCCCTCTAGAAGAGTAAGGATGGGCGCTGAGGTCAATGAGTCCTTTAGGTTCTAAAATGATACTTCGCAGTCGTCTGTCCATACAAACGGTGCATCTTTCTTCATCAGTGTAGTCATGGGCTTAGCGACTTTTGAGAAGTCCTTTACAAATCTCTGGTAGTAACCGGCTAGGCCAAGAAAGCTCCGAATGTCGGTAACAGTCTTAGGTCTAGGCCATGATCGTACAACTTCTATCTTTGAAGGGTCAACTGAGATACCTGCGCTCGAGATGACATGACCGAGGAATGATACCTGATCTAGCCAACTCGCATTTGGAGAAACTTTGATACAGCTGGTTCTCGCCCAATGTCTATAGCACTTTCCTCAAGGGAATCCATGCTCCTCTCCTGATTTTGAGTATACAAGTGATGTCGTCGATGAAGACAAACAACCGAGTGTCCAAACTGCTCACTGAATAGACGATTCATGAGGTCCATGAATTTAGATGGTGCGTTTGACCAACGAATGGCATCACCGTGAATTCGTAGTGGCATATCTGGTACGGAATGCCGTTTTCTCAAATCTTGCTCTTGATGGCAATCTGATGACCCAGAACGGAGGTCAATCTTGGAGAAGACTGATCTCCTTTCAGCTGATCAAATAGGTCGTCGATGCGTGGCAATGGGTATTTATTTTTGACTGTAACCGCATTCAGCTCGTGGTAGTCAATACAAAGGTGGAGGCTTCCATCCTTCTTCTTTACGAAGAGGACCGGTGCTCCCCAGGGTGATACGCTCGGGCGTATAAACCTTTGTCGAGAAGGTCTCGTAATTGCTCTTTCAGTTCAGTCATTTCAGCAGGTTTGCCATGAGGTACGGTGCCCAGCATTGGGACCGGGGTACCTGGCAAAAGGTCAATTTCAAATTCCACTGCTCTCGGTGGTGGCATGACGGGTAGCTCCTTAGGGAATACATCAGGGAATTCGATACAATCGGTACATCCTCCTAAACTCTGGACTCTCTCAGGTCTTCTACATAACACAGTAAATTCATGGCCCTTTCTGAGCTCCCAGGTACACATAGCCATAGCAGAGATAAGTGTGGTCGAAGGCTCTCTCGGTCTCTGGCGGTAAGATACGGTAACCCAGAAGGACTCTTGAGCAGCAATCGATGCTGGCGCGCAGGAGGATTACTACCCTTGTGCCGACCTCAACCAATTCATTCCGATGATTAAGTCGAATCCCAATCCATTGAATTCGATGAAGGAAATGGGAAACGCTTCGTTTTTGATTTCTATGGTGGCTGATTGGTAATATTTGGTGCACTTTACTCGCTCCTTCGATGAGAGAGTAACCATAAAATTCGGTAGCTCATCGCATCTAGCTTCAACCTCTTCACAAAAGATGTGTGATACGAACGTGTGAGAGGCGCCGGAATCGAATAATACATTGGCATCAATGCCATTCACTGGGAATGTTCCCGTTAAGATGGTGCCGCTTCTGCCGGCTTGTGCTTCGGTGAGGATACTCAGGTTACCTTCGGTACCGAGTCCATAACCTATTGAAGTCACAATTGGATAAGTATTGATGGTGGACACAAGTGGAATTTATAAATCAACACTGCTCTTTATTGATAAACCAACCATCATACATACCGTGTCTCTAATACACGTTACTAATAGATTACATGATACCGTGAATTTAATACTTTCTAAAGGTAAGGTTCAGGCATCCTGGTTTCATGTGTGTGGCATTGATTATTGCCGGTGGTGCCGTATTCAACTTGATCTTATTGATCCCGTGATACAGCATCCTAGAGTTTCCACCCATGATTAGGACATCTCCTGATCTCAATACCAATTTCTGTGCGAGTCCCACATGCTTCTGCTCGCTATACATAAATATGGCGTCATCACCAATGGACCAAGACACTACGGGCACTCCTTGTTCAAGAGATTCCGCTGTCTCGTCCTTGTCTTGGTGTAACCCAAGTCGTCCTTCTTTCTCATAGAAGTTGACGATACAAATGTCCACTTCGATTGCGGGGATCGGATCGGGTTCGCATTGTTGTGCAAGTTCTACTACTTGTGTGATGAGCGTCTGAAACTCTGGAGGTATTGTCGGTGGCGTTGCTCCGTCTTGTGTCGGTCTTGTCTTGGTATGTCTTGGTATAAGGATTCCAGTCCTTTCCCAAGACATCATTTTCAGTTCATCTTCGCTCACCGGGGAATTGGGTGTATAAAATCCACCTTGACCCTTCCTAGTTCGTTTTGCATCGTCGAATGATTGAGATTTGGGCTTCGGGTGTCAGGTATTCCCTTAATAGAATCATACCTGGTCAGATGACCTGACACTGTCCGCTGGTGTAGTAGTGGTTGGTGATGTCGATCTCTTCTTGATTTAGGTTTACTGGCATCGGGTAACAGATACTAAAGCTTCCTATGGTTATAAATTTCATCTACGGTGAGTACTAGTTTCAACTACTTCATTTCATGCTCAATACACACTTCAATTCATTTACTCATGCATTCACTCATACGGTTACTCTAATACTTAAACATGCTTCTCAAGGAATAAAGGTTCGGATAATTACCTGGGCCGGATTTAGAACCGGACCCATCACGGTCGATAACATGAAGGACAGGCTGCCTATGGGGTGCGCCCCTCTGAGGTCCCCGGGATCCCTGTCCCTGTGGTGCCTGATGGGTCGGTGCATCGCCAGATGCAACCTCCTTGCCTTCCCTCTGCTTGTAGCTTTGGAAGTTCCCTTTTTGTTTGGCATTCTCTGGGCATCTTGGCTGTGTGTCCCGGTTTCTGGCAATTGTAGCACTTGATTTCTCTCCCATAGCAGTCCTTTCTGGGATGGTCCTGGTTGCACTTCCTGCACACATAGGTGCGGCCGTCGGAGAAGGTTTTGGTGAAACCGGAGCCAGAACCTGAGGTTTAGAGGGTTAGCACATGTGTGCGTGGATATACTAGTTATGGTACTTGTACGAATACGATTTAGGAATAGAAGTTTACCCTTAGGTGGGTGTGATCTCAGTGGCTTTGCGGCCACTGGTGTAGAAGAACCAAGCTGAAGAAGCTCAACTGGTTTGCCCTGCTCAGCATGGGCACTGCTCTCACTTGGGAAGTTCTTTTGAGTTTGTGAAAGAACTTCCCTTCTTCTTTTTCCAGCTTTTACCCTGGTTCTGCTCCTCGGCACTTGTGTTCTTATTATTTGCCTTGCGCTTCAGCGCGGTTTCTTCATCCCGTAGTTGGCAAGTGATTTTGACGCGAGAAGCCGCGTGATAACACTCCTGAAGTTTCAGGTATTAGCCGGGATTCTTATTTAAAGAGGTAGAGAAAAGGATTCAAGGAATTCAAGGAATTGAAATGATACTAAGGGTTAACCGATATTTACCTGAAGAGAGGTAAATCGTGTGTAGCCCATACCGTACCGAAGGCGACGGCTCTGACCGCCATAGAAGCGATCGACCAACACCTGGCCGGTGTATCCTAAGTCGGGTAGAAGACGGAGGATGGAGGTGAAGGTGCGGTAGTACTCATCCACATACATCTTGTCTGTCATTTTCAAGGCGTCCAGTTCTAGCCTTTTCTTAGTTTTCACATGCTCCGGGTAGTATTTTGATCGGAGAAGGGATGCAAAGGACTCCCAGTCGAAGGTGGGGTCGTTGATGTGCTCGTGCTTGGACTAGCTTCCACCAATCCATGCTGCATCTTCATGTAGTAGGCAGCAACTCTAACTAGAACTCCAGCAGGAGCTTCGAGGGTTTCGAACGCCGTCTCCAATTCGGAGATATAGGCTTCTAGCTTAGCCGGATCACTCTCGCCCCGAAAGCAAGGAGGGCGGAGTTCCGCTACAGCTTTTACCCAGTTCGCTTCTCTGGGTGGAGGGGGAGGGGTTGGTCCCGCTTGGTTCTATTGGTTTTGTTGGTTTTGCTGCATTGCATTGATTACTTGTGGTAGCATCTGCGCTACCGTGGCGGCGACGATCTTGCTATGTCTGCGCACCGGGTCCGTCAGATGTCTCTCCCCTAGGTTGGCCTCGACCTCGTCCTGACATCTGAACATTTAGCATTTACATTAGGCTTCGCAAGATATGACCTAAGGGTCTTGGAATTTAAACAAAGGTATCGTTCATAAGAACGTCAAGGGTATCCGTTGTTAATAACGGTAGTTCCTAGTTAGGTTACTAAGTATCCGTCTTAAGACGGTTGAAATCCTAACTCGGTAATCCCCTATGCTCGGTAACTAAGGACATCAGAGCGTTACTACGCTCTGATACCACTTTTGGTAACACCCCTACCGCTAATCCTGTGCTTACCGTCCAATCATCCCCTAATTCTATCAGTTCGTAGCGGAATACTACTACTTACTACGGCGGGTGGTATAACGCCGCTAACCGCCCATACGGCTAGCTAGGCTTACCTTACTTACAGTAACGGTCTGATGATCAAAGTATACCGAGCTACTAAAACTTTGCATACTGAATACAAAAGATAACCTTCTTACATTACCAGATCACCGAGTATTTAAAGTATTAATTACGTCCCTTTACCAATCCTTTCAAAAGAATGAGTTTCTACCAACTACTCATCTATACCCAACCTCCAATGCTTTCACTATCCAAAAAGGTGTACCCCATGGTACACTGGCTATCAAAAGCTAAAGCCGTGTACTACTTAGTACACCATTCATAATTCATCAATTACAATAAAAAAAAGGAAGACAAAAGGAACTAGCTACATCTCTTCACGGCCTTCATCCTTCTCTTGTACCTGTGTGTAGTAAAAACATCGCCCCAAGGGGCTCAGCAAAAGCTGCGCATGAACTCCGTATATACCGCGTGCTAGCTAGGGCACGCCGACTATTTGACGTCCACTAAACATGCGGTTCATTAATTTCATACATACATGTTTTACATACAACATACATGCATATACGATACATATTACAATTCAAGATAGCAATGCGGTAGCACACACACTTACTTACCTTCACCGTGTTAGCCAAATTACGCATCCGGGTTAATCGGAATGCTTATTACTCTTTTACTCATTACATGTTACTTACTCTTACTTTGTTTACTTACTACCATTTACTTTACTTACTCATTCTTACTTACTTATTCATACTCATGTTAAGTCGGTATGACCTCCGGCCCGGGGACTACACCGTCCCACCACCGGGATTTACTTGACTCACCAATCCGGGATGCTACCCACTTAAGGGATTTGGGCCGCGGACCAGTTTAAGAGTCAGGAATTGGATCCAACCTCTCGTGACTCCGCATCCTCACGCGTGGCCGAAACTATATCGGACTTCTACTCATTCCAATTTAATTACCAATTTAAGTTAGATTGGTTAGCTTGTTAGGAATTAGTTAGAAGTCCAATAGCAATCACAATCGGTCACAGTACAATACAACTTACATACACGCATTCATATTCATCCACACATTTCATGAATTATACAAACTAAGAATTAAAGAAGATATTCATAACATACAGCACTACACGTTCACAAGTATGCATAATAACTCCGATTCGTGCATTTATCTTATTTGGTGATCAATTAGCACACAACACACAAATCAGAGTAACCAAGATAGCATACGGGGCGTGAGGAATTCATACCGTTCACCGTCGTACTTGTAATCCGACTTTCCTTCGGTGCTCACAAATCAAGTCCTATAACATACATATGTTCGGGTGATTAATTTAACTATCATTAGCTTAATTCGATTACTCTTACGTTCCTAAGTCATATTACTAAGTCCTTTCCATTCTTACACTTACACATTACACATTACTTCTTACTTTACTTTAAGTTTATTTCCTTAGCATTGGTACATTGATATAGGTACACTTATATATGTGGGTATACACATATATATATATATGTATATATATATATATATATATATATATTATGTTTTATTATTTTATTTAATTTTTTTTTGACTCGACCGGACTTGCAAGTCCGGACGCAAGTCCGGTCCATTCTAGTAGCTTTCATTACGGGAATTTTTCTGGCCCGACCGAACTTGCAAGTCCGGTCGCAAGTTCGGTCCATTCCAGAAGGTTACAGACGGGAGAATTTTCTGGTCCGACCGAACTTGCAAATCCGGTCGCAAGTCCGGCCCATTCCAGAAGACTCCCGTCTTTGTGATTCTGGGCTCGACCGACCTTGCAAGTCCGGTCCCAAGGTCGGTCCGGCCCAGTATTTGCATTTTTACTTATGTTTTCAGTTCTATCTTTTACCCATTACTTCCCCCATTGTTCCTACACTTAGTCCCACATGTTTTACCACTAAATAAACCTCCTAATACACCTTAGTTCATTCATTAACTCTTTACACATCTTTATACTAATTCACACACATAATTTCCAAGTTTCATTTCCACACTTACACTAGTTCTTCCTAGTTGTGTTTTGCTACAGATTTTAGTTCTAACTCTCCCCATCTATAGCTCCCTCTTCTAATGTCATTTATAGAGTTTCTAATGTATTACAATACATTAACTATCTCTCCCAACTTACCCTCTAACCATCTTACTCAAAATCTGTTACAACCCTATATTTTCACCTAGTTTCTAGTTCATTAAGTATTCTAATCCGAGGCAAATTTTGCCATAGTCTCCCCTATATTTTTACACTCTCACCACATTGTTTATACACACATTATAATCACCTCACCTGTTTGTACACACAACAATACACAAACTCCCATACACCCATAACAACACTAGAACACTCTTTAAAATTCCTGCACACTACATTCAATTCCCATTTAGGTTTCAACAAGTTTTAAAGTGTCTTTTGAGGGTTTTAAAACATTTGTTTCCTTTTACACATTTCACTACTGCACAATACCATTTTCATTACTCATTTCAAACTTATAAAATCTGTTACATACATTTATACTAGACTACACAAAAGAACATAATTTACCTTGTTTCTCTCTAGGTTTCCTTTCTCCTTCTTTCTTCTTCTTCCCTTCCTCTTTCTCTTCTCTTCCCACCGGTTGTAAACCGAATTCTAACGCTACAGCCCACATATACACACACCATTTTAATACACTAACTAACCCTAACCATTGTCTAAGTTTTAATGCAAGTTTAGGGTTTAGAAATTTCCTTACCTTGCAAGGGTGTAAGTGGTGTTTGGAATAGCTCAAGAACAATGTTTCTCACCTTCCAAGAGTGCCAAAATCGGCTAGAGTACAAGAGAACCAAACAAGGTTTTAGCTAGATTTTCGTTTTGCCCATAAGGCTAGAAAAATAATGGAGTTTCAAGAAGATTTTTACCTCAAAAGAACAAGGAGATGAAGGTGGTCGTAATGGTGGTCTTGAAGCTCCAAATTCTACACACCCATGGAGATGAAGATTCTCGTTTTCGAATTTTGAAAGGAGGAATATGTTCTCCTTGATGAGGGGATCACAATGGTATAGTTTTTGTAATTTTTGGAGTAGGTTTAATGGGTTAACACAAGGAGAGAAGTGAGGGTTTGTGGGTTGGTGCACAAATCGCCATTGAAGGGCTTCGAAGAGGAAGAAAGGAAATAGAGAAAGAGAGGGAGTACCTGGGGATAGGAGGGAGTAGGAGAGAGGGGGAAATATTTGCTTTTTGCTCCACTTTATGGGTTTGTCCTCTAGTGTATTAGACACAATTAAAATGAGAGAGTGTGTGAGAGAGAGGCTCAAAATCGGCCCCCACTGCACACACATCCACACTCTAATTTTTATTTTGAAAGTGGACACATAAGTTTTGGTTATTTATGTTTCTACCCCACAACTTCCCGTTTTTGACATTTTTACTAATTTCTCGTTTTATTGATTTTATTGGTTCTAAAGCTTCACTAATATTTATTAATGACTATCTAGTTGACCAAAATTGTTACGAGTCTATTTGACCCGCTTAAATTCATGTTTTCCCGGTTAACTCGAAAAACGCGCTTCAAGGTTCGTTAGTGTTTTTAATCCATTTTAAGGATCCGTTTTCTTCGGGATTTGTTCCCTCATGATTATTTATGCATAATTAAGCTTCTAAATTACTTATTAGCCTAATTAATCACTATTTTTAATTACGGGGTATTTCACTATGTTCATACGGTACGTAAATAATTACTACTCCCGTACATACCCCGTTGTCCCGTTATGCTTAGTTTTACTCATGTCAAACTATGTTCTTACTTCTCACTTAATTCCCACACTTGTTTACACTTCTTAGGACCTTTACATATCACCAAACAAGGCCTTAACAACTTCTAAAACCATTACCAATCAATCCCCCATGTTTCAAACCCTAAAAACCACTTTCGGCAACATTTTGGGGGTGGTCCGGACCCAAGGTCCCGGACCATTCAAGAAAGTCACTCTCGGCCTGTTTTAACTATTGGTATGGGACTTGGTCCTGGACCTAGGTCCCGGACCACTTGCAGATTTCACTCTCGACATGATTTTTGATGCGGTCCGGGACTTGGTACATATCCTAGGTCCCGAACCCTGCTAAAAACTGCTACTTAGTTTATTTTTCAACCCCAAATCAACCCTTAATCCACCTCTAATCATTCCTTAATCTTTCCACATGTTTTATACATGCTCAAACACACTTAAACACTCCTTAAAACTCCTTAAATCCTTGGTCCAATCCTTACTCAACTTCTTGTTCAATTTCTACAAATTTTCATTTTTGTTTTTACATTTTGCACACTTGTGCATTCCTACACTTCTCTTTGCATTTTGCACTTTGTCCTAACTCCATTTTACCTTCCCAATTCATTCCTAAACAAATGCACTATCTATACCCAAGTCCAACCTTCTTTTTCCTAAATCTTGCACACTAGTTTTTTTCCTAGTTTTCCAATGCATTTCAACACTTCTTGCTACAGATTTTTACACACTTTTTTCTCATCCTCCAACTACCATTCCATGGTTACTAAACATCTTTACTTAACTCAATACACACCTTGGTTCTCCCATTCACCAAGTTATCCAAAAAATGCTTATTTTCTACTAAAATTTTGTCATAACCTCCCCATAAATCTTACATCCTCAACTTCATCAATTCTCACCAATTTTCATTCCTAATCTAGCCACACCCACAAGGGGTCCTACCAGCACTCAAAGCAATCATAATTTACCAAAATATCCTCAAACAACAGTACCAATACACATACTCAATTTACTTGGCTTTAAGGCCTTCAATCCAAACATCAATTCACAAATACTCTCAAACTTCCATCAACTACATTACTAGTACAACATTTTGGGTTCTTTCATTAATTTACCCATTCCCAACATTCTAATGCATTAAAATTGGCATTAAGAAGGTTTTCTTACCTTAAGGCCCTTTGAGTTCCTCTTTTGTTCTCTTCTCTTCTTTTTCGGTCAAGTTGGGCAATGGAGTTGCCAAACTCCATCCCAACACCCACATTACACCAAAAAGAATACAATTAAACTTCTAACCCTTAGAATTTACTAATTCAAAGAAAGGCTTAGAACACACAAGTTAGGGTTTACCTTTTTGGAATTTTTAAGAGGGGTTTTAACCCTTGATTCAAGAAGGTGATCCCACCACCATTGGAAGGTTGGAATAATGCTCAAAAGAGGGAAAAATAGAGCTCCATTAGAGGCTAAAATTGGCCACACTAAGAAATGGAGGAAACATGAGTTTTTCATGGAAATTTTTACCTTAATGGAGATAGAAGACTCCAAGCTTCGATTTGGTACCATTTTCTCTTCAAATGGGCAAAACCCATGGAGATGAACTTCCTCATTTTTTGGATTTTGAAAAGAGAGAATGATAGAGAATGATGAGGAGATGAAGGATATGTACTTATTTTTATGATTGGAGCTTTAATGGAGCTTGGGCAAGCTTGGAAGGATGAATAAGCCATGGAAGCTTTGGGGAGCTTCAAAAATCGTCCCCAACTAGAGAGAGGAGCAAAATAGGCTGGGAGGAGGAAAGAAGAAGAAAGAGAAAAGGGAAAGGAGAAATGAGAGGAGAGAGAGGAGGTAAAGTGCTTTTTACTTTTTCTCCTTTTTGCTTTTTGACTTATTAATTAGTAAACTAGTCTAGTGTGTGTGAGAGGCTTCTTTAAGTCTTTAAAAACCAGCCCCCACATTATATACTAGCTGGAGTGTTTTTCGTCTTTTACAGAAAACGCTCATTAATTTACCCGGTTTTAGCACTATTCACTAACCGGGCCCGTTTTCCAGAATTTGCTCGTTTCTTTAATTTTAATGGCTCTTAAACTTCCATTAATGTTTATTTATAGTTATTTGAAGAACTATAATTCCTACGGGTTCATTTGACCACTCAAAGTCACGTTTTTAGGTTTTCTCGAAAAATGTGCGCTAAAGCTTTATTAGCGTTTTAACACATTATTTGGATCCGTTTCCTTCGGGAATCGTTCCCGTATACTAATTAGGCATGAATAAACCTTAGGAATCCACATAATACTCTAACCGAGGTCTTGTACCTCCTATGGTTATATAACACTTATTTTAGCATTTTTCGCTTTTTAAGCGTTTTCTCATTTCTTTTGGATTTATTTTCCTTACCAAAATTACTTAGGCACTATTAGGCCCTTAAATACCATATTATAATAATTTAATCACCATATTTAAGTTCGGGGTATTTCAATATATATATCTATAGTTGTAATTTCCACATGAATTATAGGATTCCTTCATTAGTCGTTCCTTCCCATTATTTTATGTGAAGGATTTTATAATTCCTTCTCACATTGTAATTCACATATGGTTTAGTAGAATATAGTTCTAACTTTATGATGCTCCATTTTATGTCCTATGTATGCATTACGCAATTTCCCATTTATAAAGTTTGAAACTTTATTTTTTTTATAATCCCCTTTTTATTCCAAGGTACATCATCATTTTATGTGAAGTATCATATACTCTCATTTAATTTCCAACCAACCTACACTAATGTCACACTACGACATTATCCAACCTTATAATATAATTCATTCCAATTCTGAATTATTTTCTCATATGCACCATAATTCTCATTTTTTATGTTCTTTCCACATCAACTTCATTAATATTTCATTAGTGACTTTATACTCCATTAACTACCACATTATACCTTTTATCAATTTTTAACCTATAGTATCTAATGAGGTTACATATAGCCGAATAGCCCCCCAATTTTTACCATTCTATTTCCTTTACCCACAACTTTCTTTTATTTACAAATTAACCCATATTACTTTATAAACTTTACTAATTACTCCTTAACTTTATATTATACATATTAATTATTTAAAATACCAAAACTGACCCAAGATGTTTTCATAAATTCTCAAACAACCCATTCTATTCGGTTTTTACCAAAATAGCCCCTAACTTCCATTTTTTTTGACCCACATTAACTTTATAACTTCACAATTAAATACCAAAACTATATATTATACATTGTGTTTAATTAAATTACCAAATTAACCCCAAAGGTCATTAAAATTCTCGAACAACCCTCACAACTTTATAAATTCATTTCCCAGCCCAAGGTTTCGGTATTTACATCTTAGCCATTATAGTTTTTCATAAATGTCACATTATAACATATAAACTATATATTATACTTCTAGATTTATTATATCATAGAAATAACCCCAAAAATTCTCTAAAATTCCATAATAGCCACTAGGCTATCTTAATTTCATTTTAACCTCATATTTTCGGTAATTACCATATAACCCCATATGTTTTCTTATAAAATTATATTTTAGTACATAAACTATATGTTATATCCTTTACTTTATTAACTCACATTTCTAACCCAAATTTTTCCTGAATTCGAACTGACCACTCTTACTTAGTGAAATCCCATTCTTCATCCAAACTTTTTGGAAATTACAAAATGTACCCCAATAGTTTTAGAACTCCTATTTTCAACTTAATACTTTATCAAATTACCAATTCAACTTTAATAAATATTTTATTTTGGTCAACCCTCCACATTGGTCAAGTTGATCACCCAAAATATATTTTTTACCAAACTTCTTAACATTTACGGTTTTCACCCCACATTTCTCATTAATTCTAGTTTTAGCACTTTAACTTATAAAATTCATATTTTATGTTTCTAACTCCTCCAAAAGCTTATAATATAAACTATATATTTCCTTAGGTTATTAAAAACCCTAAACCACATAAAGTTTTCAGTTTTCACATATATCTATCCAAACTTTATAAATTTTACATATTTACCATATTCAGTATTTTGGTTAGCATTTTAAATACTAAATCTTATACTTTTTCCCTACTTATCCAAACTTGTATTATAATTTCATAATTTAAACAAGGTCATTACAGACCATTTTACACCCTTAATTTTCGGGCCTAACCACAAGTATGCCCATATGTTTCTAAAATCATATTTTAGCCCTTTTTCCACTAATACCTACAACATATAATTTCCTAAACTTATGCTAATTATATAACATAATCTTAAACACAATAATTAACTTAAAATTTCAAAAATAAACAACATGGCTCTCGGCCTTATTTTTTTTACAACCCTTTTGAATTTAACTAAAATGACAATAAAGATTAGTTTAAGAAATTTACCTCTTAAGCTCTCACTTAGATTTTTCCAAAGAATTTTTGTAGCTTGGATCCCTTAGGTTCTTTGGCACTACCATAAGGATGAGTTCCGTTTAGTTTACATACTTTATTAAAGCTTAAATACACTTCCTAATCACTAAGGTTTAGGTTAAGAATTTACCTTCTCAAGATGGAATTTTTTCCACTTGTTTCTCCTTGCTTTGGAGGTGATTTTTTGAGGGACTCAAGGGCTTGTGTTTCGGTCATGCACCAGGGAAAGGAGTTCATGAATTAGAACTTGTCTAACCTTCCAAAATTGGTTTAAAAGCTTAATGTACAAAACCTTTACCTTAGGTACATTTTCTTGTATTTTCGGTTTCCATAAGCTTGGTAGTATCCAAGGATTTTCTTCATAAAAGATGAAGAACATGGAGTTAGAAGAGGTGGTAATTTCGGTCATTATAAGAACACATGGAGAGATAGGATTTTAGAGCATGTTTTACCTTGTTAAAGGTTGATTTGTCCTCCTTCTTGCTTGCTGATTTTTTTGGTTTCAAACAGCCCTTCTAGGGGTTGATTTCTGGCCACACCAGAGAGGATGAAGGAGCTTGATTTTTTTTTCCATGCAAGGAAGGAAGAGTTTGGAGTGTTAAAATGGTGTTTCATGAGCTAGTAACCTTGGAGCCATTAATGGGTTAAAGACAAGAGAATGAAGATGCTTACCGTGTGCTAGGAGAGGAGGAAGATTGGCTAGCTTGAGTTGAGAGCCGGCAAAAGGAAGTGAGAGTACAAGAGTGATGTTTTAATGGGAAAAGAGGGAAGTCTCACAAGGCATTATTTATTTGCTAGCAAGTACTCTGGTCCTTAATTTACTCCTACCTTGTCTCTTCTCATCTTGGTTACGGTTGAACACTTTTCAGAAAAGGAAATTTCGGCTGCGTAGATGACATGGGAAGGAAGAGGATGAGATGTCCTAGGTAATATTTTTATGTCTTAGCTAAGTACAAGCTAGTTACTTATTTAATCCATCTTGTTTCCCTTCCCTTCCTTCTCGGCTGAGACTAGCACAAGCACAAGCATAAGGCACCGGTTTGCCTCTTCCTTTCTTTTGTTCTTCTTCCTTGTTTTAAGCTTACCCATTGTACTTGCACATTTTATAATGGGACTAGGTAGGTAAGAGCATAGTTTATTTCTTGTTTCTTCCCTCTTATCTCTTCTTGTTCTCGGTAGAAATGGGGTAGCACAAGACCCATCTTTTTCTTCCTTAATTCCAGCTCACACTTGTACTTGTATGTGTATGACATTGTTTATTTTTTTCCTCTCATTTCTCTTATAATCATACGGTAGAAAAGGGAGAGGTGTTTGGCTGATTTTCTTATTCCTTCCTCTCCTTGATTTATGCTTACACTTGTACTTGTATATGTATTATAATATGGTATTAGGTGGATAGCATGTGATTGCTTAATTTTTTACCTCCTCATCCTTGTTGGTCTTACGGTAATAGAGAAAAAGGTGAGCAGATTTTTATCTTCCTTTCCTTTCCTTGATTTGTGGTCACACATGTGTACTTGAATATGTAATAATATTGGTAGATAGGTACTTGAGTATTTTTTTCTTACTATTTTACAAAATCGGCTGGTACATGTACCAAGGCCTTAGTGCCGATTTATTTGTACATTTGGGACAATATTATGTCATCATGTTACATTAATATGTTAGAGTAGTTAAGGTAGTGCACTAACATGTTTTATGTGTGATAACATGCCATTTGATGTTATTTTATCCTTAAACAATGTTCATGATCATTTCTATGCATTTTATAAATACTGGGTATACTTACTATTCATCGTAAGTGAATAAATGCATTTTATGATCCTAGTGCATGTTTTGTGTATAACATGTTAGATCACTTCCTTTAGTGATTTCATCCTTATGATTGACTCTTATTAGTCCATTATTTTATGTAAGGATTTATAAAACTCATTTGGGTACTTAGTTGTGAAATACCCCAAACTTAGATATGGTGTTTAAATGATAAACTAAGATATAAGGAGGCTAAATAATGCCTTAGAAACATTTCTAATCAAAGAAAATATAAGGAAACACCAAAAGAGCAGTTTAAGCAAAAACGTGCTCTAAGCTTGGAGAGACATGGGAGAGTACCCAAATATTGTTCTAAGACCTTAGTAATATCCTAATGGTCATTTTAAATCAATTACCAAAGAAAACCAAGCTTGAAAACTAGTTAAAACACAAAATGTGCTTTAAGGAGTCTTAAAGCACGTTTTTGAAAAATTGTCTTGTAAATGAGTTTTGAATGGCTAAATGTCCATCATTACTCTTTAATTAACATGGGTACTATATAGTATCACATTTGGAAGTCTATATCAATGGGAAATCAAAAATTTCACAACAATGTGCCTTGTTTTGTGAATAGTGAATTAATTAAGCTAGTTTATAACATAAGTCTATATAAGTGAGACATTTGGTCAACAAAGACTTTAGTACCCTCATTATTAAAAGGGGGCCGGTTTCTTATGAGGTGAGTCACCACTTACATGAGTCATTAAGCAAATAAGAAAGCAAATAAGAGTTATAAAGTAAAAGCACTATTCACCTTTTACATAAATATCACACTTTATTAGTTCTCTCTCCTCACTTCTTCATTCTCCTTTGTTTTCCCACGGTTTGAGCTGCTCTCTCCCTTCTCCATTCACGTAAAACTCAACCTCCATGAAAGCTCCATCCTTCCTTGGTTACATCTTGCTCATTTTAGCTCCAAATCCCAAACAAAATACATATTCTTCTTAGTTAGCTCAAGCTCCTTCTTCCTATCTTTTCGAAATTTCAAGAGCTTTGATTTGGTGCCAAGTCAAACCACCATTAGATGAGGAAACTCAAGCTTGGAGACTCCATTGGCATCTCCATTCTCTTAAGGTGAAGAAAATGCAAGAAAATCTAGGTTTCCACCATTTTCTTCACATGTCCGAAAATTAGTGCTCATGGGACTCCATTTTAATGCCTTGTTCTAGCTTGTTTCTACTCTTCAAAGGAGAGAGGAGGTCCTTCTTGCTTCATATCCAAGTTTGTCTTGAGAAACCAAGGTAAAACCATCACCTTAATACCTTAAAGCATGTTTTTAACCTAGGGTTTGTTCCTTAGGGTTAATGTGTTATCTAGTACTCATTGGAGTCATTGGATATTGGTTAGAACATTGGCAAGGAGATACACATTGGTGACCAAGATAGAACAAAGAAAAACCTAAGGAAGAAAGCTTTTTAAGCTTGTAAAAGAACAAGGTAAATTACTTACCTTAAGGTGTTTTATTGTTTAAGGGAATGGGGTTTAGATATGTGATGAGTTTAGTGTAGAGTTTACATTAGGAAAAGGGTTATATAAAACCTAGGAGAAACAATGAGCATATTTGTGAACTTATGACTAAAGAGCAAATGAGAAGAAGAGATAGTTAAAACAATATGGAGGTGAATTACAAGAAGCATTTTATTTCAATGGGAGCCTTGTTGTGTGTATTCGCAGGTTGAAGGCAAATATATGTGGAAATTCAGTGGTTAAGATTATTGTCATTTAAGGGCCTGAGTGCCAAGTATTTTGAGTTTAAGCACTATATGATGTTGTGGTGTGGTTTTGGTGTAAATTGTGTGTTAAGGTGTTGTGATGAGAAATTGAGTGATATTGGTTGTTTGATGGAGAAAAAAACCAAGTGTTTGGATGCAACTATATACTAGAGAACCCATGGTAAAATTTAGAGGAGAACCTAAGTGTTTAAGATATTCTAAGGAGATTTCATGACTAAGGAAGTACTAGGAAGTTCTAGAGGTGGTCTTGATGAAAGAGGGTGAGATTAGGGTGTTTAAATGACTTGTAATGACTTAGGCGTCACTGTGAAGGATTTAGGAAACAAAAGAGTGTACTTGGGTATTTAGGACTTAGGTAAATGTTGATAAAAGAAGCTAGGAAACTTGGGTAAGTTAGATGTAAGTGAGTGTGAAACTTGAAATGGTTTAGGTGAGAACTAGAGTATAGAATCTAAGGAAGGTTTGATAGATGCAATAAGGCTGGGAAGTGGTGTACATGGTGTGGTCAAGTTCTTAAGGAGGGAGCATTTGGTTAATTGAAATTCTTGGTGGAATGCATGTGAGAAATGTAAGAAAATAAGTGCTAAGTGTTGGGAGCTTTGTAAGAATTGAGTAAATGTTTGAGAAGATCTTTGGAAGTTGTTTCAATGAGTTTGGTGGAGGGTATAAGGTGGGTTTAAGGTGCCAAGATGGTGTTGGACCTATTAGAACACTTGTGGAAGAGTTTGGAATTGAAAGAGGCAATTTAAGAGAAAGATCTGTAGAGGACCGACCCATGGTCCGACCCAGGGTCCGACCCAGTTTTGGGTCGGTCGGGCCATGTTGAGCCAGCCGGAATGCCTCTGGACTGGACCGACCCAGGGGGTTTGGGTCGGTCGGCTTAGCTTTGGGTCGGTCGGGCAAAGGTTTAACGTAGGAAAATGGGTTCTGTAAGGGACCGACCCAGAGGGTTTGGGTCGGTCGGTCTAGCTCTGGGTCGGTCGGATGGATTTCAAAAGGCGGAAAAGTTTCTGTAATGGACCGACCCAGGGGTTGGGTCGGTCGGTGGGTCGGTCGACCCTTAACACTTAAAAAAATTAAAAAAAAAAGAAATTTTGAATTCTAAGAATGGTAATAGGTAATGAGGTATACCTTTGGAAGGGGGGTAATGATTAGGACCCTAAGAACTTAAGGGATTAAGTTAAGATGAGTAAGAACCTTAAATGTTTAAAGTTAAGTTTGTAAGGTTAAGTGGTAAGGACTTAAGAAGGTATTCAAAGGGGACCTTTAGGAATTAAGTGAGTTAAGTAAGGTGCAAATAACTAATGGCCTAAAAATGAATCAATGTTTTAGGTTTGTGAATTGGGACCCCGAAGAAGGTTAAACAAACAACGATCGACGGTGAACGGTACAATCCTTCTTGTGACCTGCTTGCTAACGAGGTGTCCCTCGGCTTGTGTGCTATCTGTTTAATTGCTATGACTAAAACAAGATAAAGCATGCAACCGGTTATTTTGTTCTCGTTGTGATTGTGATATATTTACACTAACCCGCGAGACATGAGATTGTTACTAACCAAGTTTAGTACTTACTGAGTTAAGAATAAGAGTTAAGTTTGGTGGTCGTTGGTTAATGCCCGTTAGGGCTTAGCTAGCACATGTTGATTAAGCTGTCTACTAACTGGAACTTGAGTGAGGAAACCCGGGACCGATCTCCGGTCATGCATGCTAAGGAAAAAGGGGGACGGTATCTGAATCAGATCCGCCCTCCGCTTAAGGACTTGTCTTCGGACTTGTAGCCTAGGGCCGGTTGCCGGCTCAGCTACGCTGGACTCCCGTCCAGAGTAGGTGGCATTAAGATGGTGCGGTGGGATCACCTAAATCCCAGGTTCGAATTAAGCTACAACCAATCCCTTCCAGGAAAGGTTTGTATACTGAGATTAAGATTAAGATTAAGGTAAGGAACTGAGATTAAGGAAATGAGGACTAAGGAGGGGGTTACTAACCCACTTGATAAGGGAACGCTTGAGTCGTTCATTGTTTGTGAGCTATATATGTTCATCTGTGGTTATTGTTATTGCACTTCATATTATGCTTGTGTATGTAATCAATTTCCATGCTATCGACAATTAGTCGTCGTAGCCCCGTTAGCTTGGGGGCCATGAGAGGGTGTACCAGCATTCGTTCTGACCCCCTCGGGGGCTATTTTTACACTTGCAGGTAAGAGACCCATGAGGACGCACTACGAGAGTAGGAGCGGTTAGTCTTAGGGTGGGATGTTTATTTTGAGTTCGGGTTGCGCCTGTGCACCCGACTGTTTATATTTAAACTGATGTAAGGTTGAGATAATGTTAAGATACTTGTACTCGGTTGGTTGTGGTATTGTGTATGGTGATGTTTTGAGTTGGATAAGTGTTTTGGATAAGTATTGTAAACGTTAAGGCTGGTATATTCTAACGATCAGACCGTGACAAGGTCCAGGTGTTATTTATTTCCGCTGCGACGTATTCGATTAAGTGTTCAGTTTGCGATAACCACGATAGGCTTTGGATGGGGTGTTACAAGTTGTGCTTTTAATGTATATTTCCGCGTTAAGTAGTTTAACGCGTATTTTCGCTTGTGTTGTTTCATAGTTGTTCTCCAATGAGTTTAGAGGTGTTACTTACCTCTCTTAATGATCTTTAGGCATTTTATTAGTTTAATGCCTTTAGAATAATTAATTATAATTTCTTATTTATCTCCCTTGTCTTAGTTGGTTTTAATCAACCTTAATTGTAGTTAATTAGGTTAATTAAGTTTGGGGTATTTCATCCGACTGATGGTCTCAACCATTTTTGTGTGGGATCCTCTGGTCCATAGGGCCTTCGCCCTTCTATATGTGAGTGCTATGAACTAGGGTCCTGCTCTGTTTTGCGAACTAATTTGTTGTGAACCATCCTGTTTGACATCCGCTCTGATTTGAGAACATTCCGGTTTATGAACACTATGATTTGTGGTTTCTATCTCCGTTTCGTTTCTGTTCTTCTAGCAGTTTATCATATGACTTCTGCTTTCTGAAAAGCTTCTGATTTTTGTAATGTCTTCCGTTGTTTATCTATCTGTTGTGACTTCCGCTTTGTTGTGCTCTGTCTTTGGACTTCTGTTTGTTTTGAAGGGCTTCTGCTTCGATTCTGAATCTAATTTGCTAAACGTATACCTATATGTATATTATGTTTTGTAAAGTGTTTTGAGCATGCTCAAGTGATGAAGTTTATCACCTGCTGAGCTGTGGTTTCTCACCCCTATCTCCGTCTGATTTTCAGGTTGTTTAGCATTTTGGCGGGAGGTTTATACTTTCATCTACTAGATTTGTTTTCGGGTTGTATTTGTACTATAGTAGTCCTTGTGGTCCTTTCATATTTTGAAGCTCTGGAGCTATTGTACGTTTTTTATAGCTTCCACTTTGTAAAGTGTATGACTTAGCTTGTAAACTTCTTGACTAAGCTTTGTAACTCTAATTGTCTAATATATGAATCATTTGCTTCAGATTTAGGTTTCGTTAGTGTAGTCTTGCGTATCTTAGGTAATAAGTATGTGACGTGTATCGGTCTTAAAGCTAGGGTGATATTAGGGTCGTTACATTAGGTGTAGTGTGAAAGATGACGAATGAAATTGACCAAGGAAGATGGTAGTAATCGAATAGTACTACATAGTAGTATAACTACATAACAGACACACGCTTCTTTTTTTCTCATCAATTACAAGTGCAAGTATAAGGGCATCCACAATGGTTTTAAGTTTCTTAACACATTCCTAGGTGCCATGTCATCTAAAAATTATATTTTATTACTTAAGAAACTCTATTCACTACAATAACAAAGTTTCTTAATCTTCTCTTCCTTAATGAACAACCAATAAACTATCACTATTTAGATTTGAGAGAAAATATAAAAGAGAGAGATACACATAGGTGGGTCTAATGTGTCATAAAAAGTGGGGTTCTTATTTAAGAACCTTGGAGAGAGAAAATGGGTGGAATCCACACCATCGTAGAACATTTCACATATGTAACCGTGTCAAGAACCATTATTGTGGATGCCCTAAGGACTTGCAGTATTGATGTGGTAACTTTGGTCTTTCATAATGTTTTTATCCAAATCAGGCGGAGTCAAGAAATCTTTGTAGGGGGTAAGATTTTTTTAATAATATTAATTAATATTTTAAAATTAATTTTAATTTTGTAAATTAATATAAATATTAACAGATCAGACACACGCTTCTTTTTTCTCGTCAATTACAAGTGCAAGTCCATGGACTTGTAGTATTGATGTGGTAACTTTGGTCTTTCATAATGTGTTTATCCAAATCAGACGGAGTCAGAAAATCTTTTTAAGGGGGTGAGATTTTTTTTAATAATATTAATTAATATTTTGAAATTAATTTTAATTTTATAAATTAATATAAAATTAACTATTTATATTATATTTTAAAATTGATATTATATATAGTTTGCATAAAAATTAAATTAAAATGAAATATAAAAATTAATATATAAAGAAATTTGTTCTACCTTTTTTATTTCTCGTTTTATGAAACTGGTATACTAAATTATGCAGTAATACCAATAATATAGAACAATAATTCTAAGCTAGTAGTTATTTTTCTAAAAACTTCTTCTAAAAATTATTTTTATTAATTCTAATATATTTTAATTTATAAAATCTGTAATAAAAAAATTGAAAACACTTATATTATGGATAGAAGAGGTACATGATTAAGAGTGACATAATAATCAGTTTTACTTTAGACTACACTATTTTTTTTTAGTATAAAGAGTTTTTCTTATTTACTATAGACTAAAAAATTTTTTTATAATATAATTCTAAAACAAATATTACATATTAATAGAAATAAAATTGATAACAAACATAATTTAGCAATATTCAGTCTGCTCATGTTCAGAATGTTTCTCCTAAGAAGGCCTTGGTACAATCTACTAATGCCAAAGCCCTTCCTAATTCCGCTGCCTTTGGGCCGCCTGCCACACAACATCCTATTCTTCCCCCCTCGACTACTCAGGTCGCCCAGTCCGCCCAGCCGGCCGGGGCCCAGGCCACCTCCACTGCTTCTCTGGATCCCTCTCATCCCAGTGACCCCGACCCCCTGGACGAATCGATGTCTCCCTCCCTCCAGCTTATGCTTGCACCCAATCTTGAAGTAGCTTGGCAGGTGGTTCCCCCTAATAGTAAGGGCCCTTTTAAGGCCCCAAAACCTATTCCTGAGGACCTCTCGCTTCAGCTTGCCAACTCCTTTGATGCGCTTGAGAAGGGATTCCCTTCCGCCTCCCCCTCTTCTTATAATACCCTCTCTCTATGAACTTTGCAGTTTGGAATGTTAGGGGCTGTAACGACCACCCCAAACTCCTAGAAATCCAAAAATTTGTGGCTAACCATAATCTGTGTGCGTTCGGCCTCCTCGAGACTCATGTCTCGTTTAACAACCACCTTCCCATCCTTGCTCGTTTTTTTCCCACATGGAGTTTTCTCCATAACTATGGGGCAGATCAAAATGGACGCATCTGGCTTCTTTTCAACCCGACCATCATAGCTCTGTCTATTATCCACTGCTCTGACCAAGTTCTATCCTGCAAGGCTTCCATTATGGGCACCATGGACTTTACCCTCTCCGTTGTCTACGGGAGGAACAACCCCGCTCTTAGAACGCTCCTGTGGGAGGATATATTCAATCTCAACCTAAACATCACTGGCCCTTGGGTTGTGGCTGGGATTTTAATAACATTCTCTATGCCCAAGATAGCTTAGCAGTCGTAACCCCACACCCTAGAGACTACCGGGACTTTGCTGAGTGTGTCTCCAGAACAGAGCTTCAGGATCTTCGCTTTTATGGGCGTTTTTTCACTTGGTGGAATAAGCAATTTGATCATTGTCGCATCTTAGGGAAAATAGACAGGGTGCTTGTTAACCAAGAATGGATTCTGGCCTTCCCTACCAGCTTTGCCACCTTTCTTCCTCCCTTGGCTTCGGACCATAGTCCCATGATTGTTTCTTCCCCGCTCCCAACCCTCGCAAAAAGAGGTTTAAGTTTCTTAACCTCTGGACCAAGACCCCTCCTTTCTCCCCCTGGTTCGTGATGCTTGGGAGACCCTCTCCACCGTAGTCGCCTCTACTCTATTGTTCAGGCTTCGTTACCTCAGATCCGGCCTCATTAACCTCATAAGAAAGAGTTTGGCTCCCTTGAGGACAAAGGCCAAGCTATCAGAAATGAACTCAGTGAAGTCCAGAGACGCTTGGACATGGACCCTTGGAATTCGACCCTCATCTCCCAGGAGAAAACCCTTACACACAATCTCCTGCAGAGAGACGCCCAGAGCTCCTTTTCCTTCGCCAACTTTCGAAGACCCGGTGGCTTAAGCTCGCTGACTCTAATACTTCCTTCTTTCATAGAGCAATCAAGGCTAGACGGAATAAGAATTTTATTGCGTCCATTGAGAATGACCTTGGAGAGGAGCTTAAAACCCCTTCGGACATCGAAACTGCTTAGTTACTCACTTTCGCCTCTCCCTAGGCACTAGAGCCCCACCCCAAAGCTCTCTTGCTGATCTCAACTTGGTCACGGAGAGAACTCTGGACCAATCATCTTGGGCTCAACTCACTCGTCCTGTTGATAATAATGACATTAAATCTGTGCTTCTCTCCTTGGGGGATGATAAAGCCCCGGGTCCGGATGGCTACACTGCTAAATTCTTCAAAGCAGCTTGGGACATTATTGGGGAGGACGTTTGTGGGGCTATTAAAAGCTTTTTCCATAGTGGCTGGCTCCTCAGAGAAATTAACGCCACCCTCATCACCCTTATTCCAAAAGTGGATAATGCCTCGTCCCCGAGCGACTACAGACCTATTTCATGCTGTAATACTCTGTACAAGATAATTAGCAAAATTCTGGCAGATAGGCTTAAGAATGTCCTCCCCTTTGTTGTGGACCCTAGTCAAGGAGCCTTCATCAAAGGGCGCCTCATCGCCGATAATATCCAGCTCTGCTCGTGCCTTATGAAAAATTACCAAAGAGCTCATATCTCCCCTCGATGCACAATGAAAATGGACATCAGGAAGGCGTTTGACACCGTTGACTGGGGCTTCCTTCAAGACACTCTTTTGTTCCTAAACTTCCCCCCCGAGTTTAGCAAGTGGATTCTACAATGCGTCACCACCACATCGTTCTCGATTAATATAAATGGCTCTCCCTCAGCATCATTTAAAGGGGAGCGAGGGCTGCGTCAAGGTGACCCCCTATCCCCCTATCTCTTTGCTCTGGTTATGGATATGCTCTCTCGTCTCCTCGATCAGCTCTCCACCACTCCAGGCTTTCACTACCACCCATTTTGCAAACCTCTTCATATTACCCACCTTTTCTTCGCTGATGATGCCCTCTTGTTCTGTAGAGGAGACCATGGCTCCATTTCTCTCATGCTCAACAAAGTCAACTGCTTCTCTGAAGCATCCGGTCTTATGCTCAACCCTTCGAAGTCTGATCTATTCCTTGGAGGGGTAGATCCTTCCCTTGCTAACTCTTTAGTCCAACTTACAGGGTTCAACCAGGGCTCCTTTCCTTTCCGCTATCTTGGTATCCCGATCACTGCTAGGAAGCCCAGAGCGGCAGACTTCAACCCCCTTCTGGATAGCATCCGTAAGACGGTCTCTGTCTGGGGTAGTAACTCTCTATCATTTGCTGGTAGACTCACCCTCATCCAGAGTACTCTCTTTGGTATTGTAGGCTTCTGGGCATCCTGCATCGCTATTCCTAAAATTGTTATCAAAAGAATAATCAAATGTCTCCGTTCATTCCTCTGGTCGGGGGATACTGACAGTAATGCCACTCCCTCAGTGGCCTGGAGCATTCTCACTAACTCCAAGAGAAATGGGGGCCTTGGGCTTAAGGACATCCATAAATGGAATATGTGCTTCATGCTCAAGACCATTTCAGCCATCACACAAGACTCGGAGCGCCTTTGGATCCAATGGATTCATAAGCTTTTCTTACCTGACCTTAGCAGCATCTGGTCGGCCTCCGCTAAAGGTAATGACCCTTGGACATGGAAAGCTATCCTCCATGCTAGGGACTGGTGGATGGAGCAATGTGGGTCAGAATATGATGCTATTTCCCTTCTCAATTCTTACCCCATCAAACCCAAGGTTAGTTCGTTCTATAATGATGTCTCCTCCCCTTCCCTTAATTTTCCTTGGTACAATGTGTGCTGGAAAAATTGGTCTATCCCTAAAGCTAAATTTATATTGTGGATTACTCTAAATGGTAAGCTTAAAACTTGTGATAAGCTCCAATCATGGGGCATATATCTTGCTAACAGATGCTGGCTCTGTGAGCATGCTCAGGAGACAAGCAACCATCTCTTCTTTCATTGCAGGTACTCGAGCAGGGTTTGGTGGACTATCAGTGACTGGCTAGGAATCCCAACCAACCGGATAAGCCTCCGCAGCTGCTCAGCCTGGATCATCCGCTACTGCAAGAGACATCGACCGATTGACTTAGTGAAAAGAGCCGCAGTCGCCAATGTTGTTTACTACCTCTGGATTGAAAGATGCAAGCGAGCCATGGCCAATCAAGCCAGAGACCCCTCACTCATCATTTCTGACATCAAAGCTGCTATTAAAGCGATCATTTGGACAAAGATGAGCAGATCTAGCACGGATTTTGATTGGCTAGATAGGATTCTTTGCTCCTAGGAGTATAATTGTTGTAATTGTGGTCATTTTTTGAATGTTGGGTTGGGCCTTGTTAGCTCTAGGCTTCTTTTTGTTCACTGCTAGGGAGGTTTTTGTACATCCTCCCTCCCCTTACCCGTAATGGCCCGCTTAGTTATCAGATATATAGGGCCTCTATGTATCTAATGCTACGCTATTGTTCCTTTTTCTTATATTTATATACTACACATCTCTTTATTCCAAAAAAAAAAATATTGGTGATATTTTATAAAATGTTATGGAACGAACATTTATTTATTAATATAAATAAACTATATAACAAAAAAACTAAAATTGATTTAAGCATATGCCCGAAGGAGTTGGGGACCGGGTGCGTCCCTTCCTCCGCCCTGATCCAAATGCATCTTTATCCATCTTAATCTCACCTAACATAGTGGGGTTTGGTTTCTACTTCTGGCCTAAACACAACGTAACTTATGCATGAATTATTATTATTATTATTATTATTATTATTATTATTATTATATTAGTATTATTATTATTATATTATTATTATTATTATTATTTTATTATTATTATTATTAAATACATTTACACAGCTGATATATCAACTTGATTAATTCCTATCATATCTCCACTTTCATTCCTAACATTATCATCAGAGTTACACCTTATTTCAGAGTTAATAATATTTTTTTTATCTGAGATCTTCAGCCGGCTCTAGTATCGACCGTGACAACTCAATAAAAATATTTAATTACCACTACAACTAGCTATAAAGACTACTTTTATACCTAACTAAAAATAACAGTTTTCTTAAACTGTAAGCAGTGGCTCTACTCATATACAATGTGGAGGCAAGCTCTCATGGGGGACCTCCTCCCTTTGTCTTTTTCTTGTCTTTCTTCTCATTTTTAACTTTAAATTTATCATTGATTTTTCTACAATAAATAAGCCGATTCTTGCTACAATCACGTAGATCTCACCCAGAGCTTCAAGGTGAGCACAACTTTTGGTGCTTTTGGTGATTTTACGAAAATGGATTTTGCAAGCTCCGCCTCATCACCAGCGACTCTCCACCCACGACTCCTCCCCTTTTATTTTCTTTCTCTTGTCTTTCTTCTCATCTTTAACTTAAAATTTCTCATTGATTTCTCCATAAATAAGCCGGTCTTGCTACACTCAAGTAGACCTCACCAAGAGTTTAAACTTGAGCACAACTTTTGGTGCTTTTGATGATTTTACGGAAATGGGTTTTGCAAGCTCCGCCTCATCACCAACCACTCCTCCACCTGTCGTCGCCACCCGCCACCACGCTTCCATCTCACCTTTGCCATGCCACCTCGCTCCACCCCGTTGTCGCTAGTGTTGCCTCCATCCTGCTTGTTTGCTCTTTTGTCTATAAAAATAAGAAGATCCTACTTGTTGTTGTTCACAGGTTGTCGGATTTTTATCGCGACAGGTTGGTGCTTCAGTTGCATATTTTTCGGTTTGGGCTCTCTAGTGGATCTAGCACTTTAGCTTTATTTATATGTTTATACTCGTACAATGTTCTTGTTATCCTTGTGGTTTAAAAACTTTAGTGTTTTGGCTTAAGCTGGTAGTTCTTAGGGTGGTTTTGGGGAGTTTCATTCAGAGATTTAGCAAATCTCCTTCGCCTCCTTCGATAATGGTTGGTTGTCATATGAGCTCTGTGGGCTCAAACCGGTTGGTTCTCATACACTTCTATAGCCACAAATCTCACTTTGGAGATTCTTGTGTTGAGTTGTTGCTTTTTTTTGTTGTTGATGGTGGTTAGCTTTTGGTTCTCTATAATCTTATATAGCTCTTTGTGCACTCTTACTCTTAGTTGGATCTTTAGGCATGCGCCAAGAGGCATTTGACTTGTTGAAGGAAACTATTTCCTTGGAACCAGTGCTTAAACCGCCCAAATTCGACAAACCATTTAAGGTCCACAATCCACACCGATGCCTCAGACAAAGGAATTGTCGGTGTCCTCATGCAAGAGGGTCACCCGTGTGCCTTTGAGAGTCAGAAGTTAATAGGACCTGAACAATGTTATTCTGTTCATGAGAAAGAGATTCTTGCAGTCATTCATTGCCTTACGATTTAAAGGCATTGCCTTGTGGAACTAAGTTCATTGTTGTCACAGATAATGTGGCCATCAATTATTTTACCACACAGAAGAAGTTTTCCCCTAAGTAGGCGAGATGACAAGAGTTTTTGGGTGAATTTGACTTTGAGTGGATCCACAAACCGGATCGGAACAATGTTGTACCTGATAGTCTAAGTTGGCATTGTTTTAAGGTAATAAACACTATCTTCCGTGTGGAACGTGACTTGTTCTTATGAATCCGGGAATCCTCGAAATCCGACTCGACTTACAATTAGATTCGTGAGAAAATTCGTGCTGGCAAGACTCACCGCTACACCCTGCTTGACAACCTATTGCTGGATAAGCAGCGTCGAGTTGTGGTCCCCGCTGGTAAAATTCGTATCGAGTTGATGCGGGAGTTTCATGATGCTAAGTGGGGGGGGGGGGTGAAATACCCCAAACATTAATTATCCTGATTAACAAGGGATTAATTAATAAGGAGAGATTAATTCATGATTAGTCACCAAAGAATAATGACTAATGGGCAATATTCACTAAAGGATATTAAAACCTATAAATACATATATAGAAATAAATATGTATAGTCCAAGATGGGCACCAAACCACACATAAGGATCATGAACTAAAGAGACTACACTAATAAGGAGAAAACAACTCCTAAAATTAATACAACATGTAACACATTAATACATGTATTAATAATATAAACAATGTTATAAGATTATATAAATCATTATATAGTCAAACCAAATTATAAGTGCAATAATCACTTACATATACTCATAAGAACAAGGAAATAATATGTGTCACAACCTAACACATAAACCTAGTCATAATGTACAACTTTAAGGTGTAACAACATTAAGTATCAGAAAAATCTGAATTTTCCCCCCATGAAAGAGCCAAAAACGACAGCCCTCACATGTCTAGGATAAGACAAGCCCAAAGAGGAAAGGAGACAAGTTCACATTCCCTCCTTACACACACATTGACTATTATCTCATTTCACTTACTAATACCTCATTTTTCTCTCTCTTTCACTTTAACCATGCTCTCAACCACTAAATTAGACTCCTCCTCCCCCTTCCAGCCGTCTCCAACCTTACTCCATACCCCTCATCTTCGTCATTGAGCTCCAAAGAACAACAATGGTGCTTTAAGCTTCTTTTCCTCTTTTTATGCCTTAAAACCCCATTTTTCTGCTCAAAAATATACTACAACCCCTCCTAACCATCCATGCACGAAATAAGCTGAGCATGGGCCAATAATCTCGTGGTAAACCAAGGGAAGAAGTCTAGCTAAAGTTCAAGCAAAGACAAGGTAAGAAAAACTCCAAAACTCCGTTTCCTTCCATTTTTGAACTTGAAACTTCAAGGTTGGGAAGCTAAAAAACTCCACCCAAAACTGTGGGTACCAAGATCTAAGCAAGAAGAGAAAAAATAAGGTAAAAATGTGCTTTAACTTCCATCCTTGTTCTAGATCTTTATATGGCCGAATTTCCCCCCATTTTTAACAAACTTTTCTTCACTTATATGCTACTGGATCATTGATGCCTCTCACCCACACTCATGGCCGAAAATAAGGCAAGGGTTTCTCCTAAGGTAAAATCTCCTAAAGTTGAGTTTTAGTGCTTAACTCTTATTTTCCTTTAGATATACACTTATAATCACTTCCCAACTCTTTTTCCTAGTTTTGAATAAGAGCTTGGAAGATAAAAATTGGAGGATGAGGAGAATAAGCTGTAACAGCAAGTGGGCTATTCCATTTTTATAATATATGGTTGAGAACCATAGGTTAAAACTAGCTAAGAGTGGTAGTGTTATAACATAAGGTATAAGGAGTAAAATTGTGACATTAGAAAACTAGTGTGGAAACTTTGTAATTAATGGGTTTATGTGGGTTGTTACAAAAATGTGATAGGGTAATAAATAATGTTTAACATATGGTTGAAGGGGTTATAAATGTTACACTATTCTAAAGTTCAAGAGACATTAAAGGAGGTAACAAACATAAGGTGAGAAGTTATAAGCTTCACATAAAATAATGGAAATATTTTGAGAAATGGAAATTATAAGACTAGCTTGGGAAATAAAATAAAGTTGGGAAACTTAATATGATATGCTATGTAACATTATAAAAGGTTGAGAGTATGGTCTTGATATTTATTTGTAGAGAGTAACACAAATAAAAGACTTAAGAGTCTCACATGAAATGATAAGGAACAATGATTATATAAGGAGATTATAATTCATGTAAACCAAAATAAATATAAGAACATGGAGGTTTATACAATTTGATGTAGTAAATATATGGAGGATAATGAAACATCATTTAAAGTGGAGGAATTAAATTGTACAACATTAGTTATATAGACTAATGTCAAATTGTAAACAAATTGAACGAACAAACAAAACATGTAATTAAAAGATTATAATAGAGATTACCTAGACTTGTTGACTTGGACACATTGACCAAGTCAACCCAAATTGACCAAGTCAACCTAATTGACAATAGAGAGTCAAGTTGACCAACCCGTAACTTAAAGAAGAGCTTCGAGATAAACAGACTGTAAAAATAAATTAGAAACATGCGGTAATAAATTACACTGCTATGTGCACAATGGTGTATAAATATATATAAATACATGTCTAGGAATAATGACCTATGACCAAACGGGATAATATAAGGTTCAAATATCATGTGTATTGAACTAATACCACATGCATATATATATATATATATAACATGAGTAAAATATGAGCTGAAAGAATCCCGAATACACTTTAAAACCTGGATAACTACGACAACCACGTAAGAGGTTAATCACGGGGTTAATACCGAGAGGGTTAGCAGTTATTAGAAATACCGACTCGATCGAACCACATGAATTAATACCTAGTGATATGTTCCAGACATACGCACTAGGAGTTACGAGCGGTACGAGCATAGAGGATAAGCGTGATACGTCACGCTAGCATTGTTCAGCGGTGAACGGTATGTTATTGTATGTTTTGATTGTGCCTGAGGACTTCCTCGGGTTTGGATGTGTGAAATGTTTGCTAAGAAGATATGCATGCTTGAATGTGATTGTGTTATACGATTTATATGTCGAATACGTGCGCCATTATTTGTACTCGTTAGTTATACGAATCGAGACAGATATCAAACATATATGAGTAGTGATAGAGAAACATCACTCAAAAAGGAAATGGATGAACTTACATTAGATGACTTCTAGGCATACATCAAAGACCTAAATGGTCCATATACACTGGAGAAATTAATCACCGGATAACCTAAGATCAAATCTTAGGCAAGTAGTTTAAGAGAACTTAAACAATTCGATGAGAGGTTGGCTATGAAGGAAGATCTGAAGATGGTGAGAAATCCAGGACCACCTGGTTACCCATTGTGATCACAGAGGGGACGACTGACAACAGGTCTGCTCAAGGAAACTCCAAGTATCGTATAGCTGCTTGGTCGGAGACACCGTTGTTGGTGGAACGGGCAATTGGGCCCTAGTAACATTATATCCTACAACTTTAAGTTGTGGATTTTCAACAAACGCAAACTTTGTTGGACGGAGGCACTGCCGCTGGTGTAAGGGCATTTGGGCCCAGAATTTGTAAAATTGAGTAAGGGCATTTGGGCCCAGAACTTGTGAACTAAGTGAGAGTGTGGTGGTAAAGTGAAAAAGAAGTTAAGAAGTGAAATGGAACAAGGATTAAGTTGAGAACTTAACTACATGTAAAAAATGAACAACGGCCCTAGAGGCCCGATACGAGGAATCACAAGACTACCTCTCGTTGTTACATTACCTTCTTATGTATTGGATGTTATATGCTTGTTGTTGAGTTGGAATGAACTACATGATTATTGGATGTTATATGCTTGTTGTTGAGTTGGAATGAACTACATGGTTATTGGATGTTATATGCTTGTTGTTGAATGGAATGAACCATGTGATTATTGGATGAATTGCTGTTTGCTTTACTATAGTATTTTACAGTTGATGTGTTATAAAATGGAATAGCATGAAACCGGAACTGCATGTTAACAATTGGGCTAATTAATCTGAATAGTTCAAAGGTCCAAGAGGATCATATGAGAAGCATACCAGCCGTCTTGCTGAGCCTTTATGGCAACATATTATAGGACTTGATCGAGTTATGAAGCCGGAGTGCGGGACTATCGGGTAGTCTATGACGTCTTTTAATTTCTGCACCCGTTATATTTTGGTTTGTATTGTATACTTCGATGTAAGTACCAGGAATGTTTTAGATGCTCACTGTTCTATGTTGTCAATTTATGGATCTAGTATGTGTAGGTTAGTAGTAGAATATCTCGGTTCATCATAGCGGTTATCGATCCTAGTATTGTGATAAGTATTTGCTTCATTACTCACATGGGTGAGTAATGGCGTGTGACACCCAGATTAGTAGATAGATTTAATTTCTGCTGCGAGCCGTCTTTAATTAAGTACGTGATACCGATTATTATGTGATTAGGAGTAGGGGTGTTACAGGGGGGTCATGCCGTGGTAAACAGATCTTTAGCTCTATTCCGTCGGAGATACTATTAGAAGAAGATGGTACCATACAATGAGGAATATGTGAAGTCTTGTCTGGTATGCCAACATGAAAAGGTGGAAAGAAAGAAGACGGTGGGCCTTATGAATCCATTGTCTATTCTTGATCGTCCTTGGGAGCCAATCTCCCTTGACTTTGTATTAGGCTTCCCTAGTGCTGAGGGTAAGTCCTCGATGTTAGTTGTTTTTTTCCGGTTCTCGAAATATGTCGTGCTCATGGTAGCACCCGATAATTGTCTGGCTGAAGCAGTTGTGAAGTTATTTTAAGCTCATGTGGTCAAGTACTTTGGCCTTCCCCAGGATATTGTCAGTGATTGTGATACCCGGTTTACTGGCAGATTTTGGGTGACATTGTTTGGACTGATGGGTTCCAAATTGAAATTTTCAACTGCTAACCACCCACAGGCGGATGAATAGACAAAGAGGATAAATGCTCTTTTAGAAGAATATCTTCGTCATTATGTTACGGCTTCCCAAAGGAACTGGCTACAGTTGTTGGACACGACACAACTATATTACAATATGCACAAGAGCAGTGCCACGAAGCAAAGTCCCTTTGAATTAGTTATGGGCTAGCAGCCCTTAAACTATAGAGGTTGCAAAGCAAGTTGCAACTGGGCAATGCCCAGTGGCCTATGAATTTGTTCGTCACTGACAAGAATTATTTAGGATGACAAAAGATAATTCAGAACTTGCCTCCAATTGATTGAAGAGTAATGTGGATGATAGACGAAGACCATTGGAGTTTAAAGTTGGAGATCGTGTGATGCTTAAGCTTACTTCACAAATCTTGAAAAAGATTAGACAACCCTTGCATAAGGGACTTGTCCAACGTTTTGACGGGCCCTTTAAAGTTTTCCAATGGATTGGCAATGCGGCATATCATCTTGACCTCCCAGAAAGGTTAAGGATGCACTCAACCTTCAATGTGAGTTTCTTGAACCCTTACACGGAAGATGTGTAAAAACTCACATGAGAGTAAAGCTTGGGCCCAGCCGACTATACCGGTTCAATATGAGAAAGGAATCGAGAAGTGCTTGCCCATTGGAGAGCGGGCTGGAAAGATAACCAACGAACATACTTCCTTATCCATTGGAAAGGAAAGGCCAAGGAAGATGCGATGCGGAAGCGAGAGAGTAACTTATGACAATTCAAAGATGAGATGCAAAAATACTTAGAATCTTTGCCAAGGATGACATAGACTTAGGTGAGGGAGGTTTGTTATGTCCAAATTTTGTAAGGATAATAACAAGAAACTTGACACCAACTTGTACATATCAATGTAAATGTAAGCCTTCGGGCCTTGTATCTCAATCAATAAAAGAAGTAGCCATTTTTGTACCCGCGTTGCGATGACTCGGTATTTCTCTGTTATATGCCCTTATATGCTAACTTGCAGGTGTGCAGGTAGCAGACGGGCCCATTGGGGGCAGAGCTTTGAAACTAAGGTGTGACCTTCTACTGCCCAGATGCGGAGAGCTTGTGACATAAATCAAGTATGTCCTAGATTAATCTTACCCTTGGATGTGTGAGTGGCACATCACTAGAGCCTTTGTGACACGTACTAGGATGAGTTGGATCAGGGTGGAGATAAGTGTGTTGGCGTTCGCCCAATGCCCTCATCCTCCGGTTGTCGGTACTTTCATTGACTATGTGGGTTAACCTCGTTGTTACCCGGACACCAGTGTTACTCATACCTGGGATGTGTTGGGTAGGAGTTTCAAGTGGTGCGCAGATTCCCTTTGACCTTGACGCTTGATGTCAAGGGAATTGTGATATGTTAAGAGTGGTACAAAGTCCACTCTTATCCTTGTGGTTGTGCGTGGTGCGCTAGCATGCTGGTTGTGTGCCACAATGCCAGAGCCCCTTGGTTAAACTACCCAAAGGCTTGTCAAGCTGTGTGCTTGGCACCGTTAACGTGTGAATGTTTGTTTCGTTGTATGCATGTGTTCAATGTCTTTGCGTGCATGTGAGCTTGTTTGTTGCTTGAATGTTTCTAAGTATTTTCCGCTGCGTGATTGTCTGAGTTTTTTGTTTCAGAAATTCATACGTTAAAATTTTGTGTTTAAGTATTAATCTATCCTCCTCTTACTTTTTCGAAAAAGCTATTTTCTTACCTTTTGTCTTCTATATACTAAAAACCCAATTTATACCGTGACTTGGCTACCTAACTTTATTAGTACATCACAAATATTCGCACAACAGCAATTCGAGAGTTTTCAGAAATGAATCTATTGGACCTAAGACTACTATCAGAATTATCAAGACTCGAGTGTGGTGATGGATAAAAGTGTGGTGGTCTGATTTTCCACTTGGCCTTAAGTTGTTTATGGAGTCTACTTGTTTGAGTAATGTAATTATAAGTCTATAACATTCTCATATTGTTGTAAATCAGTACTCTTTTTCCTCTTAAAGTTTTATCTGTAACGACCCCAAAACCACCCTGGTTGAGAGACCGTTACACGTCGCGCACTTATTACCTAAGACACGCAAGGCTACACTATCGAAACCACAAAACTGAACTAATGCTCATATATTACCAAATAAACGATTACAACATGTCTTTACAATACACAGGCGAAATCCAAACTGAAATACAAAGTATAATCTAATTACAACTGGGCACCATGGCTATACAAGCTGAATACAAAACTCAAATGCCAAGACAAAAAGTTGAAACTGAATCTCCAAGCGCGAACTAAAACCTGCAAATCAGACGGAGATAGGGGTGAGCAAAACTATAGCTCAGCAAGTGATAAACTTCATCAGCTGAGCACGCTCAAAACATACTCTGAACATACCAATATAAACGTACGTAAAGGTGCTTAGCCAGAACAAAATCAGAGACAAACGGATGTCTTTCAAAGAGACAAAAGTCTAAACAGAAGGGGCTAAGCAGTGGTCAAAACAAATACTCAATAGCAGAAGGTAACAGAAGCTGAAAGCTCGACGAAATCAGAAGCTTAGCAAACTCAAAAGCTTAAACATAATCCGAAGCTTAGCAAAATCAGAAGCTTAGCAAAATCCAGAACTTAGCAGAAGACGGTAAGCACACAGCAGACCATCTCAAATCAAATACAGACAGAGCAACGTAGTAGAGCACTTACAAAATCAGAAATCCTCAACAGATAGGAAGCACACAGCAGCCTATCTGAGTTTGCAAACAGACAGAGCAGGCGGAAGTAGTACAAACAAACAGAGGTGTTCAAAGGACAGAAAACACACAGCAGTCTGTCAAATACAAAAGCAGAGAGGACAGACAGAAGCCGAACAGAATACAAACAGAAGTGGGACACTAGCATTCAAAGCATATAGACAGAACAAGCAAACAACTCGTGAACAGAACGAGGAAACCTCACTCGTAAACAGAACAGGTGGAACACCTGTGAACAGAACGGGGAACATCACCCGTGAAACAGAAGGACATCCTACATAGCGTGCTACGAGATAGCTAAACCAGCCATCCACGATTCAGATACAGAGAAGACTAGGTCCCAAAACAGAAGCTCTCAGAACAGTTCAAAGTTTTATACAGAATAGGACATAAGTCCTTGTCAGATCAGAGCAGAAAACAGAAGCTTAGCGAAATCAGAACAGAAGCTTAACGAAATCAGAGCAGAAGCATACTAACGGAAAGCCTTAGCAAAACAGAAGTCGTAACCCGACTAGTAAATACGAAAGCAAAACTGAAGTCAGAGGTTGAATCACATTTTCAGAGCATATCAGAGGTCAAAGGCTTATCAGAGACCCTAAAATCAGGAAGCACTTAAACACATGCTAAAACACATGAAAAAAGATAGTACTCGGAAAGAGGAATCCAACACCGCAAACAGCACTCAAAACGGAGCTCAAACGAGCGAGTTAAGGCGAAAACAGTGTGCTGTCCGAACTTTAAAGTTCGGATAATTTCAGAAAACAAGGGTGTCCGAACTTCAATGTTAGGACTGAAGTTCGGACACCTGCAAAACACGAAAAATAAAACGCGACAGAGGTCTGTCCGAACTTCAAAGTTAGGACTGAAGTTCGGACAACCCAAAAAATGCAGTTTCCATAACAGAACAGAAACGAACAGAAACACTAAAACAAATCCAAATCGACACACACTTTCAGAAACACAACCTTGGGGGTTTAATCCATTGAAAAGGCATTAAATCAGACATAATTAAACACAAACATGAAGTCAATCAAACGATTTAATTTGCAGAATCGAAACTCTTAAATCAGAAGCACTCAGAGTTTGCAAAACAGAAGGGAATCACAGAGGTAGATTCACCATTGTCAAAATATACTTACATATCAAAATACGCAACACAAATACAAATCCCACGGGGTTGTAACACATCAAAACGCAAATCCGGAACACACACAAAATTACCACAAATCAGAAACCACGCAAACATATACGGAAAACCACGGAACCAAAACCCCGTGGGTGAACGCGCACAACCGAATCCATCTACCACCTATCTCACATCCGTAGCTAAGCCATCTCTGCGGACTCTATGAATTGCCCTCTTCGAATCTCCACTCGAACGCCAGCCCCTCGAATTGAACCGCTCCCAAATACAAGAGCAAAATCAGAAAAGAGGAAAGGGAAAAACTCAACGGAGAAGAGAACCAAATTTACAACCCAACCTGATTGACGACTGACAGACGAACGGAATTCCATCATCAGACCTCCAACGATTTATAAACAAGAGGAATTGGAGAAGAGAAAGAGCAAAGGGAGGGGAACTTGAACGCGTAGGGAATGTCGAGAGAACCGTCAATGAGAGAGATGAAGGAAGGGGAATAATTGAACGTGAATTAGAATAAGAGAGAAGGAGGAATAAAATAGTTTAATAAATCTCTCCCTTAAGGAATTAATAAATAACCACAAGGAAGAAGACAATTGTAACCCTCCTTCCTCAAGCTAACATATTAACATTAGAAGAATGTCATAGACTTTCTAGTATAAGATCAAATTAATATAGACTCCCTTTACGAATCAGAAAGAAAAAAAAAAAAATCTGGGGCATAACATTATCCCTCGGTATTTTTCTCAAGAGGTTTTAACAAGGCTGGAAGGGAGTAGTTTTACGTAAAATAAACAAATATCCGCACAACCCCAGCTCCTAATGCAACCATTACAATCTGATATGCGAATTGTATGAGTCATAAAGCTTGCAAGTTTGCTTCCTTCTTTCTTTTGGACCGCTGAAGAAAGGTTGGAAGCTGACGCTTGATCAAATTACTAAAGTCGGAGGTTACATCGGTTTTCTAAAAAAAGTCTGATCTTCTTTGTGGTCCTGCTCATTATTTCCCATGTGCTATATATAAAGTAAACAAGTTAGGGCGACCCAACCCAACCAACCCAGAAAAGACAAAACAAAAACAGATAACATTGCTTTCCGATTCCAATAAAGAAACAGATAACATCTGAAACGACAAGTTATATCGAGAATATCGGCTTTTTCTTTTTCTTATTCTTCTTCTCCAGGCTTCACTATAGTAAACCGGTCCATCCTTGTTTAAAAAAGAATGAAATTATAGGCCTTTCTTTGAAGGCTAAATAAATTATGACTTTGTGTCGGCCTGTTTATGATTTAAAAAAGGACTATCCATATTTGGATTGGACTGGATTGGATTGGGTTGGGTTAAATTAAGCCCACTAAGCTGACTTTCGTCTTTCTTCCGTTCGGTCTTCCCCGACTCTCGTAATCTCCTTTCCGCCTGAAACGGCCACTGAAGCCGCCTCCACTGTCCCTCCCTCCCTCCCGCCCGCCCGCCTCCGTAATTCACGACTCAGACACACAAGTCTGTCTGTCTCCCTCTCCATGGCTCCTCCTCGGATCCTGCTATGCGGTGATGTCCTAGGCCGCCTCAACCAGCTCTTCAAGCGAGTTCTCACGGTAACATCTCATCTCTTTCTTTCAGTGTTCTCTTCATTGCAATGCCCACAAATAAAATAAATCCATTTGAGCTTCCAGCGTAGGCCGGAGGCTAATTCTTACTGTTCGATATGCGGTAGGGTTTAAGTTACCGAGTCTAGCTAGTGCTGCTGGTTAATCTTCCCCGTTTTTTTTAGGTAAACAAATCTGCTGGTCCGTTCGACGCTCTGTTCTGCGTGGGACAGTTCTTCCCGGAATCATTCGAACAGATAGAAGAGTTCACGGGGTACATGGAAGGGAAGTCTGAAATTCCCATCCCAACATACTTCATCGGTGATTACGGGGTTGGTGCATCGAAGGTTTTAGCGGCAGCAGCCAAGGCACCAGGGAATCAAGGGTTTAAAATGGACGGATTGAAAGTCTGTGATAATCTCTACTGGTTGAAAGGCAGTGGGAAGTTCACTCTTCATGGTAAGTAATCCTCAGCTTATTCAATTGTGAAATCTTTCCTGTTCCATCATTTACTGTCTGAATCTATTGTACTGGCCTTAGGACTTTGACAATGCATAGGCGTATCGAGTTCCTTTCCTGCGAATATAATGCTTAACAATAAGCAACGTTCAGTTACCATTTTTTTGTAACATCTGATTAATTGTCCTATTAACTAGGGTTATGTGTGACCTACTTATCTGGTAGGCAATCCTCAAGTGGTCAGCAATTTGGAACATATAGTCAGGACGATGTCGACTCATTACGCGCATTAGCTGAGGAACCTGGCATAGTTGATTTATTTCTAACCAGTGAATGGCCAACTGGAGTCACAAACATGGCTTCAACTTCTGAAGGTATATCTGATTCAACCGGAAGTGATTCCATAATTGCAGAATTGGTGACCGAGATTAAACCAAGATACCACATTGCTGGTTCCAAGGGTGTGTTCTACTCTCGTGAACCATACACTAATGACGAAGCTGTGCATGTGACCCGCTTCATTGGTCTTGCCCAGGTGGGGAATAAAAACAAGCAGAAATTTATGCACGCTCTGTCTCCTACCCCCGCTTCTACCATGTCTGCTGCGGAAATCAGCGCAAGGCCTCCTAATACGACACCTTCACCTTTTAAACTGGATGAAAAGCCCACTTCTGTGACTGTTGACTCTGCAAAAAGAAGTTTGGACAGTTCTCTCGAGGAACAGTATTGGCGTTATGATGTTAAAAAGCAAAGATTGGGGGAGGGGAAGGGGGACAATCTCTGTTTCAAATTCCTATCTTCTGGTGAGTGTCCGTGGGAAGAGAAGTGTCATTTTAGACATGATGCAGATGCAAGGGAGCAGTATATGAGAGGTGTGTGTTTTGGTTTTCTTAGTAAGGGCAAGTGTGAACGGGGACCAGAGTGTCAGTTCAAGCACAATCTAGTTGAAGAAGGAGAAAGTGCACCCAACAGACGACGCAGGCATGAGGGTGCTAATCCTAGCAGGTTGTTGATTTTCAAACAAGATATTTTTTTTCCCTTTAGAACTGATAGTGTTGTCATTACTTCGTTCATTTTCAGCATGCTTGTACCAGTGCTTGCGCTGCAGTCACATTTTTTGCAGGGATGATTTCCTTCACATTGCACTAACATGCTGTTACAGGTCAAGAGAGTGCTGGTTTTGCTTGTCAAGCCTTAATGTGGAGACTCACTTGATCATTAGTCTTGGAGAGAGTTTCTATTATGCTCTGCCTAAAGGTCCACTTGTGGATGATCATGTGCTAATTGTTCCTATTGAGCACTTTACTAGCACCTTATCTACTCCTTCAGATTGTGAAGAAGAGCTGTATAGATTTCAAAGCAGTCTGCGTTCATATTCCAAGGAGCAAGGGAAAGAAATGATTTTCTTTGAATTGGTTTCCAAGCGTGGCACACACGCAAATCTTCAGGTGCGCAAGCTAAGCTCAGTTTGGGGCTAGTGATCAACTTTCCTCATTATTGCCCCTTCATTGTTGCAAACTTAGACACCCATAGAAGATTAGGTGACCAATACTATTATATTTAGAGTATTCTTTGACATCCCTTGAATCTCTCAGTCATTTTGCTTATAAGTGGCATATTTCTGCTTTGAATTCATTCGCAAATGTATCTCTCATTATTCTGGCAGCCGTAAAAGCTTTTCCTCGCAAGTGTTGCTGTGAAAAAAAAACTATTTTTCTTTTAAATGTGGAAAAAAGGAAATCATGGAAGTGCTGAAGTTTTTAATTCCCTTAGAGCTCACCTTTGCTAATGCTATTTGGAAAGAAGAGCTAGGAAACAAGATACTAGTTAGATGAAGGAATTGGATAGGTGGAATTATTTCAATATGTTGGTAATGCACTTATGTTGCCATGTCACTACTGCTTTGATTCTTACTGAGGTCTCTTCTGCAGGCCATTCCTGTACCGCCTTCCAAAGGTTCTGCTGTGAAAAATATCTTCAATTTAGCAGCTAAGAAGCTTGGCTTTGAATTTAAGACATCAAGTAAGTTGCTTTTTCTTTTTGATCAAGGCATGGGACCGAAAAAGAATAATCCATGGTGTCAAATATTTCTTGCTAGAATCTAGATGGGGTGACAGTTATTGGTGCCTGCTATTTTCAATCTGCAATCTTTGTCAAACAAGGAAAGCATTAAATGATCCCTCGTTATGTTTCACCAAATTGCAGTGAGAACTTCTGAATGATAACTTTTGCCTGTTGGCATGGGCATATATGTTTGCATGATCATTCTTGACATTATTGAGAAATGCATGAATCCACGTGTAGATAGGCTTTGCCTGTACAAACTGCAAACTTTAGGCATGTAAAGCAATGTATCACTGTGTCATGTCAAAGTTTTTGGCCTGTGGTCATGTATGAATTATTGAACCTTTCTTTTGTACCATTTGTTTGTTTAAGATATTTGTCTCCTTAAAGTAGGGGTGAGATCCATGTGATACAATGTTCTTGTATGCGGGTTCTTTTTTCTCTCTCCATCAACTACGTATCATCTCGTCCCTTCAAATGCAAACGCACACCATCCAGATGCTTTATTCTCTGGTTCTCTATCACTCATGTTACCGTAGAAATTGTCAACTTGTGTTGATTGATTATTGAGCAAACTTTATAATATCAGGTTGGTTATGAACTATTATAGAATGAACTTGATGATAACTGATCAATTGATCTTACATTTGGCATCATCCTGTTTATTTCTATGCTATTTTCCATTTCATAATCATTACGTGGCCTTTTTTGGATTTCAGATGGTGACATCCGGCTGGAAAGGAAATTGTTGAGTTCACAAGTGGACAGCAGTAGTGCTGGTGTGTTCTATGTGGAGCTCCCTGATGGCACTATGCTGTCACATGCACTGACGGAAAATTCAAATTTTCCTGTTCAGTTTGGGCGTGAGGTAATAGCTCAAAAGCGATAGACATATATGGAGAATCTCTCTGATTTTTACAATGTTCTTTGTCCTCTTTATGCACCTTGAGTTCCCACGTTTTAGTTTATAATTTACCCTTTCCTAACACTACTGTTCAGGATCTGGGAAATTGGTACAGTTTGAGGGGTTTTACTCTGACGTGTATCGTGTGATTCTAAAATTGAAATATTTAGTACGTTTTGCAGTCTTTGCTGTGTACTTCCGAACTACGAGTAATGTTTCTGAATATTTAATAGGTCTTGGCTGGACTACTGAAGATGCCGGAAAAGGCTGATTGGAGAAATTGCAAGCTAAGCAAAGATGAAGAGGTAATAATGGTGGAAACGTTCAAGGAGAGATTTAAGAGGTTTGACCCGAATCAGTGAGAGAGAGACCGTGGTGAATAAAGAAATCCCCACAGTCGTGAAGTGTTATTACTTGTTGCTGGGCCTTGCAGTATCCGGAATCAACCCTTGTTTTTATGCATATTCAGCTTGCTGGGCGAGGGTTCCTTGTTTCCCAAGGTGACGACTTGGTCCCCCTCAAATATTTAGTCAGTCCTCAACCGCTGTAATCTTCTTAAATTGCAGGATCGGTGGTTGGTGGTTTGTATGTGACCCGCCAACCCTACATACATTGTTGCTTTTTGTAGGGTAGTACTATCTCTTATCTAACTTGTAGGGCTAATTCCCTGTAGTATATGTAAACGGGGATGCTGGCTAACCGCATTGTGAGTGTTGTAGTGGAAGCTGAACCGCGTTTAGGACTTGTCTTTTGGCCACATGACCTACCTACCTCTCTATAGTACTAGCACTGTGTATTCAATTGAGTTTGGTGGTGGCGGGTAGGACTGACGGAAATTCTGTTTACTAGCGGGCCTCACCAGTTGCTACTGTCTGCATGGGGAAGATTTTTCATCTTTATTTTATCTGTGGGGTACATTGGTGTTGCATCCCTTTTTATCATCCGTCTACCTCGAAGTTAGTGTGGCTGGGAAGTTTTCCTTTTTCCCGATGTAATCTAAAAGCAAGTTTTGAGAGATCATGTGGGATAGTTGTCGGTACTGTTTTTTATTAGTTGATGACGTTATTGTATTGCCTATTAGTGTAAGGTGGTTACTCAATATTCTGTCTATTATGATTATTTGTGTGGTGATTAGGCCTATCATTTGGTTGATTATGGATTTTTTTGTCTCGTATGTTATGAATGATTTTTTGTAGCCTTGGCCAATTGCCAGTTAGATGTTCATATGGCTCATAGTTTAATCTGAATATGTTCCAATTTGGGTAGGATGTTGGTGTCTAGCCCGAGTTCTTGTAGACAGTTGTATATGCACACAAGATGATAAACTCTCACCTCAAATCTCGTTTCATTTTAAACAAATCTAGTGAATTTATGTTAACGAAGTGGGCGCCATTATCTATTCGAGAACTTGGAGATCATTCCACTGCAGTCTGCATACATAGATTTCATTTAAAGTTACATAGTATGCAGTAAATTATTAAGCCTAAAGTTTTTCCTTACGAGACATACCCTGTTAATTTTAACTTTGAGAAACTAATATCAAACAATAATAAAACACTGAAAAAATTCTACATAATATATGGTTATTCATATACTATATACGAGACGGAAAAGTTCGGCGTTCTGTGTTCACGCAAATTGAAAAATCAACATCGAAGATGACTGTGAGCCCTCGACCAAAAATAAAGAAAGAAAAGAAGATGACGATGTGATGTGACCAAACCAAAGGATAAAAGCATGGAGATTCGAGAAAGATCTTGGTGATATTGGAATTCTAAGTTGGTCGTTTGTAGGTCGCTGTCACGCAGACATCCGAAAAATGATGTCAAATTTTCGAAAGTTACTAGTCCACAGATGTACTACTACCACGGTTACTTGCTAAGCCGAACAATAGAGTCTCTAATCTAACCAACGATTAGACAATGCAATCCTTAGCAAATCAAGCTATATGTCGATAGAACGAGCTTTAGAACAGTCCTCTTATACGTGTACGACTCTTTTTATCAAATCCCTTATCCCTTGACACATGCCCCTAATGTGCGCATCGTCAATTTTCCACATGAACCCAAACAATCATAAGCCCGAAAGACTGAATCGCAACCACAAATCATCTTCTCTTCAAATATTTCTATGGGTTCAATTCTTTAAACACGTCAGCCGTGAAACCAATGGATCTGAAGCTCTGTGGTTGCTTATGGATCCTCACCATTGTTCCAGATGACAGTTAATGATATTTATAAGAAAAGAGTGAGAAGAAAATTGGAAGTTTTTGTAATCACTCATGTGAGTGGCTTGTAAGTTTTTTAAGAGCTATCTTACCTGTGATAGTTATAGGAAAATTTATAAAATATCACTAAGTCAGGTTTAATTCATGAAATACAACCTTTTTCACATTGTTATATAATGCCACCACGTTTATGTCTTAATTCACAAATGTCCTTTGTCCGATGATAAACAATAAAAACTACAAAAGATATAGAATATTAAATAAAAAAATTATGAAAATAAAACTTAATAAATGTCATAAAAAAGAATAATTTGAAATATACAATTGATATTTAAAAAATATTAAACATGTCACAGAACTTTCAAACAAATAAAAAAATATTACTTTCTTGGAAACTTCATTCTTCATGTCTAATTAAATATTTACACTTAGATGGATACCATAAAAGAGAATTTGGTGTCAATATATAAAAATTCTAATCTGATATGACATGAGATATTTGTGTATAATCTCAAATTAGAAATTTGACCATCACACAATGCATTAATTTTTTTTAATAGACCAAATTTCACTTTATCTTGTATATTTTTATTTAATATTTTAAAAAATAAGGATAATTTACTATCAATATGTTGACCCCATAAAATTATAATGTTATTATTTAACTATACTTGCATATATATTCGTGAAGAAGAAAGATTTAGAGTCAATGAAAGTAAAAAAGAAGAAAACAAAATTTTATTTACACTTAACAGTTTTGTCAATATTTATATATTAGGGAAAATTACATCGCCCACCCATGACGTTTGACCAAATTACACACCCCACCCACGTGGTTTCAAAAATTACTTTCCTCACCACGTGGTTTCAAAAATTACTTTCCCCACCCATGTGGTTACTTTTTTTTTTACATCCGACAACTTTTCTATTTTTTAGTGAAATTACATCCCCCACCCATGACGTTTGGCGAAATTACACACCCCACCCACGAGGTTTTAAAAATTACTTTGCCCACCCATGTGGTTTCCGTTATTTTACATCTAACAACTTTTCTAAAATTTGATCAACTTAAAAGATGGTTAAATGTTGTCCAAAATTGATGAAACTTTACATGGATGATGCTAAGGTATTATATTTTGGTCTAGCGTTAAATCCAAAGTTTTTTAAACTTATATGTGATTCGTAGGACCCAATGAAACATGTAACATGTGAACATGTTTTCATTGGGTCCCACAGGTCATATACGACCTTAAAAAACTTTGAATTTGGAATTGGACAAAAATATAACACCTTAGCGTCATTCAAGTAAAGTTTTATCAATTTTGGACAACATCTAAGCCTCATTTAAGTTGATTAAATATTAGAAAAGTTGTTGGATGTAAAATAGCGGAAACCACATGGGTAGGCAAAGTAATTTTTAAAACCTCGTGGGTGAGGTATGTAATTTTGCCAAACGTCATGGGTGGGGGATGTAATTTTCCCTTTTTTTTAACTTAAAAGATGCTCAAATGGTGTCCAAAGTTGATGTAACTTTACACGGACGAGGCTAACGTGTTATATTTTGGTTTGGCACGAATTCTAAAGTTTTTTAAGCTCATATGTGATCCGTGGGACCTAATAAAACATGTGATATGTGAACGTTTGTTTATTGGGTCATACATGTCACATATGAGCTTAAAAAACTTTAAATTTGACATTGGATCAATATATAACACTTTTAGCTTCGTCGTGTAAAGTTTCATCAACTTTGGACACCATTTAAGCATCTTTTAAGTTGAACATAAAATAGAAAAGTTGCTGGATGTAAAAAAGGAGAAACCACATGGGTGGGAAAAGTAATTTTTGAAACCACGTGGGTGGGGTGTGTAATTTCATCAAACGTCATGGGTGGGTGATATAATTTTCCCTATATATTAAATTATCTAAATTTGATTTCTCTTTATCATATTTAGTTACTTGCTTTTTTATTTCATGTTATTATTGTTGGTACTGTAATTTGCCCCCTAACCATGTTAAGGAAACTAATCATGTTTCCATCTTCCTAATCATATGTAATCCGTGAGCTGGACAAAAAGAGTCGGATCCTCCAGCCAAGGCCTCGATCTCGTGAAGACCAAGTCCTATCTTAACCGGCTAGATTCAACCGGATTAAGCCAGCTGAGACCCCGACCACACTCCATCACCACTTCAACCTCGCCACCACAAAAGTATTATGACCTAGCACGCACGTCTTTGACATCCTGCCCCGTCAATCACTTCGGACAACCTGTCATTACCAACTCGGACATCCATCTGGCACACCATTAACGTCGTGTCCTTTCCATGATTAAGGGGCTACCAAGCAAGGAGCAAAGCTTCGTCCCTAATAGAGCCATCCCGGGTGACGTCGACCCTATCCTACGTGGAGACAACCTACGTCATCAATCTAGACCAAAGATAGACAACAAGCCATGAAGGCGGGCCAGCCGCTTGTCTCATTCCCTAAAAATAACAATCAATGCCTCATTTATTTCCAAGCTCACACTTATACTCTTTTTTCTCACTGGTATTCCCCAATCTTACTAAGAACCTCTGTCAACCCCCCATGGAATAGATCATTCACGATCTAACTACATAAATCTTTGTGTCTCCCTCATTATCACTAACCATAACTCGCACAACTCATATTATTCCACCCCTTAAGAGTTAATCTAAACCCATAACCTAGATTACACTCTAACATTTTGGCGTCATCTGTGAGAATCTTCTCACCATCACTACAAAGCCTTCCATATGTACCACAAAGAAGAAAACCTTCAAATGACCACCTCGAGGTTGAAGATGAAATGCCCCAAAGGTTTATAGACCTAATTAAAAGGAAAATCATGGAATTATAAAGGCCAATGAGCCTTAATGAATTAATAACCATGAAAACTCCTAGCACACTTATATAAATAAATATACCAAGTCCATGAAGGTTATTAAACCTTATATAAACACATGAATATAAGTGGAGCATTATTAAAGGAGGAAATCAGCTTACAAGTTGATTTATCATGTTATACATTATTACATGAACAAAGAACACAAACATCTAAGGTAAAACATACCTTAAGAAGTCTTAATGACTTGTAGGTGAAAAATCACTTGAAACACAAGTGTATACACCTTAGGACAACTAAATACATGTGTTACACATATAACACATCAAACAAGTCTAAAATGTACAACATGTACAAAAAGGAACACCGATATCAAGAGTGAATCAAATAATGTTTTTTACTAGTCACTGAATATTAAAGTATACTAATCACTCAAAATACAAATTAACACACTTTAGGACAAACGAATCATGTTGGTAAAAAACTAACACATGATATAAGTCTAAGTGCACAACATATAAGTCATAATGCTACAAATAAAGCAAAAAGACAATTATGCCCCTAAAACTAAAAGTGTGGACGGCAAACTCATGGAATGGGTGCCACCTTGCAAAAATTGACTTAAAATATCTACTTAGAAGTGCCTAGTCATACATATAGTAGTCATAAATAAATATAGCAAATTAAAAAAAACATGAGGATCGTTAATATGACATTAACCAATCTATTTTTTAAAACATGATATTTTATTAACACGAATTATCTTTAGTAAATAATAACTAGTAACCTATATAATACACACACTCATAAGATGTTTAGTATATTTGCAAACTATAATATATACTCATAAGATATTTAGTATACTTGCAAACTATAATATATATTCGTAACCTATTGTATACGCTTGTAAATTATATAATGTACCCATAAACTATACAATATACTTGTAAACTATATAATATACACATAAAATATATAAATATGTTGTAAAACCCCAACTCTTAAAACTGGGATCATCTCATAAACCTCCAATTATATTCATTAACAACATAGCGGAAATTTCTACAACAGTTGGTGTTACCGCTGTTAGCCACCCATGTGACTAACTAGGCATACTTAATTCTCCAAGATCTAGCTACAGTCTGATGGACCCAAATATACCGAACATTAGTGTATACTAAATCTTAACCAAATATATATTCTCAGTACAAAGTATCTCATATCCTAATACATCATACTACAACTTATACCATCTACAGACGAGTGTACATGCACATCTAGTTTAACAAAAAGGAAAACCCGAAGAACGTCTACCCGCTCCTACTCTCAAGACGGTCATCTTCTGTTGTTTACCTGCAAAATAATATGGATGCCCCGAGGGGCTCAGCACCTTTGCTGGTACGGTTAACGTGTAGCCCCCAAGCTAACGGGACTACGCACGACTATTTTATCGTATACATGCGATTGATTATTTATACAACATTAATAAGAAGTACAATAAACGCAACACAATATATGAAGCAATTCATAACTCAAACACATTGAACGACTTAATAAGCGTTCCTTAAGTAAACGAGTTAGTTTTTAACTCCTTAAATTCTAGAAACATTTAGTTCTCATATTTCCTCTTATCTCAAATATATCAACCGTTCTATATTTAGAATTGGTTGTTCCTTAATTCATTGTTTATCTTTGTCGGGTCAAAAGTAACCCTAGCCAATGAGTTATCAGCTCCATTGGGTTAAATAAACAATATTTCTTAAATTTGGGATTTAGGTAGATCCCATCACACCATGTTAATAATGCCTCCCACCACACCATCTTCTTTTTACAAGATGTATTTATAACCGCCAGATCGGGTTTACCGAGTAAGAGAGGTCTTTCCCATCTCTTTGGCGTTCTTCTCTCAACTTATAACGTGGATTGCAGAGGGCGAGTATGGTTATTGTAGGTTTTCGGTTCACACGGAAGTTCCTATCTAGCTTACCTCACACGCTAACACTCAACCCTTAGCCCTAAGTCTCTAATTCCTAACTCGGTATTTTCCTAAACTTGGTATTTCAATCATTAGAGCGATACTTCACTCTGATACCACTTTTTGTAACACCGTACTGCTAATCCAATCATTAACTTCTAACCCGTCTCAATTACCAACTTCAAGCAACGGAAATCAAACTACCAACGGTGGGTATTACAATGCTGTTAGTCACCCATGTGACTAACAAGGTCAAATCTATTACAAACATTCAAATACAATATCGGTCTGATGGGTTTGTTATACCGAGTACTCTATACAAGTGTCACATTCCATTCCTTAATCAAACCTCAATCAAATACAAACTTCTATTCCATACAATGCAAATACAATATCCATCCAATATTATACCGAGTATCTACAATTCTCAAGTCTGCCGATAACAAATCGGGCTCACAATACAATATTTCAATAAGTACATCATTCCTAACCAACTACCCATGCTTATACAGCAACCCCGTCTTACACTCTCAGGTTGTGATCAGCTTCAATGTACCTGGAAAATAAAAACGGTGCCCCCTAGGGGCTCAACAAATTGCTGCATATGAAATTCGCATACCCCGCGTGCTAACGGGGGTACGCCGACTATTTTAATCGAGAACATGTGATTCATTTTAATTAAATCAACATGCAGAAAACATACATTATATATGTACATTAACACAACCAATGTCCAATATAGAATACAAACACTAAAACACAACAAGAGGTTAGTTTAATTCATCCTACACATAGGCCTCAAGGGTTTCTACCTCACTATGCCTTACTCAATTCCTCATTGTCTTACCCACTCTCTTGGGTTACTCCTACTCAACTCTCTTACTCTCAACCTCAAGCAAGTTATACAATACTCAAACTCAATTCTCTACTAAAACTCTATTTCTCAAGTCTTTCAAGTTTCAACTCAATGCTCAAATTCTCAATCAAATTCTCAAATCAAATACTCAATTCCAATACTCAAAGGTATCTTTTAAGTCATTACCCATGACCTCCGGGTAGAGTCATACACAAGACTCACCACCAGGCTTTCAAATTCAAACGGAGCTATACGCTTAGCTCCTCAAATACTCAAATGTCCGTTTCTCTACCGGAGTACTCAAATTCCCAACACTCCTCTCTCAGAGTTATAATGCAATCTCATGGATTAGCCTAGAAGTATCTCTCTCGATATCCTCTAATAGCTTAGGGAATTACCAATGTCTACTATTCTCAGATTTAAGGGTTTCCCCAACGTATTGAATACTCTCATGTTTGGGACATTGTTTATATTAGTCGGATCCTCTCATTGTGGGTCGACTATTTTTCTAAGGGGTTTGGTGATCCCTTGCCATTCTTTACTTCTCTCAAAGTTCATGTCTTTGAATTATCATCAATCCTCTAAATAGAGGTTCCTTATATACTTCCACTAATAATTGTTTTATGGATTATTCATTTCGGTTCTCTAACCGTTATCAGGAGTTTACTAGTCCCGTACACTCTCTCACATTCTAGTGAGTTTATGGGTTTGCGTTAGCGTTCCTTGGTTCGATAGTTTTAGTGTGTTACCACGTTTCCATTAATTCGCAACATGACTCTTTCTTCGAGTCACTTATCAAACAAGACTCAACTATGAGTCGAACTACAATACACATTCAACATTCAAGCACCTGATAAGCCCACAGACTTATCATATTTTATGCACTAGATTTAGGGTCATATTTATCTAAATAAGGTTATATATATGTTATTTGTGCTATATTATGTATTAAAGTGTTTTATTAGTTCAGTCTTATGTTTTATATGTTTTTATGCAAGGAATGATTTTCTAGGCAAAAGTTCAGTTGATGCCGGACTCAAAGCCGGGTTGATCCTGCACGGCATAAACACAGATCAGAAAAGAGGCTTTGCCGGACACAATGCCGGGTCAATTCCATCCGGCATAAGTGAAGAGTCACCACGGTTGACCAAGCGATAGCAGTTATTGACCGTTGGTGATTAGGCTGGTGCCGGGTATGATGCCGGGTATCTCCTACCCGGCATATGCGCTGTTTCACGCGGAATTGGCGGTTTTGACCGTTAACAATTGGGCACATTTTCCACATGTGTCGGCTACTCCTCATCTGGTACGACGCCCGGCAACAGACACAATTGAACCTTATAAATAGGCCGAAAGTCTACATCATTGGACACACTTCAACATCCCAAATCCACGCCATTCACTTCTATATTTCCGCTTCACTCAATTGTTGGTATCCAAAGAAGTCTACGGATCCATCCACGCAAGAGAAGAATAAGACCTTGTCGGGTTAAGGCTATAAACATCTCCTTCCCCCTCTTTGTATTCTCTTCTTGTAGTTGTGTGGATGGTGATGTAGAATTCTTTGTTAGGTTTTTGGTTAGGGAAGATTTCCTTGTAAAACTCATATGATCATTTATGGAATTTTCAAGTTTCTTAAGCCGAGTTCTAGTCTTCATGCAAAGGAATAAGTTAGCTACTTATTCGCTTATCTTTAAGTCCTATTTGAAGGCTTTCAAAGCAAGTGTAGGATAGATTAGGGTTTTGGTAATCTTTAACATTGTTCCTTGCACTTCAGCGGGAGCAAGACTTAGGTTAGGGGTTAATCTCCTATTTCCCCATATTCCGTTGTATTCGTGGCATTAGCTATGCATGATGCAAGGATGGATAATGAGTTCCTTATTCAGAACCGATTCTGGAAGTGTTATTTACGAAATGAACGGTGCCGGATGTAAGTTGTCCGGCACATTCAAGGCCATGATATGCCGGGTAGCGGAAGTCCGGCAGGAAACCCGTCACATTCATTTTGCGAGGACCAAATCCTCTTTGAGACTTGTCACCCTTGATCATGGTCATTGATACTCTTACATTGACATTCTCCCAAACGAAGTTAGTTTATTTAGTTTCTTAGTTTAGAATCAACTTTTTTCTTCCCCCTTATTTTAGAATAGATTATTACCAGGATTAGGACTAGTTTTCTATAAGTCCCTTGGTTCGATACTCTCGGTCATAATATATTTACACTATACTCCGACGGGTTTTATTTGCTACCCGTAGTAGAGTTGTAGGATTAGTTTATTATTTATTTTTTGTATATAGTTTACCCTAACAATTTTATTAGCAGCACCTCATCCACAATCACACATTTCATGAATTATACAAACTTCAATTCAAATACCAGTCCAACAAAGAACAATACATTACAAGCACAAGGAAGTGCAAACAATCTGATTGTGCATTATCTTGTTTAGTGATCACAAAGCACATAAACACACAATCAGAGTAACACCGTTAGCATACGGGGCGTGAGAAACATACCTTACACCATGGTTTAACTTACAGGGTCGCCTTATGTTCCTCGGTTTACACTTGGCCCACTGATAACGTTTCAAACATTTCCATTAATTTAAGGTTACTACGGTATGTAAAATAGTACTCCGTAATTAACCCCGTTATCCCATTATTCTTTAGTTTTGTTCGTGTGTTCTTAAACTCACAACTTCCTCATCCACTTCTCAATTGTAACACCCCATCCAACAACAACCACATAACAACAAACTGCAGCGGAAATTCAACTCATCACATTACTTATTCCAATGGTGTTACACGCCGTTAACCACCCACGTGGCTAACAAGGCTAATACAATACATACACAATTATATCGGTCTGATGGACTAGATTCCCGAGCAACTACCCAATACATTCCTCATTCCAATTCAACATTTATTATATACATACATTCCCACTGTACCGAGTATTTACAAACTGCTGCCGATACAATTTCGGTCTTACTACACCTACTGTATACATACACTTAAAAGTTTACCCATGTACAACGACTACCCGTCCTACTCTCGAACGGCTTCCAGCACTTCTGTACCTGAAATAGGAAAAAGAAGAGAAAGGGGTGGCCCCAAGGGGCTCAGCACCTTTGCTGGTATGGTAATCCCGCAGCCCGCATGCTACCGGGCCACGCACGACTAATTGTCGTCTTAGCATGCAGTTGATTATATTTAAATCATGCATACAAACCATAAACATACACACATATATTTCGCCTCAATGGGCTCAACCTATAACCAAACATCCACACTTAACCAACCATCCAATGGTTCCTTAAACCCTAGAGTGGCTCTCCTCTAAACGGAGCTACTTCCTTAACGAACGACGTGTACCCATCAATCGGGTTATCCTTAAACGCCTCTTGTCACAACTGGGATTCATTTCCATGATCCACACATTCCATATCATACATCATAACTCTTTTCTCACATAACAAAACATAGCAAACCTTTCTTGCTTCCATGTACCATGACCACATTGCATTCATTTAAACATCCAATATATATATATACCAAAGCATAGCAAGGGAATTTGCATAGCACCATAACATACATAACACCATATACATCGGTTCTCACAAGGAACCTTCCACCATAGTTAGTATACCATGTGAGCCTAGGGATTTTTACCAATCCCATGTTAAGCTCGTTACCATCCTCGTTACCGTCCGGTTATATAGAACGGTTAACTTATACCCAAGGTGTGTCGGATATATCCCAAGCACACCATAATAACATAACCATTAGTATGCCCCCGTGGCCCGACGTGAGTCAGTAATATAGCTTTGGTTAAGCTAAAGGGGAAAGTTGGAAACCCAATGGGAAGACAACCTTAACATACACAGAGGGTCGAACCTATAATGGCACGAACCCCCATCCTCACACGCGTGGCCGGAACAGACCGGACTCCTCACCCCCCATTAGTATACATACATCAAATATTAAGTGGTTAGAGATCCATTATGGAGCCTACCACATCCACAACCATACGGTATCATGACCGAGTTAAGCACACAAGGGAGGTTCACACACTTGCATACAACAACAATATCCAACTAACTCACACATAGCCGTGGTTAGCACGTTCCCAAGGTTTGGGCCGTCAACTCCGAATACCGATCACTCATGTGTTCCTAGTTTTAGTTAGCTAAGGTTTAACACATATTTGAGGTTAAACGGCATCGGATACCAAATTCGCCACATAAATGAATTACTATAAACTCATTACATGATTTAATCTTACAAGGTGGCAAACACTCAAGAAAACATATTGGCATACAAGCCGGTGTAATCCGTTAGGACACAGGTTGCAAGAAAACCATACCTGTCACCGGAGTCCACTTTACCACGTCCACTTATGTTCCTCGAGCAATTCTCGAACAACTGTTGACATCACATGTTCTTTTATTAACATTGGGGTAACATGTTTGTTTTAAAGTCTAATGCTTATAACTTTCCCCGTTTACTTGGTTAAATAACTTTACATTTTAACACGTTTTACTCTCGCATCTTAATACAACCTTTAGCCCACTTTATTGTCATTAAAACTCACCTAACATGTCCTTAACATCCTTATAACATCATTACCTACCAATCCCCATCATCTCATATCATTTCATAACCTTAAACCATGTTTTTGGTCCGACCGACCCACCGACCGACCCCAGCTGGGTCGGTCCATTACAGACCCCTTTTACTTCCTATAATCATGCCCGTCCGACCCACGTCCGACCCACCATTCTGGGTCGGTCCATGTGCGAACATTTTCCCTCCTTTGAAACTTGACCGACCGACCCATGTCCGACCCAACCTTCTGGGTCGGTCCATTACCGAACACTTCCCTAACATTTTACAGAGGCTCGACCGACCCACAAACTGGGTCGGCCCCTGGGTCGGTCGCCTCCTAAACTTACCCAAACTTTGTCAAATCTTCACCAAACTTCTCCTAAGACCTCTTAATGTGTTCTAACATCATTTGGCACTTCAAACACACCCTCAAGATATTCTTAAGCACTCACAAAACTATGTTTCCTAATTCCTTAAACCTTTACTTATATCTCCACAAAGTTCCTAACACTTACAATGTTTTCTCCTTATAATTTCTAGGTGGCATTTCACCTATCATAACTACTATCCCAAAACACTTTCTCCTCATCTTAACATCATCTCTTAAGCATCATTTTCTTACTAACTAAATCTCCTTTTTACATCATACCTAAACATCACTTGTTCCTTGAACATCAACATTACCTAACCCTTAAACAACTTCTTACACATTTCCCAAATTTGGCCATAGCTTCTCTAGTATATACCCACCTCCAAACACTTAGGTTTTTACCTTAATTCATCCAAAACACCTAAAATCCATCAAACACATTATACACCAACTATCACACATTTAAGCACTACATCACATATAGTGCATAACTTAAATTGCTTGGCACTTAGGCCCTTAAATGCATGGCTCTTAGGCCCTTAAATTGCATAAACCTTAAACACTGAATTTCCCACATAATAATGCCTTTGACCTGCAAATACACCCAACAATACATATTCCTTTAATAAACTCCTTGAGAGCATTTTTACTAGCTCATTTACCATTTGCTCTTTAGGTGATTTTAACAAGCATTATAAGCTTATTTCTCCTAAGGCATTAAACCACATTGAGATAGCATTTACCTCCTCCTTTCCATCCAAACTTCTTTCTTGTTTCCTTACAAACCGGTGGGGTACTTTTCCTTGCCAACCACTAAGCAATATACCAACATTGAAATGAGTATATAAGCTTTAAGCTTTATCTCATTGTAAACCCTAGTTACATATATTGTTTTAAGGCATTAAAATGATTGTTTTACCTTGGAATGAAAAGAGAGCTTGAATGAGTATCAAGAGAGGACTCCACCTAGTCCATGAAAGCTTGGAATGAAGCTAGAACAAGGCAATATAAGAGCACCATTAATGGTGAATTTTCGGACAACACCAAAAGTGAAGGAAATGAAGTTTTCTTTGGTTCTTCCTTACCTTGAAGCAAAGGAGAACAATAATATGTGGAAAGACAAGCTCAAGCTCCATCAATGGTGATTCTCCATGGCACCAAAATTGAGCTCTTGAAGATTTGAAAAGGTAGAAGTGTAGAGCTTGACCTAACTAAGACAAATATGGTCTTAGAATTTGATTTGGAGCATGGAGTTGGATTTGGCAAGGAAATGAAGATGGAGAAGAGAGGTACTATTGCAAACCGTGAGAGAATGAAGAAGAGAGGTTAGTGGTGGTGTTTGGAACCGTGGGAAATGAAGGAAAGGAAGGGAGAATGAAGATAGAACTTACTTTTGAAGATATTTATGTAAAGTAAGTTTCTTCTTTTACTTTCTTTTCCTTCCTTCCTTTAATCTATTTACATGGTGATGACTCACCTTACTAAAAACCGGCCCCCATAATATACTTAGGGGTAGTTTGGTCTTTGTTGACTCATTTAATTACTTATGACATTATATGTTTCAAACTAGTTATAAAATCACTATTCACCAATAACAAGGCACATAGAAGTGAAATTTTTGATTTCCCACTAATATGGCCACCCAAATGTGATACTATATAGTACACATGTTAATTAAAGAGTAATGATGGACATTTAGCCATTCAAAACTCATTTACAAGACAATTTTTCAAAAACGTGCTTTAAGACTTCTTAAAGCACATTTTGTGTTTTAACTTGTTTTCAAGCTTGGTTTTCTTTGGTAATTGATTTAATATGTTCATTAACATATAATTAGGCATAGGTATGACCATTAGGTCTTATACACATTTATCCCAAGCTTAGAGCACATTTTTGCTCTTATTGACCTTAAGGTATTTATTTGTGTTTTGTTTGGTTTCATTGTCTACCAAAGTTTCCTAAGGACTTAATTAGCCTTATAAAGTCATAATTAAACATTATCAAGTCTTGGTAGGCTCTTTGGGTCCTAACCAAGTTCACTCCAACCTTAGAGCATGTTTTTGCTCTGTGTCTTAGTGCTTTATTGCACTTTACTATGGTTTAAATGGTTCATTCATGTTCCTAAGGCACTTTTTAGCCTTTAAATACCATAGTTAAACATTTACACAACATACCAAGGTTTGGGGTATTTCAATCTACCCCCCTTAAAAGAACTTCGTCCTCGAAGTTCACATTTCCTCGCATCATTGGATTAGAATACGGGAATTACTTATAGCCACAAACTTCCATTACCAACCATCTTTCACATCCAACCTCGGACTTAATGGTCCGGGCAACATATCCACCTTATACATAAAATATCATATTCACATGGTAACCTCGGACTCAATGGTCCGGGTACCTTCATCACACTTGCACCCATACAATATCCCTCAGACTCTTAGGTCTGGGTGACATAACCACGTTTAGACTCATAGGTCTTGATAGCACAACACATTTAGACTCATAGGTCTTGATAGCACACACTTTAGGAGATCAAAGTCAAATAACCCTTATCACCCATACCAAACAACATGTCATAGCATGTATATCAAACAGAAATACCTTTTCCATCTCTCCATGGGTTCGAATCCCACTTTGAGTACATATACATTGTGATCCCGCAGAACCCGGTCGCGATGGACACTTTCTGGTCCCCGTTCCTTTGGGAGATCAAAACATTCACTTAATTTTTAACATATGTACTTCTCATGTCACCGGTCCGAAGACAAAGGCTCATACGTCCTCAGCTCGTGAGCAAGTACTACAAAAATATTCTTTACTAGGTTAAGTATATAAGAAGATCTTTATTCAAGATATTAATCGATTGTTTTTAAAACACCAATTGAAAATTCTTTTGAAAACACCACACAACTCCAAGTCCAGTTTATGCTCCTTGTATCTTTCTTAACATGGTTATTTGTAATCACTTATAGGGAGCTTCAAGAATCATCCAACACTGATGTGATCAGCATCAGTGTTGAACTATCTTTCCACCCCAATTTGTGTTCGGCTTCCCTTGATCTCATGATAATCAAGTTTCACCTCCCACTTCATTTTCAACCAACAATTAATTCAAGCATATCCCATTTTCTATCTTTGAATCTCTCTAGTCATAATCATTACATCTCCAAGGGATAGAACTCCGTCTATCAATCATCACCCAAATCCAACTTAATTCAAGTTACCTAGGGAATTTAATTCTCACTAGGTTCTATGTCGGTCTTTACCCCTCATAAATCACAACATTGTATATATATACATATTTTTTATCAAAATACAATACATGGTTTGTACTTATTCACCGTCGGGGTTTTAGTTCCCCGGGAGTTTCTTTACTCCCTTCCACTTGTACTAACACACTTCCCACAATGGTATTCGCATCTTCTGTGCGCAATTACCACAATTTACCCACAAATAAATGCGTATGTTTATATAACACACGCGCCAACCATCATAACAATCATTTTGTGCTATGCACACCTAGTTCGCGTACACTTGTACGGTAAAACACACTAAGTGGTTTTGCGCTCTACCCCCCCTTAAAAGGGATTACGCCCACGTAATCAATCACTAAACCTTGGTTTAAAATGTTCTGCCGTCGTGAAGTGTTTTAACTTCCACGCGGTCCATTACACAATGGATTCTGATTAGAGGATCTTAACCATATTGGCGGTTTAGTCCCTAAACCAAGAATTCGCCTTGGAGTTGTAACTCATAACCGGTTTCGGTCCTGGCCTGTGAGGCTTTTAGGAGCTGACAACTAGCCATCCATTCATATTCACAATATTATCCGGTACCTGACGCATGGGCTCACTGGCCTCTGTTGCGCAACCCTGATAATTATAGAGCTGGTTTGCCCCATTCGTTACTGTTAATGTATTGTACATCTCCAATGTATTACCATTATCGAGGTAACAATGGTTTCTCAACCGACGCATGGTATCTTTTACCCTGAGCGAATTCGGTGAGTTTCACGATTTTCCCATCCACTTCTCCTATAGCTTACCGCGTAAACTACTATGTAATTCACAATGATTGACTTACTTTTACCGACTTACTGTCGGTTGAGATTGAGCTACTACCTAATGTGTAGTGCTCTCTCAGTTATTTACACCTGGGGTATATCTCATACCGACCTTTGGTATTTAGTGTTACTGTAGTTATTTACTGTTAATCATGTCTCCACCTTTGGTTTTGTACATGTATTCTTTCATTGGTGCGGCCTTGCATTTCCTATGCAACCGCCATTATAACATTATTCTTCCACCATTACCATGCTTCGGATTCCTAGCTATCCCACTCGATCATTACTGTGCAGAGCAATACCAAAACACTCAGTCATACAGAGTGCAGAGGCGTAAACCCCTGACAGCAACTCTCTTATGCGATTGCGATAGGAATTTTCACTGAAATCCTTATCATTTAACAATACTCACACAACGGTCGCTTATTGCGCACCGTGTCCTTACTCATTATATAGCATCAACTTATACTGTATCCGCTATTATATTAGCTTCTGCTATTAAGCTAGGTTTATCTGGCCACTTATTTGGCTGATTTTTTTGAATATATTACTATCTTTCCCTTGAGCGTTGTTCGTTACACATTTAGCTTCACACACCTATGGTGATTGCTATCAACTTATCACTTCCTGCGTACACAACTGATACGAGCACTTCCTTTCGTGTTATTTTATTTAAATCACCCTGGGGTAATAACAACGTGGTCCATCCTCCACATATCTCTTGAACTTGATTCACATAACTACCGCTCCTGCGGTGTCACAATGTCGAGAGGTATCCCCACTCTTAATGCAGTGGTTCGTTTACCACTCTATTCGCTTATACAACCTAAACTTCTACCATCCATCGAATTTATATAACATATCTTACTTATGGCTTATAAGCCTTATTTGCCTTGAGCTGGGCTCATTATAGGCCGTCCACCCATATGTACTTCTCTGTACAACATTACATATTTAGAGGTTGTAGTGGGCTCCATGACAAGGTCGTTACATTCCGTTTCCTTTCATGGGATGTCCCTTAGGTTTGTCAGTCCGTCTCCTGACAACTTATGTCTAAACTGGGTGTTAATTTCAACCCTTGTGTTTCTGTCATGTCATTTTGTTCAACATTTGTTGATGCGCACACCCTTCGAGGATTTCTCCTGGGTGTCGTTACGTTATGCCTTACATTTGTTTCACACTTTTTGGTACATTCAGTTATTATCTTCTTCTGTAAAGATCAACATTTCCAGACAGCGTAGGTACTGATTCTGGGAGTTTCATCCCGTTCATTGCACATTAATGTGTCCACATTAGGCATCTGCCTTGCCCTGCTTTTCAGCTATCATGTTTATCCCTGGGGATCCTTAAGTCACATAAGCTGTCTTTATTAACAGTCAGTGCAGTTTGCACTTCCTGACTCTTAAAACATTTCCTTGAAAGGAATTCACTAATTCCTTTAGCCTCGTTAACTTAACTGAGTTCCTTTACTTCAAGCATTCCTTGTATCCTGTTGATTTATACTGCTGACCGTAGACGGAGTCGACTACTTCCCGTGCTTCGGACTCTACTGGAGTACATATATGGGGTATCATACTGATACATTACTACTTACCCAACTAACCTATAAGTAGGTCTGTCAGGTCCACATGCTCCTATCGGAGTGCGGTCGTCCCACAACACAGTTGGTACACTTGTAGTGTCCGTCCCACGCCTAGGTGAAGTATTCTGTTGTCAACTCCCTTATATTGTCCCGTGACAATATTCATTCCCTGCTTCCCGAACTTAATCGAGGGAAAGTTTATCCATTGTTGTATCCTTGTCAATTGCTCTTGGTTTCACTGGTTTGGTTTAAAGAAGGTTGGAAAGAAGTGTTGGTTTGAAAGAAAATCTGGTTTGAAAAGAAAAGGGTTTGTGAAGATTAGGTTTGAAAGAAAAATTTCCATGGTTTCACAACATCTTCTTACCTTAACTAAGTCTAGCTTCTTGCTGACTGGTGTACTCCAATTACAGAGGTTAGGCTAACAGGCCCTTCCACTGTTATGACGATCACATTTAACTCCATGATACTTTTCCAAGTACCTGTAGTGGTTATGAATTTCCCGAACAGCCCTGTTATAGCAGCACTTGCTATGGCAAGTGCGCCATGCTAACTGGCTATCGGTTTGACACATACCGGTTGTGGTATTGTTTTGACACATATTGTCATCAGCGGCCTTGTTGGCCCTCACTGATGTTACTCTACTACTGCCTTATATACTCTCTACTGCCTTGAGCAACTTCCACTGTTTTCACATGATAATCATAGCTAGGGTGTTTCCCTTTCTGGGAGACCCCGTTCTCATAGTATTGTATTCACTTTGTAGTCCGTTCCACGTATTTGGGCACTACGTTGTAGTTCCCTGACGGTTGGTACACCGTTGGTGTTCATTTATCAACTGTGGTCCCATAGACATTCGTCTCGGGTTTTATCAATCCACTTCTTGCTTGTTGCACGGTAGGTGCGTTGCAAGCTGGTTATGCTCGACTGCTTGGCATGTCGACCCAGGTTGCTGGAAATTCTATTCCTCTATACACAAAATCCTTCATTCATTGTTATGAAATGCGGTTAACATTGTTCAGATGGAGACCGTCTCCGGGATTCCCAGCTTTCGGGATCTACCGTATGACAGGTTCTTCGTACCCTAAAGGTATTTAATAACAGCCAGATCGGGTATTCCCGAGTATGAGAGTGGACTTCCATCTCTCTGGCGTTCTTTCCCAAGTTATAAAACAGGGTTTGTGGAGGGTGGGATGGATATAGTAGGTTTCCAGTATTCACTGGTAGTTCCTTACTAGCGTATCTCTCACGCTATCACTCAACCCTTAACCCAAAGTACTTAAATCCTAACTCGGTACTTCCTAAGCTCGGTAATTCAGTCATCAGAGCGATACTTCGCTCTGATACCACTTTTTGTAACACCCCATCCAACAACAACCACATAACAACAAACTGCAGCGGAAATTCAACTCATCACATTACTTATTCCAATGGTGTTACACGCCGTTAACCACCCACGTGGCTAACAAGGCTAATACAATACATACACAATTATATCGGTCTGATGGACTAGATTCCCGAGCAACTACCAATACATTCCTCATTCCAATTCAACATTTATTATACACATACATTCCCACTGTACCGAGTATTTACAAACTGCTGCCGATAACAATTTCGGTCTTACTACACCTACTGTATACATACACTTAAAAGTTTACCCATGTACAACGACTACCCGTCCTACTCTCGAACGGCTTCCAGCACTTCTGTACCTGAAATAGGAAAAAGAAAGAAAGGGGTGGCCCCAAGGGCTCAGCACCTTTGCTGGTATGGTAATCCCGCAGCCCGCATGCTACCGGGCCACGCACGACTAATTGTCGTCTTAGCATGCAGTTGATTATATTTAAATCATGCATACAAACCATAAACATACCACATAATAATATTTCGCCTCAATGGGCTCAACCTATAACCATAACATCCACACTTAACCAACCATCCAATGATTCCTTAAACCCTAGAGTGGCTCTCCTCTAAACGGAGCTACTTCCTTAACGAACGACGTGTACCCATCAATCGGGTTATCCTTAAACGCCTCTTGTCACAACTGGGATTCATTTCCATGATCCACACATTCCATATCATACATCATAACTCTTTTCTCACATAACAAAACATAGCAAACCTTTCTTGCTTCCATGTACACATGACCACATTGCATTCATTTAAAACATCCAATATAATATATTTATACCAAAGCATAGCAAGGGAATTTGCATAGCACCATAACATTACATAACACCATATACATCGGTTCTCACAAGGAACCTTCCACCATAGTTAGTATACCATGTGAGCCTAGGGATTTTTACCAATCCCATGTTAAGCTCGTTACCATCCTCGTTACCGTCCGGTTATATAGAACGGTTAACTTATACCCAAGGTGTGTCGGATATAGTAATCCCAAGCACACCATAATAACATAACCATTAGTATGCCCCCGTGGCCCGACGTGAGTCAGTAATATAGCTTTGGTTAAGCTAAAGGGGAAAGTTGGAAACCCAATGGAAGACAACCTTAACATACACAGAGGGTCGAACCTATAATGGCACGAACCCCCATCCTCACACGCGTGGCCGGAACAGACCGGACTCCTCACCCCCCATTAGTATACATACATCAAATATTAAGTGGTTAGAGATCCATTATGGAGCCTACCACATCCACAACCATACGGTATCATGACCGAGTTAAGCACACAAGGGAGGTTCACACACTTGCATACAACAACAATATCCAACTAACTCACACATAGCCGTGGTTAGCACGTTCCCAAGGTTTGGGCCGTCAACTCCGAATACCGATCACTCATGTGTTCCTAGTTTTAGTTAGCTAAGGTTTAACACATATTTGAGGTTAAACGGCATCGGATACCAAATTCGCCACATAAATGAATTACTATAAACTCATTACATGATTTAATCTTACAAGGTGGCAAACACTCAAGAAAACATATTGGCATACAAGCCGGTGTAATCCGTTAGGACACAGGTTGCAAGAAAACCATACCTGTCACCGGAGTCCACTTTACCACGTCCACTTATGTTCCTCGAGCAATTCTCGAACAACTGTTGACATCACATGTTCTTTTATTAACATTGGGGTAACATGTTTGTTTTAAAGTCTAATGCTTATAACTTTCCCCTTTACTTGGTTAAATAACTTTACATTTTTAACACGTTTTACTCTCGCATCTTAATACAACCTTTAGCCCACTTTATTGTCATTAAAACTCACCTAACATGTCCTTAACATCCTTATAACATCATTACCTACCAATCCCCATCATCTCATATCATTTCATAACCTTAAACCATGTTTTTGGTCCGACCGACCCCCCCGACCCACATCTGGGTCGGTCCATTACAGACCCCTTTTACTTCTTCCTATAATCATGCCCGTCCGACCCACGTCCGACCCACCATTCTGGGTCGGTCCATGTGCGAACATTTTCCCTCCTTTGAAACTTGACCGACCGACCCATGTCCGACCCAACCTTCTGGGTCGGTCCATTACCGAACACTTCCCTAACATTTTACAGAGGCTCGACCGACCCACAAACTGGGTCGGCCCCTGGGTCGGTCGCCTCCTAAATTTACCCAAACTTTGTCAAATCTTCACCAAACTTCTCCTAAGACCTCTTAATGTGTTCTAACATCATTTGGCACTTCAAACACACCCTCAAGATATTCTTAAGCACTCACAAAACTATGTTTCCTAATTCCTTAAACCTTTACTTATATCTCCACAAAGTTCCTAACACTTACAATGTTTTCTCCTTATAATTTCTAGGTGGCATTTCACCTATCATAACTACTATCCCAAAACACTTTCTCCTCATCTTAACATCATCTCTTAAGCATCATTTTCTTACTAACTAAATCTCCTTTTTACATCATACCTAAACATCACTTGTTCCTTGAACATCAACATTACCTAAACCTTAAACAACTTCTTACACATTTCCCAAATTTGGCCATAGCTTCTCTAGTATATACCCACATCCAAACACTTAGGTTTTTACCTTAATTCATCCAAGAACACCTAAAATCCATCAAACACATTTATACACAACTTCACACATAAGCACTACATCACAATATAGTGCATAACTTAAATTGCTTGGCACTTAGGCCCTTAAATGCATGGCTCTTAGGCCCTTAAATTGCATAAACCTTAAACACTGAATTTCCCACATAATAATGCCTTTGACCTGCAAATACACCCAACAATACATATTCCTTTAATAAACCCTTGAGAGCATTTTACTAGCTCATTTACCATTTGCTCTTTAGGTGATTTTAACAAGCATTATAAGCTTATTTCTCCTAAGGCATTAAACCACATTGAGATAGTTTACCTCCTTTCCATCCAACTTCTTTCTTGTTTCCTTACAAACCGGTGGGCTTGATTCCTTGCCAACCACTAAGCAATATACCAACATTGAAATGAGTATATAAGCTTTAAGCTTTATCTCATTGTAAACCCTAGTTACATATATTGTTTAAGGCATTAAAATGATTGTTTTACCTTGGAATGAAAGAGAGCTTGAATAGTATCAAGAGAGGACTCCACCTAGTCCATGAAAGCTTGGAATGAAGCTAGAACAAGGCAATATAAGACACCATTAATGGTGAATTTTCGGACAACACCAAATGAAGGAAATGAAGTTTTCTTTGGTTCTTCTTCCTTGAAGCAAAGGAGAACAATAATATGTGGAAAGACAAGCTCAAGCTCCATCAATGGTGATTCTCCATGGCACCAAAATTGAGCTCTTGAAGATTTGAAAAGGTAGAAGTGTAGAGCTTGACCTAACTAAGACAAATATGGTCTTAGAATTTGATTTGGAGCATGGAGTTGGATTTGGCAAGGAAATGAAGATGGAGAGAGGTACTATTGCAAACCGTGAGAGAATGAAGAAGAGAGGTTAGTGGTGGTGTTTGGAACCGTGGGAAAAGAAGGAAAGGAAGGGAGAATGAAGATAGAACTTACTTTTGAAGATATTTATGTGTAAAGTAAGTTTCTTCTTTTACTTTCTTTTCCTTCCTTCCTTTAATCTATTTACATGGTGATGACTCACCTTACTAAAAACCGGCCCCCATAATATACTTAGGGGTAGTTTGGTCTTTGTTGACTCATTTAATTACTTATGACATTATATGTTACAAACTAGTTATAAAAATCACTATTCACAAATAACAAGGCACATAGAAGTGAAATTTTTGATTTCCCACTAATATGGCCACCCAAATGTGATACTATATAGTACACATGTTAATTAAAGAGTAATGATGGACATTTAGCCATTCAAAACTCATTTACAAGACAATTTTTCAAAAACGTGCTTTAAGACTTCTTAAAGCACATTTTGTGTTTTAACTTGTTTTCAAGCTTGGTTTTCTTTGGTAATTGATTTAATATGTTCATTAACATATAATTAAGGCATAGGTATGACCATTAGGCCTTATACACATTTATCTCAACTTAGAGCACATTTTTGCTCTTATTGACCTTAAGGTATTTATTTGTGTTTTGTTTGGTTTCATTGTCTACCAAAGTTTCCTAAGGACTTAATTAGCCTTATAAAGTCATAATTAAACATTATCAAGTCTTGGTAGGCTCTTTGGGTCCTAACCAAGTTCACTCATAGCTTAGAGCATGTTTTTGCCCGTACTGTGTCTTAGTGCTTTACTGCACTTTACTATGGTTTAAATGGTTCATTCATGTTTCTAAGGCACTTTTAGCCTTTAAATACCATAGCTTAACATTTACACAACATACCAAGGTTTGGGGTATTTCATCAATATTGTTTAAGCTTCTTAGGACATTTATATGTCACTAAAAAACTCCTAAACAACATCTAAAACCAATATCAATCAAACCTCCACCTTTCAAAGCCTTAAAATACTCACGGTACATTTCTGGGGGTGGTCCGGGACTTGGTCCTTACCCTAAGTCCCGGACCAAGCAAGGACTCAACTTTCGGCTAAAAAAATGGGTGGTCCGGGACCTTACTTGGGGACTAAGTCCCGGACCAAGTGCAGGGTGTAGTCTCGGCCTTATTTTGAGGGTGGTCCGGGACTTTGTCCAAGGACCAAGTCCCGGACCCTGCTAAAACCTGTTACTAAGGTAAAATTTCAACTCAATTCAACCCTTAATCCACACTCAATCTTTCCCTAATCTTTCTCCATGTTTCCTACATATTTAAACACCTTAAAACATGCTCTAAACCTCTTCAAATCGTTGATTTAATCCTTGCTCAACTTCTTGCTCAAATTCAATAAGTTTCCATTCCCACTTTTACATTTTGCACACTTGTGCATTTCTAGCTTCTTCTTGATAGTTTCTACCTCCTTCAAACCTTACCAAATCTCTTGACCATTCTAATTCATTCCTAGACCAATGCACTTCTAAAACCCACATTCACTCCTTGTTTCACAAGTTATAAACACTAACTCTTTTTTTCAGAAATTCCAAGTTACCAAACATCAATATGCTATAGAGTTTACACACTCTCATACCCATTCTCCATCTATCATTTCAAGGTTATTCATCCAATCAACTCAACCCCATAAACAACTAAGTCCAATTCATAAAGTCACTTAAACACTTATTTTCTACCAAAATTTCGCCATAACTTCCCCATAAACCTAACACCTCCAAACTCTTCATTTCTCACCTAAATCAATCCTAAACTAGCCACACCCATAAAAGGTCCTACCCACACATCATTCATTCGAAATCCACAAGTCACAATATAAGCTCAATTTCCAAAACACTTGGCTCCAAGACCCTCAATTCAAATAACAGTTTACCATTGCACAAACATAACCACAATTCTCTCTCAATTCTACTAACACACTCCAACTCAAAATTTTGGTTCAGATTTTATTTCATCTTTTACTTCCCAACCCAAAATCCTAAAACATTTAGGATAGCTATCACGGTAGTTGGCTTACCTTTTATTCTCAAGTTCTCATTTCTTCTTCTTTTCTCTTTCTCCCTTCCTCTAGCTTGAAAATCGGCCATGGCCATGGAGTTGACCAACTCCAATTCGGTACCCCCATAGAAGATGACACCAAACAAGGCACTTAGGTCATTAATGGCTCTAGATTACAAAAGGGGTGTTTAAAAGCTCAAGATTTAGGGATTTACCTTTGGAACCCTAGAATCGATTTTGCCATGAATCAAAAGAGGAGCTCCACTCCACCATTGGAGGCTTGGAGAGCAGTTAAAGCAAGGAAATAACAAGGCATTAGGAGGGGGCAAAATCAGCCATACCAAAAGATAGAGAAAAATGAGTTTTTCTTGGAGATTTTTTTACCTTGAATGAAATAGGAGACTCCAAGCTTCAAGTTGATGCCATTTCCTCTTCAAATGGGCTAAACCCATGGAGATGAAGTTCATAATTTTTAGATTTTGAAAAGAGAGAAATGTAGAGCTTGATGAGAGGAAGAAGAATATGTAGTTAGTTTTTCATTTGGAGCTCTAATGGAGCCTAAGCAAGCAAGGAAAGCTTGAGTAGCCATGGGAGGCTGCTTGGATTCGCAAGGAAGGAGACGAAGTGGGGAGGATACAGCAGAGAGAGGAGGAGGGCTCAGCTGGTAAGGAAAAGAAATGAAGAGAGAGATAGGGAGAGAGAGAGAAAGGTAAGGTGCTTTATGCACCTTTTGCTTTTTACTTTATTTACTTTTGCTTTTTGACTTATCAACTAATAAGTTAGTCAAGTGTGAGAGGGAGAGTGTTATACACTCATCAAAACCGGCCCCATTAATAAAATAAGATGGGGGCGTTTTTCATCTTTTACAGAAAACACTCAATTTACCCGGTTTTAGCACTATTCACTAACCGGGACCGTTTTCCGGATTTTCCTCGTTTCTTTAATTTTAATGGTTCTTAAGATTCCATTAATGCTTAATTATAGTTATTTGATTGACTATAATTTTTACGGGTTCATTTGACCACTCAAAGTCACGTTTCGGGTTTTCTCGAAAAACATGCGCTAAAGCTTTATTAGCGTTTTAATTCATTTTATGGATCCATTTTCTTTAGGAATTGTTCCCGTGTATTTATTAGGAATTATTAAGCCTTGTAAATCCATCTAAGACCCTTGTCAAGGTCGTATTCCTCCTATGGTCACATAACGCTCATTTTATCGTTTTTGGCTTTTTAAGCATTTTCTCTTTTCTTTTGATTTACTTTCTTTACCAAAATTCTTTAGGCACTAATAGGCCCTCAAATATCATATTAGAGTAATTTAATCACCCTAATTAAGTTAGGGGTATTTCAATATAAACAAATAGCACATAAGCTGAGGGACACCTCGTTAGCAAACAAGCTACAAGAAAACCATATCGTTCACCGTTGACGTCAGTTGTCTATTCTCCTCGGGAGTTCCTCGTACTCAAACCCTAAAACATTCATCGAATTGGGCGGTTAATTCCTTGTAATTAACCTAGCTTATTTACTCACTAAGGATTTCCGACTAACAACATCTAAGTAATTGTAGTTTAAACTAAACCCCTTAAGTTGTTTACTTCTCATTATTCCCCACACTTGTTCACACCCTTAAAGACCATAAAATGTCACCAAACAACCCTTAACAATCATATATAACATTACCTAACGAGACCCCTTCATTTACATTCTAAAACCAACCTTTTATGTACAAATTGAGCTGGTCCGGGACATGGTCCCGGACCAATGTTTCTGATGCATTCTCGGCCATATTTTTGGGGTGGTCTGGGTCTTTGTACCTGGCCTAGGTCCCGGACCACCTCTGATGTAGATTTTTGGCAGGTTTTTAGTGCTGGTCCGGGACTTTATCCAAGGACCAAGTCCCGGACCATGCATTAAACTGTTAAATTTTACAGTTTTGAACTTCGTTCTCCACTTGTTCTTTTGCCCAATCTTCTTCTTATCTCTCCACATGTATCCCAACATGTTATAACACCATTTAGACACCTTAAACCCTCTCTTCATTGGGTTACAACTCCATTACATTTCCACCCAAATTTTAATTTATTCACACTTAAAACCTTGACCATTCTTGCATTTTCTCCTTATAACACATTTCTAACCTCATCTCAAGTGGTACTACTTACCAATCCTTTTCACAACTCTTTCTAGAGTGTGTTAACCACAATTCTTCAATTCTAACTTCATAACTCATTGTTTACCACATAGTTGTACTAGGCTTAGTCATATTGCATTTCCATGCACAATTTCCTTTCCTTTACACTTTCTACTCATCCTTTTCAAGCTTGCACATACCTAGGCATTACTAGTCATCCTCTTAACACCCTACACCTTTTCTCATTCATCTTGACCATGCTAAATCCTTCTTAGACAACTTTCATCTCCATCACCCAAATCCACTTATTACCATCAAGGTTATACAAACTAGATCATACATAAATCAACAAGGCATTATACATCATTTCCTACAGATTTTTGCACAAGTCTTAACATTCCTCATACCATAATTTTGGTGTGTTTAATACACCCACCTAACCTCTAATTCCTCATAGACAAATCTAGGTCATTCTAATCCTCAAGAACACCTTTGTTAACTCATTTCCACTCAAATTTCCTTTAATGACTCCTATTAAATCCTAGGTCATATTAATTCACAACAACCACTAAAAACACTTGATTTCTACTAAAATTTTGCCATAGCTTCTCTAGTATATTATCATGCCCATATGCATAGTTTTTCTCCTCTAATCAACACAAGCTAACTAAATCCTTAGTGGATGTTCTCAAGACACCAATTGCACTCAAATACATCAATTCACAATACATTGCATTAATCTTAAATTGCATAGCACTATGGCTCTTAAATGACATGGCTCTTAGGCCCTTAAATAACATGGCTCTTAGGCCCTTAAATGACATGAATTTAAACACTGAATTTCCCACATTTAGAGCTTTCAACCTGCATTTACACAACACTCCATCTCATAGCAATTATAAATACTCTTATAATCCATCTTATGCTTATCTTACTAACTCATTTTCCATTGGCTCCTTAGTCACAAGTTCACAAGTTCTTAAGCTTGTTCATATTTTTTTCCTAGGTTATATAAACCATATTGTAATGTAAGCTCTAGGCTACGTTTGGTGTCTATATAAACACCATTTCCTTAAGGCAAGCAATTTACCTTATGTTTCAAGCCTTTCTCTCATTCTCTTCCTCTTGGTTTTCTTGATTGGAAATCGGCCAAGGAGGTTCATCTCTTGCTAAACTTCTAACCAACATTAAAATAGGTATAATGAGTACTAAGTAATATACCTAGACTCATGAAATCATCCTTAGGTTACAAAGGATTGCTTAGCGCATTAAAATGGGTGTTTACCTTAGGAATTTGGAATGGACTTTGATAGAGAATCAAGGCAAGACCTCCTCTAGTCTTTTGAAGAATGAATCAAGGCTAGAACAAGGAGTAAAACAAGGCATCCTAAGAGGCAATTTTTGGTATTAATGAAAATGGAAGGAAACTTGATTTTTCTTAAGATTTTTCTTACCTTAAACCAAAGAGAGCGTATACTAGCTCTTGAAACTGAATTTTCCTCTTCAAATGGAGCTCCTACAATGGAGTCCAACTTATGGTTTTGGAATTTTGAAAAGAGCACTTTGAAGCCCTTGACTTAACTAAGAGAAATATGTGGTTTATTTTAGATTTGGAGCTTTGTAATGGATTTGGCAAGCAAGGCAAGGTTTATAACCATGAAGGCTAGAGCTTTGCACAAGGAAGAAGAGAGAATGAAGGTGGTGGCCGGTTGGAAGAAGAAAGGAATGAGAGGAGAAAGGAAATCAAATGGGATATTTTCTTTACTTATGCAAAAAGTAAGTGAATAGTCAATTTCCTCCCCTCCCTCTTTTTCTACAAGTTATGAATGAGTTATGTGGTGACTCACCCTTAGTCAACAGCGCCTCCTTGATATTTATGGCTAGTTTGACCATTGACCACTTAAGGAAGTCATTTGACTTATTTGGGGCACTATTTGGGTACTATTCATAATTAGTGCACAAACTTGTGAAATTTTTTATTTCTCATTGATTTAGGCTTCGTAATGTGATACTAAATAGTACACATGTTGATTAAGGTATAATCTTGGTCATTTAGCCACTCAAAACTCATTTCTAAGACAATTTCTCAAAAAGGTGCTTTAAGGAGTCTTAAAGCACATTTTGTGTTTTAACTTGTTTTTGAGCTTGGTTTTCTTTGGTAATTGATTTAACATGTTCTTTATCATGTTAATAAGGTCTAGGAATGACCTTTGGATCATAACCAAGGTTACACAAAGTCTAGAGCAAGTATTTGCTTAAATTGTCTTTTTGGTGTTTTCTTGTGTTTCCTATGGTTTAAATTGTCTACCAATATTTATAAGGCATGTTTTAGCCTTATTACATCATAAATTTATGTTTAATTACCATATTTAGGTTTGGGGTATTTCATATGTATTTTGAAATTTAAGGGTATTTCACTAAGGTAAAGCATTTAAACAAGTTCATGATTCAACAATGGAGTTTTTAGGGATTTTGAGGCAAAATCCCCATCCCAAGGTACAATAAGACTACACAAAAATTAGAGCAAAAATGTGAGTAAAGGAGAAGAGTTAGCCATGGAGATTGAGAAGAGATTTAATGAAGGTGAGCTTCTCTTCCTTTTCTTCCACTTCTTCCCCCTTTTCTCTTTTCTCCTCTTCATTCCCTCTTATGTGTTGGTCGCCTGTGTTGAGTCGAATCATTTCCCCTCCCTTTCTTCCCTTTTTTCTTCTTTTATTTCCCCTTGGTCTGTTGCAGGTTTGGGTCATATTGGGTGGACGTCTAAGGAGAGAGTAAGTGTTCGTGCGAGCTTGTTTTTGTCCAGGCAACACACAACCTGTGAGATGTTCGGACTAGTTAGTTGGACACAAGTCCAGACACGATGTCCAGGTGAGAACATTGTGGCTGTAACACCCCTAATCCTAAACCTGTAATAATAGCGCAAGTCATAGCATAACAGAATATAATTCACAGCAAAAAATAAAACTATCTAACGTTGGTGTTACATGCCGTTACTCACCCATGTGAGTAACAAGGCAACCTTACTCCATCCATCAACTTCAACTCCTCACCGCTGTGATGAATAGATACTGAGCACTCTTAATATTACAAACCGAATCCAAACTGAGCAACTAAACCAAATACAACAAACTCCATAATACAGTACATAATAAAACTAAATTGTTTATTGAAAACCCATCAGCTACCCTGTGCCCCGCACTCCGGCTTGTGTCTTCAATCAGTAACCTGAAATGTTTTGCCCATTGAAGGGCTCAGCAAACGATATGCTGGTATGCTAAATGTAGTCCTAAATCATTTGGATTCCTTAAGTCGTTTAGCCATCTTGACATTAGATTCATTACATGTTATACCGGTTTACAATAATGATAACAATAACAACTATAAATGTTAAATAAACACATAACAGTTCACAATAATATTATCACACATTCAACAACCAATAAATAACAATAACCAAACAAGGTACGCATATTAAATCAGCTGTACTTGTTAGTTGGTCACATGACCCTTATCCTTTTAAACCAACCACTTAAACTTTCCAATTAAATTCCACCTCAGGCGTCATGTTAGGACAACCCTTAGTAACTTAATAATGGACAGTAGTCCCCTGGGTTCCAAAGGAACCGTTGCCAGCTGACCTTATTGCCCTGGATAATTTATTTACCTGAAAGGCGACCGATCCGGTCGAAACGTGTGCACCAACAGTAGTGCCCTCTGCCATCATAGAATGTGGATAATGGATTCCCTTGAGAGACTCTTGATACAGTCCCTCGTAGTGATCACGATGCGCAACCAGAAAGTCGAAACAGTCTGGATTCCTCTCTTTATAAGTTAGCCCTTTAGTCAGTGATATAAATATCCAACCCTTGAGTTAAGACTATAACAGTTGACCGTCAGTTAGGTTCATGTAACACCTAAAGGTCACCTAGTCTTGTTTGAGTTTAGATGTATAAACTTCCAGTCATAAGACGTTCGCGTAAAATAAAACGCAGTGCTGTCGAGCAATACAGTATACAATATCATATACATAAATCACAGATATTGCTCTTAACAGTTAAACACACAACGTCTGGACCTTAGGAAAAATCCTTAGGACATTCAGACCACACAATTAACATACCGTTCACCGTGTAACTGCTAGCTTGACAATTCACGCTCTAGTAGTTTCTTCCCGTACGCTGTTATATTTACATGCAATACCGGGTAACGTTAATACATCTGTTCACTAAGTACTACAGTACTGTCACTACAGAACTAATACTCGTAGTATACTAACTTTGTATGTTCTTTATTTCTCCTTGTTATTTAACAGTAGTTCTAGGTAGTTCAACAGTCCATTATTTTATGTGATAACTACATGTGATAATGAATTTCTACCTTATAATGTATTTCTATTTCTTTTAATTATATACTCATAATTGTTTCCACTTATTCTATATTATACAATTTGGTTATTTTATTATAACCACAATTATTTTATAGACTTTATGTTATATTCCATATTACTTAGTTTTAATTCCTTTCTTTATTAAATTACAAAACCAACCTTATAAATTCGGTAATTACATAATGAACACATTAGCTTTTGTAAATTATTAATTAACCACATTACTTTTATAATTTACCAAATACCTATATTAACTTTCGGTAATTACAAATTAATCACATTAACTTTTATAAATTACTAATTAAGCCCATAAACTTTTCGGTTTCACCATATAGTTTTCTATATTTACATTTTAACCCCAAAACTCTATAAAACTTACATATTAACTTATAAACTATAGTTTTAATATTTAATCTTCATAAATACCGAAATGAACACTTATATTTCTACAATTTATGTATTCGCCCCAATTAAATTTCGGTTTTACATGTATGCTTTTATAAATTACATATTCACCCCAAAACTTTTATAAACTTAATATTTTATGTCATAAATCATTTTAACCCAAAGTTTTTGGTCAACACTTTGACCAAAGTCTAATTTCATAATTAATACTTTAATATACCCAGAAAAATCATATGTATTCGGCTTTCACACTATATTTTCCATAATTTACAAAATAGCCCCAAAACTTTATAAAATGTTATTTTAACACTTAAACACTTATTTAAATTCACCAAAATTAATAATATTAATTCCTACCATATATTATATCATAAGTATACCAAATTAACCCCTTAGCTCTCGCAATTATTATTAGTACACCAAACTTTTCAAAATTTACATTTTAGCCACATAACTTTATAACTAGCCATTTAAATACTTGTAGCTATTTTTAATACTCCCAAAATTTTTAATATAAGCTAATATACTTATATATTTCGAAAATCACCAAATAGTCCATTTTACTCTCGGATTTATTTTTAACTTACTATATAGTTTTAGAACTTGATTTATACCTTATAATAAATACATATAAATGTATATAAGCCATATAACACTTCTAAAAATTATGTTAAATGATTATAAACTCAAAATAGAACACTTAACTCCTAGACAATTCGGTTTAAACATATATGTATCATATTTAATTTTTGTGACACAAATTTATACCTTAAGGTAATAATCTTACCTTGTATGTTATAAATCATTTTCTTGACATTATAACCTATAGTATTTCGACCTTAATATTACTAAGGGTTATACATAATTTTGTAATAAAGTTTGAAGCTTAAATCAAAGTTAAACTTAATATATTTAATTATAGAAACTTACTCCTTAAATCAAGATGATTCTTGTACTTGGTTTCCTCTTGAACTCCAAGCTCTTCAAATGCAATTTTGATGAAGAGTGTTCGACCTCCATATGTAGATTTAGGAGATCCATGTGTTAGACTTATAACAAGGATTTATAAGTAAGATTTGGAGTAGTTTTACAAGAGTTTACCTTAGGTATTTTAACAAGGAATTTTCGGTACACCTTGGAATGATTGTAGATCCAAGTTTCCATCATGAAATGATGAAGATGATATAGATTTAGAAGCTATAACTTTTCGGTAATAGCTTAGGTACTTACTTAGGATTTTCAAACATGAAAATATACCTTAACTTGATCTTGTTGTTCCTTGTGTTGTTGTTGAATCAAGGTACCTCCTTGGAGCACTAAAGCTTGGCGAATTCTTGTATGGTTGTTAGGATGATTCTTGCTTCAAGACTTAGTAGATTTAGCTAGGAAAATTACATAGAAATGGTGTTAGAACTTAATACACCATTAATGGAGCTTTGAAGCTCTAAGGAATAAACTAGCTAAGGAAGAAAGAAAAGAGAGGAGGATGAAGCTTACCAATTCGGTGGAAGGAGGGGCAAATGAGAATAGACTCACGTATGGCTTAAAGAGTTAGGCAAAGGCAAGATTCTCATTTGACACAATAATGTCAAATTTGGCTAGTTTTTCTTTTGTTTATTAATTTGGTGCTTGGCTCCATAAAATGTCTATAATTGACTAGACTTTCGGCTGAATGACAAGGAAGAAGAGAGACATTTATTGTCAATTAGAACTATAGGACAAGAGCTAAGGTAGGTGCATGTTTCTTTTTAAATTTTCTAAGCTAATTACCATGCTATTGTTGTCTTCTTTTCCCTTGTAATTTTCGGTAATGAGGTGCTGTAGGTCTTTGATTTTTTTGTCAATTGAAGACATGAGAACATGCCTAGGTTGGTAGATGTCTTAGTTGAATTATTGTACAACAATTAAGCCTCTTTCTCCTTGTTGATTTCGGTAATGTGCGGTTTGTATGTACATTGTTTTTGTTTATATTTGACAAGGGAACATGCTTAGTTAGGTAGTTGTTTATTTTACTAGATAGACAGCAATCAATCTTGCTTTTCCTTGCATAAAATCGGCACATTAGGCTAGCACATGGGCTGCTCCCTTGTTTATTTGTTTTGTCAAAAGTTAGATCTAGTTAGCATATTTAATTTCATTACTTTTCAAAGACTAATCTTCCTTGTTGTTTCCTTGCAGGCATTCGGTAATGTGAGACCTCATTAGGCTGACATCCTCATGATATAATATCATATGGTATTTGGAAGGTGAGTCACCATGTCACTTGACAATTTAAAAGCTAAAAACATGTCAAATTCACCCTTAAAAACGTCCACTTCTATTTCCATGTGGGTTTGATTTTTGATTTGATTTCTGTCACACTATATTGTATTAAGGTTATATTGTTACATGTTATAAGTCACAAAATTTAATTGGTAAATTTATACCAAGGTAAAAGATGAAAGTTTCTAAGGTAAAATGCTGATTTTATACTACTTTTTGATCCAAAAATTGGCCCTGTTTGTGCTATATGTTTAGCACTGGATTTAATTGATTTATATGTCAACATATCCCCATTTAGGATTCCCAACTCGTGGATCCTCAAAACTTCAAGGTAATAGCGTAGAACGCGTTTTTATGACACCCGAAGGTGCGTTTTTGTGCTTTAAGGATATTCTGGAAAATAAGTAGTCGCTATGAGTTACAAGTGTTTATAAACATTGTTTATAGTCAATTATGGTATATTAAGGTGTTACATTGAGTTATATAGGGTTATATCAACTCATGACACACATTTTCCGGGCTACCAGGACACTTCCGAGCAAAATAGGAGTGTTAAGAATTCTCCCGAGCACTTTGTATATTTTTGAAAAAGTATCTCGAGCATTCTCTTTATAATGGTGAATAATGATGTTAGGAACTCTAAGAATGATTTATATAGGAGTTCGTGCCACTTTGGTACCTCTCCAGGACATTCCTAGGGGTTATGGGGCCCCCATCGAGAACCTCCGAGCGCTTTGCATTTAAATGAGAATTTAGCGTGAGGACTTAATCTTATATGTTTAATAAAGTGTTATGGTGCATTTGGAATGGAGTGTAATGCTTTATTTCATCTTATAAAGTATTTCCGGGACTTTCGGGACTTTCGGGCCCTTTAGGGAACTCCCGAGCCTTTTGCATTTTTACTCAGGTTTAGATGAGGTCCTGTGTTCTAAGGGTCATATAATGATCCTTGATTAACTTCATATGAGGTTTATAGCTTATATAACTTGGTTAGCTTAAGGTCCGGCTTAACGCCCGTTTATGACCTTAAGGAGTTTAGGTGCGTTTTTAACGCCTAATTGTTTATATACTTTTCTTAGGGTTTTATAATCCCCTAAATAATACTTATGTACCTTTATTTAACTAGTTAATTGTTAGGGGTATTTCAGTCTACCCCCCTTAAAAGGACTTCGTCCCGAAGTCATAACTTCTACTTACTCATCATATGGAATCAAGTTCCTCATATCTATTCACCGTATACTTATCATTCCTGGTGCCAATACTATATTGGTACCTCTACATTCCACCAGTAATCTGAGTGTATGCAATTCGTACATACACATAACCTTTACTCATGTCAATCAATGTAATTATAACATAAGTAATTTGATAGATACTGTAAAGTAAATAAGTGTGCTTTTATTAACCATCCAAGTGTTACATAGAACACATCAATACCAAGTGTTACATAGAACACATCAATAACCATTCACTCAAGTGCACACATGCGCAACAATCAAACACAAACCATCAAACACAAAGCCAAAACCAGACTGCAACTATGCAAGTCGCATGTGGTGCTCTACCCCCCTTAAAAAGGGTTACGCCCAAGTACCCCCACAAGTATACACAAACTAAGAGAAAAGTGCTGGATACTTGTCTCGCATGGAGTCCTCAGTCGCCTCCTCAATGTCGTGGTTTGACCACAGAACCTTAACCATTCTAATGGTCTTGTTCCTGGTCTCCCTAGTCTTGGAGTCTAAAATGTGAACTGGGGTCTCCTCATATCTAAGTGTAGGATCTAATTAGAGTGTCTCGGGCTGTAAGATATGTGATGAGTGAGGCACATACTGCTTTAGCTGAGAAATGTGAAACACATTGTGCACTCTCCCAAGCTCAACAGGTAAATCTAATCTGTAAGCTAATGGGCCCACTCGCTCTGTGATAAGGTACGGTCCTACATACTTCGGGCTAACCTTGCCCTTCTACCCAAATCTGAAAACTCCCTTCATCGGTGAAACTCTAAGGAAGACTCGATCGCCTACTACGAACTCAAGGTCTCTCCTCCGGACATCAGTATATGATTTCTGTCTGTCCTGGGCTATCTTCATGTTCTTTCGTATTTGCACAATATCATCTTTCATCTGGTCTACTTACTCTGGCCCTAAGATGATATTCTCACTGGCCTCGTCCCAACAAAGAGGTGTCCTGCATGGCCTGCCGTATAATGCCTGGAATGGTGGCATCTGAATGGATGCATGATAGCTGTTGTTGTATGTAAACTCGATCAGATGTAGTCGATCTATCCAGCTTTCCTGGAAGTCTAAGGCACAAGCTCTAAGCATGTCCTCTAATGTCTGGATTGTTCTTTCACTCTGGCCATCTGTCTGTGGATGGAAGGCGGTACTTAGCTTTAGCTTTGTACCCAATGCCTCCTGAACTTGCTGCCAAAATCTAGAAACAAATCTGGAATCTCTATCTGACACAATCGACTTAGGTACACCGTGGTGTCTAATGATCTCTCTCTGGAAGAGGTCCGCCAGCTTGGGGACTTTCCAAGTGTCCTTGATAGGAATAAACTTTGCTACCTTTGTTAGTTTGTCAACGATGACCCATATCATGTTAGCACCTCCTCTAGTCGGTGGAAGACCTACCACGAAATCCATGGATATATCCTCAAACTTTCAATATGGAAAATGGGCATCGACTGTACTAAACCGCCCGGTCTCCAGTGCTCAAACTTCACTTTCTGACAAGTCATACATCTGGCCACAAACTCTGCAACATCTTTCTTCATACCACTCCACCAGAAATGTAATTTCATTACTTGATAGGAATGAGCTCTACGGCTCAAGGCGTCAGCAACAACATTTGCCTTGCCCTCCTTGTACCTGAGGTCGATGTCGTAGTCCTTCAGAAACTCGACCCATCGCCTCTGTCTCATGTTAAGCTCCTTCTGAGTGAACAGATGCTGAAGGCTCTTATGATCTGAGTAGACTATCACTATAACTCCATACAAGTAGTGGCGCCCGATCTTCAGTGCAAACACAACTGCTCCCAATTCTAATCATGAGTCGGGTAGTTCTCTTCGTGTTTCTTCAGTTGTCGTGATGCATAAGCAATAACCTTACCATTTTGCATGAGTACACACCCTATCCCTGTGCCTGAGGCATCACAATAAACTTCAAATCCGTCGGTCCCCTCTGGAATGGTGAGTATGGGTGCCGACGTCAGTAAATCCTTCAGTGTCTGAAAGGAACGCTCGCAATCCCCGGTCCATACAAATGGAGAGTCTTTCTTCATCAGACTAGTCATTGGTTTCGCCAATTTGGAGAAGTCTTGAACAAATCTTCGATAGTAACCAGCTAATCCCAAGAAACTACGGATATTTGTCACTGTCTTCGGTCTCGACCAAGTCTTAACTACCTCAATCTTTCGCAGGGTCTACAGATATACCGCTGGCTGATATTACATGCCCTAGAAAAGATACACTTTCTAGCCAGAAATCACAATTTGAAAGCTTGGCATATAATTGATTCTCTCTCATGGTCCGCAAAACTTGCCTCAGATGCACCTTATGCTCGTCCTTGGTCTTAGAATAGACTAGAATGTCGTCGATGAACAAACCACTGATGAGTCTAACTGCTCCCTGAACAATCGGTTCATAAGATCCATGAATATAGTTTGGGCGTTCGATAAGCCAAGTGGCATAACTGTGAACTCATAGTGCCCATAGCGCGTTCGAAAAGCTGTCTTCTCTATGTCTCCATCAGCTATCCGTATCTGGTGGTATCCTGATCTCAGGTCAATCTTTGAGAAGACTGTAACACCTCTTAACTGGTCGAATAGGTCATCAATCCTTGGTAAAGGGTATTTGTTCTTGACGGTGACTGCGTTAAGCTCCCTGTAGTCAATGCATAGTCGCATGCTACCATCATTTTTCTTTACAAATAATACTGGTGCTCCCCATGGTGATGCACTCGGTCTGATGAAACCTTTATCGAGCAGATCTTCCAACTGGGTCTTCAGCTCTTTCATCTTTGCTGGTGCCATCTTGTAGGGTGCCTTCGCAATAGGCCCCGTGCCTGGTATTAAGTCGATGGAGAACTCAACGTCCCTCTTGGGTGGCATCCTTGGTAATTCTTCAGGAAATAGATTAGAGAAGTTTGAAACGACTGGTATATCTGACTGTGTCTTCTCTTCTTGCTTCATGTCCTAGACGTAGCACAAATAGACTGGTTGTCCCTTTTCACCTTCTTCATCAAAGATATAGCAGATACTAGCTTGAAAGTCGGTTCTCTTGGAGTACTGCGATATGAAACTGTCTTGCCCTTCGGGCTCTTCAGTAGTAATCTATGCTCCGCGCTGAAATACGACCTTTATATTTCTGTAGCCAATCCATGCCCATGATGATGTCAAAGCCCAAATTATCCAGCTCAATCAAATCCGCGTGAAACTCTTCATCCATGATATTAATCTCAACTCCCTTGTGGAGTTTCGTGCACCTCACTCTCTCCTTCGTCGGTAGTGTGACTAGGAAATCTGAGAGGAGCTCAGGGGTTGTCTCTAACTTCCTTGCTAATGCAGAGGATATAAAGGAATGAGACGCTCCTGAATCGAACAGTATCGATGCACTCACGCCATTTACTGTGAAGGTTCCCATGATGACATTCCCCTTATCCTTGGCCTCGGTCTTGTCCAACACATTCAGCACTGCTCCTCTATTAGACTCGTGGCCTGGGGTTAACAATTCGTAAGATAGTGAGGTTGGGGTGTATGTCTCAAAGGAATTAAAATTCCATTCATTAATCCAACGATTCTTACATACAAGCTCAATAATTACATCAATATTGTCTAAACGTCATATTTAACCGTCCAGGTTTCAAATGGGTAGTATTTACTAAGGTTGGTGGGGCAGTATTCAACTTAATGCCCTTAATCCCATGGTACACTAATCTGGAGTCTCCACCAAATATCAACACGTCTCCTGACTTCAAAATAATCTTTCTCGCCTTGTCCATCCTCTTCTGATCACCGTATAGAAACTCAGTATCATCTCCAATGGAGAATGACACAACTGGTGGTAATCTCAGTTTTTCCCCCTTTCTCATAAAAATTTACAATGCAAACATCGGCTTCCATGTCCGGTATGTGGTTTGTTCATAATTGTTGAGCTGCTTGAGCAATCTTGACCGCTTCTATCACCAAGGTTTGGAAACTATTGGGTATCCTAGGAACTCGTGTTCCATCTATCTTTCTTACTTCTCGATACAACCTAGTTTGTGGATCCCACTCCTTACCCATACACATCATATACAATTTAAGTTTTGATCCACTCCCATATCCTGGAATATTAAATCCTGCAAGACCTATTCCCATAATTCTACATTCATTTACAATGGCTATTTGTTCATCTAAAGTTAGATATTGCTTGAGTAAGATCATGCCGGGTCGAAGTACTTGGCATTCTGCCTTTGGATATTCCCGACCTTCGCTCATAGGCTCAGGTGATCTCGGTCTCATAGGTAAGGGGTAACAAATGTCGAAGTGTCCTATTCAGGTGAGAGGTTTCCTAAGTTAGGTCTCTCTAAATTTAGATTCACACTGAACACATACAAGCCTCATCGACTGATAACTGTAAACACACATTCATGCATCATGCTTTTGGTTTAGGTTCTAGGCTTACCGGTATCACGCTGAGCGCTAGCCTCAGCGCCTGAAGCTCCCACTGAGTACAGGGTGTTTCTTCTTGGAACTATCTCCTTTCCCTTCTGACTCGTGGACGAGGATGGCTGTCCTGCCGGTCCTCTAGTGTAGGTGTTATTCTGCGGCGCCTGACCTCCTCTGGGTCCACCCGCCTCTGTAGTTGGGGTCCTCTATGAATATCTAGATCCCTTATACACTCGGCTTCCTGGGTTGGAAAAGCATTCATACTCTCGGTGGTCTTCCTTTTTGCAATAGCGGCACTCCACCTTCCTGCCTGAGCAATCTACGCCAAGGTGATCATTCCCACAGCGCTTACAGTAGTAGTGGCGCTGGGGTGGCTTATTGCCTATTGTTTATACAACATGGTTTAGTAAAGGTACAACTAATAAATATTTGGTTAAGTGAGAGGTGGGTATCCTTACCCTTGGGTGGTGCTGATCTAAGTGGCTAAGCATTAATAGCTGGGCCGGTCAGATGAGGGACCTGCTCCTTCGTCTTCTGACCCTGGAAGTCCTTCCGCCTCTTCTTCTTATCAAAGAATTTCCTACTAAGGTTTTAGGTTCAGTGACCAATCTCAAGTATAGGTAATAAAATGGGCAACTCATTCTCAATCAAAGGTTTCTTACTTTCCTTTCTTGTAGTAACCGCCTGAGGTTGCTCCCCCATCTTCTCCCTCAGTGTTCTTTCTTTTCTTTCCTTGGGCCTCCTCCCTGGACTGAAGTATTAACTCGGTTGCTGATGTGGCGTCATAGCATTCTTGTATAGTAGCAAAACTTATGGCTCCCATGGCGCCCTGGATGCGATACTGTAGACCTCCTCTAAATTTCTGAATCTTTACGGTGTCGGAGTAGTCGACCCCTGGTATGTAATCTAGTAGACTGATGAATCGTGCGTAGTACTGATCAACCGTCTGACTCCCCTGGATCAGGGTCTCGAATTCTTGCCTCTTCCTCTGCTTTAGGTGTTCGGGGTAGTACTTCTCCCACAACACCTCCACAAACGCCGTCCAATCAAAGTTTGGTATGGCTCTATGGTGGCCCTCGACAGACCACCACCAAATGTCAGTTGCGTCCTTCAGGTTGTACGCTGCTATGTCGACCTTCTGGTCTTCTGGAACTCTAACAGCCTTGAATGCCTTCTGGTGCTCTACAATAAATTTCTCTAGGGCAGAGAGGTCTGGTTCCCCTGAATATGTCGGTACTCTAGCGTCTGCAACGCTCTTCAACCAGTTGGTTTCTCTGGGCTGCGGCGGGTGGGGTATGGCTCCCGCAAACTGAGCTCCTAGCTGCTGGGCGAAGGCTGCCATGACCGCTGCTAGGTCTGGTATCTCCGGGACATCTGTCGGTGTCTCGCCACCGCGTCCACTGCTGCCTCCACGTGGTCTTCCTCTTGTCGACATCTATAAGATTGTATACTATAATTTCTAATCGGTTGCTACACCGTTTTACACTCACAATCATAAATATGTAAGAAAGGCTAACTACTAGCAATAAGAAGAAATCCTAAAATTCTCTTGTCTAAGTCACGAATCCTCACAGATGTTTCCCGTACCCCATATTTCCTATGCTCACTGTTCTTGACTCAGTATCTTCTTCATCAGAGCGGAACTCCGCTCTGATACCACTTTTTGTAACACCCCTAATCCTAAACCTGTAATAATAGCGCAAGTCGTAGCATAACAGAATATAATTCACAGCGGAAAATAAAACTATCTAACGTTGGTGTTACACGCCGTTACTTACCCATGTGAGTAACAAGGCAACCTTACCCCATCCATCAACTTCAACTCCTCACCGCTGTGATGAACAGATACTGAGCACTCTTAATATTACAAACCAAATCCAAACTGAGCAACTAAACCAAATACAACAAACTCCATAATACAGTACATAATAAACCTAAAGTGTCTATTGAAAACCCATCAGCTACCCTGTGCCCCGCACTCCGGCTTGTGTCTTCAATCAGTAACCTGAAATGTTTTGCCCATTGAAGGGCTCAGCAAACGATATGCTGGTATGCTAAATGTAGTCCTAAATTATTCGGATTCCTTAAGTCGTTTAGCCATCTTGACATTAGATTCATTACGTGTTATACCGGTTTGCAATAATAATAACAATAACAGTTGTAAATGTTAAATAAACACATAACAATTCACAATAATATTATCACACAGTCAACAACCAATAAATAACAATAACCAAACAAGATACGCGTATTAAATCAGCTGTACTTGTTAGTTGGTCACATGACCCTTATCCTTTTAAACCAACCACTTAAACTTTCCAATTAAATTCCACCTCAGGCGTCATGTTAGGACAACCCTTAATAACTTAATAATGGACAGTAGTCCCCTGGGTTCCAAAGGAACCGTTGCCAGTTGACCTTATTGCCCTGGATAATTTATTTGCCTGAAAGGTGACCGATCTGGTCGAAACCTGTGCACCAATAGCAGTGCCCTCTGCCATCATCGAATGTTGATAATGGATTCCCTTGAGTGACTCTTGATACAGTCCCTCGTAGTGATCACGATGCGCAACCAGAAAGTCGAAGCAGTCTGGATTCCTCTCTTTATAAGTTAGCCCTTTAGTCAGTGATACAAATATCCAATCCTTGAGTTAAGACTATAACAGTTGACCGTCAGTTAGGTTCATGTAACACCTAAAGGTCACCTAGGCTTGTATGAGTTTAGATGTATAAACTTCAAGTCATAAGACATTCGCATAAAATAAAACGTAGTGTTGTCGAGCAATACAGTATACAATATCATATACATAAATCACAGATATTGCTCTTAATAGTTAAACACACAACGTCTGGACCTTAGGAAAAATCCTTAGGACATTCAGACCACACAATTAACATACCGTTCACCGTGTGGCTTGACAATTCACGCTCTAGTAGTTTCTTCCCGTACGCTGTTATATTTACATGTAATACCAGGTAACGTTAATACAACTGTTCACTAAGTACTACAGTACTGTCACTACAGAACTAATACTCGTAGTATACTAACTCCGTATGTTCTTTATTTCTCCCTGTTATTTAACAGTAGTTCTAGGTAGTTCAACAGTCCATTATTTTATGTGATAACTACATGTGATAATGAATTTCTACCTTATAGTGTATTTCTATTTCTTTTAATTATATACTCATAATTGTTTCCACTTATTCTTTATATTATACAATTTGGTTATTTTATTATAACCACAATTATTTTATAGACTTTATGTTATATTCCATATTACTTAGTTTTAATTCCTTTTTTTATTAAATTACAAAGCCAACCTTATAAATTCGGTAATTACATAATGAACACATTAGCTTTTGTAAATTATTAATTAACCACATTACTTTTATAATTTACCAAATACCTATATTAACTTTCGGTAATTACAAATTAATCACACTAACTTTTATAAATTACTAATTAAGCCCATAAACTTTTCGGTTTAAACATATAGTTTTCTATATTTACATTTTAACCCCAAAACTCTATATAAGTTACATATTAACTTATAAACTATAGTTTTAATATTTAATCTTCATAAATACCGAAATGAACACTTATATTTCTACAATTTATGTATTCGCCCCAATTAAATTTCAGTTTTACATATATGTTTTTATAAATTACATATTCACCCCAAAACTTTTATAAACTTAATATTTTATGTCATAAATCATTTTAACCCAAAGTTTTTGGTCAACACTTTGACCAAAGTCTAATTTCATAATTAATACTTTAATATACCCAGAAAAATCATATGTATTCGGCTTTCACACTATATTTTCCATAATTTACAAAATAGCCCCAAAACTTTATAAAATGTTATTTTAACACTTAAACACTTATTTAAATTCACCAAAATTCATAATATTAATTCCTACCATATATTATATCATAAGTATACCAAATTAACCCTTTAGCTCTCGGCAATTAATATTAGTACACCAAACTTTTCAAAATTTATATTTTAGCCACATAACTTTATAACTAGCCATTTAAATACTTGTAGCTATTTTTAATACTCCCAAAATTTATAATATAAGCTAATATACTTATATATTTTGAAAATCACCAAATAGTCCATTTTACTCTCGGTTTTATTTTTAACTTACTATATAGTTTTAGAACTTGATTTATATCTTATAATAAATACATATAAATGTATATAAGCCATATAACACTTCTAAAAATTATGTTAATGGCTTAGGATGATTATAAACTCAAAATAGAACACTTAACTCCTAGATAATTCGGTTTAAACATATATGTATCATATTTAATTTTTGTGACACAAATTTATACCTTAAGGTAATAATCTTACCTTGTATGTTATAAATAATTTTCTTGACATTATAACCTATAGTATTTTGGCCTTAATATTACTAAGGGTTATACATAATTTTGTACTAAAGTTGAAGCTTAAATCAAACTTAAACTTAATATATTTAATTATAGAAACTTACTCCTTAAATCAAGATGATTCTTGTACTTGGTTTCCTCTTGAACTCCAATCTCTTCAAATGCTATTTTGATGAAGAGTGTTCGGCCTCCATATGTAGATTTAGGAGATCCATGTGTTAGACTTTTAACAAGGATTTATAAGTAAGATTTGGAGTAGTTTTACAAGAGTTTACCTTAGGTATTTTAACAAGGAATTTTCGGTACACCTGGAATGATGTAGATCCAAGTTTCCTTCATGAAATGATGAAGATGATATAGATTTAGTAGCTATAAATTTTCGGTAATAGCTTAGGTATTTACTTAGGATTTTTAAACATGAAAATATACCTTAACTTGATCTTGTTGTTCCTTGTGTTGTTGTTGAATCAAGGTACCTCTTTGGAGCACTAAAGCTTGGCGAATTCTTGTATGGTTGTTAGGATGATTCTTGCTTCAAGTCTTGGTAGATTTAGCTAGGAAAATTACATAGAAATGGTGTTAGAACTTAATACACCATTAATGGAGCTTTGAAGCTCTAAGGAATAAACTAGCTAAGGAAGAAAGAAATGAGAGGAGGATGAAGCTTACCAATTCGGTGGAAGGAGGGGCAAATGAGAATAGACTCACGTATGTCTTAAAGAGTTAGGCAAAGGCAAGATTCTCATTTGACACAATACTGTCAAATTTGGCTAGTTTTTCTTTTGTTTATTAATTTGGTGCTTGGCTCCATAAAATGTCTATAATTGACTAGACTTTCGGCTGAATGACAAGGAAGAAGAGAGACATTGATTGTAAATTAGAACTACAGGACAAGAGCTAAGGTAGGTGCATGTTTCTTTTTGAATTTTCTAAGCTAATTACCATGCTATTGTTGTCTTCTTTTCCCTTGTAATTTTCGGTAATGAGGTGCTGTAGGTCTTTGATTTTTTTGTCAATTGAAGACATGAGAACCTGCCTAGGTTGGTAGATGTCTTAGTTTAATTATTGTACAACAATTAAGCCTCTTTCTCCTTGTTGATTTCGGTAATGTGTTGTTTGTATGCACATGGTTTTTGTTTATATTTGACAAGGGAACATGCTTAGTTAGGTAGTTGTTTTATTTGAATAGATAGACAGCAATCAATCTTGCTTTTCCTTGCATAAAATCGACAGTATTAGGCTAGCACATGGGCTGCTCCCTTGTTTATTTGTTTTGTCAAAAGTTAGATCTAGTTAGCATATTTAATTTCATTACTTTTCAAAGACTACTCTTCCTTGTTGTTTCCTTGCAGGCATTCGGTAATGTGAGACCTCATTAGAATGATATCCTCATGATATAATATCACATGGTATATGGAAGGTGAGTCACCATGTCACTTGACAAATTAAAAGGTAAAAACATGTCAAATTCACCCTTAAAAATGGCCACTTCTATTTCCATGTGGGTTTGATTTTTGATTTGATTCCTGTCACACTATATTGTATTAAGGTTATATTGTTACATGTTATAAGTCACAACATTTAATTGGTACATTTATACCAAGGTAAAAGATGAAAGTTTGTAAGGTAAAATGCTGATTTTATACTACTTTTTGATCCAAAAATTGGCCCTATTTGTGCTATGTGGTTAGCACTGGATTTATTTGATTTATATGGTCAACATATCCCCATTTAGGATTCCCAACTCGTGGCTCCTCAAAAACTTCAAGGTAATAGCGTAGAACGCGTTTTTATGACACCCGAAGGTGCGTTTTTGTGCTTTAAGGATATTCTGGAAAATAAGTAGTCGCTATGAGTTCCAAGTGTTTATAAACATTTTTTATAGTCAATTATGGTATATTAAGGTGTTAAATTGAGTTATATAGGGTTATATCAACTCATGACACAATTTCCGGGCTACCGGGACACTCCCGAGCAAAATAGGAGCGTTAAGAAATTCTCCCAAGCACTTTGTGTATTTTTGAAAAAGTAGCTCAAGAATTCTCTTTATAATGATGAATAATGATGTTAGGAACTCTAAGAATGATTTATATAGGAGTTCGTGCCACTTTGGTACCTCTCCAGGACATTCTCGGGGGTTTATGGGGCCCCCATCGGGAACCTCCGAGCGTTTTGCGTTTAACTGAGAATTTAGCGTGAGGAATTCATCTTAAATGTTTAATAAAGTGTTATGGTGCATTTGGAATGGAGTGTAATGCTTTATTTCATCTTATAAAGTATCTCCGGGACTTTCGGGCCCTTAAGGGAACTCCCGGGCCTTTTACATTTTTACTCAGGTTTAGATGAGGTCCTGTGTTCTAAGGGTCATATAATGATCCTTGATTAACTTCATATGAGTTTTATATCTTATATAACTTGGTTAGCTTAAGGCCCGGCTTAACGCTCGTTTATGACCTTAAGGAGTTTAGGTGCGTTTTTAACGCCTAATTGTTTATATACTTTTCTTAGGGTTTTATAATCCCCTAAATAATACTTATGTACCTTTATTTAATTATTTAAATGTTAGGGGTATTTCAGTGGCTATCCAGATGTGTCAATCTGAACACGTACCCAGACAATATTAGCTAACAAGTCCAACCGCCCCACCCCACGCGAGGTGGTCTTCATGGGGAGGTTGATTCCAGTAGCTTGGCGACGAGTTTTACCGACCCACATGAGGCGGTCCTCTAGGAAGGTTGGTCTCCAAAACGCTTTATCATCTTCATTTTAGCTCTGATTTAGGATGCTTCTATGCCCATAAATTCATCTCTTCAATTATCTTTTTTGCTCCTAAATATGTTATTCCTCTTTTTTAAGCAGTAAATGTGTAGAACACAAAAAATACAATTCCAACATGCTCATTTGGACACTCATCACCTCGCCAAGGTACATGTTTAGAGGTACGAAAGTTCGATTAGTTCTCTGAGTGGCATGGTTAATGTGAGGTTAATAATGCCATACCAACACAATCGATATTAGATCTTGAGATAGATTTTAGGGTGCCAATTATTCTAGCATTAGTGTGGTTTCTATCAACATGAGATCCTATGATATAAACCTAAACCTAGGGAACTAATTTGATGTAATTTATCATCATGTGAATTTGAGATAGATTTCATTGCAACTTAGGGAGAACTTGTGCTTAATGCTATCAACTGACTAGGTGCTTGAAGATCTATTAGGTTTCGACTCAATTGGTTAGGATTAGTATGACCATGATTTGACTATTAATTAGTTAAATGTTTATGTCGTTTTATTTTAAGTTCATGAATCGAAAATTGTTGATTAACAGTGGAACGCAAGGATCCATCCTAAAGTACATCTTTCCTCGTCAGTTAACATAGTTTTATTGGTTTCTTTTATTTTGATATATCTCACAAAACCACAAAAACCCAAGTACAACATTTACACTTTTGTTTATATTTATTTACATTACTAAACTAATAATTAGATAAATAGACTCTAAGTTCCGATGGAGCGACAAGCACAACCCACTCACCCGCGTGATAACCCGCTCACTGAAGATTTTAGGAAAGTTTGAGAAAGATATCGAGAGAACAGGGTTGGAATTGAACGTGAATGAGTTGGGAAAGTGGAGAGCATGATAAGTGTGTATTCAACTTTCCACAGTTTTGTTATATTAAAAAGAAGAACTACTCTGTATATATAGAGTAGTAGAATTATCTAGAGAACTACATAAAGAGCAAGTTTGAGAAAAGCCTAGACTAAAGAATAAATGGGATAGCTCAATTGTAAGATACAAGAAATAATGGGCTAGTTATCTTCTTATCCTAACACCCCCTCAAGCCTAGACACGGATCTGATAAAGACTTGTCAAGGCTTGAACCGATGTTGGATTGTATGCCCATACGTTGAAGTTGACGACGATAATTGGTTCCAATCAAAACTTTTATCATCATATCTGCCAGTTGATGTTGATTAGATATATGTTCAACTTGGATCAACCCCTTATGACTTTGCTCACGAACATAATGCACGTCTATCTCAATGTGTTTTGTATGTTCATGAAGAACAGGATTTTTGGCGATGAGAACAACTGATTGGTTATCACATTTTAGAGGAATAGGTGAGACATAAGGTACTTCAACTTCACTTAGTAAACTACTTAACCATGCAAGTTCTGAACTGACTCTCCTCATAGGCTGATATTCAGTTTCTATAGATGATAAAGAAACACAAGCTTGTTTCTACGATTTCCAAGAGATGGGAGACCCCCCAAGGGTTATGTAATGACCACTAACTAATCTTCGAGATATTGATCAAGAAGCCTAGTCTGACAAGATCATAAGTGGTGGAGTCATTCAAGAAAATGCCATATCTTTTGGTGCCTTTGACATAGTATAGCAAATTAATGGCAGCATTCCAGTGGGTATCATGAGGATATTGCAAGAGCTGGCTTAGAAGTTGAACATTGAAGTTTATATCCGATCGGTTGTTGAAAAGATAATTTACTGACCAATGAGGTGCCTATAGAGTTCAGGATTCATTTTCAAGATGTAATTAGATGCCTGGTTCAAGAGGACTTGCCATGGACCGTTGAGTGTCAACCTTGCACTCATGTGTGAGTTCCTTGGCAAACTTGTGTTGAGTAATAACCATCACATCTTCCGTGGAAACAAATTCCATGCCAAGGAAAAAATGCAGTTGTCCTAAATCTTTGATCTTGAACTCCATGTCAAGTTCTTGTTTAATCCTCTTCATTTCGTCCTTGTCATTACCACAAACCAGTATGTCATCTACATAAACTCCAAGATAGATTCTGGAAGTACCTTCTCCTTGTTTGAAAAGAGAGTGGTCATTTTCGGACAACTTATATCCTTGATTATATAGGAAGGTTGATAGACGAGCATACCACTATCGAGATGCTTGTTTTACGCCATATAATGACTTTCTCAATCGACAACCTTTGTTGTTGCCTGTGACATGGACACCATCAGGAACTTTCATGTAGATATCTTCATGAATATCACCATGAATAAAGGTATTGTTAACATCTAGTTGATCGATGATCCATTTTTGCTTTATTGTTATTGCCAAAAGAGCTCTTAGTGTTGTGATATCAACAATCGAAGAAAAGGTTTCATGGAAATCTATTCCATGTCTTTGTGTGAAGCCACAAACCATCATTATTGCTTTATATCTCTCCAAAGTACCATCAGAATGAAGTTTGAATTTGTACACCCATTTGTAACTGATGCATTTCTTTCCTTTAGGAAGATTTGTAATCTCCACGTGTTGTTCTTTTCTAATGCTGTGAGTTCTTCCTCCATGGCTGTCTTCCAGTGGTCTTGGGTGACAGCCTCTGCATTTGTCTTTGATTCCTTCATGTTAAGAAGGGATTTTGTCTCACTGGCTATGGTGAGACATATGGTTATGTTTGGCAGAATGTCTGTGAGACTTTCTACATGCCTGTTTAGTAGGTGAAAAGATTTTCCTGCTTGAAGTCTTGTGGTGATCAAAGTTGTGAAATTATCTTCTTCTCTAGGTTAGTGAGATTAGGTATATCACAGACATAATCATCCAGTCTTGTTGGGTGGTGTATTTCTCTGCTGGATCGTCTCAATCTATACCTTGGACTGGTCTTTGGGCTGTTTCTTCTATAGAGTTGATTGCGGAAGGTGTTTCAAGGATATCAACATCTTGTGTTGTATCATGCTGAATCTGGTCAACATGGTCAATATTGCTTGGATCGGTTTTGAAGTATCAATTGTTGGCCTATTAGATGAAATACATTGATTAGTGATGTGATCATCTTCTGAGCTGTCTATCGGTTGATTTAGAGTGAGTTCTTGATGTATCATTCCATTTGTTATCAATGGAAAAATGGTCTCATACAACTGTGATATCTCTTTTAATTATTACTTCTTCTCTATCGATGTCAAACAATCTATGAGCCTTTTGAGTATGTGCTGGTCCTAGATATACACACTTTACTCCTCGAGCATCAAACTTATGTTTATTTCGTTTAGGACTTGTAACAAAAACTAAACACCCAAAGGTTTTAATTCTCCCATAATTTGGAGCAAATCCATGATGAATCTCATATGGAGACTTATTGACAAAGTGGATGATGGAAATCGGTTTATTAAATGTGTAGCCATAAGTACACTTTTCGCCTCATAACTTCAACTTCAATCCCGGAATGAAAAAGGAGAGTCCGAGCTATATCAAGAAGGTATTGATGTTTCCTTTCAACGACTTCGTTATGTTGAGGAGTATAAACACATGATGTTTGACGAATGATACCTTTATTTTTGAAAAATGTTGTTAGATCCTTTGATAAGCCTAAATTCATAGGCATTATTAGATCTAACAATTTTAATTTCCTTCTTGAATTGTCTTTTGACCATGGTAATAAATTCTTTTATTGCATCACCTGCTTCTAATTTTTGTTTTAACAGTTTGACCCAAACACTTCTACTCTTATCATCAACAATAGTCAAGAAAAACTTTGAACCATCATGATTTACTTCATTACAAGGACCCTATATATCAAAGTGTATCATGTCAAAACAACTTGCACTAACAGATTCTGATCTGGAAAAAGGATTCTTGTGACCCTTCGCTTTGTAACTTGTATCACAAATGAAATTGGAAGGAACACCCCCTTTCTTGATTAGATAAAGATCTAATATACTTGTCTATAGGTGTATGACCTAGTTTGTTATGCCAATACATTGAATTATTGGTAACTATACTACTGAAAACTGAGGTAGAAACGTTTCTCTAGCATACTATGTTCCTTCTCTTCAAGAAGTTCTTCATACTTGAGTATCTAACCAATATAAACCATTGCGCATACTTCCAATTCTTCCTTTAAGGTTCGAGATAGGGTCATGCATATGCCAAGATACTTCTTTAAAAATAAGTGAACAGCAGTTTGTTTCACAAATTTGCTCACTGATATTAAAGCAAGTATGAATGAAGAGACATGTAGAACATTTTCCAACTTGAAGTCTTCTGTCAAAACTATAGAACCAATGGTGTTAATTCTTTCACTTCTACTGTCTGGCATGGTCACGAATTGGTTATGCTTCACGTGTTGTTTAGTACTAAAACTTTCTTCATTTCCACATAAGTGATTTGTGGCACCACTATCCAATATCCAATTTCCTTCATTCTTATGTGTTTTATAATATAAAATTCTATGTTTTTCATGTCCATCATAAGCAGTAAAGTCACCGATACCTGTAAAATTGCAAGCAAAAATAGCATTTCCTTTTTTTCTCCACACTGTTATCCTTCTGCATATAGTCCATCATCATCTGATTGTATTGCTCAATGGTAAGGCCTGGAACCGGTGAATTCTTTATAAACTCTTCATGATCTTGATTGAACACACAACTAGCAACAACTTTTTTTTCATTAGAACCCTTCCACCAATCAGGATACCGATTTAAAACAAAACATCATTCTCTGTTATGACCTTTCCTTTCATAATATGTGCAGTACATATTTGCTTTCTTGACAACATCAGATATGTTGTTGCGAGATTTTTGATTATTCCAAGCTCTAGACCTATTATTTTATAGAAGCTCTATCAGTGGTATTATAATTCACATATACTTTGTCTGCACAATCCTTCCTGCTACTGTTATGAACATCACGCTACTTATCTTCTTGTAAAACCACAGCATAAGTAGTACCCATAGATGGTAGTGGTGGCATTATTAGGAGGTCTCCTCTCACATTCAAATACTCTTGATTCAAACCAAGAAGAAAATTGAAAACCTTATCTTCTTTAAGCAGTTTTTGTACTCGATCACCATAACCACAAGTACAAGTACCAATCTGAATTATACTAGCAGTTTCATCCCATATTCTCTACAACCGATTAAAATATGTACTAACATCATCATTGCCTTGCTCAATCCTAGACAATTCTCTCATAAGGTTGAAGCGTCGACAAGTACCGTCTGCAAAGAGCATCCCACATACTTTTGGCCATGGTGTGGAATAGCAAACTATCTCCGATACACGTTTCCACTCCTGTCAAGATCCAGGACATTACAAGGTTGTTGCATCATTCCCAAGCTGCTGCTTGTACGGGATTTTCAATCGATTTCTTCAGAGTTCCATCAATGAAACCAATTTTATTCTTTGCCGACAAAGCAATCTGTGTCCCTCGTTTCCATGTCTGAAAACTTGAAGCAGAGAATTTTGAAACAAGCTGAGCACCGGGGAGATCTGTTGATAACAAATGGAGAGGGTCTATGGTCGCAATGGTCTACTCCGCTGCGATGATGTCTTTCCCTATTTCATTACTTGTTCTCCCGGCGTCTTCATTAGCCATCACTACTAGTTGAATTAGGGAAGGACAAACATGATCACATACTCTTGCTCTGATACCTCGAAGATTTTAGGAAAGTTTGAGAAAGATATCAAGAGATTGAAAGGTTGAATCGAATGTGAATGAGTTGGGAAAGTGGAGAGCATGATAAGTGTGTATTCAACTTTCCATGATTTTGTTATATTAAAAGAATAAGAACTACTCTATTTATATAGAGTAGTAGAATTATCTAGAGAATTACATAAATAGCAAGTTTGAGAAAGCCTAGACTAAAGAAGAAATGGGCTAGCCCAATTGTAAAATACAAGAACTAATGGGCTAGTTATTTTCTTATCCTAACACTCACCTCATATAAACCACACAAAATCACTAATAGTGGGTAAAAGGGAGTCGATTCGTATTTGAGGTGATCCTATTACATGAGTATCTTACATGCTTGGCCCTGGTATGAAGGTGGTAGGTTGGTGGATCGGGTATGACAATTAATTTGGGATGTGCATGCCTTCCTGGATCTTGGTGCTCATGATAGGCATATCTAGTATCATTCAGTGTATGTGAGTACAATGTTAAGTTGGGTTATTTGCTGCTCTATCTTCTATGGGAATTAGAGAAGGCTATAATCTAGATTCTCGACCTTGGTTTTGGCGGAGACTATTACATGAGGTTTTGGTGGTGATCTCAATATTACGTCAACGAAGATTGGGTTCAGCTGCATGCCCTTTGTGTAGGAATACTAAAGATTAAATACATGGACTATTTCAATGTTCTAAAAGGTCAGCGGGATGTTAGGAGTCCCTTATCATGTCTTCGCTTCTTAAGATGGTGGTAGGGGCTCCTCAGTGCTAGCTAGAGGATGTTTCGGAGGTTGTTCCCCTTGTGCTTTTGATAAAAGTGGTATTATGATGTTGAATGATTTGATGGGTTAAGAATGCGGTGTCATTTGATGATGTTGTTTCACTTTGAGAGGCTATGAAGGTTGCTTACTCGTTTCTTTTCCACAGTACACATTGCATAGGGATGAAGATATAGCATTTTTTATTGGTCAGTGGAGTAGAGGAGGGCGAAGATGAATTTTGATGTTGGTTTTATGGGGTTAGGTGCTGGCTTGCTGCAACAGGGTACATGCAAGATGAGCAAGGTATCTTGCTAGTAGTGTGACATATATTTTTTTAAGGTTCGTGAAATACCCCAAGTTTCTAGAGGATGATTTACTTTGCTAATTAGGTCCTAATGAGCTATTAAGCATCTTTAAATACTAATATTGGCATAAGTACACATTAGGACCAGAAAAATCCTTACTATCACTTCTTGTATTATTTTAAAAGTAGCTAGCTATAATGCTCCAATAACATTGTGACACCCAAGCAAGTCGGTGATGCAGCTGCTTGGGGAAGCTAGCAAGCAAGTAGGTGACTCATCAGGCTAGTAAGAAAGTAGGTGACTCATCAAGCTAGTAAGCAAGTAGGTGGCTCAGCAAGCTAGCAAGCTAGTAGGACGTCTTAAGCACGAGCAAGCTAGCAGACAAGTGGGACGTCTTTAAGCATGAGGTGGCAAGCATGAGGTGGCAAGCACGAGGTGGCAAGTAGGAGGTGTCGAGTTAGGATAGGTTAACACTAAGACCAATAGGAGCATGACACCTATGCAGCCTAGTAGGAGGTGTCACCATACTATTAGACCACACCTTGGTCCAATGAGAGTAGGCTTCTGTCCCACCTCCCTTAGTCAGCCCATGTGTTGTCTTTCTTATATTAAGCCATATCATGAACCAATCAGAAGATAGTGAATGGAGCCTAAGGTGTCACCACTTAGAAGATTACTTAATCAAGGTGGAAATTGACAAGGATCAGCCCCATGACTATATAAGCCCACGTTCATACTCCATTCTCTTGATCCCACTCTTGTGTTCATGTCTCCATTAAGAGAAAAAGAGAAAAATAGAGCTTACCTTGTCTATATAAACTGTCCACCACCTTCATTCAACTCTTTATCACCTTAAGAAGAGAAAAGAATGAGTGGAAAGCTTACCACCACCACCTGGCCGAGAGCAAAGAGAAGGAGGAGAGCTGCTATCTGTGGAGGGTGATTTTTCGGTATGAGGGGGTCTATGTAAATATGAACTAGCTGAGAAGCCTAGATCCTAGAAACTGCCATTCTGTGGAGGGTGAAAACCCCATTATTTTGGCATCCCTCAAATACCTACTACATCGTCCGTCTTTCCCATAAAGCATAACGGGGAGTGCAAGTGTGCACTACACCTGCTCTCAATGGGCCCCACGCGGACTTATGCCTCTATAAGGCGGAAATTGACTAGAGTCACCACCCAGTTTGACCTAAGATACTAGGAAGGAAAGGAAGGAGGGTTTTGAGAACCGTTGGTTGACTCTGAATTTATTGCCTATGGATGGGGCTTATCCGGTCATACTAGAGATTCTGTATGGGTTCGCACTGGGTTACACCCCTTAGAAGTGGCAACGACCACGTCTTTGGATTGGTGCCCGAGGAAATCTCGGTCTCCAATTGTCGGGATTGACTTCTTTCAAAACCTTATTAGAGAGATTCAATTAAAGCCAAAGGATAGGATCGAGTGTGGGTTGAGGAGTAGATGATTTTGAAGAGTTTGGAGAAAAGGGCTGGTCTTGGAGTATCGGTTTGTGGGATTGGTTGAGGGGTTTTGTTTATTTTTGAGGGGTTTGAGCTTGTCTCGGTTTTTGTGGAGTTAAGGGCATTTTGGTCATTCTTGTGGATTTAAGGGGTGTTTTTGGATCATTTTTTGGAGTTGAAAGCTTCCCGATTTATTAGGTTCAAATTTCGAAGTGGTTAGCTTTTTGAGGCATGTCGGGAAGCGGAAGGTGTTGAAGAGGAATCCGACTTTCTAGGATGATGAAGATATAAAAGAGGATATTTGGTTTACAAGTGTTTGGGTTTAGAAGATGTTTCGGGTTTCAGATGACTAAGGTTGTTCGGGAGTGTTCGGGGATTGGAGGTCCTAAATGACTTGGAGTTTGTTCAGAGAATGACTAAGGAATGTTTATGTGACTTAAAGCTCTAACGGAGAGATTGGATTGGTTTATTCGGAATTGCCTCTCTTAAAGTTTTTTAAACCGAAAATCATTTTGTTGAAAAAGGGCGGATAATCCCGAGGGATTACCCTATGTACCCCCTCGAACACGACACTTAATTAATGGTAAGTGCCGAGGCTCGAAAGATGGGGCAATGAATTTATGTCGAAAAATAGGATTCAGAGAGAAACATCATGGATGAGATGTTCTCAGTCGAACCCTGATAACGTCTCTAACTCCCGGGTTTTAAAACGTTAGAAATCGAAAACATTCAAATCGAGCGGAAGGGAGTTAGACGATTCTAAAATCCCGGCTGCAACTAGGAAGGTCATTACTTCCCTAGCACCCCGCCTTGTAAAATCTAGGCAACAATTAGGGGAGGTTTGTCACCCTAATGCCCCGCCTAAAGAAATCCAGACTGCGACAAGGGAGGTTATGACCCCAGTGCCCTGCCTCGGATTTTTATTTTGGAAGGGAGACAAGTGGTGCCTAACTAGGAAGAAAACGCTCTTTTAAGGTGTTAGACATCCCATGTTTCCCGAAAAACGGTTTAGTTTTGAGTTTGAAAATTGAGTTGGAAGACTTTTGAAGTTGTTCGGAATCCTCGGTGAAGAAACACTGATTTTGAGAAATGTTTTTTAGGAGAAAAATTTATGTATATGTGAGAAGAACTTTCTGCAATTGAGAAGAGTTTTCTGTGATGTGAGAAGAGTTTTTCCTTTAAAATTCCATAAAATGGTTTCTTTGAAAACTTGATAAAACTTGAGTAAATGATGGTTTGAGACTCTTTTTGGTTTTTGGATTTTAAAACGAATTTACAAGTCGTGTTTAAGTTGAATCGAATCAGACTGAGTTGGATGAAAGATGAGGTGGTTTGGATTGAATGGAATTGGATTGAATCGAGTTTATGCCGAGCTTGAATTGAACTTGGGCCGTATTTGAATTGAACTTGGGCCGGGTCAAAAATATGGTTCAAGGTCAACGTTTTGGTCTAGGTCAATGTTTGGGTCAAGGTTCAGGTGGTCAAAAGGTCAAAGTCAAGGTTCAGGTGGTCAAAAGGTCAAGACTTGGGACTTGGGTTTTTTTTTTTTGTGGACATGGGTTATTTTTGTGAACTTGGATTGGATTGAAGCTGGATAACATTTCATGAGCGAGTTTTTGGGATTTAGTGAGGATTTGATTTGGGATGGACCTGAAGTGTTGGGCTAAAGGGTTGATTAGTGGACTTGGGCCCATTTTGGATTCTAGGCCGTGAGTGTTGGGCTTGGACTGTGGGCCACGGGCTTTGGGGTTTGGATCTTGGGCCGTGGGTTTTTGGGTTGTGGGCTGTGGGCTTTTAGGTTTGGGCCGGGGTTTTTGGATTTGGGGCCGTGGTTTTTGGGTTGTGGGCTGTGGGTTTTTGGGTTGTGGGTTGTGGGTTTTTGGGTTTGGATTATGGGCTGTGGGCTTTGGACTTGGATTATGGGCCGTGGGCTTTTGGGCTTGGATTATGGGCTCTGGACCAAGGTTTGGACTTGGGCCGAGATTATTTGGGCCGAGATGGTTTTGGCTTCAAGTTTGGATTGGACTTATGGGCCGTGGGCTTTGTACTTGGATTATGGGACGTGGGCTTTTGGGCTAGGCGTAGACTTGGGCCGAGATGGTTTGGGCCGAGAGGGTTTGGGCCAAGGTTGGACTTGGGCCGGGTTTTGTGGGTGATTGGGCCAAATTTCGGAGTTTTGGGCCACAAGTTTGCAAAAGATGATCAAAGTTAAAAATAAAAGAGATTGATGATAAGGAAAATTAGAGAGACAATTTGAATTTCCATTGGATAGAAAACTTTACAGAGATGGGCCGGATCCATAATTTAAAGGAGAATTTGAAGTTGATGACTCATGTACTCATTTTTTGGATCCAACTGGATGTACAATTTTATCTTAATAAAGGGATGGTTTGGAAAGTCTTATAATAGAAAGGGTTGTTCCCACCGTCCGGACTCTACGCCCGTTTGAGTGAGACAACCCTTGATCCTAAAAGTTTTTCTAGAGTGGGTCTCAAAGTCCATCAGTCATCCTAATGGGCTGTCTAGGGCCACCTGTCCTAGCCCGGTCTGGCTAGTTATGGGCTGAATCCGAAATAAACAATATTTTGGGCCAATTTTTATACCAGCCCAAACAGAATCAAGCCCAAACAAATAAGCCATCGAAATAAACAAAAGTGTGGGCATGAAATGCGATGAAGCCACATGAACCAATACATTCACGTATGGAAAAAAGGAAAAAGCTATCCAGGAATCATATATACACAGGACTTGAATCTCAGAATTTATCAGAAACATACATGCAGGAAAGGATTTCAGAATAATTAAATGCCAAGTCAGATCTATAAAGCGACGATTAAGTGAATCCTACCGAGGAGTTACTAATGATTTCGTTAACCCTTTTTCTATTGTCTTCCCGTGACCAAGCAAAAGGGTCATTCAAGGTCTTAAAACTGAAACACGGATCAGATTATCCACCATCTTTTGTCTTGTTTTTACTCGTCCTGCCTCTAAGTCTTAAAAAAAAGGTTGTACAAAGTTCTACACTAACCTTGGAATATTACTCCAGACTCAGATGAAAAGGCCAAACAACATGGATCAATCAAACTTAGATTGCAACAGATATCACAGATTACCCATCGGTCACAGGGCACCTTCCAGGCACGCAGGCAAAAATAGACAGATAGCTAACAGATAGGGGCAAGCATGCTAGATTACAGGCAAAGGGCAAATAGATCAGACGTTTGAATACATTCATCACCATGCTTAAAGGGTTTTGGGTATAGAGTAAATACCAGGATGAAGACCATAGACATAATCTGTGAAAAGGAAAGAAAACATCACAACAAGAAAATACAATGTCATCAGATTTCAGAACAAAAAGCCTTCGGGCAAATGACTGAGACAATGGAATGAGATAACCAGTGCTGATCAAAGCCTATGGATGCTAATAAGGGCACTTAAGGGTCTGCAGTGAGAATTAGCCGCCGTATGTAGTGGTATATAAACTCCTGTGAACCAACTTGAATACAGAAGATTAGATAGCCACAGAAACCAAACTGATATTTGATAACTTGAGCCTCAGGTCGATTACTGGTTCATATATCCACGATGCATTAGTTCTACGGTGAATAAAACCGAAAGCAACTTCAGAGGGGGATGAAAATGAAGACCCCAAATCCAAACGTGTCAACACAGTAGCGCAGGGTAGTACTGAACAGGATAAGAGAATACTTATACCAGATTCTTAGACGCTTTCGTTCCAGGATATAGAAACACAGACGAAAAATTAGTCGTAAACCTTCTGATGGTTCCAGACATTCCATTCAGTGCTAGAAAATAGTATACCACAAAATCACGAGCCAAGTGAGGGAAATGAACAACAGAATAACCTCAATGGTTTAAACTGATACCAAGGTTTGAGCGTTAGAAATCCCGAAAAAGGTATTTCGGATCTAGTGTCCACCAGATATATAAAGATGATATGAACAGAACCAAGAATACGAGCAATCTTCATGACGGAAACCAAACGAAAAGCCACAACTCCGTAAACGTGAATGAAAAACAGGGAACAAGTATTGATCGGGAAAAGCCACCGACAAGCTACTCGTATTATACATTGGAAGGGCTCTGCAAATCCGTAACCCATATTGGATCGGCGTTCATCAGGCTCAAACAAACATACGGAAGAAACATGCAAAAATACCCGACGAGTTTGCACGATTAAACGATATGGGAAAGGGAGGAGGAACCGGCGCCAGTTTCGGGATAACCCTTAAGCATTGGTTTCCTCCCGTTTCCTACCATCACCATTTTTGGTTCACTTGGTTGAACGCGCAGACATAAGAGAGGAAACAACAGCAAAAAGAAAGAGGAATGGCAGTAAAAAAAAACGAGACATGAACTAAAGAGTAGAGGAGATTCGGAGATAACAGAGAACGATGAATTCCACTTACCCTGTCGACACAAAACAACGAAACCGAACAAGAGAAGACGGGCGAAGTTTAGGCAAGTTACGAAAGGTGAGATTTCGAACAAAACTGGAATGGTTGGGGAGGACGGAGATGAAGGTGAGTCTTAGTTGGAGGAGGATGCTCAGAAGTGTGGATTCGGAGGGATATTCAGCGGAGATGGAGCTTGAGAACTTCGAAAGCGGTGGAATGTCGAAAACGGGAGTTTTCTGGGTATTTTGCTTCTCAGTTTTAAAATGGAAGAACCAAGGGCAACGACAAGAAGAATGGAATGAATCAGGATTAGTGTCTGCTCGGTTCCGAAAAACTGGTGATACTATAGGGTTTTAGGTTGTTTTATAATGTGAGAATGGTAGACAGATGTCAAGTTAGGGCTTAACTTGGGCTGGATTTTGATTTTGGGTCCCCTGAGATGTGTCTGGGCCGACTAAAGGAGAGAAAGGAGCCAACAACTAAAATAGAAAAACGTGGCTAAACTCCAGTATCGAGTTTCGAACTCAGGCTCTCGCCCTTCCCACCAGAGTCCTCATCCACCTACGCCACAACAGCATTCGGTGTGCCTATTGGGTTTATTAGCTAATACTAATCGGAGCTGAGAGGGAAATAAAAGGCAGTAATGCCTAGGTTCGGATTCGAATATGAGACCTGTGGGTTCCCAGTCGGACAGATTAACCAGTTGAGCTAAGTCAGAATTCAGTATATCCACGGGAGAAATATTACAGGAACTCTAAATTCAACTGGATAACTCTTCTAAAACGCGACGAATCCAGAAGAAAGTATATACAATAAAATGAGATGATTAATCTAATGACACGAGAGTATGAAATACAATTAAAATAAGATTCAAAAATGTAATGAGATATAAAATAAAAGAATAGCACATGTACATGAAATAATGAAAATTAATGCTCGTAATGAAGATAAAACACCTAAAATAAATGGAAAATAATAGTAGTAAAAGGACACACGAAATAATAAAAATAGTGACGATAAAGCGAAGAAAAATCAAAAGGAAATAATAAATAACAAAAAAGTATAAGTTGATCGAGTACATAAAATAATATAAGGTAATAACAAAACCGTGAAATATTTTAAAACAAAAGCAACAAAATAAGTATACGAAATGAAGTTAGTTAAAAACAGATTTCAACAAAAAGCTCGTGCTCCTTTTCCATAGGAATGTGAGGTTTAAATGTCGGTAAAAAGAAATTCCTTTGGTCGAAAACGGGGACAACCGCCTTGTTTCTAGAAGCATGTTTATTTTTGTATTTTTGTTTCAATATAAGATGGGTGAGAATTTTTGGTGTCTACAGATGGCTCCCCTTGATTCAATTCTACAATAGAAGGCTTGCAGAATTGGATCAAGGTTGACGGGGCGCCAAAAATTCTCACCACGGCTTATGATTTGCTCTTATGGGTGCAGGTGCACGGGGACTTATGACGGGCCCCAAATTGCGGTGATTGATGGTATGAGGACTAATGACGGGCCTCAACTAGATCTCGGTGTCTAGCTCTAGGACTAATGACGGGCCTAGAATACGATCAAACAACCTATGCATGAGGACTAATGACGGACCTCAACTAGATCTCGGTGTCTAGATCTAGGACTAATGACGGGCCTAGAATACGATCAAACTACCTATGCATGAGGACTAATGACGGGCCTCAACTAGATCTCGGTGTCTAGCTCTAGGTATTAATGACGGGCCTAGAATGCATCTTCGAAGTGTATGAGGACTAAAGACGGGCCTCAACTAGATCTCGGTGTCTAGCTCTAGGACTGATGACGGGCCTAGAATACAATCAGTATACTGGTTATGCATGAGGACTAATGACGGACCTCAACTAGAACTCGGTGTCTAGCTCTAGGACTAATGACGGGCCTAGAATGCATCTTCGAAATGTATGAGGACTAATGACGGGCCTCAGCTAGATCTCGGTGTCTAGCTCTAGGACTAATGACGGGCCTAGAATACAATCAGAACAAGGGTTATGCATGAGGACTAATAACGGGCCTCAACTAGATCTCGGTGTCTAGCTCTAGGACTAATGACGGGCCTAGAATGCATCTTCGAAATGTATGAGGACTAATGACGGGCCTCAACTAGATCTCGGTGTCTAGCTCTAGGACTAATGACGGGCCTAGAATACAATCGGAATAAGGGTTATGCATGAGGACTAATGATGGGCCTCAACTAGATCTCGGTGTCCAGCTCTAGGACTAATGACGGGCCTAGAATGCATCTTCGAAATGTATGAGGACTAATGACGGGACTCAACTAGATCTTGGTGTCTAGCTCTAGGACTAATGACGGACCTAGAATACTATCGGAATAAGGGTTATGTATGAGGACTAATGACGGGCCTCAACTAGAACTCGGTGTCTAGCTCTAGGACTTATGACGGGCCTAGAATGCAATTGAAAGTATGAGGACTCGTGACGGGCCTCAACTAGACCTCTTGACATCTAGCTATAGGACTTATGACGGGCCTATAATACTTTGATTGAGTTGTACGAAACTCGTTGTTTTGAGTGGTTGATTGAAGGATGATTTTGATTGTGGATTGATTCGGGATTGGATGCTTTCGGTTGTTTTTGTGAGGGATGTGATAGTCGAATGTTTTTTGTTGATGTGGCCCTTGACTTCGTCAGTGTGGGACTTTTGTTTTGGTTCTGTTTTGACAGTCTCGCCCGATGTGCACTGTAGTTTCAGGATTCAGTAGGACTCTTGGCTCCAGTGTTCGAGATGGCTCCGGTTTGATATGTGATTCCCTTGTGAGCAACGACTCTGGGGTGATTGATGGGTTTGGCTTCGATATGATCCGGGGGCTCCGGTATGATCGGATGGCTCCATTGCGGTCGGTTGGCTCCGGTACGGCCTTGAGATGGCTCTGGCCTAATATGTGACTCCCTTGTGAGCAATGACTCTAGGATGGTTGATGGTTCAGCTTCGATGTGATCTGAGGGCTCCGGTATGATCGGATGGCTCCATTGAGGTCGATTGGCTCCGGTACGGCCCTGAGATGGCTCCGGTGTAGCCCCGGGATGATTTTCTCGACTGAGGCAAATTCCTCCGTAGAGTGATGGCAATGACCTCGTGGTTCGAGGGGAGGAGGGTTTTTATTTGAGACGGGGTCGCACCCTGAGAGGGTTGCCTACGTACTCAACTCCCTGTTGAGATCAGACCTTACGTAGTTCATGATTTTTGGCGAGCGAGGAGTTTGGTGGTGAGGGGGGATGTCTTGCGGGGCATTTTCTTTGAACAGCGCCCGAAGACTTTTGATCCTTTGTTTTGATGGCTGCGCAGTTTCTGAGAGTGGTCGTCGTGCCGGTGGGTGAAGGAGACAGGCTCTGTGCTGTGGCTTCCTTTTCTGAAAGAGCATACTCATCTTTCTTTTTGCGTGGTGTAGGATATTATGTCCGAACCGATGGATGCAAATCTATTCTGCATGCATTTCTTGGAATTGGATATGATTGTATGCAAAGAGGATGTCGTGTCAAGGTGAGTTCAACCAAGAATTCTAGTTAAGTTAGATTAGTCGTTTTTGAGCCACTTCTCTCTTGAAAAAACTTCCCGAAAGAGGTCTCTTGGGATCCCTTATACCTTTCTGTTTCCTTTCCTAAGGTTAGTTAGGCTTTCTTTAATCAGGGTGATGAACACTCGTTTTTTTCTCTACCTTCCTGATTTCTTTGACGCTCGTTTGTGCACGATTGTATTGACAAGATCGGACGCGTTGTGGCCGTTCATGTTTCGAATTTGGTACTTTTCAAATTAAGCAACTACCATCTCTAAGTCGGAGGTCTTTCGATGGGTTATAACGGGGCTGCAGGGCATATGACATAGGCTGGAGGATTCGTTTGAAGACTGTGGAGTTTTGGTGCAACGGAGGACATGCTTTACCTTTGCCATGGGTGGAGTGATTTTGGACCCCTTTCGCATTTGCGCGGACTATTACGTGCTCTCATTTTTGATTTGCTACTTTCTTTGAGTAGTCTATTTGCATTTCTTCGTGTTTGACATTTCTGGTCTCATCTATTTATCAAGTGTGGAGGCATCGAGTGGTGTGTGACTTTCATTTCCTCTCTTTGCTATTTTGAACGTTTTGTGCTCCGCTTCTCTCGTTTTCATCCTCTTTGGGTATCTCTTTCAAGCTTTCCTCCATGCTTTAGATGTTAGGGAAGGAACCATGGCTCCAGCTCTTTTTTATCCTCTTTTGCAGGGGTGAATGGTTGCGTGATGTGGGGTGGTATATCATGGAGCTGTTTTCGAAAAGATTCTCAATGAAAGGCTCAACGGAGTTCACTAAGGGATTGTTTTCAGGGTCAATAAGGCTTTTGGCCTTGTGGAGGTTTTCTTCGATCCTAGGTGCCTCGTCATCCCTATCGATAGATGATTGTTTCCTCTACTATTCCCAAATTTTGACATGAATGGTAACGCGCTTCTCTCATCAATATTTGGTTCCGTGATGGAGGATCCTCACATGGTGTTTTGAAATTTAAATGCATTAAGCGCTCTGGGTTTTGCACGCTCTGTGTTTCTCTCATGCACTCAACTCTCACGGGAGATTAGAAATCCTTTCAAGACCTCTTCAGGGAAAATGATACAAGAGTTCGGCGGCCTTTGATGACTTATGTGACTTTCCTAGAATTAAAGATCGAGATGCGCCTCGACACTAGGGATATGCAAATGCAAATGCAACTAAGTTAAACCTACTGCAGATGATAAAGATAACCTTTGTGTGGATGCATTTTTTTTGATATTTTGTATGGATGCGTTTTTTTTTGTGGATGCATTTTTTGTGGATGCATTTTTTTTGTGGATGCATTTTTTTGGATTTTTATGACGGTTCAGACATAATATCGTTTCAGCCGGTCAAGATTGACAAGGCTTTGAAATTCCTCTCCGTCCAAATCCGTTAGTAATACAGCGCCGTGAGGGGTTATTTCCTTGACTAGATAAGGGCCCACCCAGTTCGGTCTGAATTTCCCTCGTGGGTCTGGCAAATCCTTTCTCAGCTCTTTTCGGACGAGATCACCCACTTGGATATTTCGTTCTCTGACCCTTTTACTGAACGCTCTAGCCATTCTCTTCTGGTAACCCTGGATGTGATATAATGCCTGTAGGCGCTTTTCATCAAGAAGAGCTAAACTGTCATAGCGTTGTTGCAACCAGTCACTTTCAGCAATTTTCAGTTCAGTAGTGACCCGAAGAGTCGGAATTTCAAGCTCAATTGGCAAGACACATACTGACCCATACACCAAGGAATACGGGGTGGCTCTAGTTGCAGTTCGGACAGTAGTGCGGTAACCCCAGAGAGCGTAGTGCAGCTTTTCCGGCCAATCTCTGTATGTTTCAACCATTTTTGCCAGTGCACTCTTTACGGCTTTGTTGGCGGCTTCGACTGCTCCATTAGTCTGAGGTCTGTATGGAGATGACCTGTGGTAGCGGATGTCATATTTTTCCATGACCCGGATAGTGTCTCCGTCAAATTGGGGACCGTTGTCTGATACGAACTCTGAGGGAACCCCGTATCGGCATATGATATCCCGCTCGATGAATTGGGCAACTTGCTTTGATCCGATGTTTACGAACGACCGTGCCTCTACCCATTTGCTGAAATAGTCTATCGCCACGAGGATGTAGCGGTGTCCATTTGAAGCTTTAGGGTGAATTTCTCTGATGATATCGATTCCCCATATAGAGAACGGCCAAGGAGCTGCCATGGCTGTTAGGGGTAGGGGAGGCAGGTGTTGCAAATTAGCATGAGTCTGACACTTGGCGCACTTTTTCACAAATGTGTGGCAGTCGCTTTCCATTGTTGTCCAGTAGTACCCTAGTCTGAGGATCTTCTTGGATAGGGAATGTCCTCCAGCATGGGTCCCACATACTCCCTCGTGGACATCCTCGACGATCTTATCGACCTCTTTTCAGGTCACACACAAGTGTTGGAATCCATTCGGCATTCTCTTGTAGACCCTAGTTCCACATATCACATACTGATTTGACATTCTTCTTAGCGCGATGCGGTCCTGCTTAGTGGCTTCTGGCGGATACTCTCCTTTCCTAAGGAAATTCTCGATGTCCACAAACCACTCATCCTCTACTTCCCCTTGTCTCGATGGCTCCAATCTCAAACGAGGGTGTATTAGTCATGGTTATCCACAAGGGGAAGTATAGTGAACCGGTCGGTACTTGGACCACTGAAGCCAAAGAGGCTAAAGAGTCGGCAAAGATGTTCTAGCTCCGGTTCACGTGCTTGAAGGTCACGTTTCGAAAGCAGGTGATTAGGTGCGAAAGGTAGTCGTGGTAGGGGATCAATCGCTCTTCTCTGATCTCCCAAGTCTGGTTGACTTGTGAAATAACGAGATTAGAATCGCCAAAGACCTCCAACTCCTCCACTTGCAATTCTAACGCCATTTCAAGTCCCAGGATGCAGGCTTCGTATTCTGCCATGTTGTTAGTGACTGGATAATTGATTTTTACCGCAGCTGGAAGCAAATCTCCCTTAGGATGGATCAACATGATTCCGGTCCCTTTACCCTTATGGTTGACGGCACCATCGAAGTATAACCTCCAGCAGGTTTTTCGTAATGTCATGATTTGTTCATCCGGGAAGTCGTCATTGCCGAATAACTCGGATGCTACCGGGCATTCTGCTAGGTGTTCGGCTATGGCACTCCCTTTGATTGACTTTTGAATTTTGAAAGTGATATCGAACTCAGACAACAATAGGGACCATCTGGATAAGCGACCATCTAGAATTGGCTTTTCCAGAAGGTACTTTATAGGGTTCATGCGTGCGATCAGATGAACCTCTTGCCCTAACAAGTAGTGCCTTAACTTCTTCGTAGCCCAGACCAAAGCAGCACAGAATTTGTGAATGTTAGAGTATCGTGTTTCTGCATCGACCTATTTCTTGCTGATATGGTAGATTAACTTTTCACGCGGTGGGGATCCTTGTTCCTGGGCCAGCATGGCGCCCATGGACGTTTCTCGAGCAGTGAGGTAAAGGATCATTGGTTTGCCCTCCTGGGGCGGTACCAAGACGGGCGGGTTCTGCAAATAGGTTTTGATCTTCTCAAAGGCATCCTGACACTGTTCATTCCAGACTTTAGATGCGTCTTTCTTCAACAGACGGAAGATAGGCTCACAGGTCTCGGTCAGCTGCATGATGAATCTTCTGATGTACTGAATTCTGCCTAAGAAACCTCTGATTTCTTTTTCGGTCTTCGGAGGAGGCATTTCTTGAATGGCCTTTATCTTATCTGGGTCTACCTCGATTCCTCGGGTAGTTATCATGAAACCCAAAAGCTTTCCTCCAGTCACTCCGAATGTACATTTCTTGGGGTTTAGCTTCATTTGGTATTTCCGCATCCGATCAAAAAACTTTCTCAGGTTTATCAAGTGGTCCTCCCGTTGGGCAGCTTTGACGATCATGTCGTCTACGTATACCTCCACTTCATTATGAATCATATCATGCAATAAGGTAGTGGCAGCTCTTTGATACGTGGCTCCGGCATTTTTCAAGCCAAAGGGCATGTTCACGTAACAAAAGGTTCCCCACTGTGTAATAAAAGACGTTTTTTCCTGGTCTTCTACGGCCATTCGAATCTGATTGTAACCTGAAAACCCATCCATGAATGACAGTAGCGCATGTTGGGCAGTATTGTCAACAAGGATATCGATGTGGGGTAAGGGAAAGCTGTCTTTGGGGCTGGCCTCGTTTAAGTCCCGGAAGTCGATACACACTCGCACCTTTCCATTTTTCTTTGGGACGGCTATGATATTGGCTATCCAGTCGGGGTAATTGACGACCCGAATAAAGCCAACACGTAACAGCTTCTCAACTTCCTCTTTTACTTTCAATTGGTGCTCAAGTTTCATTCTTCTCAAACGTTGTTTCTTAGGTTTGGCATTATGGTACAACGGTATTCGATGTTGGACAATGTCAGGATCGATCTCGGGCATGTCTGTGTAACTCCACGCAAAAACATCGACATATTCAGTTAGTAGAGAAGTCAAGTCACGTTTTTCTGTTTCACTCAGACCCAAACCGACTTGCAAAGTTTTAGGGTTATCGGGTGTTCCGATATTTATTGCTACCGTGTCTTCCACGATCTGGGTGTGGGTGGAATATTGTTCGATGGGAGGCATACTCTCCTCATCGTATTCCTCTTCTTCGGCCTCAAGATTTTACGATGAATCAAACAGTTGAGAAGACAGAATAGACGAGAATTCCGAACGAACTGAATTTTCATTAATATCCGACGAGCTTGGTAGCTCAAAGATTGCAAGAAAATTGCCACCACTTGTACAAGTGAAAATAAGTGGTGGCGATCCATCCCTTAATCTGAATCTACTTGCATTGTCGACGTTCCTGATACAACTATAACTACCACCATCACTAAAACTATCACCATCACTATCACTATCGTTATCATCGCTACTGCTAACTAGGCTAACTAAGTAAGGCTCCCGGGGAATCAGCTCTTCTTCCTTATGATAGACGACAAGACACGCTCCATGGCCATCTACCGAGAGTGCGGGGTCCTTGATGACTGGTTTGGTCGTGACACTGCTCTCTGCTGCATCCTCGGGCGTTCCTTGGTCGCATCCCTCGTCGTCATGGTCTTCAAGGCATGAGTTGAGGGAGAATGAAGTGGTCCACCAGTTCTCCCACTCCATTGTCTCCTGATTTCCCTGAGCGTGAACTGCTTTCTGCTTATCACAACTCACAGATACACATGGTTCAAGGTTAACTGGTAATAAAGAATCTGCGGGAAATCTTACATGTGAATCGGTCAACATCATACCTGGTAATTCCGTAAATCCTAACCCGGCTCCTCAACCTCCGATATACGCGGTTAGTGGCTCCTCCATGCCCTGCAGCTCCTTGCCTAGCCCACTCCCCTGTTTGTAGCCCATCCGAGACATCATGTGTTGTGATGCGGGGCTATAGACACTAGGGTCGAAGTAGAGAGGAGTGTTGGAAGAAGTTTGACTTACCTGTGAATGTGGCCTCACCACTGTAAAGCCCCCGAGCGTTAACTCTCGACCCCCCGGTGTATTAATCTCAAATAGTGGGGACTCAGCTCTGGCCTCTCCCAAAACCTCCACGATTCGCCCCTCGTGTTTGAATTTTAGCTTCTGATGGACGACTGAGGGGACTCCTTTGATCTGATTGATGAACTCCCGCCCTAACAGAAGGTTGAAGGTGGAGGATATGTCTATGACCATTGCTTCGATGGTCAGGGAGACGTCCTCGATCAAGATTGGCAGTGAGAGGGTTCCCAAAACCTTTATATGGCTGTTGTCATAGGCACTCAACGTCATATCTACCGCCTTGAAGTCGTTGAGTCCCATATGACGGGCTACATGGAGCGGGCAGACATTCACCTCAGCCCCATCATCAATCAAAGTCTTAGGGACTTGGAATCCCCCAGCCTTCACAGTTATGTAGAGGGCCTTTCCTGCCTGACGAGGGATCTCGTCATCAGTGAATGTTATAGAGAGGTCCAGAGTCCGGGACAGGTGGGCTACGATGCTTTCGACCGACGCCGGCCGCTTCTTATCCATTCTCAAGTGCCGAGCTACCGCATCTTTGTGCTCTTCTGAAATCATCAGCAGAGACCAGATTGTGATGGGTATGCTGGTTGTCTTCAGCTTTCTCAACAGCTCTTCTTCTCCCACCAATTTGTTCTCTGACTCATTCAGAGTAAGGTCGTGGACTCTCTGCTGCAGCATTTCTGGCTCTTCTGTGGGCTCAGCGGGCTTGAAATGTGTAACACCCCCAAACACTGGCCTAGGAGTTAGGGGTATTACACGCCGCGTATTATTACATAATAACGCAAGGCTCTAATAAACGAACTTAAGCAAACAATCAAACAAGGCCCAAAACGAATACTTGAATAAAGTATAATCAAATGATGTCGTAACATCCCAGAGTTATTACAGAACCCACCAAACGAATGACAAAAGCGGAAGCTAACTGAAGAGGCCCAAAGGCACAAGGTCGAATACAAATGTCTTAAAAGAATCTAAACAACAAAACAAACTAAACTCCAGAGCTGCAAAGTGACCCTCGCTGATCAATCTACAATGTTAGATAGAGTAGGGGAATGAGCAAACAACTATGCCCAGTAGATGACAAACTTCATCAACCAGCATGCTCAAAACATTTTACAGAATAATGTCAAATCAGAAGGAATAGACAGAATCCATAAGCATGTCGGAAAACAGAAACAGAAGTCCATACAATAGAGGACTAAACAGAGTCAGAAGCAGACAGAAGCAGAAAACAGAGCGGGACACTAGTTGATCACAGCATACAGACAGAACAAGCAACCAGCTCGTGAACAGAACGAGGAAACCTCACTCGTAAACAGAACAGGTGAAACACCCATGAACAGAATGGGGAACATCACCCGTGAACAGAAGGATCCTACATAGTGCGCTACTAGACAGCGAGACTAGCCATCCAAAGGTTCAGATACAGAGATAACTAGGTCCCAAAACAGAAGCTTAAATAAAGATAAGCATATGTGCACCCAAGGCACCAGAAATCCCATAGACAGCTTGGAAATCAGAAGGGGAATCCAACCCCGCAAACGGAAGTCAAAACGGAGCTCAAACGAGCAAGTTATGGTCAAAACAGAGTCATGTCCGAACTTGTGTCCGGACGTCAATGTTCGGACACAAGTCGAACCTCAAAACAGAAACAGAGACAGAGGTGTCCGAACATCCAAGCTCGGACTGATGTTCGGACGTTCTTCGGAAACAAATTTGCGTAAAGTCCGAACTTGTGTCCGGACATACATGTTCAGACACAAGTCGAAGCAAAATCAGAAGGAAGAGAACTGGGTGTCCGAACTTATGTCCGGACTTACAAGTTCGGACACCACTCGATACTTGTAAGCCGGACTCGTCCTCGCACCCCGTCCGAACATCGAAGCTCGGACGGAAGTCCGGACACGTCAAAATTCCAGAAAATACAGAACGCAACAAGGCATGTCCGAACTTCCAAGCTCGGACGGAAGTCCGGACGCGCCGAAAAACCCAGAAAACAGAGGCGAATTCACAAAAACCAAAGTACCAAAACAAAGTCAAAACGTTATAAGTTTTCAGAAAACAACCTTGGGGGTTTGTAGGAGTTAAAACGCCATCTAAACAGACAGTTCACAATCACAATTTCAAGGCAGATCACAACTCGAATTCAGAACCGGAACGAAACTCCCCAAGGCTGAACACACAAGCCGAATCCATAAGCCACCTACCTCGATTAAACAGCAGACGAAACCCGAAATCTGAAGCAGCAGAACCCAGCCAACGCAGACACCGAAACGCATACCGAAACGTAATTCCAACTCACTGGACCAACAACAATGCAGAGACAATGCCAACTCAGAAAAACAGAGAACTCACAACCCCGGAACTGCCATTGACAAACGCAATTCAAATCCTTACCTGATTCTGCCAACGGAATCGCAGAGAGACCAACAGCAGAAGAGCTTGACCGACACAGGAACCAACGCTGAATCACAATCAGATTGCAGAGGAAATCAGAATGAGGAGAACTCAGGAACTGAAGAATTAACGAACAGAGTAATCTGACAACCCTACCTCGAAGAACCAGCAATTCGCAAAGGCGGAGAAATCCACAGTTGAATCTTGACAGCAGAACAAAGGAGTCTTGACTGATCGAGAAAAGGAGCGGCGTTGGGATAGTAGAGAGAGAACAAAGAAGAGAGCGTACTGACGGTTTCCAAATGAGCGAGGGTTAGAACGTGATTGAGAGTGAGGGGAATTAAGGAAATAACTTTACTGATTTAATTACCTATCAGTAATTAGAAGGGGAACGGAAAATGACCCACTAGTCCTCGCCTTTAATTAAAAGGACTCCCATGTCCTGAAGGATTAAATAATTCATTTAATCAGCTTGCAACTAAATAGAATACAATGGAATTCTGAACTAAACTTTGGGTTATAACAAAATGCCTTCCTGAGCGGGTTAAGTGACTGATTTTCTCAAAGTCATCATCCTTTTTTTCCTCGCCTGCTATCAGAAACGGTGCCTTAACAGGGGTTATAGCCGGTGGATCTTCTTCTTCGTCAGTAATCATGATGACATTGCACTCAGATATTCTCCTTCCTCGCCTTCCGACAATCTTCTACCGACACCATGCTTCTACCACCTCCAACGCTTTCATGGTCTTATGTAGCTCCAGGGCTTCAAGGTTTAGCCCCACCAGTATCTCGAGATTATTTTCCATATGTTGACTCACTATCAGCAGAGTGACTATGGACACCCTTCCTTGCCCTACCAGACGCTCAACTGTGTTTCGCATTTCATGCGTCATAGCTAGATACTCTCCCATCATGGGTTAAATGTCGTAACGGATCACTGGACGGGGGGTTCGGAATGCATCAAGAATCGGTGACAACATGATTGGTGGAGGCGCGCCTTGGGTGGCCGGCTCAGAGGAACTTCCGATGGCATTTATTTTCACAATCCTTCTCAAGTCTGATTCTCTTTCTTTCTCCCTCACCAGACTTATCATGTTCAGATGTGATGGGATTGAGTTATTCTGAGTGTTGGGAGTGGTCCTAGGGAATTGAACTTCCCCTGCATCAATCAGGTCCTGTACCGTATGACGCAACGCTCTACAATTGTCTACACTGTGACCCTTCATCTGGTGATAGTCACAGAAGCTGTTTAAATCAGACCCGAGTTGGGTGACCCCAGGCTTAGGGTTTGGATGCTTTAAGAGAAAACCATTTTCTCTTAACTTTTTGTATGCTTTACTCAGGGGCATTCCTAAGGCCAGTATTGACGTTGGGGTCGAGTCTGGTAATCACGAGGGGGAGGTGTTGTCCTGTAACTCTAGTCCGATCCTGAGGACTGTGCCTGGTAAATACCTACCCGGGGAGAGGTAGGAGGTGGGTAATCGGTGAGAACTTGGGGTTGTACTTGGTTCACCGGTGGTGTTGGGACAGTCTTGTTGTTGTTGTTGTGATTATTGTTGTTGTTGTTGTTGTTGTGATTGTTGTTGCTATCACGGTTCTGATGGTATGAAGTTCTGGGTCCTGATCCAGGGAGATTCAACCCTTTTAATCTTCCAGCTAGTGCTAGCTCTTCGGCAGCCGAAGCAGCAGCTTTTAGATGTTTGAAGTCACAAATCCCAAGGGACTTGAGATGATCTGCATAGGGGTTTTCCAGGCATGAGGTGATTATTCTGATCTGCTCGTCTTCAGTGGGACGGTCGATCATCTGACCGGCTACCTCCCTCCATCGGGTGATAAACTCCATAACAGTTTCATCACTTCTCTGTCTCATTGTCTCAAGATCTCTTCGAGTGATTCCTAGATGGGTGTTGTAACTGTACTGTTCCACAAACGCTTGATAAACATCCTCTAGTTTCTTTCCGGAGAAATATAGTCTCGACACCCATGTCTGAGCAGCTCCTTCAAGATAGCTGGGAAAACAAATGATCTTCATGTCATCGTCGAGGCCGTGCATAGTCATGACTCTGTCGAATTGAGCAAGATGGTGCCTAGGATCTCCTTTCCCAGCGTACTTGGAGATTTCTGGCAGTTTTAGGTTCTCAGGCAATTTGGAGCTTGGCTTCAATCGGAAATGACGGAAACCCAACATCTTCGCTCGCTCTCCGAGCTGCATTTCTGCCAGTAACTCTTCCTTCAGGGACTTCTTCATTTGACCGAAGTCCATTGGAAGGTGCTCAGCAAGTGGGGCTTGGTTGTAGCCATAAATCAACTGGTTGGACAGTTGTGGTAACAATTGGGTATGGGGAATTGCTTCCTCGAAATGGACAGCGTGTCCGGGGGCGGTGTACTGATATGGATTGAGTTGGATGGGGTCAGGGTGTGGTGAGTTGAGATGAATGGGCTCAGATTGTTTGATTCGATATAGATTGGCCGTCGGGGCAGCGACCCCAGTAGAAGGGAGCGGTAGTAGTCTGGGAAATGTGGTTGGTACTGTAGGAACCGTGGTTAGGATCGGAGGTGGCATAGGTGCTCCAGAAAGTAGGTCAACTGTGATCGGTTGTGGTGTGGTGGTGTTGAACATAGGGTTTTGGTTGCTCCAGCATCGGTTGGGGTGTGGGGTATCCCCAATATAATCATCTTCAGGGTCATCAGTGAGGTATGGGTCCTTTCCTTTGGCCGACCTTTCTTGGCGCAGTTGCTCTTCTAGCCTTTCAACGGTCTGTTTCAGCATGTTCTCATTCCTTGTCGACTGTTCTAGCATACGGTAGAGAACACTTGGATCAGGAAGACGTAAGCTACTGCCGCTAGCTCCTACAACTGCACTCGCACTCGCATCAATAGCTGTGGTTGCCGGGGCTCCTTCTAGGGCGGTAGGATTGATCAGGTTTGCGTCCATGGTTTCTGACGAAGTTTCGGTCGCGGTGTCACTGGCCAGCCTGCCCCGGGAATCTCTTTTCCACAGTCGAGTAATGTTGGTGAAACTGGAAGAGAACTCCTAACACTCTGTTCTGCTCTGGTTGGTTTCTGCGATACCCGGGAATATGGAATACGTAGAAGCCGTTAGTATGAAAGCAAGTTAAAAAAAGATGTGAGAGAGAAAAAAAGGGGGGGAGGAGGTGAGAGCGTGAGAATAAAGGAGACGGTCATCCCCGACTTTTTTAGGCAAAACACTTTTCGTAAACACCCACTTTCCAAGTGCAAAGGCGCACATGCCTGTTTTCATTTCCAATAAAGAGGAGCAGTGACCATACCGTCATTACATAATTAAAGATTACATCATGGGAAAAGGGAATACATCTCGATTCAAAAGGGCAAATGACGTAGAGCGTTAGTCCTGAAATAAGGTAAGTAAGCTACCATCATTACATAATTAGAGATTACATCCTGGGGAAAAGGGAGTACATCTCAATTCAAAAGGGGGGGACCCAACAGAGCATTAGTCCTAAAACAAGGTAAATAAGCTACCATCATTACATAACTAGAGATTACATCCTGGGGGAAAAGGGAGTACATCTCAATTCAAAAAGGGGGGACCCTACAGAGCATTAGTCCTAAAACAAGGTAAATAAGCTACCATCATTACATAACTAGAGATTACATCCTGGGGGAAAAGGGAGTACATCTCAATTCAAAAGGGGAACAAAAGAAAGATACGATATATTAGTTCTAAGATAACTCAATCAAAATGAGAGAGGGGGGAGCTGGTCGCCTCCTATCTATTGTCGCTTCTGCTTCTTCGCCCTCTTCTCCTGTCTCCTTTCTTGGCTGTCCGATAGAGGGGGCATCAAATTTATGACAACCGGTAAGTCGGGGTTTTGCATGACCACCCTGTGATTGAGTGAATACGGGGTGTTTATGATCCAGTCTATCCTCTTTTCTAACCAAAGTCTGTAAGAGTCATTCAGGTTGTAGTCCTGGTATGGAAGCTTCCGGACTGCCCACTTTGGCCCTGACCCATAGGCACTGATGATATGCCGAATGGTAGCTTCGGTAAATTGGTGGATCACATGATCAGCTTCCATGGCACCCAGGATTATCTGTTCGCGACCGAACTGGCGCATGACTCTTAATGGGAATATCGTGACCAAGCGGTCCAGACCGTATAGAAGCAGACCATCATGTCCAGCTGACCCAAATGTCCCTTCTTGCACATTCCAATCTATTATGACCTATTCAATGTGCATTTCATGATAAATGTCTCTGAAGCAAGCTTGCCATCCTTCCTTTGGGTGCTTCCTTCGGCTTCTAGCTGACATGTAAGTGTCCATGTTAAAGACCGAGAAGGCTGCTGGTGGTAGAAGTTTAAGATGGTCGAACAACCAAATCTGTAGTAGAAATGGGCTTCCTAAGAAGAAAGTTTCCAACTTTCCCGAGTCTTTCCAACGGTCCAAAGATCTGACAATTTCAGCTGTGACCACCGTTCCAATACTCATTCCCTTTTCAAGGGCTTCTAACAAATAGATAATCCGAGGATTGAATCTTAAAAATCGCTGTCGAAAGAGATACAGTCCCATCAGGCATAGGTCCATCACTCGCCTTTTGGTCTTCAACGAGAAGTAGGGCCTGTTGAATCGCCCTAAAAGGTCTTCTAACTCAATGCTCAGATTCCTAAAATCCTGCATATAGGCCTCTTCTACTTCTAAGAATTCTGCAGCAAATCTTGGGGTCTTCGCCCGATCTAGGGGAATGAAAGGCATTGGCTGATGAGGTTCTATTTTCAGGAAAGCATCCATCTCGGCAGGCAAGGGTACTAGTTCATGCATATTGAATCTGTAGAGATGATCAGTGGGGTCCCAATAAGAGAGTGATTCAAACAATGCTTCATACTCCACCACGGCACAACACATCTCAGCAAAGCCAAACAAGAGAGGCTTGGTGTCATAGTCTGACTTGAAGCAGAGGTCTTTAAGTCTGCGGGAGAAGCTGACTTCTCTTTGGCGCTCTTCTTGATAAGAAGCGATCTCGGATTGTCTCTCTCTGGCAAGTTGTCTCTCTCGCTCCGCCCTGATTTCTTTAGCCTTCTCCTTCTCTCCCGGGACAGTTTGCAGCCTGTTCAACATCGTTGCTTCCTCTGTGAAATAATGGGAAAACAGGACAAGAAGAGGGCGTGAGAATCGGGAAATTAATTATGTAATTATGATATGGTCACCGCATCTTTTTTTTTGGAAATGAAAACATTGTTTTTGAGGTTTCGAACGTTTTGAGGAGAAAACAGAAAGGGAAATTAAGAAAAGTCCATCCTTTCAGGAAAACAAAATTTGAAGAATGGTTTTAATTTGGAAAAGAAAATCTGGAAAAGACTTTGATCATTAAAGGAGATTTTTAGGATGATGTTGGTAAAACATTTGCACACAAAGTAGTTAGCTAGTTAGATCGTGGCTGATTTTTATGTGGAGCTATAAGCGTTAATGTTGGGATAATCACTTTCCAGGTCAATTGATGCTTCCATACCACCGGGGGAACCGTCGTCCCTTCACTGTTCATCTCTCGGGATTTATCTCTGTTATGCCTTGTGGGGCACGTCATCAAAAAGAACCGGAGTGCTTAAGTTCGAAAGGTCAGGATACCCGAAGTGATACAGTCACACAAGCCACGGCCAGGGATTATCACAACATACTCACTTTTCGGGAAACTCGGGGAAGTATTGCATGGGAACGGGTCTCCCCTCGTCTGCACGATAAGGTGTGTCTAAAGTCCAAATTATTCGCTGACTACGCTATGTCATGTATGGGTATCCGTAAATACGGGATCCTCTATGAATTTGTAGCGCGACATTGGGCTCTAAAGACACCCGTGGTGCAGAGGAATCATGGAGAACTGAGCCCATGCAATCTTCAGGGTAAGGAAAAAGGGTGGTCAGACAGGCGGCATACAAGGGGGCAACTACCCATCAAACCCATCCTAGACACTGGATAAGGCAGTTGGACACTGAAGGCTCATAGCTTACTACATGCTGGTTTTGACTCGAAAAGGTGTTTGAAAGGATCCTGAGTTGTTTCAAGGTGTAGACAACTACGGCCATACCACCTCGTGGGTTTACTCCTTAACTATGAAGGACCCATACTCAGAGGGAATCAGTTGTGGACCAATTGTTAATCCCGCCCGCAGATAGTAAAGGTGACACAGAGGAATGCATGTTCCTAAACTACCCGATGCAACAATGGGTTGGCACCTTTCTACGAAGGCCCCATTTACAAAACTGTAAATAAGTAATTATATCATGAATGAAGGACAGTAAACATAAGACAGTAAACACACAATAGTAAGCAAGAGTGAAGCATGCAAAGGTCGAAGCACACATGTGATAATCAAAGTCAATTTCGAACTCTAAACATTTGTCCTAACTATCCTCACAAAGCACACTCTAAGTGTGGAGTAGAGTAATCCTAAAGGCTTGGAAATGAATCTCTTGAAGGTTTTGAAAGAAGTTGGGGATTCCCGACAATTTTGAATGGAGTTCAGTCTTCCTTGACCAAGTTTATGAGAAAAACTTACTCAAGTTTTCCCCAGCAGAGTCGCCATTCTGTGGAGGGTGATTTTTTGGTATGAGGGGGGTCTATGTAAATATGAACTAGCTGAGAAGCCTAGATCCTAGAAACTGCCATTCTGTGGAGGGTGAAAACCCCGTTATTCTGGCATCCCTCAAATACCTACTACATCGTCCGTCTTTCCCATAAAGCATAAAAGGGAGTGCAAGTGTGCACTACACCTGCTCTCAATGGGCCCCACGCAGACTTATGCCTCTATAAGGCGGAAATTGACTAGAGTCGCCACCCAGTTTGACCTAAGATACTAGGAAGGAAAGGAAGAAGGGTTTTGAGAACCGTTGGTTGACTCTGCATTTATTGCCTATGGATGGGGCTTATCCGGTCATACTAGAGATTCTGTATGGGTTCGCACTGGGTTACACCCCTTATAAGTGGCAACGACCACGTCTTTGGATTGGTGCCCGAGGAAATCTCGGTCTCCAATTGTCGGGATTGACTTCTTTCAAAACCTTATTAGAGAGATTCAATTAAAGCCAAAGGATAGGATCGAGTGTGGGTTGAGGAGTAGATGATTTTGAAGAGTTTGGAGAAAAGGGCTGGTCTTGGAGTATCGGTTTGTGGGATTGGTTGAGGGGTTTTGTTTATTTTCGAGGGGTTTGAGCTTGTCTCGGTTTTTGTGGAGTTAAGGGCATTTTGGTCATTCTTGTGGAGTTAAGGGGTGTTTTGGATCATTTGTTGGAGTTGAAGAGCTTCCTGGATTTATTAGGTTCAAATTTCGAAGTGGTTAGCTTTTTTAGGCGTGTCGGGAAGCGGAAGGTGTTGAAGAGGAATCCGAGTTTCCAGGATGATGGAGATATAAAAGAGGATATTTGGTTTACAAGTGTTTGGGTTTAGAAGATGTGTCAGGTTTCAGATGACTAAGGTTGTTCGGGAGTGTTCGGGGATTGGAGGTCCTAAGTGACTTGGAGTTTGTTCAGAGAATGACTAAGGAATGTTTATGTGACTTAAAGCTCTAACGAAGAGATTGGATTGGTTTATTCGGAATTGCCTCTCTTAAAGTTTTTAAAACCGAAAATCATTTTGTTGAAAAAGGGCGGATAATCCCGAGGGATTACCCTATGTACCCCCTCGAACACGACACTTAATTAATGGTAAGTGCTGAGGCTCGAAAGATGGGGCAATGAATTTATGTCAAAAAATAGGATTCAGAGAGAAACATCATGGATGAGATGTTCTCAGTCGAACCCTGATAACGTCTCTAACTCCCGAGTTTTAAAACGTTAGAAATCGAAAGCATTCAAATCGAGCGGAAGGGAGTTAGATGATTCTAAAATCCCGGCTGCAACTAGGAAGGTCGTTACTTCCCTAGCACCCCGCCTTGTAAAATCTAGGCTGCAATTAGGGGAGGTTTGTCACCCTAATGCCCCGCCTAAAGAAATCCAGACTACGACAAGGAAGGTTATGACCCCAGTGCCCTGCCTCGGATTTTTATTTTAGAAGGGAGACAAGTGGTGCCTAACTAGGAAGAAAACGCTCTTTGAAGGTGTTAGACATCCCATGTTTCCCGAAAAACGGTTTAGTTTTGAGTTTGAAAATTGAGTTGGAAGACTTTTGAAGTTGTTCAGAATCCTCGGTGAAGAAACACTGATTTTGGGAAATGTTTTTTAGGAGAAAACTTTCTGTATATGTGAGAAGAACTTTCTGTAATTGAGAAGAGTTTTCTGTGATGTGAGAAGAGTTTTTCCTTTAAAATTCCATAAAATGGTTTCTTTGAAAACTTGATAAAACTTGAGTAAATGATGGTTTGAGACTCTTTTTGGTTTTTGGATTTTAAAACGAATTTACAAGTCGGGTTTAAGTTGAATCGAATCGGACTGAGTTGGATGAAAGATGAGGTGGTTTGGATTGGATGGAATTGGATTGAATCGAGTTTAGGCCGAGCTTGAATTGAACTTGGGCCGTATTTGAATTGAACTTGGGCCGTATTTGAATTGAACTTGGGTCGGGTCAAAAATATGGTTCAAGGTCAACGTTTTGGTCTAGGTCAATGTTTTGGTCAAGGTTCAGGTGGTCAAAAGGTCAAAGTCAAGGTTCAGGTGGTCAAAAGGTCAAGGCTTGGGACTTGGGTTATTATTATTTTTTTTTGTGGACTTGGGTTATTTTTGTGAACTTGGATTGGATTGAAGCTGGATAACATTTCATGAGCGAGTTTTTGGGATTTAGTGAGGATTTGATTTGGGATGGACCTGAAGTGTTGGGCTAAAGGGTTGATTAGTGGACTTGGGCCCATTTTGGATTCTAGGCCGTGAGTGTTGGGCTTGGACTGTGGGCCATGGGCATTGGGGTTTGGATCTTGGGCCGTGGGTTTTTGGGTTGTGGGCTGTGGGCTTTTAGGTTTGGGCTGGGGTTTTTGGATTTGGGCCGTGGGTTTTTGGGTTGTGGGCTGTGGGTTTTTGGGTTGTGGGCTGTGGGTTTTTTGGTTTGGATTATGGGTCGCGGGCTTTGGACTTGGATTATGGGCCGTGGGCTTTTGGGCTTGGATTATGGGCCATGGGCTTTTGGGCTTGGATTATGGGCTCTGGACCAAGGTTTGGACTTGGGCCGAGATGATTTGGACCGAGATGGTTTTGGCTTCAAGTTTGGATTGGACTTATGGGTCGTGGGCTTTGGACTTGGATTATGGGCCGTGGGCTTTTGGGCTAGGCGTAGACTTGGGCCGAGATGGTTTGGGCTGAGAGGGTTTGGGCCAAGGTTGGACTTGGGTCGGGTTTTGTGGGTGATTGGGCGAAATTTCGGAGTTTTGGGCCACAGGTTTGGAAAAGATGATCAAAGTTAAAAATAAAAGAGATTGATGATAAGAAAAATTAGAGAGACAATTTGAATTTCCATTGGATAGAAAACTTTACAGAGATGGGCCGGATCCTTAATTTAAAGGAGAATTTGAAGTTGATGACTCATGTACTCATTTTTTGGATCCAACTCGATGTACAATTTTATCTTAATAAAGGGATGGTTTGGAAAGTCTTATAATAGAAAGGGTTGTTCCCACCGTCCGGACTCTACGGCCCGTTTGAGTGAGACAAACCCTTGATCCTAAAAGTTTTTCTAGAGTGGGCCTCAAAGGTCCACCAACAGAGGTCATCCTAATGGGTTGTCTAGGGCCACCTGTCCTAGCCCGGTTTGGCTAGTTATGGGCTGAATCCGAAATAAACAATATTTTGGGCCAATGTTTATACCAGCCCAAACAGAATCAAGCCCAAACAAATAAGCCATCGAAATAAACAAAAGTGTGGGCATGAAATGCGATGAAGCCACATGAACCAATACATTCACGTATGGAAAAAAGGAAAAAGCTATCCAGGAATCATATATACACAGGACTTGAATCTTAGAATTTATCAGAAACATACATGCATGAAAGGATTTCAAAATAATTAAATGCCAAGTCAGATCTATAAAGCGATGATTAAGTGAATCCTACCGAGGAGTTACTAATGATTTCGTTAACCCTTTTTCTATTGTCTTCCCGTGACCAAGCAAAAGGGTCATTCAAGGTCTTAAAACTGAAACACAGATCAGATTATCCACCATCTTTTGTCTTGTTTTTACTCGTCCTGCCTCTAAGTCTTAAAAAAAAGGTTGTACAAAGTTCTACACTAACCTTGGAATATTACTCCAGACTCAGATGAAAAGGCCAAACAACATGGATCAATCAAACTTAGATTGCAACAGATATCACAGATTACCCATCGGTCACAGAGCACCTTCCAGGCACGCAGGCAAAAATAGACAGATAGCTAACAGATAGGGGCAAGCATGCTAGATTACAGGCAAAGGGCAAATAGATCAGACGTTTGAATACATTCATCACCATGCTTAAAGGGTTTTGGGTATAGAGTAAATACCAGGATGAAGACCATAGACATAATCTGTGAAAAGGAAAGAAAACATCACAACAAGAAAATACAATGTCATCAGATTTCAGAACAAAAAGCATTCGGGCAAATGACTGAGACAATGGAATGAGATAACCGGTGCTGATCAAGCCTATGGATGCTAATAAGGACACTTAAGGGTCTGCAGTGAGAATTAGCCGCCGTATGTAGTGATGTATAAACTCCTGTGAATCAACTTGAATACAGCAGATTAGATAGCCACAGAAACCAAAATGATATTTGATAACTTGAGCCTCAGGTCGATTACTGGTTCATATATCCATGATGCATTAGTTATACGGTGAATAAAACCAAAAGCAACTTCAGAGGGGGACGAAAATGAAGGCCCCAAATCCAAACGTGTCAGCGTAGTAGCGCATGGTAGTATTGAACAGGTTAAGAGAATACTTATACCAGATTCTTAGACGCTTTTGTTCCAGGATATAGAAACACAGACGAAAAATTAGTTGTAAACCTTCTGATGATTCCAGACATTCCATTCAGTGCTAGAAAATAGTATACCACAAAATCACGAGCCAAGTGAGGGAAGTGAACAACAGAATAACCTCAATGGTTTAAACTGACACCAAGGTTCGAGCGTTAGAAATCACGAAAAGAGTATTTCGGATCCAGTGTGCACCAGATATGTAAGATGATAGGAACTGAACCAAGAATACGAGCAACCTTCATGACGGGAACCAAACGAAAAGCCACAACTCCGTAAACGCGAATGAAAAACAGGGAACAAGTATTGATCGGGAAAAGCCACCGACAAGTTACTCGTATTATACATTGGAAGAGCTCTGCAAATCCGTAACCCATACTGGATCCGGTGTTCATCAGGCTCAAACAAACATACGGGAGAAACATGCAAAAATACCCGACGAGTTTGCACAATTAAACGAGATGGGAAAGGTAGGAGGAACCGGCGCCAGTTTCGGGATAACCCTTAAGCATGGTTTCCTCCCGTTTCCTACCATCACCATTTTCGGTTCACTTGGTTGAACATTCAGACATAAGAGAGGAAATAACAGCAAAAAAGAAAGAGAAATGGCAGTAAAAAAACGAGACATGAACTAAAGAGCAGAGGAGATTCGGAGATAACAGAGAACGATGAATTCCACTTACCCTATCGACACAAAACAACGAAACCGAACAAGAGAAGACGAGCGAAGTTTAGGCAAGTTACGAAAGGTGAGATTTCAAACAAAAATGGAATGGTTGGGGAGGACGGAGATGAAGGTGAGTCTTAGTTGGAGGAGGATACTCAGAAGCGTGGATTCGGAGGGATATTCAGCGGAGATGGAGCTTGAGAACTTCGAAAGCGGTGGAATGTCAAAAACGGGAGTTTTCTGGGTATTTTGCTTCTCAGTTTTAAAATGGAAGAACCAAGGGCAACGACAAGAAGAATGGAATGAATCGGGATTAGTGTCTGCTCGGTTCCAAAAAACTGGTGATACTGTAGGGTTTTAGGTTGTTTTATAATGTGAGAATGGTAGACAGATGTCAAGTTAGGGCTTAACTTGGGCTGGATTTTGATTTTGGGTCCCCTGAGATGTGTCTGGGCCGACTAAAGGAGAGAAAGGAGCCAACAACTAAAATAGAAAAACGTGGCTAAACTCCAGTATCGAGTTTCGAACTCAGGCTCTCGCCCTCCCCACCAGAGTCCTCATCCACCTGTGCCACAACAGCATTCAGTGTGCGTATTGGGTTTATTAGCTAAAACTAATCGGAGCTGAGAGGGAAATAAAAGGCAGTAATACCTAGGTTCGTATTCGAACATGAGACCTATGGGTTCCCAACCGGACAGATTAACCAGTTGAGCTAAGTCAGAATTCATTATATCCACGAGAGAAATATTACAGGAACTCTAAATTCAACTGGATAACTCTTCTAAAACGCGACGAATCCAGAAGGAAGTATATGCAATAAAATGAGATGATTAATCTAATGACACGAGAGTATGAAATACAATTAAAATAAGATTAAAAAATGTAATGAGGTATAAAATAAAAGAATAGCACATGTACATGAAATAATGAAAATTAATGCTCGTAATGAAGATAAAACACTTAAAATAAATGGAAAATAATAGTAGTAAAAGGACACACGAAATAATAAAAATAGTGACGATAAAACGGAGAAAAATCAAAAGGAAATAATAAATAACAAAAAAGTATAAGTTGATCGAGTACATAAAATAATATAAGGTAATAACAAAACCGTGAAATATTTTAAAACAAAAGCAACAAAATAAGTATACGAAATGAAGTCAGTTAAAAATAGATTTCAACAAAAAGCTCGTGCTCCTTTTCCATAGGAATGTGAGGTTTAAATGTCGGTAAAAAGAAATTCCTTTGGTCGAAAACGGGGACGACCGCCTTGTTTCTATAAGCATGTTTATTTTTGTATTTTTGTTTCAATATAAGATGGGTGAGAATTTTTGGTGTCTACACTATCTTCATCTTCTTTAAATCCTAGAGGAGCTTAAAAGCTGTCTTAGGGTGTTCTAACTTCTCGCAAGCTTTCCAAGGATTTAAGGAATGTTTTCTTCAACAATCTGCAAGGTAGCTTCATAGTTACCATCCCTTAACAAATCCTTGTGTTTTACATGAATTTTACCCCTATATAATCTCATTAAAATTCATAGGTATTTATTAGCCTAAAGTTAGAAGAGCTGGAAAAGTGTCTTTAATGAAGAAAAAGATGTGTTTACAACCTACCTTTGATTACTGATTGCTTAAGAGCTTGTTTATAGTGTTTTGCTGCAATTTAGTAAGTGGGAATAACCTAGAGGTAATTATGATTGATCTGGATGATCTTTAGTCTAATCTGGTGTTGTTATTAATCTAGGATAAATGGTGTCTTAAAGAGTTTTGTTTAATCACCAGATTTGTAGGTGGAATTCTAGAGCATTAACCAAGTGTTTTAGGTGCTTAACTAATCTAGAACCTAACTGATTATTATGGCCGAGTGACTTAGTTAAAGTATAGAACTTGTTTAAGATGTTAAGTGTGATTACTAGAAGAGCTAATCTGGTGAATTAGATGCCTAGTGCAACCGGTTTCAGTTGGAAGTTAATTAGTGTAGACTAGATGTGTCCTAAGGCTAAAAACATGATTGTTAATTGTTCTGGTCATTAGTAACCTATTATGGCAAAATTGGCTATGCACCATTAAAAGATATATATCATGAGTTATAGGATGAAGATGATAGTTTAATCTAAGCTAGGACTTAAGGTCTTAAAGTCTAATATGTTAGGAACTTATGTGTACTGTCTTAGAAGGTTATTTATGGTTGTATAAACTCCTAAGCTAATCTGGTTGATGTTGTGTTATTATAACCGAAAATGTTAGGAACAAATTATGGTGTTATTCAGGTTGTAATCTATGGCTAACTTATGTCTTAAGCTAATCTAGATGAGATAGTTAAATATAGAACTGAAATGGATATGATTTGTTTGTTTGATTAAGATTTGGTCTTAAGGTACGATTTATGGTTGTTTGAATTGTTAAGCTGAGATATTTGATGTTGTGTGATCTGGTCGAAGGTGCCATGTGAGATTATAGTCTTTCCTTAAGTGTTGTTTGATTATTGTTATGTTCCTTGTGTTTGAAATTATGAAATGGACTTTGTTAAGTGACTTGACTATTGATTCTTATTATACCTTAAATTATTATATTCTGATTAATGAGGATTCGATGAATAACTCATCGGAATGGATTGTTGAGATATATGGCCATATGTGGAACTTGAGTAGTAACTGCCTTCTTATGAATTATTGGACTCATGGTATGCTTTGGGCTCCATGAGATGTTTCATGGTTTCCTACACTATAGTTTAAAGGTACTATAGGGGGTGCGCACATCTTTTAGGGCCTGGAGTGCGTTTGGGAAAGGTTGGATCGTCTGAATGATCGGGATTCGTCCCTTAAACTGATTTGTGTGGAATGGAGAAATTGATGACTACGGAAAATATGTGAATTGATTAACATGTGCTTGTGCAGGGTTCGATGCCTTAATGTTAATGCTTGAACTCTTGGTTGAGTAAAGTTTGTGTATATACCATCAATTACTTTATTAAGTTATTTCGTGATGGTAGCTTTGATTTTACTCAGCTTTGTTGACTTTTTGGCTTTATGCCCTGTGGTCCTTTCTTTGTGATTGTATGAATGACCATCGATGCAGAAGCTTCTCCTAAGTTGTGGAGACATACGAGAGTGTGGGCTTTTAGGGCTAGAAGACCATCACTTTAATCTCTTCTAGTTTCTAGATTAATGTATTAGGTTATTCTATAACCTATGTAATTCAAAGTCAGTTTGGTTGTAAGTTAAGCCTAAGCATTCACATGGTTGTGAATGTGGTGGTAACGTCCTATAAGACTTATGCTTCCGCTTTATTAGTCTGAGTAAGTTTATTATCATATTATGGTTAGTAATTTAGGGGCGTTACAGTTCGACTATCTGTCATTATTGAGGCTTTGAAACTAAAAAAAGTGATGCAGTTGTTAACAAACTTCAACTGATATAACAATATATGACATTGTTTGTAAGCTCTTGACTTTGAGTGTTTGCATCCCAATAAAACTACAATTTTAGTTTCTTTTTAATAGAATTGTAACTTCCATATATAAATAATATTTCCTGTAAGAAGTCCTAAATAATAAATATAGGAAATTGAGAATTTATTTATTTAATAATATTACTTTATATATATTTAAATAAATTTTATGACATTAACATAATATATTATATTTTCACATTTTTTATATTTTAAATTAGAGAAAACTATAAAGATACAAATAATTGGTTAGATGTTACATAATTTAATTAATATATATAAAAAGAGTAATATTATTGAAAATATTGAATTGAAATTCTCTTAGTCTCTTATGGTAATTTTATTGAAAATTTATTAAGTAAAATTGTCTTAGCAAATAAAAAATGAATATTCAAAATAATATTTTCTTATATATAATGAAAATTGTAACTTTTAAATAACATATTCCAACTGTTTTCTTCCTAATTTTTAATTTAAAAATCGAGATATGTGCATATTTTGATATCTACCTTGCAAATTTAACCAACATATCTGCTAATTTTAACATTTATGACTTTTACTATTTTTTATGTTTATTAATATTTGTGGTATTTTCTTTTAGTCTTTTAAAAAAAATTGTTGGAACTGATCGACCTCTGATTGGCACCATCTCGAACTTTACAATAAAAGGAAGAAAATTACGTATCGTATAACTTTCATCCTTCCCTTTAATCATGCTTCAAAATAAAACTCTATAAAATTAGCTAATGGTAATATCGTATGACTTGAGTGGCTGTATAGCAAACCCGTTTGACACATGTTCTTGCTTATCGTTTCTTTTAACAGCAATCAAATTTACTTTTAAGAAACAGCAATCGAATTCCAACTACCTAACAGTTTTTTTTAAAAAAAACTTAAACTACCTAACAGCTGATAGCTCAATCAACCTTTTTTTTTTGTACTAATGACTTTAGCAGTCAAAGCAGTGCCCATTCCCCATTTTAACTAACCTTTTTCATTAATTGCGAGCATAGGTGGCTTGGTACCATATCAATTTGACTTGAATTTTTTTCTCCAATCTCCATACAGCGGTAGTCGTCGAGTCCAATTAAGAAAATCGAAAACTCTCTTTTGTAATCTTGGCGTACTATATTCGCTACAGTATCTCGGTTTCTAGCTGGCGCTGGCCCGCGTACCCTTTCCCCACCCCCACTTCCCCCTCATCTCACGCCTATTGTCTCATGTGACCGACCAAAACGAGACAGTTCCCTCCATAATACCACTACCTTTCTCCCTCTGCAGTCTGGCGATGAACCTGAACCTGGGCATGTGAGGTGTGCCTTTTATCATTCTCTTTCCTTCTTCAGCCGGTAAATGTTCAGTGGGTCGTCACAATTGGTTTTTGGATCCGTGGAGAAGGGTTTTGGAAGCGAAGAAAGACTATAGCTCTGATCTCTGTTGCATGCCAACCTCTGGGTTCTGCATAGATTTGGGACTGCCCTGGTTAAGAGCTCCTTTTCCCTGGATTTGGGATATACTGTTTCTCTGCTGCAAGTGAGGCATCAAACCTCTTTCTGGTTAGCCTTCCGGGCTTGATTGGATTTTGTCAGTGTGAAGAAGGACTGAAAAGCTAGAAATTAGTTGATTCCTGCCCCGCCGAGTGCCGTGGGTTCTGTTGTTGCTGCTTGGAGATTTGAGAAGTTCCAATTCCACTTACAACCGGTGATTAATTTCACTAAGTTTACTTCTTAGTCCATCCACCACCACCACATCATCAAGAAATAAAATATGGAGCGTTTTCATGAACTGGGTCCTTCTTGCTTTGAGCTCACTGCTCGTGGGTCGGTTTTAATTTGACCCTCTCGACTCTCGTTGTTCTTGCTTTAAACCAGCCACCAATCTTTAACCATAAATCCCTTATTTTCCCCAATCGACAGTTGTTTCTAATTCTTAAATTACTCATCTGTCCGGCCTCAAATTTCTATAATTTAACAAGGGGAGTTCAGGATTCTGATTGTTTTGGGGCAGTGGGGGTTCCGGATGCGTGGATGGGATTGAAATGGTGATTCGGGCACAATTGATTTGGCAATTGCTGAAAGTACTAGCTATTTCTTGCTTGCTGGCTGTTCCCGGATCCAAAGGTACGGGTTCTTTTTTTTTTATTATTTGCAATCTGAATTTACAGACCAACTGGTGTGTATATTTTTCCTGAGCAAGTGTTAAGATCTGGCCACTTCCTACGCGCATGGTTTGCTGAAAGTCGTTCATTGGTGGCTCATTGCAGTTAGATCGGCTATTCAGATTAGTTAGTTAATAGTTCACTACATACGTCACTATAGTTGTATTGAATTTGAAATGTTCTTGTGTTCTTCATCTTAAGACCATTTGGTTGGAGAGTTCTTATCTGTCTATTGGTCTGACAGAAACTAGTATTTGATTGCTTCTTGGGTGCTCTTTTATTAATGGTCGTCACTCTTTCTGATCCAACAGTATTATAAGATGAACACTAAGGTTTTCTAGTCAATTAGCACTCATCTGCTTTAGATGCTGACAATGTCTATCTTTAGTCTGGTTGGACTTGCATGTATATCTGCTGAAAACAAACTCTAATACAACTTGGTTGATAAAGTAGTGAAATAAAGCTAAACTGTCTGATAAGAAGGCGCTAGTTTGCATGTCATAGGCATTGCGTTGGAATCTTGCATTCTTGTTATCTTATCCATCTTTGTTTTTATTTGTTTTTACTTATTTGTGATTTGTTCCTGTGTTTTTACTTGTTATCTTAACGTTTTTGCCCTGCACCTCAAATCTTCCAAATGTCCCACTCATCATTTGTTGACTATGGAAGAAAATAAAGCAGCATTCTGGTAAGACTGGTTGTTTATAGAGCTAAACGAGAACCTTGTATTTGCTTCTCAGGGTTGGATATATCCTCTGTAATTCACCCCACACTTGGACCAAAAATTGATTCCCGATTTCTTCTGATATCACTCTTAAATGATAATACTTGTTTGCACTATTCAAGCAGTATATTTCTAAAAAGTTTCATTATTCGTATAATAACTCTAAGTTCTCTTTTGCTTCCCTTCTTGTAGGATCAATATCTCCTCCTCTATTGCTATCTTTAGGTCAAGCGTACAAACTACAGCCATTGTCAATCCGTCAGGCTCCTATATCAACTGATGCACCACCTGAATTTTCAGTTGTTCGTAAAGCTGCTGTGTCATCTCCTGCTTCCCGTTCTCTGGCCAGTGATGTTGTTGCTTTGTCAAATGATCTAGCTCCTCATCCACCACCACAATTGCAATTTTCAGCTTCACCACCCAGTCCGCCCGTGATTGTGCCATCACCACCGCGCACGATTCACAGTGATTCAGTTGCATCACCATTGCCTGTAGCTACACCACTAAATGCACGAGACCATTTGTCTCCACCCCCATCGCTGAAATTGGCTGAGCCGCCAGCTCCCTCACATGATTCTACAACTTCACATTCTCCACAGCCACTGAACCATTCTTCTCCTCCACTTGTTGCATCATTGCCACCACCTACCACCCCTAGTATTTCAGTTCTCCCACCTCAGCCTCATTCTTCTCCTCCTCCACTTGTTTCTCCACTGCCACCACCTACCACTCCTAGTATTTCAGTTCCACCTCCACTGCCTCTTTCTTCTCCTCCACCACTTGTTGCTTCACTGCCACCACCTACCTCTCCTCACATTTTGGTTTCACCACCAGGGCATCATTCTTATCCTCCACCACTTGTTTCTCCACAGCAACCACCTACCACTCCTAGTATTTCAGTTCCACCTCCACCATCGCAGTTTTCACCTCCACCGCTGGTTTCTTCACTGTCACCATCTACCACTCCTAGTATTTCAGCTCTACCACCACCACCACCTCGTTCTGAACCTCCACCGCTTGTTTCTCCATTCCCACCACCTACCACTCCTAGTATTTTAGTTCCACCTCCACTACCACATTCATCTGCTCCACCACTCCCTCGTTCTTCTCCTCCACCACTTGTTTCTCCATTCCCCCCGCCTACCACTCCTAGCATTTTAGTTCCACCTCCACTACCACATTCATCTCCTTTACCACTACCTCACTCTTCTCCTCCACCGCTTGTTTCTCCACTGCCATCACCTACAACTCCTAGGATTTTAGTGCCACCACCACTACCACTTTCATCTCCTCCACCTCTTGTTTCAACACCTCCACCACCTCCCGCTCATAATATTTCAGTTGTACCGCCACTTTCTTCTGGTCCACCACCACCTACCGCTCATAGTATTTTCGCTCCACCACCATCATTCAATTTCGCCAAACCATTACCTGCTCACCCATCTCATCAGTCATCATCACCAACAAGATCATCCGAGCCACCGCGGGCATCAACCTCATCACATGAGTTATCCCCTCCAAATCCCTTGCAGTCACCCCAGGAATCAGTCTCATCACATGATTTAGCCCCTGCAAATCCCTTGCAGCAGCCACCTGGGTTTTCTGCTCTTTCACCACATGTTCAAGCTCCCCCACCTGTTATCAGCCTGACACCTCATCATTTAGCTCCACCTGCCCCAATTTTAGCTGCACCACCGGAGCACCATCCAGCTCTTCCGCTACCTGCTCTTCCACCTGAAGTTGCAGCTTCACCACCACCCTTGGCACGTACTGTTGCACCCCAGGCTTCATTCATACCTCCACCATCCACTCCACGAAAAAATCCAGCCGCACCACCACCAAATTTGACACAGAGTATGTCATCCCCGTCACCTCCCCCCATGACCCCCCTACCATCTGCACCACCGCAAGGTTCATCTCTGACCCCACCTTTGCCAGCATTGAACCCCTCACCTTCACTACCTTCTGTAGAACCACCACAAGCTTCACCTGTACCACCAAAGGCTGCAGCTTCAGCCCCCCCACCTTCTCTGACACTAAATCCTTCTCATGCACCACCTTTACCTCCTACCCCAACTAACAGTTCATCTTCAGCACCTCCTCCTGAACCACCACAAGTTCCACTTAAACCCATACCTGCATCACCCCCAATGCAAAGTTCAGCTTCGCCACCAACACAGAGTTCAGCTTCGCCCCCAACACTGGTTTCAGCTTCCCCACCACCACCTTTCACATTAACCCCTTCAGCTCCACCACCTTTACCAACACCACACATTGATCCACCTAAAGCGTCATCTATACCTCCAGCAGTTTCTCCACCTCCATTGCCCACACCACTTGTTCAACCTCCAAAAGTGTCATTTACGCCTCCAGCTGCTTCTCTGCCTCCCAGGGGTTCAGCTTCACCCCCAGATTCTGTGTCACGGAATGTTTCACCTCCACCACAACCATCCTCACCCCCATCTCCTTTGCCGCATAATGACTCAAATCTGGCTCCCTCCTCTGAGCCTCCACATTCACTAGCTACACCACCACTGGCTATGCCATCCAATGTTTCTGCAGAATCACCACCACCCAGATTGCCAATTCATGCTTTTGCTCCTCCTCCCAAGCTGGTGCCATCTAATGTTTCAGTGCCACCGCAAGCTTCTGCCGCACCACCATTTCCCGTGCCCTCTCAGACTGTACCTCCAATTTCTCAAATATCAGCTCCTCCTCCTAGTAAGCCATTGGTGTTACCTCCACCACCACGCTCTGCTGTGTTTGCTAATGGTTCACATCCACCAAGCTCTTTGATGCCGCCTCTTGCGTCACCTCCATCACCAATTAAGAAGCCACCACATGTCTCTTCTCCCTCTATGGCACCCGAAAAATCCACACGAGGAACTCCACCTTTGAAGTCAAGCACTCCAGGTAAGTGTTCATTGGCCTATTTTAGTTTAAAGGTTGTGTTCAGTTGTATAGATGCTGGCTTTTTAATGCTTGGTTTCTCATGTAATCTACTGAAAATTTGTTTTTGTTTTTTTGGTGTGTGTGTGTGTGTGTGTGGGGGGGGGGGGGGGGGGGGGGGGGGTGGGGGGGGGGGGGGGGGGGGAGGGGGGGAGGGGGGACCACGAAGGCTAAGATGTACCTCTTGTGCTAATTTATTATTCATTAAGTGGCTGAGCTTTTGACTTATCCTGCACTTTCGCCCCCCTTTCTGTATTCACTATTGGATAATGCAGTTCCTTTAGCAGCTCCACCTCGCAAAGATTCACCTGATGCTCCAGCTATCCAGCCAATTGCTCGTGGAAGGGCCCCATCTATTTCACCAGGTAATGCCTCATGTATATCATTGCTTTAGGCTACAACTTTAGATATTTGTAAGCACTTTTGTCATATTAACTCCTTACACACATCTTCGTTTAACATTGTGTGATCAAGGTGATGCAGAGAACATTTCTCGACATAATAGATATTAAATGAGGAACTGAGAATGATGGGTAGTTTGAGAATTGTAGAAGAATTTAGCTGAAAATCTTGGAATGATAAATGAATTCAAAACAAGAAAAGCGAGAAATCTAGAAGAACATTTGAATGACCTGTAATCTTCAAGCAAAAAAGTTTCTCATTTCTCAGTAATGATAAGCAATCCTGTACACTTAGATTGCATATATGAATAATAAAACTAAATTAATGAATTTATTTTGAATAAATAGTTACTTTTCTATGATTTAACAGAGCCTCCTAAGTCAGAGACATCAAGCCCTACCCCGGGCATTGACCAAAGAAGTGATGCCCCGGTTGCCAAGCCTCCAAGTGAAGTTAATCCATTATCCCCTTCTAATCTTGACCCACACTATGGTATATTTTAATTGTTATATTGTCTTCATTCCGTATTGAAAGATGTTTCATTTCTTGCTCAAATTAGAGCCAATCATGTTTTCTTATGTCGCCTTGACATAGCTCTTTCTGAAGACAAATACCTTCACGCTAGTCCTATAGGATAGTTTTTGTCCATGGAACAAGGAGCCATGCAGACAAACTTATGGCTGATCACTGACTCATCTTCTAAGCATTGATTTGATGGTCTGAACATATAATTGTTTGGAACATTATACTGTAGGCTTTCTCCTTCCGCACAGCTAAAAAGGGGTGTTAAGCTAGCATCTCTTGCTACTATTTCCCCAAATATATTTCCTTCATAATGGACCTCATTCCAAGTATTCTTCATGCATGCCAATTTTAGATCACTATAACTGAAGGAATATATACTTGGTTGGTTTCTTCCTGAGTCCCAGCTTTTTTTTCCATCTCCAAGTAAATGACTGTATCCTTACCCTGGAAAATCATTTTATAGTATCCATGAAAGTCCGTCAATTATAAAGTGTATTTATTGGTTAATTGACTTTAGGTTCAAATTTTCATCAACTTGGTCATGGTATGATTTGCAGGGTCTGTAGCTCCTTCTCACTCTCCATCTTCTAGAGACAACGTTAGTCCCTCACCATCAGATGAAGCAACTATGAGTAAGTGAGGTGTCTTCTCTAAGAAAAATTATACTGCTGATCAAAGAAAAGTTCATTACTCGGTATTATCTTTTCCCTTTTGCTTGGCAGCTCCCTTTCATTCTCCCGCAATGTCTCCTGGGAATTCGACAAGGAACAGTGACAAACCACCCATGCCTCTACTGGCATTACCACCTCCACCTCCTAATCAAGGTACATGAACTTTTTCTCAGTTGCTGTAATTTTATTGTTCAATCTAATTTACTATGACTGCATACCTTATGGTGGTTATGATGGATCTCTAGATTGTTCTTCTCTTGCATGCACCGAGCCGTTGACAACATCACTTCCGGGATCACCTTGTATTTGTGTTTTGCCTATACAAGTTGGACTTCGCATTGGTGTTGCTCTGTTCACCGTCTTTCCTTTGGTACCTGAACTGGCTGAGGAACTTGGAGTTGGGACTTTTATGAAACAAAACCAAGTGCGAATCATGGGAGCTAAAGCAGCGAGTGAAGAACCAGATGAAACAGACTTGCTAGTAGATTTGGTACCCCTTGGTGATAAGTTTGACAATATAACAGCATTCTTGGTTTACCAGCGGTTTTGGGGCAAGGAAGTCTCTATAAACGAATCTTTATTTGGGGACTATGAAGTACTCTTCGTGCGCTATCCAGGTGAGTGTAATTTATGAGGTGCTTTGAAACTGTTGGTGGAAAATAATTGACCCGGTAATTAAAAGGCAAACAATAATTAGATCCATGGAGAAGGCAAAAACAGTAGTACCGAGTCATGTGGTTGACCTGTAGTCAATTTCATAGAAGGAAATTGAAGTGAATATATACATCCAGCTTGATTAATTAGTAACTGCTTCACCAGATGCACAACAATGTGAATGTGCCTGATCATGACCAAGGAAATGAGCTTCTAGCAACTTTACCCTTTCCAGTTTCTCTTGACACTGTCCAATCTGATCAAATTTGTTAACCTCAGCTTACAGTGGCTGCACTCCATTTACAGTATGCTCATGTTTCTAGCAATATATATTGTTTAGGTCTCCCGGCCCCTCCGCCTGCAGCTCCTGGTTCTGCTATGATCGGGGATGGAAATGGGAAACTGCGTCCTTTAGGAGTCAATGTACCAAGTCTGGATCATCGGAAGAAACTCAGTGGAAGCCTTATTGCTATCATTGTTATCTCTGCTGTTGGAGCTTTGCTTCTGATCCTTGCGATTGGGTGGGTATTGTTGATGCGGCATCATAGAAGACTTGTCAGCCAAACAGCTTCTACTCCACGGGAATCTGTACCTTCTCTGGCCAGAACTATCGGTAAGCTCGGAAGTCTCCAGCACCTAAAGTTGTAATATTTTGAGGGTCACCATCCTCCTAATGCTTGCGAGTGTGAAATGCTTAAAAGTGACTCCAAGAAAGACTAACCCTCCTTTTCCTTTCTCTGTCCTCTACTTCTTTCATTGGGCAAAATATGGCTGTCCAAACTCATGATGCACCTCGATGATGTCCATTGTTATTTACTGTAGGGCCACCAGCACAGTCACTTGGAAGTGTGCCAAGTTCTTCGCTGTCATTCGGATCTAGTGCGATGGTCTACACTGGATCAGCCAAGACCTTCAGTGCGAGTGAAATTGAGAAAGCCACGGATAACTTCAGCCCTAGCGGGATTCTCGGGGAAGGTGGTTTTGGGCGTGTGCATGGTGGCGTTCTTGAAGATGGGACACTGGTAGCCGTAAAGGTCTTGAAGAGGGAGGACCAACATGGGGGGAGAGAGTTCTTAGCAGAAATAGAAATGCTTAGCCGCCTTCACCATAGGAACTTGGTGAAGTTGATCGGGATATGTGTGGATGAGCGAATGCGGAGCCTAGTTTATGAACTCATTCCTACCGGAAGTGTTGACTCTCATCTTCATGGTATGTATTGTGCTAGCAGTTTCGTGATCTGTTATGAACTTATGATGATGTATAATCCTAGATCAACCTAATGTTGATTAGTTTCATTTCACTTGGTGTTCATAGCAAATTGATTAGTTTTGTGTCTGTGCTATGATAATTTTTTCAGGGCCGGACAGGGTGAAGGCTCCGCTTGATTGGGGTGCTAGGATGAAAATAGCGCTTGGTGCTGCCCGTGGTCTTGCTTATCTGCATGAAGATTCAAGCCCCCGTGTCATTCATAGGGACTTCAAATCTAGCAATATCTTGCTTGAACTTGATTTTACGCCCAAAGTATCTGATTTTGGTTTGGCAAGAACTGCTTGGGATGAAGAGAACAGACACATCTCCACTCGTGTTATGGGAACCTTTGGGTACGTAAATATTTTCTCTTTCACGAAGTAGTATATCTTTTGTAGTTGTAGGAGCCATAGTAAATCTACTGTTGACTACTTCCACTTCAGTGTCTGTCTGTCTTCCCATGATCAAACTTTTCGTCTTACAGGTACGTGGCCCCAGAGTATGCAATGACAGGCCACCTTCTCGTGAAGAGCGACGTATATAGCTACGGAGTAGTCCTCCTCGAGCTTCTAACTGGGCGAAAACCTGTAGATATGACTCAACAGCCTGGGCAAGAGAGTCTGGTGGCATGGGCTAGGCCATTCCTGTCCTCCCCAGAAGGCTTACAAATGATAGTGGATCCAGTCCTGCTGGAGTCAGACCTGGCCTCCATTGACAGCATATCGAAAGTAGCAGCCATCGCCTCAATGTGTGTCCAGCCTGAGGTTTCACACCGCCCTTTCATGGGGGAGGTTGTTCAGGCGCTCAAGCTGGTATGCACTGAGTGCGACACCGTCAGGGAGGAGTTTGGAGAAGAAGATAATGAGACCACCTCGAGGAGCTGTAGCAATGGCAATCTTTCGGGGGAGATGGCGGATCCTTTCCCCGGTCAGTACAGTGGTTATAGCTACGGTTCTGCGCAAATGGCTGATGATATGGAGAAAGGTCGACTCTCTGTTTCTGATGTAAATCTTGGCGTGGCAAATGGTGGGTGGGGATCAAAACATTTCAGAAGGAGGTCCACATCAGGGCCAATTAAGAGTAGTAGGAGCCTGAGATTTTGGGACCGGGTTAGGAAGTTATCCAATCGTGATTCTGCAAGAGAGAATGGTACCATGTATAGATTTTGGTCCGGATCGCAATGAGTGATGTATTTTTCATCTTCTTTCTTTTTTCCCCTTTTGGGCGAAGTGTTCGAAGAGTAAGAGGGGTAAAGTTGGAGCTGCTGTACAGTAGATAGTTTGTATCATGATTTTGTTTATCAAATATATAAGTTTATATTTTACAAATTGCAACTAATTCAATCTCTTGTGGCCATTCAATTGAAATATTTTGGCCTGCACCATCTCTTGTAATGGGATGATAAAAACCATTTGACTTCTTCAAACCCAACTAATTAAAGAAGCAATTACATATCTCAAAACTTCAGCCACGGCCTTGAAGTGCTCCCACCACTGTTTAGCAATCAGAGGGTCCAATGACCACTTGAGTGACCCTGTAACAGATATTCCAACTCATCACTTCCTTCTCTTAGCCAGCCGCAACTGTCATCCACAATTCCACATTCTAGTGGCAACTGTAATTGTCGTACCATTACTGTCTTCCCATTACAGCCTTTTGCTTTAAAGCCTAAAACTTGCTCCCAACTTGTCTAATAGAGTTGCATCAACAATAATAATCTTAAGTGCACTGCTTCATGGTGCATCTCAGTTCAAACAAGGGCATCAAGATTCGAAACCAGCATGTATTGAACTCCTAATATCTCACTTCAAGCAAGTGCATCAAGTTTAGATAAAGAACAACTATTCAAAATATATGTAGTTTTAGATATAAATCTAGACTTATTTAAGTCCAGATTCATCTTTAAAGTGACAAAGATTTTAAATAGGAGGGAGTACATATCAAAATTATCCTCAATATCATATATTTTTAATATGTTTCATACTACAAACCCTATTTATTGTAATGCATATCGTCATGAACAATTTTTGTTACTAATCACAACTATTAGGCTATTAATGACTGTGCATTGATTAGGAGTGTCATAATTTGTACTCCCCCTGTCTTTTCTTGACCGTTTTATTTACTATTTAGATGTCGTTTGACTTCAATATTAACATATAAGATAATATAATTTTACAAATCTAAGTTTTGTAATTGATTTCTTATATGATAAACTACATAATGCAAAACTTAATTTCGTAAAACTAATTTATCTTATATGTTTAATATTAAAGTGGAAAAATATGTCAAAAAACAAACAAGAAGATTAAAGTGGGACAGAGGTAGTATATTGAATGAGCTACAATTGGTCTTTAATTAGTATATCAATAACAATTATAATAAAAGTTCATTGTAAAAAATAAAACACTAATAGTGACGTCTAGTGATTTGCGCCCTTCCCCATCTCTATTTTGTTGTTACCATTGTCTCCTTCGATGGAAACATATATAGTCCTGATGGTCTCACCCAGACCTAGCTCAAGTACAAGCACCCAACAGTCTTGTGAGTTGTGATCTTCTTATTGCATGGAACAACACCCACACTAGTAAAACTTGAAACTTCACTCAAAGAAAAACTCTTGTCATCTAAAACTTCTTATGTAACGTCATCGTTCAATCAAATACATTCCACTTCAGTGCTAGCTATTATATAATATTACTGTTCTATTCGTAATTTTAAGTCAAATGAGCGTTTCTACGTCAATATCACTCATGCTTGAAATCTAAGGGGATGGAAATTTGAGGAATGAATTTTTCCATGAATGAAATAATAGATACACATGATTTATTATTTCACTCAGTAATGATAGAATTTTATTTTCTACTCTTGAGAATAAAATTTCAAAAAAAAAAAAAAAAATGGAAGAGGACTTTACCTTCTAATGTGTGAGAGTGCTCACTGCATCTGACATACTCCCTCCGTCCCATTCACAGAGTCCGATATGTTTTTTTTTTCTGTCCCAAAATAGTGTCCGGTATATATGTAAAATCTCATCGTTGTCCTCAATCCGTGTAACTGTACCGAAACGTTTTGTAGACAGAAAATCAATTAATGATTTTGTACCGCAGTTTTCACAGGGTAAGATGGGAAAAGGTGTGTTATTTGTTTACTTTCTTAATTTGCGTGTAGAAGAGATATCGGACTCTGTGATTGGGACGGAGGGAGTATTAGCTAGTTCAAAGCATTGTTCTCATTTCTCATTGTGCAACACTTTCTGTTTGGGTGCCTAAGAAAAAAAATCCTTTTTGAAGGGTTCATGAATCATGATTTTTAAGTGTAGTACTGTTTTCATCCATTGGTTAGAGCTGATCAAACGGGTGAGCGGGCCAGGTTGGGGCTGGGCTAATATTAAATTAGGTTCGAACGGGTCTATATATTTGTCCAAATTTAGTTTTAATTTTTCGAGCTGGGCCGGGCTTAGCCCGGATTTATTTTAATCGTTGTCATTGCCCGGCCCACTGGCCCGATTTTATAATTTTTTTAAATATTATTATTAATTTTTTTGAAAAAATATATAGATTATGTATAACATTAATATATATTTATTTATTATGTCATATGTAATATTAATAGATATTTATATAATTTAAATAAATAGTAAAAGGTAATATATATAAAGTTAAATTAAATATATACTCCCTTTTGTTATCAATACTTGATTTTCTAGCTATAGGCACAAGAATTAAAGACAAAAAAGTTAGACTATTTTGTCCTTAATTGTTGCATTGGGAATTGAAATAATTTGAAAATTAGAGTTATGAAATAAAAGATGAGGGATAGAATTGAAAAGTAGATAACAAAAAAGACTATAATAAGTTATTTTTTGAAAATAGTGAAAAGACCCAAATAATCATATATTGAGAACAAGAGATAGTATAATATTATATTTATAAAACTATATAAGAAAATAAACCAGGTCGGACCGGGCTTAATGCGGGCCTAAAATTTTACCAAAGCTCGACCCAGTTTTTTATTCGGACCTGATTTATTATCAAGCCCGGCTGGAATTTTTTTCAAATGGATTTTTTGGATTTTATTTTCAGACCGGGCCGGTGTTGATCAGCTCTACTGTCAACCCCATTCCGGTTTATATAGAGTTCCCCAAATTCAACCCGGTCCACTATCCGGTTCCGGTTGGCCCATGAATTCAATTCAATGTACACTGACTCCGAGGTAGGGGTGAAAAGTCTTATGAAGTACTACCTCTGTCCCGTTATAAGTGTCCTGTTTGTTTTTGACACGTTTTTGCACTTCAATATTAAATATATAAAATAAAATAATTTTTAAAAATTAAGTTGAATAATATATAATTTTTTACATAAGGATTTTATTGTAAAAAATAAATTTATAAAAATATATTATCTTACAGGTTAAATATTGAAATCAAACGACTCATCCAAATAGTAAAGTGGACAGAAACTTAGGACGGAGGGAGTACTAGCAAGCAATAGCATAAACCTCAGCCATATCGCGCGCGTGTGAACACTTTCATAGATCACAGAGGCAGAGAGCAGCGGACTGCCGACTTCGGGAAATCTTCTCGGACCCTTCAGCTCCTTGTTGTGTTGGAACAATGGTGAGATCTCAATTTCATTCCGTTTTAAGTCTCGACCCAAAAGTTCATCTTTGCTGTGTGAATTTCCGATTTTCATTGGGTACGCTCAAATGATTCTGATCTTGTGAGTTTTGTTGTGGTTAATGCCTGATGTGCTACTATTCTGACTGACTAGGCGCCGTCCGCAAAGGCCATTACTAGTCCCGTGCCTGTATCTCTGTATCCAACCCTAGCTGGGATTATGCTTGTTATCGGCCTTCTCGTCACCGCTTCCTTCTTCATGTAAGTCTCTGATCCAGACTTAGAACTTGTAAGAAATTTCGGAGGATTGATCGTTGTGTGGATCTGTTTGATCTTTTAATGGGTTGATTACGGTACTTGTAGTACGGGCTCAACAACTGCTACGCTACGCTTCGATTTGGCTTTTTTTGTTCTTTTTAAAAAATCTCGCCTCTTCTAATGCTCTGGTTGGTGCTACTGGGTCCCGATCGATCTGGTCCTTTCGAATTTGAAACCATGGGGGTACTAATTGGTAGCATATCATCCACCCGTTATGTGCCTGCCTAAAGGTTTAACAAAATAGTTTGCAGATATTGAGATCTTCTAGTTGCTGCTTGCATTGGCTTGGAGATTGTAAAATATTCACTAATGCGAAGGAAAATTTCTGTGTCCAACACAGCTGTTTGAGTTCCGTGGAAAACTGATAGATGACATTGTGCTTCTGATTACGTTATACTCTGTTCAAATTAGTATATCTGCAAGCAAGATAGTTGATCTTAGTTTCCATTTGAGACTAGACGGATTTCTAAGAATTTCAGCGTTTCAATCTTGGCTTTTTGGAGTGACCAGATGAGGCAAAACACCTATTACTTGGACCAACTAATTTTTCAGTTGCTGGTCGTGAATTTCAAATATGTGGCATGGAACAACATAACTCATAGATGCACCTTGCTTGAATGGTTTGAAAAATTCTCTTTACCGTGCGACTTAAGATGATTTCGACAAAAAAATGGTTTCCTATGTTCAAGTAATGTTGCCGCGATATTCCTTTCTCGTGACACTGGTATGATTTTAGGCCCAGATAGTGTACGTGTATGTGTTACTTGATTTGATGCATACTTTTATACTTGATCCCACTGAAGGACCATGTTATAGTCTACGGTTCTGGGAGCTGTAATTTTTTTTTTTTTTTTGAGAACTTGACTATAAACAAGGTGAATCTGTCATAGTTAGAACCCAAAGCCAAACCCGGTTGAGGTTCCTGTTTGAACTCTTCACTGGTACTGTCTTCTGCTGTCTCACCCCTTGCTCTCTGGAATAAATATTCTGTCTTCTTGTTTGAACAGTCCAAAATTTTATTTTCATACTTTTGGGTTGAAAATGAAAGATGAGAAGTCTCACTTCACGCTTGGGAGGGCTACATGGATACTAAAAGTTGCTTCTTCAATTGATGGAATGGAATTTGGTATAACCTCAGTATCGTAAATTTAACTTTAAGATGGCACTTACTCTCTCCTGTAAATGCCAGTGTCATTTAAAGCTTCTTTTTTTATGATGGTGAGAGTAGAGGCTTCTTATTTATTTAGTGTACCACTTTCTGGCTCTTTCTCGGTTTTGATGATGGGGGTACCACCTTGTCATGATGACGAATATGTTGTTATAGGATGACCATATACAATCATTCTCGTTACATTTTTTATACTCTAATCCCAGAGTTTCAGTGCGAAGTTCTTTCTCTAGCTACATAGCAGGGCCTAAGATTATTGCCTGTCAGTTACTGTGAATTTTACTATTAGTATCTGATGTTTCAATTATTATACCTTAGGATCCAACTGAACCATTTTAGTAAGTAGAACCACTTTGGTAGCCTTGGCTTCCTTTTAGTGACTGGTTTTTGGAACTTTGTGAATTCAGCTATGAGGCAACCTCATCTAGAAAGAATCGAAGCCTTGGCAAAGAGCTGGTCACTGGAGCCGTGGCATCTGTGTTCCTGGTACGACTGCTAAATCTCTCAAGCTTTCACTTTCTTATTGATCTTCTGATTTTTACTAGTCAGGATGGTGGGTACTCTTTTTCCTCCCTAAATTTTTTCCCACTGGGTTTTATTTGGGGAGATTTTAATGAGGCCCAACCTACCCATCCGTCTGGTCTTCCAGACATCTCTCATTATTTATTACCAATATGGCTTTAAGCCCAAATTATCAAAAAAAAGGTAAGGTTTGTGATTTGCTCATCTTTTTTTTTTATAATTTGTGCAGGGTTTTGGATCCCTGTTCTTGTTGCTCTCATCTGGCGTCTATGTGTAATTCCACACTGCGACATTTGTTTTTCTGTTCTTTTGGTGGGTGCACTGGCATTGCGCGTTAGCTGAAACCCAACAGTTGGACTTGATTTATAGTTAGTTCAGGTGACATTTTTGCTAGCTTTTTGCTGTAAGTCGTTGAGTTATTAAACCGTTATATATAAAGATCTGTTGGCAGAGATTTTGTTTTAATGACCATGAAACCTTGACGAAGATGGGTAGCATACCTGCATGATAGACCTCTTCAGTAGCATACCTGCATGATAGACCTCTTCAGTAGGGGGTGAGTATCGACCCCCAACCCTGGTTTATATACCCAGGTCCTCCGGATGTACCATTCGACAACAGCAGCTCTCTAGGTGTGCTTGCCTTGAGTGTTGTTGCTTAGCCCAAAATCAAGACCAAACTTGCACAAGCTTTCTCTTCTGATGATTATTATCGTCAAGTAAACATAAGTTCAGTTGCTCTACTTTGATTCGAAACTAGATAAAAATATATCGTTCTTCTAGTAGCAATATGTCTCTTTGGCTAAGCCACTCGCTGATGCGGGGAAAGGTACCCATCTGAACTCATGCCCACTACAACAATATGGATTTTTTGGGGGTAAGCAGAACATGATAAAAGAGGGCAACTGTTACATTGACCTGAAAGATGAAATCTAACATGACACAAGATATTGCCTAACCTCTGTACATATCAAAGAAAGCGAAGTTGATGTCATCAAACAGTGGGGACCAGATATCTCGCTCTTTTTTATAAATGGGCGACTTATATAATTTGTCCTTAGAGCCGCGTCTAGTTCAGCTATCAAAGGGGCCGACTTACTTCATTGCCCCCTTAAATTTATATCAAAAAGAGCAATTGTATATAGTCTGGTCCAAACAAAAGTAACAATATTTTCCCTTGCTTTGCTTGTTACATATCTATGGTGACGACCTGTCGACTCCCCTGTTTGTTATTTAACATAATTTTCACTTGAATTCTTTATCCCACAACCTGGAAACCTAAACCCTTGTGAATGTTCCTTTCAGTATTGCACTTTTTGTTGTGCACGACTCCCCATAGATCACAACCGTAAGTCCCCGCTATGATTATAGGCGAGTCACAAATCATTCTCATCCTCTTGTTCATCAATCCGTCTATGGAATTTGTCGTTGAGCATCATGTACTGTCTACACCCCACATCTAATGGTTTCTGGTAAGCATACACTTAAAGGCATCCCGTTCATCTCGAGTGGTGATTTAACAATTGAGCGCAGGTTTCTAATCCTGTGCTTGTTTGAATTTGGTATTCGAGGGTCAGGGTGTGTGGGATTTTGAAAGTGACAGAGGTAGGATTTTTTTTTTTTTTCATCAATTTTGTATGTTGATGGAAGTGTCAAAAGGTGTTGGCTTCTTTGGCTGATTTGAGCATCCCGACATGTTCACTGGTGATGAAATAGAAATTATCAGCTGCCTCAAGACCCTGCAATCAATAATCACCTTCAGTTTTTTTCTACTGAAAATGGAAAGACCCACTCACACCCAGTAGTAACTTTAGGGGATATCAGAAAACAAAAATGATATAGAGCCTAATACAGCTTTGAGGGATACATATGATGAACTGCAATCGGGCTGAAATAGGAATGATGAAGAGTAGTTCTGGTTCAATTATATATAGCCTGTTCTTTTTTGACAAAAATGAATTGTGTTTGTAAGCGGAAATGTGTGTGAAGAACCAACAACGAAGAGTTTGTGATCTCAGATTTTTCATTACTGAGGAGGAACAATAGTGAAGAACCGAAGGTGGTAGACATGGTGGTCAGTCATGTAGGGTGATGACAAATCCTTGCCGTCGATACTAAATATAGAAGCTATGACGGCGTGAATTACCAAAAGCAATCGTATTATATTCACTAGTGCACTGTACATGACCTAGCTCTAAATATTTATAGTGTAAAGACAACTATATAACACGCTGTGTTTTGTATCTACACATTGATGGACTAATAAGAACCAGAAATGTATTATTTGGGCTTTTGCTCTTCGTTGGGCTTCTGTTCTGATTGGGCTTGTTCTATTGTTCCAATATGCCCCCTCGATCCAAATAGGTGTAAACCAAGGTGGGATCGAAGAGAATGGAAACGGGATGGAGGCAGCGGCTTGGTGAGAGCATCGGCAACCTGTTCGACGCCATTGATGAAAGCAATTCGCAAGGATTTGTTCTGAACACATTCCCTAACGAAGTGATAGTCGAGACTAATATGTTTGGTGCGGGCATGAAAGACCGGATTTACGGCCAAGTGGCGCCCAAATTGTCGCACCAGAGAATCGGTGAATGAGGTAAGTAGAACCCTATCTCTCCAATTAAATTTTGTAGCCAAGAAAGTTCACTTGTTGCTTAAGCCATGGCACGGTATTCTGCTTCTATCGTTGATCTGGCCACAGTGGGCTATTTTTTTTATTGCCACAAAATTAGGGTTCTGACAAGATAGATACAATACCTTGTTGTTGACTTTCGGTCAATTGCATCACTTTCCCATTCTGCATCTGAATAAGTTTGTAGTTGAAGAGGAGAATCAATAGGAATAAGAAAAGCTAGGTCAAGAGAGGACTTTAGATACCGAAGTATTCTTTTAAGGGCTTGCCAGTGTTTTGTGGTAGGAGCATGCATAGATTAGCAAAGTTTGTTTACTGAATAGCTCAAATCAGGTCTGGTGAGGGATAAATACTGGAGTGCACCCAGTAGGCTGTGAAATTTAGTGGGGTCATCAAAGGGCTGGGAGTCAGGGGACTAGGAACTGGATGAGGTACTCATAGGTGTAGTTACAGGTCGAGAATAGAACATATTTGCTTTGTGTAGAAGATTTTCAATATATGTTTTCTGAGTAAGATGCAAACCTGGAGTAATTCTCTGAACTTCCACCCCTAGGAAATAATGTAGATGACCAAGATCCTTAACGGGGAAGAGAGATGAAAGTTTAGAAATAACAACTTAATCAAAGTAAATGAAGAGCCTGTGATGACTATGTCATCTACATAGACCAGGATAAAAAGTGTGTCTCCTTGATAGGAATAGATGAAGAGAGAGGCATCTGCCTTAGACTGAGAAAAGCCTATAGTGATTAAGGAATCACTTAATTTAGAAAACCAGGCCCGAGGGGCCTGTTTTAACCCATCAATAGATCTGTGAAGTAGACAAATGTGATTTGGCAAGAGTGGGTGTGTAAAACTAGGTGTCTGACTCATATAGATTTTCTCCTCCAAGTCACCATGTAAAAAAGCGTTGTCTATGTCCACTTGGTGTATAGGCCAGATTTTAGTCACAGCCACAGCTAGAACCAGCCTTGTGGAATAAGGTTTAATTATTGGACTGAAAGTTTCAACATAATCCAAACCCTCAGTTTGAGTAAAACCACGAGCCACCAACCTTGCCTTTCTCCTCTCTATGGAACCATCTATTTTTTTTTCTTTGTTTTGAGCACCCATTTCACACCCAAAGGTTTAACATTTAGAGGGAGGGGAACTAGATTCCAAGCATGTGTTTTCTACAATGCCTGAAACTCCTTAAGCATAGCCTCTCTCCACTGAGGAAATTTCACTACTTGTTTAAAAGAGGGCTCATCAGGAATTGTTTCAGTAGAATGAATGGTGGGCCAGGCTATGGTCCCATCTGTCCTGACTAGGGGTTTCCTGATGTTATCACGAGCCCTAGTAATCATGGGATGATGGTCATGAGAAGGGGAGGGTGAGTGATCTGAGGTGATAAGTGTAAATCTTTGTGTACTGGTTGCAGGAGAGGAATCATGTGTAGCTATTTGTGAGGAGTGTGGGGAATTGGAGTCTAGAGTAGGAAATGGAACAGGGGAATGTGTGTGAGTGTTATGCGAGGGGCTCCTGGACTAAGAGTGGGCTGGAGAGGAGGGTATGTTTGAAGAGAGAAGAGAGAATAGGACTAAAGAAGTGGAATCTGGTAGAGTAAGGGCAAGAAATCCTGAGAGCAATCCCTTTTTGCTGAAAAATATGCTTTAATGGTTTGAACTCAGCTCCACCATCAACCCGTACTGATTTAACTTTAGCAGAAAAATGATTTTCAACTAGATTCAAAAATATACTGAACACCTTAGTAACGTCAGACTTAAGGCCCAGAGGAAACAACCAAATAAATTTACTGTAATCATCCACAACAGATAAGTAATACTTGCTGCCATTGAAAGAAACAGTATGTGAGGGTCCCCATACATCCAAAAACAAGAGATCAAAGGGTCTGTTAGAAGTAGTATAAGTCATAGGGTGGGGAAGAGAGTGCATCTTTCCCATATAACATCCCTTACAATTTATTTGATCAAAATCCTTAAAAGTAGTAGGTAAACTATAATTTCTGATAGTAAGATTAGTAACCCTTGAAGATGGATGACCTAATCTTTGATGCCAAATACTGGTAGTGGCCTTTTGAGTGACATGAGTCTGTAACTTAGGAGAAACTGCATTTGCACACCCTTCAGAAAAATTGTATAATCCATGCTTAATTCCTCATCTGAGTAGGGTTTTCTTCGTAGCCAGATCCTTAATAAAAAAATATGTAGGGTAAAACTCAAACATCACATTATGGTCAACTGTGAATTGTCTAACCGAGACAAGATTTTTATTTAAGTCAGGTACATAGAGAAAATTAGAGAGAGAGAGAGAGAAATAACCATGAGGTGTATGAAGTATCCTTGTGCCTTGCCCCTTCATCGGTAGCGACCCACCCTTTCCAAAGCTGACTTCATCAGGGGTACCAGTGATATGACTATCCAGGCTCAAGTTAGAAAAATCATGGGTAAAATGATTTGATGCACAACTATCTGGGTACCATGTAGAATCAGTAGTAGTATGATCAGCATTAAAGTGAGAGGAGGGATTTGTCTGATAGGTATGGTCGAATCTATGGTAGCAAGTAGTAGCAATGTGACCATATTTACCACAAACTTGACATTGAACTCTGGGATCTCCTCTTCCTGAGAGATGAGAATTATTATTACCTCCTCTAGATGAGTTTCTACCTCCTCTGTAGGAGTTGTTTCCTCTGTTGTTCCTACCTCCTCTGCCTCTGCCTCGAGAGTTGTTGTGAGAGGTTTGAGTGGCATTAACAGACATTTGAGTAGAGGAAACAATATCAGTGGTCTGTTGGGCTAAATGAGACTCATAAGTGAGGAACTGACTATAAAGTATATATGGGGAAACAACCTCAGTTCGCAGCATGAGATTAGTTTTAACAGATTCATAGTCTAAGGGCAAACCAGAAATGATTCTACTCACAAAATCAGAATTAGACATTAGAGACCCAACTGAGGAGAGAGAATTAGCAGTAGATTTAGCTTTGTTAAAAAATGTGGTGATATTGTCTGACCCCTTTTTGATACTCGTTAATTGAGCTCTCAGCAACATTAATCTAGCATTAACCTTGGCTGCAAACATGTCTTGTATTTTACTCCAAGTTTCAGTAGAGGGGGTGGAAAGAACAACCTGTGTTAGAATAGATTCTGACATAGATGAATTTAGTAAGGACATAATCAACTAATTTGTTTGTTTCCATGTGGCAAATTTAGGATTGGGAAGGTCATTGATGGTTTGGGTTTAAACCCATCTACCCAGCCAAATAATCCATGTCCCCGGAGATAAGGTTCAAGTTGGATTTTCCATAATGGGAAGTTTTCTTTGGTGAGTTTTATGAAGTTGGAAGAAGGTGAAAGGAATGAGGAAACGGATGTAGAAGAAGAGGTAGAAGAGGTAAGGTGACCTGACATACCACTGTTCTGGGCTGCACCAGTGGAAGAAGAACCATGTGATCCGGTGGACATTACTGAATAATGTGATACATATTAAAATAAAAGATGTTGTGTGTTTTTTTCGTTGTTGTGTGACGGTAGGTATGGATTCCCAAAAGTAATCGTATTGTATTCACTGGTGCACTGCACATGACCTAGCTCTAAATATTTATAGTGTAAAGATAACTATATAAAACGTTGTGTTTTGTATCTATACATCGATGGATTAATAAGAACCGGAAATGTATTATTTGGGCTTTTGCTCTTTGTTGGGCTTCTGTTCTGATTGGGCTTGTTCTATTGTTCCAATAGTCGATATGCTAAAATCATATTATAATGCACTTGTTGTTTGTATTTATTTTAAGTAACCAGATGCATTTTTTTCTTGTTTATTTCGTGTAATAACTAAAATGTGTTTCCTACATCAAAACACAAGCTCATGTTGCTCTGGGTTCTAATGTCAACTCCCAAAAGTACATAAAAGATCTCTTAAAGACTGTCATTGGCTTCAGGTATAAAACTATCTTCTTAAGAACAACACACCATTCACATCTCCAGTCTTACTTGTTACAATAGGGATAAATTAAATTTGATGATGGTAAGTTTTCAGTCCTTCATAGTGTGCATGTTTCATCATACTCATGCTTGTAGGTACGTATGCACATATTGTTATGCTTTTAAAATCTTTAATAATATGAAGATTGTTACTTGCTTCTAAGTTATTTCTAAGTATATCTTTTGCTGCTGAAAATCTCACAAGCCTGGAAAATGATAATTTGGATAACCAGAGCCAACATTTGTTTTGGATTCTATTTAATTTATTCACTAGGAGGATTGCAGTTAGAATTGGGACTAATCGGTATCATTAACTTGTGCCAACAATTATTTCAAAAAATAGAGCAGAACTGATGAAAGGTTGTGTGAGTAATCAGTCTCACATGGAGCCTCTGTTTTGCTAGGGGGACAAGCACTTGAATTCCCAAGAGAAAAAAGAAATGAGAAAGAAAAAAAAGGGAGAGCACACAAAATATGCATGAATCCATGTATGTTTTTTCTTCTGAACATCATTCTCATTCATTCCAAGTTGGTGATAACATTTTTATTGACGAAAAAGTGAGGAAGCTATGTGTACACTCCAGCAACCATCAGAAAAGAAAATATAACATGGTCTACTTATTAAAATATGATTCAAATTATTAAGAAGGGCTCTAACTTAGTGCATGATAAAAGAAAGTCTGCCATTTTTTAAGCTGACTTCTATGGTACTATATAATCATGGTCTCACTTCTAATATTAATTTGTTGTCAGTCCAGTTACGTTCAAAAACTTGAGAAAGCTGATGTTTATCGATTACCGTATATGTCAAGCAGTGGACCTAGCTTTGTATGTTTCTTCAATCCTTTAAAAATATTTACCTCTAAATAGCCTAATACTGTTCTAACTTATTCCTTGCCTTTATAATCTTTGAATTAAATACCTTTGGAATGGTAGCAATCATGAAGGCTGCACGAAAGATTAACTCCAGAAGCACACAATGTCAAATAGCCACTGGATTTGCATCATGGAGGTAAAACGTACTACTAGACTGATGATGCTGATAAGGGTTATAAAGGGTTTAATGTACATATATGAATGAGACTAGGTCTGGAAAATTGTATTTTTGTATCATGTAAATGATAGAAATGATACACGTCACAAAATTTACATGAAGATACACGGTATACGACACGAAAATATTTTCATATATAGAATTCTATATACGAAAATGAAATCCAAAAAACCTATAAACGAAACAAAATATATGAAAGTTATTCATGTGTACACAAATTACATGTGTACACGAATAACACGTGTACACAAATTAGTGAAATAAATGACTAACACATACATAACTGAAATACCAAAATATTATATTTACACGAATTATTGAAATAAATAAGTAACATGAAATTTATTCGTGCGTACACGAATTACATGTGTACACGAATTATATATTTATATGAATTATTTACAAGTGTTTCGTGTATACACGATATGTATACAATTAGATATGATACAAGGCACGTTAATAAACCATGTATATACGATACACGACACAAAATTAGTTTCGTATTTAAAATTAAATACCTATACATGTTAATGTCGTGTCGTGTTTTGGGTCATATATTCGTTTCGTTACTTTTTTGCCAGGCCTGAATGAGACGAGCTGGGTGTTGGATGTCCAGCATCAAACAAAGAGTTTATGATTTATTATAATTATCTTCTGAATATGTGATGAGTTTCCAAATGAGCATGTTTTAGAGGTGTATTTCATATGTTATATCAACACTTTTCATGCTCATTTCTCCACTCTAGCTAGTTTTCCTCTACTTTTGTATTTTATTGGTTTTTTTACACAATTATTATTGAAATAAGAGGAATAACATAACTAGGATTAAAGTAGACGAAGATACAAACACGTGGGCACAAACGGATCCAAAATCAGAGCTAAACCGAAGAAACTGGAGCAAAAACAAGTTGAAGTTGTATTATGGAGGTGCGGTCCGGGTTTGAGACCGGGTTTACAAACCTGGACCTCTTGCAGAACGCAGTTTCTGCCTATTTTTCATTCTGGTCCGGGTTTGTGTCCGGGTTTACAAACCTGGACCACTCCCAGAACGTAGTTTCTGCCCATTTTTCACCCTGATCTGTGTTTGTGTTCGGGTTTACAAACCCAGACCACTCCTAGACGGAACAGAGACACATTTTAAAACATAAAAGAAGAGAGTGAAGGGGGGGTCGAGACTTGAGCGCTCCAGCGACGAACCAAAAGAGGAAAAAAGAAGAAAAAGAAGAGAATAGGAAGAGGAAGAAGAAGGAGAAGGAGAAGGGAAGAACTCCACCTCCATTGAAGCTCCACATCTTATCCATGGCCATTTCTCTTCCTTATCTCCTCTATACTTCTGATATGCTTGAGTAGTCTCCTTGTAGCTAGGGATTTAGATTTTGCCCCAAATTCCCTAAACTCCATTGTTGAATCTTGGATTGATGTTTATCCTATATTTTAGTCCTTGTTCTTAATTGAAGATGATTATCGAGTGATTATGGCCTTTAAGCTTGGCTTTGTTAATTTGGGGATTTGCTTAGGGTTTACTCAAATTAATTATCATTATGCTAAATTGGTTGGTTTGATATAACCGATTAGTTTAGCATTAGTGTGGATTTGTATGGACGGGTTTCCGGAAATAGAAATCAATACCGTTGGGACCAAACCAATGTTAGCCGATTTTCACTGATTTTGAGATGAGGTTCTCATTGCAACTTAGGGTAGATTTGTGCTTAATGCTTCTGATTGAATTGAAGACTCGAACTAACAGTCGGTTTCCGTCTAAATTGGTTAGAATTAATAGATCAAGATTTTGCTATTAATTAAATTCCTGTTGTTTAGTTATTTATCGAAGATTCGACAATTGGTAGTATAGGGTTGCGGGTGCAATTTCCTATCCCAAGATACACCTATCCTAGATTAGTTGGTTTAGTTTTATTGCTTTTATTTATTTCTCTTATCATAACCAAAAACCTCAAAAACCCCCCAATTTACATTTATTCACTTTTGTTTATATTCTTGCACAAACACTAACCTTACGTTCAACTAGATAGTTACGAATTCCTTGTGGATACGACTTTGTTGTACTACAATTATTAGGTTCACTACCCATAGTTAGCAAGATAGTTTCACTACTATTTTGCACAAAAAGTTTTTGGCGCCGTTGTTGGGGACTTCGGTCCAACTATCAGGTTTATTATTTGTTTAGTTTCTGTGCATATTTTTCATTTCCTTTATTTGCCCCCTTTGTGTATAATTTTTTTTCTTGGTAGGAACTTAATTCTGATGGAGGGTCATTATGATCAAGCAAAAGGGTGGTACGACCATTTCTATGGTACAGTTTACGATGGTACAACCTACGACTGGGATGATGACTGTCAAGGGTGTGGGCACTACCATTTGTGACCTCCTTGTGAGGACCTTATCACTAAATTAGAGGCTTATGTGGAGGACCAATGCTTTACTGCCAATTCAAACCCCACCGAACAAGACATCAACGAACGGATCATGTGCCAAGAGAATGGAGGAGACCATGAGAGTGCTCATTGTTCTGGGATCACGGAAAGGGTAGATTCACCCACTCTAGAGGATCTTATTGCTAGAATGAACACCATCGACATGGACCAGCTCATTACACCAGTTCGAAGGGAGCAACAGTCAGATAATGAAATGGTTCATGAGATGGAGCAGCAGACTGAGGAAAGATACCTCGACATGAACCAACTAAGCTCTATGCGGAACTGGTAGAGATAAACGTGATGATGGAAAGCCTGCTAAACCTCACATCGCAACAACCGAAGAGCAAAATGGTTCATAAAGTGGGTCACCTTGCTGAGGACTTGAGTTACCCTCTATCTCCTCCCCCGTTTGAACCTGAGCAAACGCCATTCAACCATCTGCCTGAGCTTGAACACAAGCCATCAGAGGATAGCTTCCACCTTGACTTCATGGAGTCTTCTCCCTCTGAAGTCAATTACCGTTATTTTCCTTCCTTCTCTGTGTTGTACCCAGAATATGAGGATGGGTACATCCTCAACCCTGAGAAGGAGGAGATGTTGCCTCTCTCCGAATCACCAGAGAAGAGTGCCACCATCGACTACAAGAAGTCACATCCCTCTGAAGTTGATGTCCATCAAGGCTCTTCCTTTAAGCCTCACCAAGAAGATGAGGATATCTACATCCTCAAATTTGAGGAGGAGGAGCCATCCAACTTTGATCTTCACCTGAAGGATCAAGGCCTTCCTCACCCGTGCACCAATGAAGTAGGGTGGAAACTCAAAGTTCACCCGCTAAGTGCGGAGGCCACCATCCCATTTGATCCGGGACTAGAGTTTGAAGACAAAGTCCGCCCCGAAGTTCTCCCTGCACCACTCAATGAAGATAAGGACGCCTTCATCCTTAATTTCAAAGAGGAGGCTCCACCACTAGATGATTCTCGCACCAAGGGTCATCAACCAAAAAATGTGGGCCGTTCTTCAAAGAAAAATGATGCTCACCCAACCCACCCGCTGAAGCCCACTTTAACATTCATTTTAGATCCTGGAGGACTTCAATGTGGTATGGTCTAGCCAAAGACCTTAAAGATGGGCAGATTCCCGGGAGGCAACCCGGATTAATTTCTTTCATTTTCATTTATTTTAATTTGTCAAGTTCTCCTTTGATTTTGTTTTTGCTAACTCTTAACCCCGTTTGTAGTTTGGTTTCTTCTAGTGTTTCTTGCATGTGCAACTAAAAGTCCACACTGCAACCAAGCTACGCTAATTGAGGCTAAAGCTCAAGTGTGGGGGAGTTCCTGCAATGCAAGCAACAACAGTTTCAGGGGAGTACTAGCTTATTTTATCTTGAGTCTCTCACTTCTCTTTCTTCATTTTGACTCTGCATGATTTTGTCTATGGGCTTAGCTTATGTGCTAAATGTTGTTTGTGTCCCATGCATCTTCTCTCAGTTTGCTTCCTGAAAAGGTCTTCTAGAACCTTCCCTAGTTTGTTTGGTGAACAATGAGGACATTGTTCAAATTAAGTGTGGGGGAGTGATCTTTTCGGTGAATTTTATGCTTAAATGTTTAATCCCTCTACTTATCTTGCGTTTGTCCAAAATAAAAAACCTGGACCCTTGTGACATAAGTTGTTCTCATTAAGAATAAATACTGTTATGAATTGTGGGATAAATGCTCAAATTTTGTCATTTTGATTGCTTTTGAGGAGCATTTTACATGCGGTGTGACCAAATGATCTTGAATGGTTGGATTTTTTATTGCTTAGGGGTTCTTTCTGTCTTCTTTCTTAGGGATTGCTAAGGGGTGCTTCTCTGTAAAATCCTTTAAGGTACTTGTGAGACGCCATTGGTAACCAACAATGGGAGCTGAGTGTTCTTAATTGTTAAGGCTTGATGCAAAAAATTTATCTTCTCATTTCTTATACAAAAGTGAAACAAATGCATAAATCTATTTTTTCTTTTGTTTTCTTCTCAATGCCCATTCTTGAGAGAAGTTGGCCATGGTAAAAGTTCTTCAAGTCACCTAATCTTTAGAACTTTGAAGCACTCTGGATCATACCCCGAAACTCTAAATTTTATTTTTCCCTAAGCACACCCATGCCACTACTATGAGATGGTTCACACTCCTCAAAAGTTTTAATCACTTTTTGCTTCTTCTCTTATCCTACAATTCATGTTAGTATTTGTTATTCTCGAGCATTCTGTACTTGCTTGGGTGCTTGGTTTTGCTTGAGGACAAGAAAAAAGGTAAGTGTGGGAGTATGATAAGTGTCCAAATGAGCATGTTTTAGAGGTGTATTTCATATGTTTTATCAACACTTTTCATGCTCATTTCTCCACTCTAGCTAGTTTTCCTCTACTTTTGTGTTTTATCGGTGTTTTACACAATTATTATTAAAACAAGAGGAATAACATACCTAGGATTAAAGTAGACGAAGAGACAAACCCGTAGGCACAAACGGATCCAAAATTGGAGCTAAAATGAAGAAGCTGGAGCAGAAAGAAGTTGAAGTTGTTTTCGGGAAGTGTGGTCCGGGTTTGTGTCCGGGTTTACAGACCTGGACCACTCCCATAACACATTTTCTGCCTATTTTTCACTCTGGTCCGGGTTTACAAATCTGGACCACTCCCAGAAAGCAGTTTCTACCCATTTTTCACCCTGGTCTGGGTTTGTGTCAAAGTTTACAAACCCGGACCACTCCCAGACGCAATAGAGATGCATTTTAAAACGCAGAAAATAAGAGAGAGAAGGGGGAGTCGAGACTTGAGCGCTCCAGCGATGAACCAAAAGAGGAAAAAAGAAGAAAAAGAAGAGAATAGGAAGAAGAAGAGTAATGAGAAGGAGAAGGGAAGAGCTCCACCTCCATTGAAGCTCCACATCTTATCCATGGCCATTTCTCTTCCTTATCTCCTCTATACTTCTGATATGCTTGAGTAGTCTCCTTGTAGCTAGGGATTTGGATTTTGCCCCAAATTCCCTAAACTGGATTGTTGAGAGTGGAAACTTGTATAATTGATCAAGGGCTAAGTAATGGTTAGTCAATGGATTATGGAGGTTTATTGCATAAATATGGCGTTAGAACATGTTTGGATGCATGTGGAAAGATTAGAAAAGAAATGGGTAAGAATTGAGTTTAGAATTGCAAAATCAAACTGTCAAATGTTACAGATTGTTGTAGGGTCCAGGACCTACTCCTTGTATGTATTCCCGGACCACAAGTGAAAATCCACCGAGAATTGCAATCTGAGAATGGTTCGGGACTTAGGACCTGCATGAAGTCCCGAACTACCCCATAAAAATGACCGAGGGTAATGCTAGAGTTTTGGTCCGGGACTTAGGACCAGTATAAGGTCCCGGATCATAGTGAAATTTCTTCTGAGAATTCTGCTACTAGCTTGGTCCGGGAGTTAGGGTCCAGACCATGTCCCGGACCACTATAAAAATGCAGCCGTGAGTGTATAAATGCAACTAAATGAATGGGATTGAATGGTGTTGTCCTTAGATGATTGTTAGGACTTGTTTGGTGACATGTAAAAGTCATTAGAAGTGTGAACAAGTATAAGATAAAATGTGGAGTTTAGCATTATAAGTTTAATGTTAATGACAACATCAGGAACTTATAATCACTAGTGAAAAAGGAAGTGAAACATGAGATAAGAAAGGTTAATATTTGGAGGTTAAGAAGTCTAAGAGTGGACTAGAGTGATTAGTTGGAAACATAAGTTTAATGTTGGTCATGGTAGTAAACTATGATGGTTAGAAGAAATATAAGAGATGACAAATAAGTGTATTAGGTAATAACAAGTAGTTGATGTTAATAAAGAAATTAACCGTTCGACTAAATGAATGATAGGGATGACATCTAGACGAAATGGCAGCCAAGATTAGGAGATCATCATCTTAGGATAGCCCACGTCAAGGTGATAGGTATGGTTTTCTTGCAATCAGTGTCCTACCGAGTTACACTCAGCTTGTGTGCTACTTGTTTATATACACCGACCTAATAAGATAAATGCATGAAAACGTTTATTGCATGTAATATCTTGATGCCTGTTGTGTGAGCTAACCATCCTTGTTTGAGGTTGTGATCTAACTGAGTAGTGTAGACTAACTCACAAAAGAATAACATTTTGGTTAGGGTCTCGTAGAGAGAGTCGATCCACGAAATAACTAAACATGGAGAAACGCATAAGAATTCTCAACTATAAAACAATGATAGTTCAACCTTATGAACTCACTTGAACGTGAAAAAAGATATACGGGGATATTAAACTCCATCTTAATGATTAGTCGACCTCCTACATAAGGATTTGACCCAACCTGGGATAATAACCAAGAACTTCTAAGTATTGGAAATGTAGAAATGTAGGGGCTACCCTTAAATCTGAGAATACAATAACTTAGGAAAACTCCCTAAAATTGTTAGATGACATCAAGAGAGATACTTATAAACTAGTATATACTATTACTAACCCCATGAATGGGTTAGGGGAATGTGAGTCACGCGTGTATGAAAGAGGAAACAAAAGAGATTGTTTCTGATTTCGTGGTCAAACTCCCTAGTCCAGGGCTGTGAGCCACAGTGTGGTGCCCGATGGAGTAAGACTTGCAAAGCTTATCCGTCTAAAGAGATAAGCTGGATATTATGGGTTATGAGAGAGAGGAATCAAGAGAGTGGTTCCAGTTTCTAGTTGAACCTTCCCACCATGCTAGACCTGGAAGGGTCAAAACCGGGGAAGTAAGACTAGCACCTAAAATCCCGGTGGTGAGATCTATATGTGTCTCTACCCGGAGGTCTAAGAGACTTGACTTAAAAATTATTCAAGAGTAGAATAATCAAGAAAACGAGATCGAGACTAGAGGGTGTCTATAGATCTAAGAGAACAAGTAAAACTATCCGACTAAGATGGATAAGTTATTGACTAATACGAATGAGGCATTATTTGAGATAGAGATTCTCAAGGCCTAAAGAACAATGTAATATATTCTAACGGACTTGTTATGCAAACCTTGTTGATTGTATTCCTTTGTATGAATACTTGTTTGATGGGAGCATGTTGTGTGTTTACCACATTTCATGTTATGATTTAAATAAAATCAATCACATGTTTAGACGACAATTAGACGAGTGTGGCCCGACAGTATGTGGGCTGCACGATTACCTTGCCAGCAAAAGTGTTGAGCCCCTTTGGGGCCACCCATTACTTTTCAGGTACACTGGAGCTGACCATCGTTCGAGTGTAGGATGGGGATTGTTGTGACATGGGTAGTTTTTGTTAATTACGTTTGTAATTGTTGGTAGAGTAAGACCGAATCTATTGTCAGAAATAGTTTGTGATAGACTCGGTATAGTTTGGATTGCAAGTGTTGAGTATTGACTTGAGGATTATATTGTATAAGTACTCGGGAACTCCGGTCCATCAAACCGTGACTGTTTTACTAACGGAATTGTATCACCCAACCGTTTGTATTGGAATTTTCCACTGCGAATAGAATGACGAACGAGGCGATTTGATGTTAATGATAAGATTAGCGGTAGGGGTGTTACACTTCCAAATCGGAAGATGCAAAGCCTGAGAAAGATAGATTGAAATGACACAGAAGGAAGAAGGTGGAACGACGCAACTATCTCCGAGAGAAACCCTTTCGCTTAATTGGAGAAAGGACAATCCTATATATTTGAGTTGTTATATAAATACATTATGGTTGTTTCAAAGTTAGGGCCAGTGCGTTAATAGATAGTTAGTTAGTTTAATTACAATCTAGTACACATCTAAGTGACTGTTTGAAGAAATTCTTTTAGGAATCAAACCATAAATCTACTTATTTAAATTAAATAATCTAAATATTAGATTTTTATTTATAATACGACGTATGTAACCGATGGTAGTCATCTAAACTATTAGTTAATATTTTGCTTCGATTCGAGACTAACTTAGATTTAAAACTAAAATAAGAGTTAATATAAATATACTTTTTAAGTTAACATATTTCCCAACAATTATCAGTCAGTTCTACATTGATTATTATTAAAATTAGGTCATTTAGTATTAATGCTATATATAAAACCATTTTAGGTGTTATTTTGTTAAATTATTGTGTTTTTATTTATTCATTGAACTTAAAGGCAAATAAAATATAACTGATGAAAGAAGAAAAAAATTTACATATAGAGACAACTCAAAATATTACGTGTACAAGTACATTTGAGCGTGACTCGAACGATGTTTTTTAGTTTGTGGAATTCATCTATTCTTGTTGAAACACTATCTATTTATTAAGCTTAAATACAAACGTATATAACAACTAAAAGCCAAAGCATGTAACTACCCTCAGAAGTCGGTAACAATGGCAGGACTACTAAGAGCAACCTAAGCTTCATGAGTTCGTGTAGGAGTAGCAGGAAGGAATGCTAACAGTCAGATGACCCTAGAAGCTTAACATGCTTCATAAAGGGATTACAAGCTACTACTAATCTAAGACCACTTGTGTCTAACCATCTACTGAGATAAACATAGACATGATAATAACACATGAGATGAAACCAAAAGGTTAAAGATGAGCAAAAATCAGCAAACACCCAGACCCCACTTGTAGACATATAAAGAACACTATCAATAAAACCTAGGAGGTTCAAAAAATTCCAAAAGAACCACCTCATCCATAGACTACAACAATTGAATTGACAAATCTCCCCCCAATTCAAAGCCGACTCATGAGCAGGGCATCCAATGGAATTTGATCCTGGTGACTTGTGCACCTACGTGCAGATAACATCTATATTGCACCACCTTGCAAACGGAATCCATTAAGATCGGCTGGAATGCTTCCAATAACTCCAAAAAGGATATCCATTGTTTTAACCACTTTAGCTCTAAAACGGTCAAAACCTGAAGATTTCGGTGAAGCTGTTGTCAATTGTGCAGTAACCAATGCGAGACGCGGCATAATCTCAATCGAAATGAGAATATGATGACACAATTCCCCCCACTGCCTTCCTCTGCCAATGATTTGGTTCGTACGCCTCCAAATCTACACTCCTACCCGTCAAGGAAGCTAAAGACATTATGTGGGGAATTCTTTAATTGACTGCAAAATCTGGCAAGGAGAGCCTTCTGACACTGCAAATTCATGCCGGTAATGGACCAACCATGATCAACCCCCCATCCATCTTACATGTCCTCTCTTCCTCAACCGGTGGGATCTGTTGGTCCAAGTAGAAAGGTCAATTGTCAAGGACAACCAATTCACCAACAGGACAATCTGGAGAAACTCTATGCCACTGCCTCAACTGCAAATTAGCAGATTCAAGCTCAAGCGAGCCTCTAATTACCACACACAACATCCAAAAGATGGGAACATAATCACCCTGGAGCATTTCCCATCGAAGTACAATTTACCCCCTGTTTGTTGCTCACGGCAAATTGACAACCGATCTCTAGAGACGCCGAAAGTGTGGCTGTCCTTGTCGAATTTCACCAGTGATCTGTTGATAGCCACCATGACGACGGTTCTCGAAGCCCAACACAACAACATGCAAGATGAGAGAAGAGAGCATCGTGGCTTTCGTCATTGGTAACTTGAAGAACCCCACCAGTCTGTGAGCTCCACATATAGCCACTGAGAACTTCACTAATTCAACCCTTATGAACCCTTTCTCTAGTAGGCTGGTCCCAAAAGATAAACCCTTTTATTTCCATAAGGTCAAGAGATAGCAAAAAGAAAGCTAGCCCAAAACTAAAAGTGAAGAAAACACCATTGGTAGGATAGCTTATTAAATCATAAAACTTCCGATGAAACAAAGGAAAAAAAACAAGAAAGTTTCTATCAGAGAAGACAATCGTGGAAAGGACATATAAGACAAAGGGCAAGGCTTCCACCGAAGGAGAAACATGCGGCAATAGATCAAAATTTTGGAAAATAAGTGGACAGTGGACAAATTAATGTAATGCTGGGGTCAACCCTTAAAATGCAATATGATTTTTCTGGTCTTTTTTTCCAAAATGATTTTTCTATATACACGATATTTCATCTAACAGTCGGTAGATAGTGTGGGAAGGTCGTTCTCAGTATGGTGCGGCTGTGTATGTGGCAGTCTAGTCAACTTGCTGACTGGGCTGCTTATGTGGCATAGTAAATGAGATAATATTTGTATTAACTTTAAATAGTCATAACTTTAAAAATATAACTCCAAAATAAAAAAATTGCACCATTGTTCATCTAAATTCAAGCTCTTTAAAACAAGATCAGTCATGGATATGTTTTGACAAGTTTAAAAATATATGTTAGTTATATGTACATATCAACATATATCAACGACACATGATTCACCATGTATAGTTTAAAATACAACATATAACATAAATAATACACCACAAAACAATAATGATTCAGGATTTGTTTCAAAGTTTGTTATCTAATTCACCACTTATTAGTTAATGAATCATAATACCAATTTCAGTGAATCATAATATCAAATTTAATTAATCATAACATCATTTTAGTGAATCATCAGTCATATATAAAAAGAAATTTGTTAAACAATAATACAACACAAAACAATTTTTGGTACGTAAGAAAAATATATCATTCACCATATAAGGTTTAAAATACATCATACAACAATAATAATATACTACAAAACAATAATGATTTTTACCGGGTTCGAAATTTGTAATCTAATTCACCATGTATTAGTTAATGAATCATAATATCAATTTTAATGAATCATAATATCAATTTTAATGAATCATAATATCAAAACTAATGAATCATATACGATTTTAGTGTATCATCATACACATATAAAATAAGTTTTTTCAAAGTTGTCAAAACATATCCATGACTGGCCTTGTTTTGAAGAGCTTGAATTTAGATGAACAATGATATAATTTTTTTTCATTTGGACTTATATATTAAAATTTACAACCATTTAAAGTTACTATAGTAAAAAGACAGCCCAATCAACAAAACAGTCTAGTCAACAGCTGACTGGGACTACCATATCATGTGTTCACACAATATTTCAGCACGGACCGTCGTGCACTCGATTTTGTGTTCATCTATGGTGTCATTCGCTACCAGCGATCAGCAGATTAATCTGCTTTGAAGAAAATATAAGGGACATATGTCAAATAATTATTGGCTCTAAAACTGGTCAAAGCTAACTTGGCAGACTGGTATTTATTAACTAGAATGACCTTTATGTAAGCGTAACATTAGCTGTGTTTGGAAGGGGAGTGACTGATATACTGCAGGCTTTCATTTGCAGTACTGCTGCACAAATTAAAACGGTGAGTTTTGGTAAGTTTTGCAATCGATCGGAAAGGAAAGCTAATTTATTTTCCCCAATCTGATTCACAAACTATTTATATGTGACAGGTTAACCATTTACATGCGACAGGTTAACCATTTTCAAGTGACAGGTTAACCATTTTCCAGCATTTAATATTGACAGAAAACATTTCTTCGTTACAAATTTATATGTTGGCTTTCATATACAACTTAAAATGCAATACCAATATACCAAAAACTGAACCTGTTAATTCAAAGGGCACCACACTAATTCATGATACCAATGTCAATCATGATTACACAACACAATTTGTACCATTACAAATGTTGACACTGATTTGTCAAGAGACATCTCAATTGAAAAAACCATATGTTAAAACTGATTTATCAAACAAGGCTAGGAAATACAATGAATGTTACTCATTTTTTTTCATTTTTTGGCCCCTCTCTTTTGTCTTTTGCATCTTCCCTTTTCTTGAATGTAAAGTAATGTCTTCTCTGTCAGTTTTTTTGCAAATTTGATAAGATCCCCATCTTGATACAGCAAGTGCGCAGCAATACGCTTTCTGTAGAAATCCCTAAACTTCTTACTAATAATATCCTCAGTCACTTTGTCACTTACGTGCCAACACGCCATCAGCACACTCAAATTCAGCCCGTTGCTAAAGTCTGGTGAGGCCTTCTATATATGATCAGTGGTCCATTTGAATTTCTCAGCATTCAGATCTACACCCAAACTTTGCAAATATCCATGAATTAACTCAGCCTGTATAATAATAAGTAATTATGTTATGCTTTTTAGTATAAAGTGTGATACATCAAAAACAAGCCAAGATAAGACAAAACAAATATAAATATAATGACCAAAAAGTCTCATCAACTCATACAATGCCCTCCAATGTGTTTGACTTCCAAAAATGAATTCATATCACTTGGATTAAGATATTCCAACTTTTGTTTTTCCATATTCACCACAAAACATATCCATTCTCCATCTCTAATGTGTGGGAAGTAAAACAGCAACATGTAGCAATTTAAAAATGTGAATACATCAAATGTGTGAAGTTGATAACTATTTGTTACTAATCAAATAAATATTTTTACCAATTTACATTTTGAAAGATCAAGGTCACAGGCCCCATAGTAAGCATCATGTTCAATGAATTCCTTGATGATATTGCATTTGTCTAACAACTTCCAACAGCTCTGCATTGTTTACTCATACATGTCAATATATTAGCTTTTACTATAATTAATAGTAAAGTTGATAGCATTTCAATCAAATGTAATGATTTAATACTTACAGCCATTGATGATGAAAATATGAAATTTTTAGGTGCGCTGTTGTCTTGTGCGATAGACATATTTGAAATTTCATAAATCCATTACACATATTTCATTATTGTGAGAATAATTAATTTGAAGTTTTACCTGATTGTCTTGATGTTCACTCATACTACCTTTCTTTGTAGATCAAATCAATATGATTAAATCGCCAGAAATCAACAAATCATGGATAAAGGTACCAAATGAAAGGTAAACATGACAGGTTAACGGATTTAGAATGACATGTTAACAGATTTAGAATGACATGTTAACAGTTTTAGAATGACAGGTTAACGTATTTAGAATGACAGGTTAACGGATTTAGAACGATAGATTAACAGATTACAAGTTATAGGTTAACATATTACAAATTAACGGATTACATGTTAGAGATACATGTCACAGTCACAGGTTAACAGATTTAGAATGATAGATAAACAGAAAAAAGGATAGGTTAACTAATTTAGAATGACAGCTTAATGAGGAGTGCAGCTTATATTCTCACCGGAATTTACAGCCTGTCAAAGTCAAAGGTAATCTTTTTTTTCTGAACACAGTGTTTAATTTAATGCAGCAGTCCTGCACATTCTCTTTGCAGCATATGAGTCGCGCTCGTTTGGAAGCCAGCATCGAACCGCGCCTATGGTCCCGTTCGGTAACTGCATTAATCTTTAATGTCCAGATAAATGTGCCTTTATTTTTTTTGAAAAAAAAAACACCTTTATGTTGTAGGTGTTCGGCAGGAACATTTAACTAAAAACTACCTTTTTCTGGCAATATACCCAAAACACCCTTATCACTTTCCCTCTTCCCTCATTCTAACTCCTCTCTCATTCGACCATTGCAACCACACCAACGGGAATACTGGTTCACTGGGTGGGATTGAGATATGCAATAATGCATGCGACCTGTCTAGTTCTCCTTCTCTCTACATCCCATCTTCTAATTAATTACAAGTATATACTATCTCTTTTGGTGATTTACAGAAAATTAGCTTAAATCACATATGTCTGCTCGTAATTAATTCTAGTAGCTCGCTAGTTTTGCTCTAAAGAAAGAAAAAAACTGCTCGCTATCGACCAATAACAATCCACTAGTAGTATTTTCCCTTAATTTACAATGTTACCTACTGTTAATTTGTTGCTACTCAACCTTTTTTGTCTTTCTTTCCTGCTGTTAGGAGTTGGCGACTGGTTTTGAAATACCGTAGCAGAAGGAGGTAGAACGAAGGAAGGGGAAAAAGATAGTGTTGCTGACTTGTCAAGGGTAATCTGTGTAAATTATGGAAAAAGACAAAGGGTAAACTTGTATTTTTAATTGGGTCTGAAAAACCCAAAAGCACCTTAATGTTCGAAAAACAACAAAACCAACATTTATCATAAAGGTTTTTTTCTGCCTTTATGGGATCTTTATCTTGCTACTTTTTGACAAAATAAAACTGCTTTTTGAGAAAAAGCAGGATAAAGACGAGTATCGAACGGTACCTAAAGTGAAGAGGTTAACGGAAAATTTTCACCGAAATTTTCACCGAAATACTTGTGGTGGCTTTTTTTCAAAAAAGTTAGGCTGAAGTACCAAAATAGTACAAATAAACCGCACTGTGCTGATCCATTTTGCGGTAAACCGCAGCGGGTCAACGTCATTATAGGTTATTTATGTCATAAACCGCGTCAGCCAAACGCGTCTTAACAATAAACGGCATCAGGCTGATGCGGATTATTTGCAAGGCGAAGCGATCCAAAACTCGCGCCACTGTGTGATCCTGGCCGTGCGTTTGGTGCGATCCTGGCTGTCCATCTTCCGTAATTCCCGCGATTTCCGGATAAGGTTATCCAATAACCGTGCAAATAAAAGGCACTAGGCCGATGCGGTTATTGGCCACCTGAATTGTCTATTAAAACGCTTCCTCCTGATGCAATTTCTCCTTCCCATTGTGCAACCAGCAACCAAAAAACTCTCTCCCTCCCTTACGAAAGTTTAGAGGTATTTTTGTATATATTAACTTGTTTTAATCTTTAGGTTTTAGCGTATTTGGAATCTCTCTAATTTCTTCTAATCCCATCCAAAATTCTTGAGGTTAGTATGTTGCTCTTGAATTTTAATTCCCCATTTTTATACTAGCTACTTATAATCATTAAGTTTGAGTATATAATTTTTGCATTATTTTGATTGATTGTTTAATTATAATACATATGTCTTGTAGATTGAGTTTTAGTTAGCTTAGAATTATATGGATTTGTTGTTATAGCTCAATAAATATTTTTTATTTATTTTATTGTTTAATTATTATGCTAATTCGTAAACCTTATTTCCATAATAGACAGATAAAAGCTTATGTATAGCACATTAAGGATAACACGAAGGGTAAGTAACCCGAGTTATCAGGGTCGCGCAGCAGAAGCTAGTGGGCCCTAGCTAGGAGATACTATACCTAGTAAGTATAGTAGAATGGCTATTAATGCCGTGAAGCCTAATAGGCTGGAACCAAATTAATTATGAGTTAGATAAACTCATATAGGAATTCTTGGTGCAAAGACTAAACCATTGGTATGGTTAAGACCCTTTGACCAGAGCATATTCTATAGTATACTGTAGTGAAGCTAAACGCTTCAGTTGCCCAAACTGATTAAACCAATGTCTAATAATAATAACATATGGTAGATTACGTGGGCGTAATCCCTTTTAAGGGGGGTAGAGCGAAACCGCTTAATGTAAGTTTTATGAATAAAACACTTAAACCGTAATGTGCATAGCACAAATGAGAATCAAATTGATGATTGGTACTATGTTAAATAAACATAAGTACTCATTCATATTGTAATTATGGTAACTAGGCATTAAACATGAAAATACCATAGGAGGAATGTACCTATGTAACACCAGTAGTGTAAGAGTATTAGTAAAAGAAAAGTAATGAGTAGTGGACGGAGCTCCACAAGTATTGTAACCTTTGAAGAAGTAGTACGAAATGAAAGGAGGATAGTAGATGAATGAAGTTTATGAGTAGTGGAATCGTAAGTAAAATATTTGAAACAATTGTAGTCAATTAAATCTTATAAAGGTAGTATTCCTTAGCTAGAATATAGGATATGATGGTGAGTAATGGATGGAAGTAGTGAAGGTTGAGGAAATGAGCACTAGGATTGAACCATGGAGTAAAGCATTGGGAAATAGAGTGAGGATGATTGATGGACTGATTCCATCCTTTGGAGATGTATGAATGACTAGGAAGAGTAAAAAGATAAAACATGGAAATAATTGAATTAATTGCTTGGTTGAACCTGATGTGGGAAGTCGAACTTGATCCTGATCAGATCAAGGGAAACCAAACACAAATTGGGGTGGAAAGATAGTTCAACACTGATGTTGATCACATCAGGGTCGAATGATCCTCGAAGCTCCCCTCAAGTGGTCACAAGAATCACACATAGGATAGAAGTAATGAATATAAATTGGAACTTGGAGTTGGATGCTTTAGAAAGATTTCTAATTAGCTGTTGGGAAGGATTTTTCCTTAGACTGAGAATAAGGATTTGGCTAGAAGCTTATACCGGAGAAGATAGTAGTGTAGCATATGGTATTATTCCAAGGGCAGCAGGACATAGAGGAGTCCTGTGTCGAGATGACCTGAGTGCCTGCGGGATTGTATGTGTATTGCATGCTTTGGGGATAGCTTTGCACTGTATGTATGTATGAACTCTGTAATGAGGAACCGGATAGTTAGTAGTAGTGCAGATTGGAGTAACTATTGTATATTGGTATAGTATGGTATGTAGGAACCTTGAGGGATTTTGGGAATTGTAAGGAGGAAGGATGTATGACTTTGGCACTAGGCAAGTATAAAGAGAGAGTAAGTATAGTAATCCCATAACCGCGAACAACTTTGAGGACAAAGCTTCTTAAGGGGGGTAGATTGAAATACCCCGAACTTAAATACAGGGATTAAAATTAACTTAATACGTATTTAAGGGCCTAATGGTACCTAATTAATAACAGTAAGGAAAATAAATCCAAAAGAAATAAAGAAACGCTTAAAAGGCGAAAAACGCTAAATAAGCGTTAAATAACCATAGGAGGTATGAGACCTCGGTTAGCGTATTATATGGATTCTAAAGGCTTAATAAGGCCTAAACAATATATGGGAAAACTCCCGAAGAAAACGGATCCAAATAATGAATTAAAACGCTAATAGAGCTTTAGAGCACGTTTTTCGAGAAAACCGGAAACGTGACTTTAAGTGGTCAAACGGACCCATAAAAATTATAAATCATTAAATAATAATTATTAAGCATTTATGGAAGCTTAATAACTAATAAAAATAATAAAACGAGAGAAAATTCCGGAAAACGGACCCGGTTAGTGAACAGTACCTAAACCGGGTAAAATAACGAGTGTTTTCTGTAAAAGACGAAAAACGCTCCTCAGCTGGTATAAATGTAGGGGGGCCGGTTTTTATCTGTCAAACAACTCCCTCACAAACACATGTAACTAGCTAACTAATAAGAGAGCCAAAAAGCAAAGAAAAACAATAAAGTAAAAGCTACTTTATCTATCTACTCTCTCACCTCACTTTCTATTCTCTCTCCCATTCCCTCCTTCCTCATCGTACTCCCCCTCTTCTTCTCCCTTGTGGCTGCGATTTTTAGAGCTTCAAGAAGCTCCCATGGCAACTCCACCTTCTACCTCATGCTCCATCCTCATGTAAGCTCCAAACTCAAAAATAATACATATTTGAACTCCCCTCATTCTCCTCTACATTTCCCTTTTTCAAAATTCGAAAAGGATGAGTTTCATCTCCATGGGTTTCCCCATTTGAAGAGAAAAGCACACCATTATGGAGCTTGGAGTCTCCTCTTTCCAACAAGGTAAAAATCTACATGAAAAACTCATGTTCTCTCCACCTTCCTTTCAAAACCGATTTTACCCATATGTAATACCTTGTTTTCTCTCTCTTTGAGCAAAATATCAACCTAGCAATGGTGGTGGATTCACCTTCTTGAACCAAGGGCTAAAACCCCTTCTAAAACTCTCCAAAGGTAAACCCTAGAAATTTCATTTCAAACACTTCAATGAATTGACATTAATTTAAGGGATTAGTATATTAATTATAGTGTTTTGTGTTCATTGGGTGATGGGAATGGAGTTTGGCAACTCCATTCCCCCACATGGCCGATTTGGGCAAGAAAGGAAGAAGGAGGAGAAATGAGAAAGAAAAAGAAGGAATTATAAGCTCAAGGTAAGAGCTCTTTACTAATGTTAAATTTTAGTGCATTAGAGTAATGGGAATGGGTAAACCAATCTAAAGAAACCAAATAATGTATTAGTAATGTAATTGAGGAAGTTTGAGTATTTGTGAACTAGTATGTGAATTGTGGGCCTTAGAGCCAAGTGTATTGTGTATGTGCATTAGTAATGTGGATTGAGGAAGTAATGGTGTACTAAGATTTTGTATGTGTGCTGATAGAACCCTTGTGGTTTGGCTAGATTAGGAATGAGTTGGATGAGAAAACACATATGTGGAGAAGTAAGAAATGTAGAGGGACTATGGAAAAATTTTGGTAGGAATATGTACATGTAGGGATGAATTGGTGAATGGCAAAACCAAGGGTGTATTGGAGTAAGTAGAGATGTCTAATGACTATGAGTAGTAGTTGTGGTAAGAGAATGAAAGAATGTAAAATCTGTAGCAAGGGTTGTTGAATGGTATTGGAGGAGGAGGAAACTTATGTACTTGACCTAGGGAATGAGTGTTGGACTTGAAGAGGTGGTGAGACAATGCATTGTAGGCCTTGGAGATGACATTAGGAGAGGAAATTATGTATAGAGGAAGTAGGAACCAAAATCTGTAGCAAAGGGGTATCAAATTGTATAGAAGAACTAGGAAAGATTAGTGTGCAAGAATTGGTAAAAAGAATGTTGGACTTGGGCATGGTGGTATAATTGCTTAGAAATGAATTGGCATGGTAATAGGAGATGTATTTGGGATGCTAGGAGTGACATTGATAGAGGGAGTATTGAGTGGTAGAAGTGGCAACAAAAATCTGTTGCATTAGAGGAGTAAGAACTAGTGTAAGTGTTGAGAAGGAGTAAGGAAAAATGTGTAGGTGAAGGTAGGAATTGAGTAGTAGGTTTGGGGGATGAACTAAGGCAATTTTGAGGGCCTAGGTAGTGTTAAAACATGTGGGATGACATGTGGGAAGATTGGGGAAACAATGGGTAAAGGTTAGAACTGAAAACAGAAATTAAAATGCAAATACTGGGCCGGACCGACCTTAGGACCGAACTTGCAAGGTCGGTCGAGCCCAGATTTACAAAGACAAGAAAGCTTCTGGAATCGACCGGACTTGCGACCGGACTTGCAAGTTCGGTCGGACCAGAAAAATTCTCCCGTCTGGAACCTACTGGAATCGACCGGACTTGCGACCGGACATGCAAGTTCAGTCGGCCAGAAAAATTTCCGTCGAGTAAGCTACTGGAATGGACCGACCTTGCGACCGGACTTGCAAGGTCGGTCGGGCTAAAATTTTTCCGCTAAGTAACTTACTGGAATGGACGACCTTGGGACCGGACTTGCATGGTCGGTCGGCCCTGGAATTTTCACCCGATGTAACCTACTGACTCGGACCGAACTTGCAAGGTCGGTCGCAAGTTCGGTCGGGTCAAAACTTACAAAAAAAAAAAACTATAAGACTATGGTTAGTATATGTATGTATGTATATGTATACCCACCTATACATACGTGCATATATGTGTAAGTAAACCATTGTTAAGTAATTAAAAGTAAGTAAATAAAATGTAAGTATAAGAATGTGAAGACCTAGTAAGTATGAGTTAGGAAGCGTAAGGGTAACCGAATTAAGTTAATGATAGTTAGATTAATTATTCGGTTGTATGTATATCATAGGATTTGAATTGTGAATACCGGAGGAACGTTGGGATACGAGTACAACGGTGAAAGGTATGATTTCTTCATGCCCTGTATCCTAATCTGGTTACCCCGATTTGTGTGCTTATTTGACCACCTAAATAAGATAAATGCATGAATCGGACTATATTGCACTTACCTGTGCTTGACTTATGTTGTGCTTGATATTTACTGTCTTGAGCACTAGTTTGTATAATTCATGAAATATATGAATGGTGATGTATGGTATTCGAACCTCGTATTGTACTTGTGTAATGTATTGCACCTCGTATGTATGTGTATATGTGTATTGTATTATTGTGGCTTGGATGTTGACTTGTGCTAATTCCTAACTATCTAACTCCTAACTTAAGTGAGTAAATTGGAATGAGTACAAGTCCGATATAGCTTCGGCCACGCGTGAGGATGCGGAGTCACAAGAGGTTGGCTGCAATTCCTGACTCTTAACTGGTCCGCGGCCCAAATCCCTTAAATGGGTAGCATCCCGGATTGGTGAGTCAAGTAAATCCCGGAGGTGGGACGGAGTAGTCCCCAGGGCCGGAGGTCTCGACGACTTAACTTGAGTAAGAGTAAGAGTAAGTATGGATCCGTAAGTATGTGTGAGTATGTATGCGTATGTATGAAGTAACGAGTAAAAGAGTAATCTCCACCCGATTAACCCGGGTGGACCAATGAAGCTAACAATATTGTATATTGTGCATGAGATGTGTGTGTGTAATTCGGGAAGAGGTAAGTATGTATTGGTTGGTTTATATCGTATCCCTTGTATGAACTGAATTGTATGTATGTACGTTGTGTGAGTAGTCTTGTATCGTGTATAAGAGCATGTATGCATGTATGTTTGTATGAAAACGAACCGCATGTATTCGACCAAGTGGTCGGCGTACCCTCACTAGTACGCGGGGTATGCGGTTATCATGCTCGGCGAAAGCTGACCCCTTCGGGGGACATTTTTTAGTGTGCAGGTACCGAAGTGAATATGGCCAAGGAAGAGACCGGATGCACACCCTTGTACATAGAAAGTAAGTAGTTGTGAGGAAATGGGTAGATGTAGACTCTTAGAGAGTATGTATGAACTTGGTAGAGGTAGTATACTTGTATAAGGATCTTAGTAACTCGGTATGTAGATCATATTGTATTGTACTTGGAGTATTGTATTGAATGAAGATTGTGGTAGTATTTGGTAAATGGAGAATGTGTTGTAGATTTGTAGTACTCGGGAATTCCGGTCCATCAGACCGATGCTGTATATAGATTTAGTAGCCTTGTTAGTCACGTAGGTGACTAACGGCATTGTATCACCCATTGTATGTAAGTATATATCCGCTGCGTGTATCTGATATGTAAGGAGATTGGACGGTAAGCACTGTATTAATGGTAGGGGTGTTACAATCCCTGAACCTCCTATTAGACCCAACCCAAGGTCTGAAAAAAGAGGAAAAACCAATCATACACCTGTGTATACCCCCCCCCCCCCCATGTATAGTTTGTGGGATAACACACCTAAAGTGCTGGTTCCAGGGTATGAGCGCACAAATGCGCAATTGCATGCTTGCGACCCACTGTACCTAGATTGGTACACCAAGCACACACACCCAAAGATCCTAAACCCTGAGAATTATGAGACCACATTGGTTCATTGTCCAGATCCCTGTCTAGTAAGTCATATTTTTATAGTACTTCATGACATATCACTTTTATTTTTTATGAGTACTTACCTGACCAAGTGTGTTACAGCTACTGTTTGAGGCAAGTGAGCTTGCACGTCCATACTATCAAGAGAACCGTGCATGGGACTGGTCATACTATCGTCAGGGGATGCCAGAAGATGAACAAAGGGCTACAACTCATGGTCTTGAGGATGTGTTCAGCTCTTTATACATATGGGATAGTTACCAGCGCCAACATGGTGCACCCTAGTGGTTCTCATCTTGGATTTAAATATAATAATCTTTAGAAACATCTTGGAACTATTTGTTGTCTTTTATTTTTACTTTGTGTAATAGACTCTGGTACAATTTGTGTGGTTGTAGTTTTTTTCTAGTGGACTTGGTGATGGTGGAATTATTGTTGAAATTGCTGGTGACCTTGTTGATGATCTTTTGGTTGATTTTGTGGAGGTTCTTAGAACCGGTGGAGAGAAGAAAAACAGGGGAGACTATGCCAAAAATTTTCTAGAAATGCATCGTTTCTGTAGAGCTTTTAAATCAGCAAGATTGTAGCTTGATGATTGGAGAGCAAGCACGTGTATCGAGTAGGAAAAGGAATCTTGTATTGTCGTTTCTGAACCTGGTTAATGCAGTCTACTTTCGGGAGGATACTTCACATGCATCAACACACTCATAAGAATCGGTAACATATACCAAGAATTCAAATCCTGTGAATCACAGAATTGAAAGTGAATAACTATATAACATCTACCAAAGATTGTATATGTCACGAGAAATGAAATATATCAAAAGTAGAAGTTCCTAACAAAAGTCCCAGAATTCAAATCCTATGAATCACAGAATTGAAAGTGAATAACTATCTAACATCTGCTAAAGATTGTATATGTCACGAGAAATGAAATATATCAAAATGTAGAAATTCATAACAAAAGTCCCAGAATACAAATCCTATGAATCACAGAATTGAAAGTGAATAACTATCTAACATCTGCCAAAGATTGTATATGTCACGAGAAATGAAATATATCAAAATGTAGAAATTCCTAACAAAAGTCCTAGAATTCAAATCCTATGAATCACAGAATTGAAAGTGAATAACTATCTAACATCTGCCAAAGATTGTATATGTCACGAGAAATGAAATATATCAAAATGTAAAAATTCCTAACAAAAGTCCCAGAATTCAAATCCTATGAATCACAAAATTGAAAGTGAATAACTATCTAACATCTACCAAAGATTGTATATGTCACGAGAAATGAAATATATCAAAATGTAGAAATTCCTAACAAAAGTCCCAATATAAAAACACGTTTATTCCACGTCCAAACATCTACCAAAGATTATAAATCTAGAAAAGTAAAAACACGTTTATTCCACGTCCAAAGGTTACTAACATATGGGATCATTTCATTACAAACCTAAGGGTACTGGCACGAGAACTAACAAGATCTATTACACAATAACCAATAACCTAATTATTTCCTGACCTTTGTCTCTCTATTCCTTGTGCTATCACATTACGTCGCATCTCATAAATTGGTTCTTGGTGTTGAAAATCATCATCATCGGGCTCAATAGGATCATAAATAACAAGTAATGGAATATGAGCAATGAAATCATTATACTCCATGTAATTCTCCATCATCCGGCGGACTGATGTATCATTTCGTACATGAATAAAAGTCCACTCGTAGTCGCCCTCCAGCCCCAAATACACCATTGTTGTTATGTTTATTCTGCCAAGGAGGGACTGTAGTGCTCGAATTACTCGTCGTTGTAGATCACGGAGATTACTAGGATATGGCATAGTAACTTCTACGCGTCTGTGCCCCATTCTTCTATCAAATTGTGCTCCATGACGACCAAAAGTAGCTACATAATTAACGTGCAAACAGAAAGGAAACTCCATTTGATTTTGAGAGCAAAATGGGACGTAAGGTATGAAGAGTTCACACAAGATGTAATTAGACAGATTCTGAGAGCACGGATAAGGAATGAGTATGTTGGGACACTAATACCCTCTTTTATCATATTTGAGTAACGGTCACTGACATGTCCAACGGCTAGTTCAACGGCTACTGAGAAAAGTAAGGTTAAAACGGTGGCATGGAGCAGACGACGTCTGTGTCTGGTACAAAAGTTAGATACTAATTATTATTATTTTTTGGCTGCTTGCTTAAGGCACGACCTGACAACACAGGATCTTCTGCATGGATTGGCTAATGCGACGGAGGGTACTTTTTTGTCTATCGAATCTATAGAGATGATCAGTGAGGCATTTTCTAGGTGCATTGGTGGTCTGTTCAGTGTTGTGGCAAAAGATCTAATGATCAGGATGTGGTCGTTTGCATCAACTAGAGTAAAGATAGTTAAAATCCCGGCTGTAGGGGGGCAGTTAAAGAGTGGTGGGACAAAAGGTATGATTAATGTTGGTATGCTATATGCTGATGAGGAGAAACAGTTCTTGCTACATCTTTCTGTTCCAAGTATGGTCATTCTGGATGATGATCATAACGAAGAGAACATCATGAAGCTATTGGATCTGAGTTGTGAGTACAAAATACCACCTTCTGAGGTTATTACATTAGTGGATGGAGAGACTATCAAGATTCAAAAGACCCCTGTTTTGAGCTTAAAAGTTACCGTTGGTAATTACTTTTGCCAGGAAGAGGTACACGTACCAGGTCACTATTCACGTACTAGGTTACTGCATCTGGTACAAAGTGAATTAAAAGTTACCGTTGGTAATTACTTTTGCCAGGAAGAGGTACACGTACCAGGTCACTGTTCACGTACCAGGTTACTCCATCCGGTACAAAGTGAATTAAAAGTTACCGTTGGTAATTACTTTTGCCAAGAAGAGGTACACGTACCAGGTTACTGCATCTGGTACAAAGTGAATTAAAAGTTACCGTTGATAATTACTTTTGCCAGGAAGAGGTACACGTACCAGGTCACTGTTCACGTACCAGGTTACTACATCCGGTACAAAGTGAATTAAAAGTTACCGTTGGTAATTACTTTTTCCAGGAAGAGGTACACGTATCAGGTCACTGTTCACGTACCAGGTTACTGCATTCGGTACAAAGTGAATTAAAAGTTACCGTTGGTAATTACTTTTTCCAGGAAGAGGTACACGTACCAGGTCACTATTCACGTACCAGGTTACTGCATCCGGTACAAAGTGAATTAAAAGTTACCGTTGGTAATTACTTTTGCCAGGAAGAGGTACACGTACCAGGTCACTGTTCACGTACTAGGTTACTGCATTCGGTACAAAGTGAATTAAAAGTTACCGTTGGTAATTACTTTTGCCAGGAAGAGGTACACGTACCAGATCACTGTACACGTGCCAGGTTACTGCATCTGGTACAAAGTGAATTAAAAGTTACCATTGGTAATTACTTTTGCCAGGAAGAGGTACACGTACCAGGTCAATGTTCACATACCAGGTTACTGCATCCGGTACAAATTTAATTAAAAGTTACCGTTGATAATTACTTTTGCCAGGAAGAGGTACACGTACCAGGTCACTATTCACGTACCAGGTTACTGCATCCGGTACAAAGTGAATTAAAAGTTACCGTGGTAATTACTTTTGCCAGGAAGAGGTACAACTACCAGATCACTTTTTCACCGTACCAGGTCCGTTTTTGAACTTGTAACCTTGTGGCTAGTTCATGACCAACCTCTATAAGGGATGCCTCCTCTATTTCATCTTCAACACTCACTCTCCATCTCAAAGCTCTATCTCCTGACTCTCTTCCAAAAAAAATTCGTAAACTGTTCAAGTAGCTAGACATGAGTCAATCTTCAGATTCCGATCATGACTTTGGTTCTAGTATCAAAGCCCAGTAAGTATTTATTTATTGTCTTTGTAAATCATATTCACACTAATATTTCATATTTCAAACATTCGTCTAACATTCTCTCGACCCTTATTGCAGGAAAGTGACTCAACTACTGATGAAGTTGGATGAATTTGATGAAAGCGTCAAGATCATAAATGCAGATGTGATGACTAATGCAACAGATGTATAATCGCCTCTGGTGGTGGATACAGGTTACTTATTTCAAACATATCAGCCATTTAGGAGATAAAGAAGAAGCGAAAGCTTGGGTAGATAGTGTTGGCCATCCCAACCATACCTACATCATATTCAAAGTTCTCGGCGGGCCAAGATTCCCACATAACATGCGAGAGGTATTGGAAACCATGAAGGACACCACGACCTAGTGTCATCACCCGACGCAGATCATCTGGTTCAAAAGAAATGTGGTTGTCCTTTTAGAATTAAGGGGTATTACACAAGCTATGAGTGTTTCTTGAATGTGGTAACGGATGACATAACCATGATCTCGCTGAGTGGGCATAGGGTCTTTTTGTGGGAAAACGCCTAATTGAGGAGGAGGAGATTATGATTGATCAGAGAGCCGAGTCGGTGTGGCCACCTTCTGTAATTTATTCAGAGCTCACCACAATCAACCCCGACACGTCAGCAACCAGGAAAGACATATACAACAGGATACAAAAAACAACTTGAAAAGAGAAATGGCCGATCTATGGTGCAGACTTTACTTGGGTGAGCTAGACAAAAACAACTACTACTAGGATTACACTACATAACCAAGTAAGTCAACTTAGGATGTCTCAAATAACTGTAATCCTTTGGTTTCATATTAATTTGATAGATAATATGAACTACATACTTTCACTTTAGGGGATCGAACACGACTTGGGTCCATCTTTTTTGCACACCCTACCTCTAGATTACTGCTGCAAGCTTTCCTGTACGTCATAGGCACTGATGCTACCTATAAAACGAACATCGCAAAAATGCCTTTGGTTCAGTTCATCGGAGTGACGAGTATAGGCAAGAACTTCAGCATTGCCTTCGCCTTTCTTGTATCAGAATCAACGGACATGTATGTGTGGGCACTTCAACAATTAAGGGAACTCCTCGATCGGACTACAACCTCAACTTTATCACCGACAGATGCCTGGCCCTGATGAATGCCTTACAACAGGTATTTCCTTAATCTCATCATCTTCTATGTCGGTGGCACATAAGTAGGACCATTCAGGGGAAAGCCGAGACTTATATGGGTGATAGAGGAAGGGCGACGGCTGCAGTCCGAATGTGGACTTCGGTTGTCTACTCAAGCACAGAGCAAGACTACAACGAGAGCCTCCAAATTTCAAGAATACATACTGAAGCTATCCACGTTTCATTACGTATGTTGCATCAGTCTGGGAGAAACACAAGGAAAAATTTGTGGAGGCTTGGGTCAAGAATGTGTTGCACTTCGGCAACACAACGACAAATAGGTACGGTTGTTAGTCTTGTAATTTTTAAGATAATACAGTCATTGTTATAGGTCTATAAAACTTACTTAAACATTTGACAGGGTGGAGAGCGCACATTCTGCTATAAAGGTGAGATTAAGGAGTGCTGGACACACTTTGGATGTAATCTTTCCAAAGATGAACGATCATGTGAATACTAGCATTAGGGAGCTAAAAAAGGATTTCGATTTTCGAGTCAGCCAGGACAAAACACAGAAGAGAGCACATGAGGGTTCCAATTGCTGACCTGATCGGGAAGGTTAGTATCCTTTGCTTGGATGAGCTAGTAAAGGAGCTTGGTAGGGCGGATTATATTCAAATGGATAGCTCAATCTGTGGATGTGACAAGGTAACCTCTCATGGATTACCATGTACATATAAATTAAACTACATGCTGGATAGTGGTATACTGTGCTCAAAGAGGGATATACATTGTTTCTAGTATATGCTATAAACCAACAATTGATATGCTATCCTACAAGGAGGCAGAACAAAACAGATGGCGTGATATTGCTTCTGAGGTAGCACAGTTAGACGATCCTACTCTGATGGCCAAATTTTACAGTCAAATCCAGAACTTCCTTCATCCAGATATGGTGTGCCAATTAGGAGAACCATTAGAACAGTTTTGGATTGGCAGACCTACCGGGACCTCAAGACCAAACCGACGGGAACCTTCATCTTGAGAGCGTAACCGACCAAGGGCGAGCCAGTCCGAAGGAGCACCATCAAATAGAAGATCACTTAATAGACGATCATCAGATCCGAATCGATTCATGCCCCTAAACAACTTCCCATACTACTAGTATTTCCCATCCAACCTATATCAATATATCACTGGGTATATTGATGTTCGTGGAGATGGTAATTGTGGTTTCAGGGTGATTGCAGATTACCTGTATTCAAATGAAGAGAGGTGGAAAGATGTCCGTAGAGGATTGCACCATCACATGAAGAATACAGAACCAGCGAAGCATGTATACAGGAGCATGTTTAACGAAGCACCGTACAACGAGATGTTAAAAGCGATTCATTGGAATAGGGATGGGCCAGCACCTCAACAGAAATGGATGACCACGGAAATGGGGATAGCGATCGCGACAAAGTACACGTCGATAGTAGTTTTCTACTCTACTGTCTGGGGGGTATGGCAAGTGCCACATACCTTCCGCTCGATAATTATACCGATCGTGATAGACCAAGAGGAGAGATCCACATAGGAGTTTACCCCCAGGGTCATTTCATAAGGTTCTGTATGGTTGATGACTCCCCACTCCCCCATGTCTATCCGCAGTGGTTCTTTTATAGAGATCCAAACACTGTTGAACCTTGGATTCATCAAATACAATCTAGGTTAGATAGTTGGAACAACGTTGTAACTTAGTTTTTCTTTAACTTAGTTGTTGTAACTTAGTTTTTCTTTAACTTAGTTGTTGTAACTTAGTTTTTCTTTAAATTAGTTGTTGTAACTTAGTTTTTCTTTAACTTAGTTGTTGTGACTTAGTTTTTCTTTAACATAGTTGTTTTAATCATTTTGACTGAAATTTGGTTATTCAATTCCCTTTTATTTCAGAAAAAAGTGTCTCCACACAACATTCCAACTTATTCAACTAAGTTTGGTGAAAAAAAATTGTACTGCAAATAGTAAAGTTTTTTGCTATTCGTAGTACAAATTAATTTTCAGTCATATTAATAGTATAAACACATAAAAATGTAATCCAACACTTTTTTTTACAAAAAAAAGTCCTGTATTGATTACAACAAAAAGGTAACTAGTACAATTCGCTACTAATCAACTACAAACTACTTGGGTAAATTTACTTTCAGATATCATTTTTTGAAAAAAAAAACACAGCGACACATCATTACATGTGTACAACGTCAATATGAATTAAAAAAAATGTGTACTGCAATGATTAGTAATTTTGTACTGCGAATAGCAGAACGCACTAATTTTATAACTTGTTTTTAATTTAAAATGGTGTATAAATAAGCTAAATAATTAAGTAGGTATTATTATGTTATAGGTAAAAATTGATCTTGGAAGTTTTAGTTGTTTAATTATTTTTTTAATTCGTAATTAATTAATGCACTCATTTTATAACTTGTTTTTAATTTAAAATGGTGTATAATAAGCCAAATAATTAAGTAGGTATTATTATGTAGGTAAAACTTGATCTTGGGAGTTTTAGTTGTTTAATAAATATTTTAATTCATAATTAATGAATGCACTAATTTTAGAACTTGTTTTTAATTTAAAATGGTGTATAAATAAGCCAAATAATTAAGTAGGTATTATTATGTTATAGGTAAAAATTGATCTTGGTAGTTTTAGTTGTTTAATTATTATTTAATTTGTAATTAAATGCATCAATTTTATAACTTGTTGTTAATTCATAATGGTGTATAAATTAGCCAAAAAATTAAGTAGGTATTATGTTATAGGTAAAAACTGATCTTGGTAGTTTTAGTTGTTTAATTATTATTTTAACTCATAATTAATTAATGCATTAATTTTATAACTTGTTCTTAATTTAAAATGGTGTATAAATTAGCTATTATATATAACTTGTTGTTAATCAAGAAAAGTTGTATAGTTGGCTAAAAAAATATGTACACATGTAGTTAATTGTTCAAATAATTTTTGGTAGTTTTAGTTGTTCAAATATATATTAAATTTGTAATTATATATTACCATTAAGTTATACTCGCATTTAAATAAAAAAAAGTTGTATAAGTTGGCTTAAAAAATGTGTACACATGTAGTTAATTGTTTTAATTATTTTTTATATGTATTAGTTATTAAATTATATATTAAATTCATAATTATATATAACCATTAAGTTATAAGTTATTTTAAATAAAAAAAGTTGTATAAGTTGGCTTAAAAAATGTGTACACATGCAGTTAATTGTTTTAATTATTTTTATATGTATTAGTTATTAAATTATATATTAAATTCGTAATTTTATATAACCATTAATTTATAAGTTATCTTTACTCAAAATAAGTTATATAATCGGCTTAAAAAATATGTGCTCATGTAGTTAATTGTGTAAATTATTTTTAATAAGCGTTAGTTGTTTATTGTCTACTGAAATGTTGTGTGCTTGTGCAGAGGCATTCCAGAGAGAAGTTGTCGGTGTGGCGCCAGATGACGCAAGTCTGTTCACATACCAGACTACCCATTTTTCTGCAGCACTTTTTTTGGATGACCCGGTAAGTAGCATATGAAACCTCACCATATTTCATTTTATGTTTTCGTATTCAAGTTTTGAACATCATTTATTTTATTGTCGTGTAATCTTGATCATGAGAAATAAAAAATATACCGAAAGGAGACTACATTCTAGGAATGTTGATGTAGAGCCTCCACGTTTGGCTATGCATAGTTACATCTGAGATGTTGGTTTTCTTGTATCAGCCTTTTTTCAAGTTCAAGCAGATAATTCCATAGTTAGTGCTTTAGTTGAGAGATGGAGGCCTGAAACTCACACCTTTATGCTACCATTTGGTAAGGCAATGATTACTTTAGAGGATGTTCATTGTCTACTCGGTCTGAAAGTTGATGGGGATGTGGTGATTGCACCTATGAACCTACCCGTGGCTGACCTATATTTGGAATTGCTGGGGAAAAAACTAGAGGAGAGCGCAATCAGGGGTCACAAGATCTTCTTGTCATGGTTGCACAAGAATTTTGAAGTGCCTGATAGGTTTTATAACTGGTTCTCCAGACAGCTAGCTGTGGTGCATCAACAGTATGCTCGTGCATTCCTCATGAGGCTAATTAGTGGAGTGTTGATACCGACCCAAGACAGTCGTATGATGGACTGTGGATACCTAGAGTTGTTGAGAGACTTTGACGAATCAGGCCAATTAAGCTGGGGTTCTGCAGTGTTGGCACACACGTATCATGGTCTATGCAATGCTACCCAGTTCGACACTCCTTTCGTTGGGGCGACAAAGTAAATAACACTGTTGGCGTATTCTCGGATTCCCACATTCTTTCTAGTTCCCATTAGAGGACTTTATGATGCACATATGCATGGGGATAGGTAAGGCGCGTTGTCAGCTAATTTTACTTATACATTTTATTTCTTCACATGCTCAATTTTCTTTAACATGTGTAGGTGGGACAGTCTACACGTTCCCGCGGTTTCATTACAAGACGCTCGTAACATACTTGATTCGATTCCAGTCCCCCCCATAAACGAATAGGTATTTTTTAATTTCAATAGTGCAATTACTGATATTGTTATTCTTTATGTCATCACTTTTTAATTAATTTCAAAATTTATTATGGCAGTGGGTCTGGCAACCATATGGTGATACTTGTGTAGAAGAGGGTGTCATGGTTGTTCCTTTAATTTTGAACAACATCATAGAGGGTCATCAGCCGAACCGGGTGATGAGACAATTCGGATGTGATCAACTGATACCTGCATCACCACTAGATTGTGACAGGCTACATAGCCAAAAGCGCACAGGCAGAGTTGGAGTGAATTGGTTGTGATCAATGCGGTATACATAAAGTTGTGGAACGACAAAGAACATAGGCGGATAAACTTGGAAGGATTTCCTCCTACTGTTCCACTGACTACACGTTCTGAATACATGATATGGTATCAACAACATAGCTTACGATGGTATACTACTGAGGCACGTCGACAGTCCATATTGGTATGCACTTACAAAATATTGCTGTTTTCGGTAGTCTATAATGATTAGTGCAGTACAATTACTTAGATATTTACCTTACATTTTTGTATCTTCTACAACAAGCTGATGGATTAGACCAGCTGTGACATTTTGGGCATGATGCTGATGTAGGAGAATATGCCGACTATCTCTTCCAACAATCAGGGACGATGTATCACCAACGCTATAGACATTCCAGGCTCTAGTTGATCATCATGCACCCCCTCCGTTCAATAACTACTACCTCCCTTCTCATTGAATGATAACCCCAGCAGAAGGTCTGCACGTCGACGACCGTAGAGTGAAGTACGTCGACCACCACAGCATGAACCTGATCCTGAGCCTGCACTCATTATCAATCGATCTAGCTGGACATACCCTCCTCGACCATCTTATCCGGTTGACCAGCAAGATGTTCAGTATGATTCTGATCCATGGTATCGTGCCCCTTCGACTGAGCAGTCAAGTATGTGGGGATTGTCATTCGTCAGCCAACAACAAGGTCAGTGGGGTTATCAGACCAGCACGCAGGACCAGTTAGGTGTCAAGACATCCACCCAAGGTGAATGGGGTAGTGAAGCAGGCACCCTGGTTCAGTGTGGGGTTCAAACAAGTACCCAAGATCAGTGGGATCAACAGGGTGTACCAAGTCAGTGGGATCTTCAAATTGATAGTCAGCCGAGTCAGTGGACAGTTCAAGACCCACATGCTAGTTGGGATCAACCACGCTGGTGTTCTTATTCAAGTTTGTATGTTGATCTCACACCACCATCCATCACACCATATGGTGAAGGATCTTCAAGAGGAGGAGGCACATATGTTGCGACTACACAGGCTGAAAGGTCAGCACACATGAGTGCTAGTTTTACAAATCTTAATATGCTTGATGATGAAGATGAGGATGAAGCACTTTGAAGTTCCATGGATGCATTTCTTCAATCCAACCCGGTTACTCCTCCACCATAAACTAGCACGTTTGACATGACTTTGAGGGGACCGAACTCAATGAACCCTCCACAGCATTATACCAAGCGAGTACGATCAACTCAAGAGAGGCGGTGTAGGTGGAAGAGGACGAAGGGGTAGAAGAGATAGAGGGGGTGCAGCTTGATACTACTATGCATTGTAATTTTTATGTGTGTCTGACTCTTTTGGATCTTGTAATGGATCTTGAAATTTTTATTGTTATGTTATGTAATGAATCTGTTATGTTACGTAATGAATCTTGCATGTTACGTAATGGTGCTTGTATGTTCATGGAATTCGAAGCATGAAATGACATCTGTTTTTGTTGTATGCGCACATTATACTCGCAAAAAATTAGCCCCAACCGACACCAAAAACTGCTTAAAAAAACACCAAAGTGGCGAACATACACAACAATTCAATTATAAAAAACTCCTAGCTGGTGGTATATTGGTCATGGGATTCAAAGTACCATATGACATCCGTTTTGGTTGTAAATTTGTGTGTGTAAAGTATTATATGCAGTCATTATACTCGCAAAAAATTAGCCCCAAATGACACCAAACTACTTCTAAAAAAATCACCAAAGTGGCAAACATACACAACAATTCAATTACAAAAAACTGCTAGCTGGTGGTATATTGGTCATGGGATTCGAAGTACCTTATGACATCCGTTTGGTTGTAAATTTGTGTGTGAAGTCTTATTTGCAGTCATTATACTCGTAAAAAATTAGCCCCAACCGACACCAAATATTGCTTCAAAAAAATCACCAAAGTGGCGAACATACACAACAATTCAATTACAAAAAACTGCTTGATGGTGGTATAATGGTTTATGGGATTCGAAGTGCCATATGACATTCGTTTTGGTTGTAAATTTGTGTGTGTGAATTCTTATATGCAGTCATTATGCTCGCAAAAAATTAGCTCCAACCGACACCAAATACTGCTTCAAAAAAATCACCAAAGTGGCGAACATACACAACAATTCAATTACAAAAAACTGCTTGCTGGTGGTATATTGGTCATGGGATTCGAAGTACCATATGACATCCGTTTTGATTGTAAATGTGTGTGTGAGAGGTATTATATGCAGTAATTATACTCATAAAAAATTAGCCCCAACCGACACCAAATACTGCTTCAAAAAAATCACCAAAGTGGCGAACATACACAACAATTCAATTACAAAAAACTGCTTGCTGGTGGTATATTGGTCATGGGATTTGAAGTACCATATGACATCCGTTTTGGTTGTAAATTTGTGTGTGTGAAGTATTATATGCAGTCATTATACTTGCAAACAATTAGCCCCAACTGACACCAAATACTTCTTTAAAAAAATCACCAAAATGGCGAACATACACAACAATTCAATTACAAGAAACTGCTTGTGGTGGTATATTGGTCATGGGATTCGAAGTACCATATGACATCCGTTTTGGTTGTAAATTTGTGTGTGTGAAGTATTATATGCAGTCATTATTCTCGCAAAAAATTAGCCCCAATCGACACCAAATACTGCTTCAAAAAAATCACCAAAGTGATGAACATACACAACAATTCAATTACAAAAAACTGCTTGTGGTGGTATATTGGTCATGGGATTCGAAGTACCATATGACATCCGTTTTGGTTGTAAATTTGTGTGTGAGAAGTCTTATATGAAATCATTATAATCGCAAAAAATTAGCCCCAACCGACACCAAATACTGCTTCAAAAAAATCACCAAAGTGGTGAACATACACAACAATTCAGTTATAAAATACCAAGCCAAGTTAAGCTGATCACCACTTTGGTCAGAGAAAGTGGTTGCTTATAACTACGGCTATATTGTTCATGGCATCTTATTCTCCATCATATCATTTATATTATCTAGCATCTTTACCATATCTAGGAATATAATCCTTATCAGCTAGGATAGGAAGGAATAAGATACTTTCGATGATGATAATATCCTAACCTTCCCCGGTCCAAACCGAACTAGTTTTCATCTATAAATATCTCCATCTGGTTCACTTTTCATCACAAACATACAACTGCAGTAGTGCTCTATACTTGAAAAATGTTTATTCCGTGCGAGTTGTATCTGCACTACACCCCGTGCGTTGATGATTATGGTTTTAACTTTGAGCCTACTGAGCACTCAACAACACGTCCACTAACCATATCGCCTTGCTTCGACTTCAAATATTGCAAGAACCTGGTTGAATGTTGCTTAGATTGCGGTGATCAAAGGTTCACCGCCACACTTATTGTATACCGAAGAATGGTTTCTCCTTACCCAACACCCTCTTGGAGTCAGATGGTTATTGCGAATGAGGCAAACTATCGTCTCATGATCTACAACTACATTAGGAACCACCGATACATGGGTAAGGTTGAACTGCTTGTGGAATATGAACCTGAGATTAATGATTAATCGTGACGAATGATAGAAAAAAACTAAGTGATTGTTCGCTTTATGTTTAATTGTGATGGAGGATAGAATAAAAGTAAGTGATTGTTCGCTTTATGTTTATCTTTATAGTTTACTATATCATGTTGCTCCTGCTAGTCAAGTTGTGCCTTAAGCAAGCACAATAAAATAGTACGAATAAAAGGTCCTCATGAAGGCGTGTTGTTTCTATATAATTATAACGCATAACTTGTATCTTCCCAAATTTAGGTTGAAAACAGCAATACATTCATACAGATTTGGTTGCTCTCTGCATAGACTTCAAAGTATCAAACAAGCACTTCCTACTGTCAACACAAAACAAAAGCATACATCCGCAACGGTCAGACTTTTATGCTCAAAGAGAAAGCACATAATGAAAAAATAAAGTTACAAAGCCTGAACACACAAGAAGATTAATTTATAACTAGTTGTAACCACAGTTTGGGCAGTTTCTCTTGGTGTACCCCGGTTGTAAACAATGACGGCAGTGTCTACGTTCTGCAGTTGTGTCATTGTTTTCACCCATTTCATTCCGAAGGCGTGAATACCTTGGTCGTCCCTGTATAGTTCGTATCGCATCTGGATGTGGAACCACTTTTGTATCTGTATACGGTGGCCAATTGTGCTCGTTGCCAAGTGGATGAAAAGGTTGACCACCATAAGCTTCGATCATTGTCTCAAGCCTATAAACACGATGCATGTAATTGTCCCACAACAACCCTGTCCTGCAACATACAACCATGACTTGAGAACATGGGTATTTGAATGCTTGTCACTCACCACATTCACAAGTCAGGTCGCTGAAATCAACTTTGTAATTTCCCTTGTTTCTTCTCAAAGCCACAGATCCAAAATCCTTAACCTCGTACACTTGGTGTACTTCATCAAAAACCATAACATTGTGACTGTTTGCTAGTCTTCAATTTTCCTCAATCTTGGTTGTGGCGTAGTCTGTGTACAATGACGCTCCAGCGACTCGTTGACCGTTGTACATAGCAAGATTATCATTGAAATATGTGACGAGCTTGTGCAGTGTGCTATTGACAATAGCACTAATTGGCAGTAGATGAACGCTTTTCAGTACGCCATTGATGCACTCGACCAAATTTGTAGTCATGTGGCCCCATCTTCTGCCGTCGTCATATGCTCGTGACCACTTATCAAATGGAAGATCAGGGAAGAATCGTTCAATGCCATGGATCTGAGATAGCAGATGATTGTACCTTCTTTGAACGTGATGCCTCTTAAACTCGTAAGCTAAATACAATGAGATATATCATTAGTAAGAGATGTTAGGGACAAGTTTGATAATGAAGCAGGACAATGAATACAAGTTCGTACCTGTGTTAATGAGATACTTCTTCTTTTTTTTGTGAAACCTTGTCTGGAAGTTTGATGCAACGTGTCGTATGCAATAGTAGTGATGAGCCATGGGGGGTTTCCAATATGGATCTGATTGACGATACTTATGATAGCTGGGGCACGATCCATAATTATTAACACGTCCACTCTTTGACCTATCACATGGAGTCGCACCTTGTCGAGAAAGAATTTCCAACTAGCTAAGTCTTCAGACTCAACAATAGCAAATGCAATAGGTATGACTTTGTTGTTAGCATCTTGCACCGCCGCTATCAGAAGCTAGCCTTTAAACTTACCATATAAATGTGTACCATCTATCTGCAACATGGGTTTGAAGTGTCTGAATGCAGATGTGCATGGACCAAACGCTCAGAAACACCGTTGGAATTTTTTCACTTGGGTTGTTTGTGTGTCATCCTCGAAAGCCCTGGCTGTCTTTAGAGCAACAATGGAACCTAGAATGAGATGTTTGATGGCCATGAATAACCTTGGTAGCTGATTATAAGACTCAACCCAATCTCTATAGATTTTTCCTATCACTTCGCATCTTGTCAACCATGCTTTTCTGTAAGAAATTGTTTAGTTGTATTGGCCACGGATCTGTTCAATGACATCTAGAACACTCATACCTGGGTTACGACTAATATGGGGAAGAAGGGCTTCAGCAATGAAATGGTAGTTCATTTGCCGATGATCTTGTCCATCATCTGCAGGAGCACAACGATGGGTAGTGAGTCTCGTAAATTTCCATTCACTCCCACCATTCAACAATGCACCCCTTAAGTAAAATGGACATTCGTCGTGGTTAACACATTGGACAATGTATGCTTTCCTCGAGTTTTTGACAACACTGATATTTAGATTTTTGTGAATGTGATACTCCTTGACAACGGCTACCAGGCTCTCTTTATCGTCAAACTCTTGGTCTATATCAAACTCTTATATAGGATTCCAGTTTGGGACACCACGTCGATCCACATCTGATTGCATTGCATTGATGGCATCCCATTTCACGTGATGATAAAATGAAGCATCTGGCATATGCTGACTACTTTCACCATCTTCATCTGGTCTGTGAAGAAATTCTTCTGGGATGAGTTCAACTTCATCATCTGATGTAACATCTTCATCCTCTGCAGGCTCATACTCACCATCGTCATCATCACCATCAACTTCTATATGAATGTCCATGCACCGAGAGATATCCCAACAACACTTATAGTTACAAAGCATTGCCTGGATATCTTCATCAGTTTATAGTTGAAGTGCTGCAAACTGTAATGGCTCTCTGCTGGACAACAACCAATATGTCATCCTCGTAATATAAAATCTGAACTACAATTGACGGATGGCCTCTCTGATAGAATACTTTAACATTTGGAAGGTGAAATCGTTAGCTACACGAAGATAAAGGGTTTTGGTGTCTTGATTGACTTGGAAGTAGAGACTTCCATGTTCCGTGTATGATAGCTGGGTTTTAACAAAAATTGTACAAGGAAATGTCATTCTTTCAAGCAAAATTAAGATCCGGACGAGTAAGGTAGTTTAGATCTGCACAAACAAACAATATTTGAAATTTAAGCAACAAAACATAATGAACAATAAACTAAATGCCAAAAAAATTAATATTAAATTGTAAAAACAAGTCCAGACATTTTTTTAGCTAACTACAAACCAATTTACAAGATATAAACATAATAAATTATACAACACAAATTTAGTACGAATTATATATATTATTAAGCAACTAAAACTTACAAAAATTAATGAAAACCATTAACTAGATGGCTACATATTATTTTAACTTATTTAAACAGCTAATTTGAAGAATAACAAGTTATACAGTAATCACTGTAGTTAATTATGAATTTAATTAAGATATTAAGGACTAAAATATTTGAAATATGTTTAAGCCATTACCTACATGTCTACATATTTTGTAGCTAACTTATACACCTATTTTGGTAAACAACTAATTATAAATTATTAACAATAATAAATGATGAATTAGAAATATTATTAAGCAACTGAAACTTACAATAATTAATGTACACCATTCACTAGATGTCTACATATTATTTTAACTTATTTATACACCTAACTTGAAGAATAACAAGCTATAACGTAATGGTCATAATTAATTACGAAATTAATTAGGATATTAAAGACAAAAATATTTAAAAAATATGTTTAAACCATTACCTACATGTCTACATATTTTCTAGCAAACTTATACACCTATTTTGGTAAACAACTAATTATAAATTAATAACAATAATAAATGACGAATTACATATATTATTAAGCAACTAAAACTTACAAAAAATTAATGTAAACCATCTAGTTAATGTGTACATATTATTTTAACTTATTTATATACCTAATTTAAAGAACAACAAGTTATGTTGTAATGACCGTAGTTAATTACGAATTTAATCATAACTAATAAACAAGTACTTAAATATATATATATATGTATTGAAACCTATTAAACAAAGATATTTAATATACATAAAAATGAGAAATAAAAATTTAAAACAACCATACTAACCTCTACAACTTCGGAGGAGATTTGTCAACATTGAAATGAACTTTTTGGTATTTGTGGTTGAATGAAATAAGCTTGACTGGGTTTGGTTTTTATAGGTATTTTTGGGTGCCATAAACCGCATTGCCCCATTGCGGTTTATTTACACAGTTATGGATAATCTTATCCAATAAAATTGTGAAAATCACGGAGTACAGTGACTAAGATTAATTCCGAGATTTTTTATGATCGTATCGGTTTACAAATAAACCGCATCACACCAAAGTATTTTATAGCAAAGATGCGTTTGACTGGTGCGATTTATGATAAAAATAACCAATAAATAACGTTTTGATACTTCCGTATAATTTTTTTCAAAACAAACCATCACAAATAATTTTTTTTTAAAAAAAAAATCCATTTCGGTGAAAATTTTCCACTTTAACATCCAATCCGTCCTCCTCACGGAAAGATACCGTGATAGACACAGTACCCCGGGGTCATGGGTATTTACCCTTTGATTTCTCCGTTACTCCACAGTGTCGTTGCGAGACTTCAGCCAAGTAGGTCCCTATCGGTTGAGTCTCGTCTTACTGAGTTACAGTGTCCGTTGTCCTCGCTTCCGTGCTCCCGTCTTCCAGTTTCCATGGACTCCACCCCTCAAACTGGAAAGAAGAGAGGCAGGCCGAGGAAGGACAAAACGAAGCCGTCTGCCGAGGAAGCGGAAGTGTCGGTGGAGGAGGAGACAGAGAAAGAAAGCATTCCTGCTAGAAGGATGAGAGGGAGGCATCACTCGGCTTATGCTGTTGATGAAAAGTACATTCAGTGGAAGTCCGTTGTCCCTGTCCTCTATGACTGGCTCACCAATCACAATCTTATGTGGCCTTCTCTCTCATGCCGGTAAAGGCCGTCTTCTTCTCTTTGTCAGTCGCGATTGTTTTAGTTAGGGTTTTAGGCGTTAGAGGCTTTCAGGTTACTGTAACTGTCCCTGAACTACATGAAAGTAGTGGAATTGCTTACTGTTATATTTGCAGAGATTTTTTTTTTCTTCTTTTGGTCATGGTGTGGAAGGTGGAAGATTTCGTTGTATTCAATAAAAGACGAGGACGAGCCAAATGTGTGCTCAATAGTTTGAGGTTGGCTATGTCATCCAACTGATCCTGTTCTACTTTGGATGATGGTGTGGAATTGCTTACTGTTATATTTGCAGAGATTTTTTTTTTCTTCTTTTGGTCATGGTGTGGAAGGTGGAAGATTTCGTTGTATTCAATAAAAGACGAGGACGAGCCAAATGTGTGCTCAATAGTTTGAGGTTGGCTATGTCATCCAACTGATCCTGTTCTACTTTGGATGATGCAGGTGGGGTCCGCAGCTAGAACAAGGAAACCACAAGAATCGCCAACGTCTCTATCTCTCTCAACAGGTTTTGTTTCCTCTCTGCGGCTCTCTTTCACATTTCTTTGTATTCAAAGGGTAGACTGTGTCGTGTGAACTGATAACTTGACTGGTTAGACTCGTCCGAATAGCAAATAGCATACATGGAGGGCATTGCTAAAGCTTCTTATTGAGTTGGGGACTGCTAGTGGGATCTGTAAAGTTGTTCCCTTCAATTTATATGGTAGAAAATTATTGGCATTCAAATTTTGCTCTTAATAGATAACATTTCTCAAATTAGGTGCCATTAGACATTTTGTACTGGCTGTTTGAATTTGCATGTGGGAAGTGAACAGAAAACAGAATAACTTAATGGTTTAAACTTCATGATGTTATGTATACACAGGTAGACCGACCAGATGAGTATGCAAAGTATCTATTGCTCTTATGCCATTAGAAGTGAAATGTGGATAACCACTTCACTACCCTTTCCAAAATTAATGTACAGGCAGTTTGTTTTCTCCATCTCTTACAAATTGCTTTGTTTGGCTGGCAGACTGATGGGAGTGTTCCAAATACTCTCGTCATAACCAATTGTGACATAGTAAAACCAAGAGTTGCAGCTGCAGAACATATATCAAAGGTTGGGTTTCTCTATGTCTCTGGACTGTCTTTATTTCTTTCCTGTAGGTTTGGTAATTGTGGCTTTGTTAGTAGAAATACTAATACTGATTGGATGGTTTATTCTTGTAAAAGGGGTGCTGCTGGTGGGGACCTGTGACAGTTGTATTAGGGGATTATAAATAGTCATTAGAGTAATAAAGGTGGTTTTATGTCTTCATCAGTACTTGTGATTTTGTAACTTGCCTTGCTGGCAGATAGTTACTTCTCTCAGCAGAGGGCCCCTTTGGGGATATTCAATACCATTTCACTCACAATTCATGTGTTAGTTCTCTCTGAGTTTTCCTAACTCTTAACAAATTGGTGCGGTGAGCGTAGTGTTCTCGCGGGAGGCATGATCAACACTCGAATGGAGGGTCGTATTGAAGCGTTGGAGAGGAACTTGGAGAGAAGCGATAGAGCTAACATTGAGCTAAGAGATCAGGTTGCCCTTATCGGTCGCAAAGTCGATCAATTTAGAGTCGGTGTCTGGCGCATCTGGAACGGATTGAGCAGATGATGATCACCGCGATCGCTGGACGGCAAGGACCACAGACTTCGTTGACAGGAACTGGCAAAGGTGGTGGCAGCTGAGAGAGTATCGGCGGCAATCGTCCCTTCATTGCGACAAAGAAATTGGAACTTCCTAATTTCAATGGGGAAGATCCGCTATCTTGGTTGGCAAAGGCGGAGCAATATTTTACGATTCAGAACACTGTCGATGCGATGAAGATTCGATGGGCCCTGGTATGTATGGAGCGTCCAGCCTTACACTGGAGTCGGTGGTTGCAACAGAGGAAGCCGACTCTGACCTGGGAGCAATTTCAGGGAGAACTTGTTCAGCGATTTGCCTCCCAAATTGCTGTGAATCCCTATGAAGCGTTGGCAGCTGTCCGGCATTGGAATTCAGTTTCTTCGTACATCGACGAGTTTATGGCACGATCTTTATGTGTTCCTGATCTGGCTGAGACGCATTATACCGGATGTTTCTTGAACGGCCTGAGGGAGGAATTCCAAATCCGTATTCGCTCGCATGAGATCATGGATATATGTCGTACGATGAATCTGCCGAGGGAGATTGAGAGAGAGCTAGGGCGGTCGGTGGTTGGGGAAAGGGAAGCGACAATAGGCAGATGGCGTCGGGGCTTCAGTTTGTGCTCGGGGACCGCCCCTTGGTCGTACCACCTCCGAGCATCAGTTCTATCTTTGGCGGGTCCAGGCCTGGTACGGCCGCCTATTCTCCGTCTCCTCAATCTCAGGGCGAGATGTCTAAGGGGGAGACATCGTTGACGCCAAGTCTGACGGGGAGAAAATTCACTCCAAGATCTTCATTCTTGGGTGAGGGATCTTCTTCTCTGTCTACTCTACTCCGGCGCCTACGGCATCAGGAAGTATGACTGGAACTCGATTTGCTTCTGGTCCAATCATTAAACCAGTTCGCCCAAGCACTAACCAAGAATACGCAGATCTGCATACGAAGGGGTTGTGCTTTAAGTGTAATTCGCCTACTCACCAGTGTCCCAATCACGGGCTGCATACTCTGATTTTAGCTGAGGATGAGGAACTTTCTCTTGAGATCTGTGCCTTGGAGGGGCTTGACCTTGGAGGTAAAGATGGTGAGCACTCTGCTACTGATGCACAGCTTAATTGTTGGATATATCGCTGTTTTCCTCTGAGGGGTTTGACCAACCAGAAACTATGAAGTTGAAGGGAAAGATTGGTGACCGGGAGATTGTTCTTATGATTGATAGTGGGGCTAGCCACAATTTTGTGGCCACGCGGTTAGTATCGTAGCTGCAAATAGAATGCTTGCGTATGCCGCAGTTTGGAGTGTGTCTGGGCAATGGAAGCAAGAAAATTTCTGAAGGGGTTTGTAAGGGGCTTATGGTGAATCTAGGGGTAGTGACTATGCCTTGGACTGTTATCGGTTTTCTCTTGAAGGTGTGGACGTCATCCTTGGAATGGCATGGCTAAGAACCTTGGGGGATGTGGTATCTAATTGGTCCAAGGTAACTATGAGATTCCATTGGCAAGGAAGACAAGTTTCCTTGGAGGGAGATGCATCTTTGTGTAAAGCCGCGATCCCTGCTCATTCATTTCAGAGACTTATCCTACAGCAGCGGGCAGTTCAGGCTATGGTATTGTTGGTTTTGGAGGCACAACGTGTAGAGGAGATAGGTCCCTTTGATTTGGCTCAACTTCTGGCTAAATTTGAAAGGATATTCTGTGTTCCGACAGAACTTCCTCCAGAACGTTCTGTAGATCATTGAATCCCTTTGATTCCGGGCACGAAAGGAATCAATGTTCGCCCTTACCGGTACAGCTATACGCAGAAGGATGAAATTGAAAGATTGGTGGCTGAAATGTTAGCAGCAGGGATAATCTAACCCAGCACAAGCCCTTTTTCTAGTCCGGTGCTTCTGGTAAAGAAAAAGGACGGAAGCTGGAGGGTTTGTGTTGATTATAGAGCTCTTAATAAAGCCACTATTCCAGATCGATATCTGATTCCGATCATTGAGGAGCTGCTGCATGAATTGATAGGGGCAGATTTCTACTCCAAAATCAACTTGCGGTCGGGGTATCATCAAATCCGGGTGGCAAGGGATGATGTTTGTAAGACCACTTTTCGTATGCATTCCGGTCACTGAATTTTCGGTAATGCCGTTTGGATTAACCAACGCGTCCTCCACCTTTCAAGCAGCTATGAATTATCTGTTTCGCCCCTATATGCGCAAGTTCGTGCTGGTTTTTTTTAATGATATACTGGTGTATCGTAGCTCATGGACAACCCACTTGCAGCATCTTGAAACTGTTCTGGTTATGGATCAGGCGGGGTATTTTGCCAATAGAAAGAAGTGCTTGTTTGCTAAGAAGTCGGTGGATTATTTGGGACATATCATCTCAGCTCAAGGGGTTTCTATGGATCCGAGGAAGGTGGCCAGCATTCTGCAATGGCTTGTTCCTCGGTCGGTTAAGGCACTGCGTGGATTTTGGGCTTAACGGGTTATTACCGCCGGTTTATTAAGGGGAATGGGGAACTAGCTAGACCGCTGACATCCTTGCTCAAGAAGGAAAGTTTGCAAAAGTTTGAGTGGAATGAGGAAGCTCAAAGAGCTTTTGTGCAGCTTCAGCAAGCTATGGTGACTGCCCCGGTGTTGGTTCTTCCTGATTTTGAGCAGCCATTTGTTCTGGAGTGTGATGCTTTTGGTGTGGGAATTGGAGCAGTTCTGATGCAGCAGGGTAGGCCATTGGCTTACTTCAGCAAAGGGCTGTAGGTTGCGCGTTGGCTAAGTCAACCTATGAGAAAGAACTTATGGGCTTGGTCCTTGCGATCCAACATTGGAGACCTTATCTTGTGGGGTGTCAATTCACTGTACGCACTGATCATAGCAGCTTGCGGCATCTGTTACTACAGCCAATTACAACCCCTGCACAGCAGAACTGGTTGGCGAAGCTGTTGGGATATGATTTTATAGTGGAATACAAGTCTGGGAGCTTGAACAAAGTGGCTGATGCCTTGCCCTGAATGGGGGAGGAGCTGGAGCTATCTGCGTTATCTATTCCTTGCTGACCTGAGGCGGTAAACCTTATCAAAGAAACTCAAGAATATCCTTTTTACCAACAGATCTTTCAGGATCTGCGCAAGGATCCAAGTAGTAGGCCTTAATATCAGCTCATTCAGGGGAGTTTGTATCATAAGGGGAGGTTGGTTGTTAGTCCCAAGTCAAGTTGGATCCCAAAGCTCTTGGTTGCATTTCATTCCACTCCAACGGGTGGACATTCTGGTGCGTATCGCACGTATCGGTGATTGGCTGCTAATCTATTTTGGCCAGGAATGATGCGGGATGTCCAAAGGTTTGTAGCTGCTTGTGTGATCTGTCAGTGGCATAAGTATGAAGCCTTGTCGCCTGCTGGATTACTCCAGCCCTTGCCTCTTCCGGCTGTTGTTTGGGAGGATATTTCTGTTGGAGATCAAGTGTGAGTCCCACATTAAAAAATTATATAGCTAGTAAGTAGTTCATATAGTCTATGGGCTACTCCACCTAATGCCAATTGGTTTTAGGATGGAACCTCATGGGTTATTGGGCCTTGCTAGTCTATAGGGGTATTTTATATAATTCCCTCCGTTGGGCCTATTCCCCCTCTCCCCAATAATATTTCTAACATGGTATCAGAGCCCAGATTCAACCTTGGGTAATGCACTATTGTCTAATGGATACCCAAGTAGAAACGGACTGTGTCACGATAAACCAAGAGATGAGACCGGGTCAGTACCGTAAAAAAAAAAAAATTGGACTGTGTCACAGAGAAGAGACCAGGCCAGTACCAAGTGGGGTCCAAACAGGGTGTAATGTGGGAGGCATCGGAGGTGAAAGACTCACACTTGACGGGGGATGTTGGAGATCAAGTGTGAGTTTCACATTGAAAAATTATATAGCTTGTAAGTAGTTCATATAGCCTATGGGCTACTCCACCTAATGCCATTTGGTTTTAGGATGGAACCTCATGGGTTATTGGGCCTTGCTATTCTATAGGGGTATTTTATATAATTATCTCCGTTGGGCCAATCCCCCCCCTCCCCCCACAATATTTCTAACAATTTCTCTTGATTTTGTGAGTGGATTGCCCCGCTCTCATGGCTATGATTGTATCTTTGTGGTAGTTGACAGATTGAGCCAACAGGGTCATTTCGTTGGCCTTCGTCACCGTTACACCGCTAAGACTGTGGCGGATTTGTTTACTCGTGAAGTGGTTCGCTTACATGGAGTACCCCGTTCCATTATAAGTGATAGAGATCCTGTCTTTCTCCGTTGCTTCTGGCAGGAATTCTTTTCTGCACAAGGAACTAAACTAAAGATGAGTAGTTCGTCCCATCCTGAGACGGATGGGCTGACCGAGGTGGTTAATCGGTGTGTTGGTACATACTTACGCTGCTTTGCTTCTGAGCAGCCCAAGCAGTGGGGAAGATGGCTTCATTGGGCTGAGTATTGGTACAATACCAACTTCCATGTTGCTGCTGCAATGACCCCCTTTCAGGCGGTTTATGGACGCCCCCTCCTTCCTTGCACCAGTTTTTGCCTGGCGAGTTTTGTGTGGCTGAAGTGGCACAGGAACATCAGGACCGCAATGAAATTTTTCTGCAGCTGCGCTACAATCTTAAGCGTGCTCAGCAAAAAATGGTGAAGGCTGCTAACAAAAAGCGCAGGGAGGTAGAGTATGAGGTGGGTGATATGGTGTTTCTTAAACTCCGACCGCATCAACAGTCCTCTGTACAGATGCGAGTCAATGCTAAGCTGTCTCCTCGCTATTATGGTCACTTTTGTGTTGTTGCCAAATACAGTTCTGTATCTCATAAGTTGGAGCTGCCTGCCACCTCTCGTGTCCACCCAGTGTTTCATGTGTCCCAGCTCAAAAGAGCAGTAGGGCAGCACGCTGTGGAGCCTACCTTGCCCGAGGGGTTGATGGTGGAAGCACCCTTGTTCGAACTAGAAGAAATTGTGGCGGGGCAACGCCGACCGAGGGGCTACCCTTGTAACCATTTATTGGTGAAATGGGTTAACCGTGCAACGGAAGAGGCATCCTGGCTCTCTTGTGTAGAGTTTAGAGCTCAGTTTCTCTATTCTCGCCTTGTGGACAAGGCTTGTTTAAGAGAGGATGGTGTTGTTTAGTAGAAATACTAATACTGATTGGGTGGTTTATTCTCGTAAAAGGGGTGCTGCTGGTGGGGACCAGTGACAGCTGTATTAGGAGATTATAAGTAGTCATTAGGGTAATAAAGGTGGTTTTATGTCTTCATTAGTTCTTGTGATTTTGTAACTTGCCTTGCTGGCAGATAGTTACTTCTCTCAGCAGAGAGGGCCCCTTTGGGGATATTCAATACCATTTCACTCACAATTCACGTGTTAGTTCTCTCTGAGTTTTCCCAACTCTAACAGGCTTAGTGAGTCTTTCAATCTGAAATTAGTGGTGCAACCAATTAGAGATATTCTTGTAGGAAAAATTGACAGTTATATAGTGATTAAAATGACTTTCGATATGCTTCTGCGCTTCAGGTTCAAAGTATTTTTTCTGAGGTCATAGTGAATGCACTCTGTATCTTGTACAGCTTCATGTTGTCATGGAAGTATTTCTGGCTCTAATAGATTGACAAATATGACCCCTTTTGATTCTGTTGCTCCAGTTCAATGAAGAAGCACGTTCGCCCTTTGTGAAAACGTACAAGACTATTATTCATCCTGGAGAGGTACTGAAATGGTATACACATACTTGAGCTACAGAAAAGTGTGTGCTAACTTATATTAAGATTATCTTTGTGAAGTATTTTCTTATTTAGGGGCTGTTTTCCCATTCTCCTTCCTTAAACTTTTTGTATCATGCTTCTGGCCGTAGCTCATTTTCAGGAAGCATAGTGTTCTAGTCTTTTTCATCTGCATTTTTTGAATCTTCTTATTACCTTTCAATTATCTGACATAAAATCCATTGTTTTCACTATGAGGTAATTAATCCTTTCTGTTTGCAGGTCAACCGGATCAAGGAACTTCCTCAGCACAACCACATAATTGCCACCCATACTGACAGTCCTGATGTAATATTGTGATCTATATCCCCTAATAAAACCGCTATTCTCTTTTGGTAAACAGTTTATAGTATATCTTGATGTATCTATTCAGGTTCTTATATGGGACATTGAATCTCAATCAAATCGTCATGCTGTATTAGGAGCTGTACCTTCTCGTCCAAATCTGGTTTGTTGAATTCATATTTATCGTGGCTTGTACTGTTGTTTATTAATTTTTTCCCTACCTTTACTCTCTTTACTGTGTTGTCTCTCAGGTATTGACGGGTCATCAAGAAAATGCTGAGTTTGCCCTTGCAATGTGTCCCTCGGAGCCCTATGTGCTTTCTGGTGGTCAGGATTTACACAGATCTCTTTCAGATGTTGATCTTTTCATGTTTTTATGCTTCTCATCATACGCACTTCATCAACTTCCACCAAGTAGCTCTTAAATGTATATTTTTATTCTCTGTGCAGGAAAAGATAAATCTGTGGTTTTATGGAGCATTCATGATCATATAAGTGCAGCAGTCACAGATCCATCAACTGACAATGCTTCAGCCTCTGGAAGATCAAGTATTAAACAGATTGAAAACAGCCCTTCTGTCAGACCCCGTGGTATATTTCAAGGGCATACAGACACTGTTGAAGATGTCCAATTTTGTCCAAAGAGGTAGTTCATCATATTCTGGTGAAACCTGTGGTACAATAGTCCAGGGGTGACAATTTTTACCCAATCCGAAAACCCGATCCAAATCCAATCCGTAATTAGCGGGTATGGGTTAAGCCATTTATTTTTTGGGTCGGGTATGGATTACCTTTTAAATTTAATTTTTGGGTTAGGTATGGGTTAAAAGTCCTAACCTGACTTCAACCCGACCCGTTTACTTTATTTTATTAAAATTAATCTAAAATATAAAAGTAGATAAATATGTAAATATGCTAGTTTGGTAGGTATTAATTCTATAACTACTAGTATAATAAATAAAAATACTACTAATTATCTAGGTCACACAAATACTTTCTTTAGAATCCAATCCAAATTCAAATACATTCTCTAGGCTCAATCCAAAAAGTCCTATATGAATATATATAATGTCTAATTGAGATGGTTTGTGAAATACATGATGTTGTGTAACAAAATATAGACATTTGAAAAAGCAGCGCACAATGACTTGAAATAAATGACAATCATCTGCTTGCTTTTAAGGGTGATTGATCATTCTGTAAAAAACAAGAGTATTTGTATTTAAACCGGTTAATGGGTTGTGTTTGGGTCGTATGATTTTATATGGGTTGGGTCTGGGTTGAAAATTTACAACCTAATTAATTTTGGGTCGGGTATGGGTCAATGCAATTTTAATCGGGTTAGGTATGGGTGAGCTTCAACCCAACCCATTAACCCAAATTGCCACCCCTATATAATACTGCTGTCCATTGTAATATCATGATTGTTATCCACACTGGATATTGCTGGTTCCTAGGTTCCCTTTACGTGTTTCATTGAATTCCTGTTTGAGTTTCATTTCTGACCAATGTTGCTATTTTGATCTTTTGTTTCATCTATCATCTTTTTTATGTGGCTGAAGTTCTCAGGAATTCTGTAGTGTTGGAGATGATTCTTGTCTTATATTGTGGGATTCACGAAGTGGAACCAGCCCTGCTGTGAAGGTCTCATGCCTGTCATTTTAACTCTTGCATTTGCTCCTCCATCTCTTCTTAAATAGCAATGTTAACTTAAAAAGGACTCCAGTTTACAAGAGAGTGTATAATAATTGTGGAGCATTACTTGATTATCCTGGACGTGTATGGAATACACTACATTGTATCAAGTAGCAGCCAGTTTCTCATGTATCATACGTTTATGTCAAGCAGGTGGAGAAGGCTCACAATGCTGATCTTCACTGTGTTGATTGGAATCCGTCCAATGAAAATTTCATTTTAACAGGGTAATCTATTATCCACTTTTGTTTTGATGAGGGTTATTATATGTGCCCTGTATTGTTTGTTTGGCATCTACTTCATGTCTGTCTGTTTTTCGGATTCCTTATATGGTGGATGTTGGCATAATTTATTCCAGATCGGCTGACAACACTGTTAGAATGTTTGATCGCCGCAATCTTTCCCATGGCGGAGTTGGAGGTCCAGTTTACAAATTTGAGGGGCACAAAGCAGCTGTTCTCTGTGTGCAGGTATCGGGTACTCGCCAAAATCATGCTTTAAATTACAAGATTATTTGTGTGAATACCTTGGAACTGATGATGGGCTTATTTCCAGTGGTCTCCTGACAACCCAACTGTTTTTGGAAGTGCTGCAGAGGATGGTTTTCTTAACATTTGGAATTATGATAAGGTGAGTAGTTAATAACATTGTGACTTTTTTTCTGTTTAAATGATACTCCATCGCTAAATTTGCTTAGCAGAGATATCAATTTACTGAATAACCTAATCAATACAATGACCTTATTACCTTCTTTAGTGGTTACGTTATCTATTTTCGTCAAAAGACCTTGCAAATTGAATACAGTATGTTGCCAGTGTTAGTGTTACCAAGTCATCTTTCCCATGGACTCTATTTAATGCTTCATGATATGATGCACTCTTCTGTATGACAGGTCGGGAAAAAGGAAGAGCATGGTGTTGAGAATCCCGAGGGACCTCCAGGATTATTTTTTCAACATGCCGGGCACAGGTTTAGACCTATACTATATGCTCAGTATTATGCTGAGTAGGAACTTATGATTATTTCTTCCCGCTTAGGAGGAAAATTTCTCGCATTACATCTGTTATCCTGTGGAGATCTTGTTGTAACCTATGTAAGATCTTAGTTCATCTAAATTTGATAAAAATTTCTCATCCTCTATGTCACTTAATCGTTTTGATTTATGACTGGTCCATGCATTTTTCAATTCCAACTGCCAAGGTTTCTTTGTATTTGATCCTAATCAAAACTTGGCTGGCTGAAAGAGTGATGATAATTTCGTTGTTGTGATCTTTGTTTTTTGGGTTCTGTTCTTTTTGGTAATACGCTTTGTCTTACCTTGAACTTCGCGCAGGGATAAAATTGTTGATTTTCACTGGAATCCATGTGATCCTTGGACTATTGCAAGTGTCTCGGATGATTGTGACACAAGTGGTGGAGGTGGAACTCTGCAGGTACATATCATCCTTATTTGTCTAATTGCACAAATATAACACGTCATATTTCCTTTTTAGGTCAAAGTTGTTACACTGGTGCTTTTTACCTTATGTTTTATTAGCAGTATAGAGCCTGGATTTCTTCATTCTCATCATTACTCCTTGCTCTCCTTGATTTTTTGTGAGTCCTGGTGTTTGTGTGATTTTTTGAATCAGTATCTACTATGCTGGTCTTTCCGACAACCATTGTTATTGTTATACCATGTTAATGTGTTGTAGTAGAGTCGGTTCTGTTTGCCGGATTTTGATTTTGAGCCATGCCAGTTACGCTATATTTGTATAATCAATTTTAGATGTTGCCAAGAAATAAATGAAACTACTGACACATATATAGGTGCTATCCTAATATAAGCTAAATATGCTCTAAAAAGTAAATCCCTCTAGAGGCTATTAATTAATAAGCGTTCTATAAAGTGACACTCATAGAGGCTAATTATTTTGATCCCATGATTAATCTCCTACAGATTTCAAAAGCTGATATTCCTGCATTTGGAATTCATCCGCTTGTGAGGGTGTGGACCCAAACAAAAAAATTACCCAATTAAATTATGACATGTGTTAGGTTAATCTTGGCAGAAAAATATCGAACTGGGGGGGGGGGGGGGGGGGTTGTTAACTTTGCCTAGCTCTGATAGTACTGTGCACCGCAAAATTGACCATTACTAATTTACGTGCGTGCTCACTGAGTTTGTCTCTCGGTCTTCTCCGTTTGCAGATTTGGCGCATGACAGATTTACTGTACAGGCCAGAGGACGAGGTCATATCAGAGCTTGAGAAATTCAAGTCTCATGTACTGTCATGCCGTCCAAAGTCTGAAGCTGTTCAAAAGGCATCTGTGGAGACTAGCTAGCCTGAAGTGTAATTCACTGCTTTGCAGACTAAGGAAACGTATTATCTCTGCTGTATTAAGTCATTAGTGTAATGCTTATGGTGTATGGTCGACTCAAGTTGACAGATGTTTGATAGATTAATTAATTGAGCTGGGTTTGCTCGGGTCATGTTTGATGAAACCTGTGGATGGATTATTCTTAGTTGATGTATCTGCTAGGAAGATTCTGGAGGTGGAGGATCAGCCTTGGTTCCTAAAAGCCTGATGACAAGATAACTACTGTTTTTTTTTTCCATTTACTGAGATGTGGTAAAATGAAAACTACACCAGTGCTATCGTAATTGTCCAACCACTGATCCATAGTAACGAAAGTTGAGTTTCAACTTACTGAATTTCCATCCCACTGATCTCCCTGCTTTTGTCTTTCTGGCAACTTTTAGCTGTTGTATGGGTATTTAAAACTGTTAGTCAAAATTAAGCCATATCTTTTGTGGCTGTTGTATCGTTGTTTTCACTTTCATCAAAGATTATAAAACTTTAAATGTTAGTAGTATTTAATATAAGAGTAAGAATAATAAAAAATTTATATTATTGTTCATGAATTTTTCATATTGATTTTAAATTTTATGTTTTTAGAATGAGTATATATTATTTATTTTAAAAGTAAAATTTATAGATAAAATGAAACTTCTTTTACAATAAAATGAACATTATTCGATTAAAGTAGTGGTTAAGCCTAGGAAAGCCAACACTATCGAAAAAACTAATATGGTGTGAATTAACCATAACCCAATAAAAAGAGACCTATTCCCATACAAAATACTCAAGAAAAAAGAAAATCCTATCATGAAACATACCTTAGGATAGACCTGGCAATTTTGTCCCAACCTGAAACCCAACCCGAACCAACCCATATTTTTGCGGGTTAGAGTCTTGATTATTGACCCATCTATTTTTTGGGTAGGGTTAGGGTAATCAGCTAATTTTGTGGGTTGGGTTAGGGTAGAGATCTAAACCCATGACCCAACCCGAAACCCGAAAATATATTTGTTATTAATAAAAATAAAAATATTAATTCACATATATATATTATTTTCAAATCAAACTATACCTTAGCCTTAAGTCCAAGTACAGTTGGACTATCCAACCTTTAATAATATCACACAATATTAACTAAACAGACGGTCTAACCAGCTGTATATCAAATAAAGGGCCCAACAAGACCTTTACATAATGTTGAAAACCCTAATGCTCTCGTCTTGCAGACTCACATCCATCTTTCTTCTCTACGTTGTTGTTCATGTCTATGTCGCTTTTCATCTCTACCCAAGGGTTGTTTTTCTTATTTTCACTATCATTACGTTCTTGAGAACATAGATATGTTTAAATTATCTATAAAGGTGAACAAAAGTAGGTGATATATATTTTTTGTAAGTGGAATCTTGATTATAGACCTCTTAGTGAATTCTGAAGCCAGCAAAGAATAGTGTGCTGCATAAAAGTTCCTCAACTGTTGGTAACAGTTAAGTGATTGCGATTGTACTTTTTTAGGGCATGAGCACTCATTTTAAACAGGTGTAATTATTTTAAAACTATCAGTCATAGTTTGAGGCTTAGAGCTCTTAGTTTATAAATTATTTCTAACTTTAGAAGATTTGTCTTTAGTATATTTCTTTAATGCATAATGAAGATCTTCATTTTTGTTCCACTTTTTATTTAGGATCATGTGCATATCGAGATAAGATTCCTCCCCAACAGCGGTAAAGGTTTAGGCTCAAATTGATAAAAATAAACTTATGGAAAAAAATATGAGTTATTCTATTTATGGGAAATTGGTGCAGTAGTTTGAATTTTTTCATAACATGAAATTCATTTAAACTTGGGTCGATGAAGCAAGATTACTTCTCTTCCTTTTGTTTCATCCTATTAGTGTGCTAGCTAGAACTAAATGTTTTTGGTTTTTTTTATTAATTTCTACTCCTAACCCATCTAAATTATTGTATAGTTAAAAAATGGGTTGGGTGGGTTGCGTTAGGGTTGAAGGATTTTAAACGGGTTGGGTTAGGGTCATGATTTTCTGACCCTTCCATTTTTGGGTTGGGTTAGGGTTGATGATATTTTAAATGGGTTGGGTTAGGGTTGATATCAACCCGACCCATCAACCCAAATTGCCAGGTCTACCTTAGGATAGTTAAACCATTAAAGATGTATTTTAGGGTTTGAAGTCTAGAGTGTAATGATGTTAAATCCTAAATCTCAAACTCTAAAATCATGTCGGGATAAGTGAAATAATATAAAAGTGTAAAATGAACATCAAAAAGATATCCTAAACCCATACCTATTAAGCCGTCGAAGAAACTAAAATCATTGAAGAGCTAATGTGGTTCGGTTATTAACCGCTACTCAAGAAAAAGGTAACCTACCCCCATATACAACCCTATGACGGTTAACACAATCAAAGATTCTAACATTGTTGAAAAAGACTAATGTGATCCGGTTATTAGCCAGTAGCCACCATATAATTAAAAAAGAACTATCCTTCATATAACCCTAGGATGTCTAACACTAAGGAAAAAACTATAACCTTCGAAACATATATGTATTTTATTTATTTTCACGGTAACAAATATAAAATTTCAAATTTGTCAAACATAATCAGGTTGGATCTTATTTTGAAGAGCTCGGATTATGATGAACAACTTTATAAATTTTACGTTAACTTATATTTAAAACTACGATACATTCAAATTTTACAAAAAAAAAACAGAGAAAAAGCCTACGACTACAAATGATGGGCTATCGATAAAGAAGAGGCATAGGCATCGCCTCTCGATCCAATCCCATCTTCCCTAGCCTCCCCAACAAAGTCCAGATACGAAATAAACCTCCCGCAGAGATCGTCAGTCTGGGTCCTATCGATCACCCTTCCCTTGAACCTGAACTGGTCGAGAGAGATTAACCCGCACCACATTTGAGTTCCTTCGAACTGAAACCCCCAACGTCTTCGTTCGGACATGTCACAAATGTGGCATAAATGTGTCATTTTTGATTTTGGCATTTTTGACCCAAAATGTCAAACAGCCATCACCGAACAACAATTTTCAAAACAGCCACAAATATACCATTTTCAAAACAACCACAAAACAGCCAACAATTTATGCTGCAAATAGAATTAATACCGTAAACAGAGGCGGAGCCAGAAAACTGTAATTAAGGGGGCGAGAATATTTTAATAATATTAATTAATATTTAAAAATTAATTTTTAATAAATTAATTTAAATTTTCAATACTTATAATTATATTTTAAAAATGATTTTATATGCTACTATATGTTATTTTTTATTTCTTGGCATATCCAGTATTAAATTTAAATTTATGTTTTTGAATTTCATTAAGTAATACTTAATTGATTAGAATATATTGTTTTAACTACAAATATATGTTTAAAATAAATATTTTATCAATAATAAAATAATAAGTGATAGCTGTACATTTATATATTCGGTTACTGTCAATTATTTTATTATTAGAAAGAATTATTTTTTCAATTCAATGATATTATTTATTCCATTAAAAATTAAAATAATCTTAAGTATTAATACATTTTAAATATTATATTAAATACTAATATGTAATCCATAAAATTTTATTTTTATATGTAACATCTAATATATTTGCTCTAAACACAATGGTTTATTTCTTTATTTTTTCTAATATATGTAAGAAAATTATTGATAAATTAATATGTATACATATTATAAATTAATTGTCACTAAAATGTTAATAAAGAATAATAATAATTAAAGTATATAATTGAATATCTACATATATTTTAACTTTATTAACAAAAAATTGTTTTAAAATGTAATATAAAATTTTTAATTATAACACCAAAAACGGTAAACGTACCGCACAAAACTAACTTATTCAAAACAGCCAGACGAAACCTGCCGAACACTATTTTTCAAAACAACCACAAAACAACTAGCACAAAACAACCAACAAAACTACCACAAAACAACCAACAAATTTATTCTATGATTTTCTTACTTATGGATCATTGCATAGCGGACCAAAACAAGATATTTGTGGTGTTGCCAGTAATGGACGAGCTGAAAGCTTTGTTTCGCCACTCGCTCTCATGACCAGGGGCGGATCTAGAGGGGGGGCCGTGCCCCCGAAACTTTTGAAAATTTGTAAAAATGTTCTTATAAATTTTTGAAAAATATAAAATAACATAATGTTTTAAAGAACAATAGTGTCAAAAAATTTTTTTGCCCCCCTAAACTAAAGTTCCGGGTCCGCTACTCGTGACCAACCATGAAATGCAAGCGATGTTACTGATAACATGAAATTTCATTCTTAGATGTATGTCACATGTTTCCTACTTAAACTTCAAGTTTAAAGAATCGGCATCACATGTAGAGCATCAAATGAAAACATATATGTTCGTTTTATTTAAAGGTGATCACTAATGTTTTTTAGGCCGCCTATATGGTAAAATGCTCATATTTTAGGGTTTTCAGCCCTCATATTTTAGGGTTTTCAGCCCTCATATAGTCTTTATAATTTTATTTAATCACTTCTTAGTATGGCCCCATTTTTTTTGTTCAGCATTCAACTGGTTTTTGTATTATCAGTTGGATTGATCAGCTCAACTCATTCTTTTAAAACAAGTCATTAGTCAATATCAGCTATCAGTTAGTAGCTATTTAAACTCTGTCTCTCATATCCAGCTAGTTTAACATGTTTGACTGGATTGACCAGCTCTGTTCGTTCTTTTAAAATCAGTCATAAGTCAATATCAGCTCGTATCAACTGTCAACTAGCAGCTCATTATATGCAAAAGAATGAGGCATATGACTTTTGGGGACTGAACTCAGAAGGTGTTGTTGTTTGGTTTAGTTAGGGGTTCACTACTAGTACCTCATAAGTTATAATAATAACATTAATGGAGATTTAACAAGAATGACCGTATACACTATTTTGAAATTAGCTATTGAAAATCAATTAACTGTTTTATAAGAATAATACAGGGTTCATGTGTAAGGACATTTCAAATTTATGTCTTTTAAGTGTCTTGTATTTTCTTCTTACTTTTGATCATTGTTGGACAACTCGTGAGAAACAACTAGCAATTCAGTGCAAATTAGGTTAAATACCTTTTTGTGAGAAAAACAATTTATAAAGATAAGATAATTCTGTTATTAACCTTTAATCTCACACTTAAATTTGTCTAACTTGTTAGTTCCATAACCAGTTCTTTTAGTAGATCGATGGGGCTGACGTAGTCTGTATGGATTGTTAGACTTATACAAACTAGTTCGGAAAGTGGAAGCAGTCAATCGATGGGCTGATCGACTTCCAAGTGTTCCAAGATGTTAGTCGTTGAAACACTTTTGACTCTTTCAGTGAATGGACGGAGTTGATCAACAAAATACCAATACATGAATGAGAAACTTTATTGATACTTTTTAGGGTTACAAGAAAGTAACTCACACTTGGGGTCAAACAGACAGACTCTACCTAACACCTACACTCACTTCTTAACGAATAGATCAATACAACATATGAAGAAATAAGTGCAAACGCTCTAAATAGCTAGATATAAGAATTCTTGTTATAGGAGACATGTCACTTTTTCCAGATGACTTTTTCTTGATATAGGAAGCATTAGAGCGGAAAAGCACACATTGCAACTGAAAATTTTGGCTCTTTATATAGCAAAGTCTCTGGAGCCGTTGAAGGAGTATATTTCCAATATTCTATGGATTTGAACGTTTTTCCAACATCAATTTCAGACCTGACTCATTTCTCAGATGATTGAGGTTATGAATACGAATATTATGGCCCAGGGAGGTTGACCGTTGCATATATTGAACTTTTGCAACAACCAGACACATATTAATCCTTAAATTTCACAGTTAGTTACGACCGATGGAGTCGACTACCATTTGTTGGCTTACAACAGACTCTGTTGAGGCGATTGATGGAGTCGATTAACATTTTTTTCTTACAACACTTTGTTGAGGCGATGAACTTTGTCAAGACGATGGACTCAATTTGTCAAGAAACTTTTAAGTCTTGTTCATACATTCTTTGCAATGTCTTTCTTTTGTTTGAATGTGTTTGTATTGATAGACTATTGATGTGATCAACCCATCAACTCAATTGATCGAATGCATTCATTGATGCATTTTGCATGTACTGATGAACTCCATCTATATAAAAACTTCTAGTTTGAGCATTTCTTTAGTAACTCCATTTGCGCGTTGATTGAGTCATCATCGGCAAAACGCAAAAGTTCCAACAGTAACAAAACTCTTTATTATTCCATCCTATTCAAAATAGAAGTCATTTTAAAGATGCATATAGACTTAAAATCTGTCTAGATTCATCTCTAAAATGATTTTTATTTTGAATAGGAGTTTTTTAGTATTAATTGTTAGTAAAAAAGTCAAAATTATGAATATAGACTTATCATTTTTAACATAATCAACTATTCTTATTCAAATTAACTCAAATCTTCTCACAAAACCACTAAAATGCACCGAAATGAATTAAATATAGCTAACAAGTTGAAAAAATAAGTAAAAAAACAACTTTGTTCTTAATATTTCACATTCGTAATATTCTCAGATAGTAGCACAACTGATAAGTGGTGAAATAGTATTATTTTAAGGTCTTTATTCACCTTCATTTTACTTGATGCATAACTTATTTAACCATTTTATGGTGTACTTTTTATTATTATTAGTGAGCTTATACTTTTGACATGTTTGAATAGGTAAATACCTATGTGAGTATATTTTGAAAGCTTAATTTGAGGTTGCATCAATGTTTGAACACTTCGGGATGGATGCCAAGCCAACGGGAAGCATCAGGAGAATTTGGGTGCAAAGAGGAGCCCACTGGACTTGAGCGACCCAGGGGACCGACCCTAGGTGGGTCGGTCCAACCTTGTCCAACTCTTCTACACCCTACTGGAATCGACCAACCCAGGGGACCAACCCTAGGTGGGTCGGTCGAGCTTTAAAATGAGCACGTGCCTCCTTCACCAGAGGGTCGACCGACTCACGGGACCGACCCAGGGTGGGTTGGTCCGATGAAAATTTTGTCCAGATTAGTGTTTTGAAAAGCTGGATTTTGGGGCATCCTTTCTCATTATTCATTCACCACAACTACAACCCAAACAAGGAGAGACAGAGGCGAAAAGAAGAGGAGAAAAGAAGAGAAGAAGATGAAGAAGAAGTGAATAATCTACCTCCATTGAAGCTCTAGAGCTCCTCTAATGGCTAAATCTCTCTTTTTATCTTCTCTTTCCCTTTTTAATGGTTGAGTAGTCTCATTTTGTATCCTATGATGGGGTTTGACCTAACATTGCTCATTGAATGCTTGTGATCTAACTCATTTAAATACTCTTGTTTTATCTCCTTTAATATCAATTAATGCTTTAATTTGATCAACTATGACATTTATGGTGGTTCCATTCAACATTTGAGCTTGAGTTTGGAACTTGACAAAAGGGGGGATAAACCCTAACTTTTGCACTCTTGATTTGGGGGTAAAATCGTAGGGCTATTATTTAAGAGCTTTTGCTTAATGCTACTTAGTGACTTAGACCTTCTTTAATTAAGAGGTTTGGCTAATTAGGTAAGAATTGGTTGTTCCATGATTTGGGGATTCATGAATTAAGCTCTAATAGACAATAAGAGAATGAGTTAAAGTTATGAGATCATTTGGGTGATTTAGGTGATTCCCCCTATCCTAGGGTACTTTTCCATCCATTCCAATCAACAGTTCAAGGCTTATGGGTTTTTTAAGGGATAGAGGGTTAAGGCAAGGGGCCCCCTTTCTCCTCTGTTGTTTGTGTTGTGCATGGAATACTTGAGCAGATTACTGTCTAAAGTTCAGGATAACCCAGACTTTATTTTCATCCGAAGTGTAGTAGAGTGAGCTTGAATATCTGTGTTTTGCCTGATGATTACGTGTTTTCTGTCGAGGTGACTTTGGCTCAGTGAGATTATTAAAGAGATGCTAGATAGCTTTTCACACACTTCTGGTCTGTTCTTCAGCCAACAGAAATGTAAGGTGTTTTTTTGGTGGGGTTAATGAAGGAAATAAAAGCAGAATCCTTGACCTGCTGGGCTTTGATGAGGGCAGTCTCCCAGTTAAATATCTTGGAGTCCCTTTGTCAACACATAGGCTGGTACAGAAGATTACTTGCCTCTGATTAACAAGATGGACGGCTCGGATTTCACACTGGGCGGCTAGGAAATTGAGCTATGCTGGGAGGGTTGCAGCTGGTGGAGAGCACTATTATTAGCATTCAAAGATTCTGGGCTAACATATTTCTGTTTCCAAAGAGTGTAGTCCATATGATTGACAGGAAATGTCGAACTTTTCTGTGGTGTGGTGGGGATTCTGGTAGGAAGGCCCCAGTTGCTTGGAGTAATGTTTGTAAGCCTAAGAGTAATGGGGGGCTGGGCATCAAAGAGGTGTTATCCGGAACAAAGCAGCTATGATTTGCACTCTTCTGAAGATTAGTGAGATGGATTATCAATCAGCTCTTGGTAATGGTGTAAATCGTATATGCTGAGAGAGGAGTCAATTTGGAATGTTAGAGTTAAAGCCAGTCATGCTTATTGGTGGAAGAGTTGTATTAAACTTAGAGACGATCTTCAAAGTCTAAATCTGATCCCAGTGATGAGCAAATGCTTGAGGAGAAAGGTAAACTCTCTGTCCATGATGTTTATGATCTGATTCATCCTCTTCCTCTAAGGGGTGTACGGGATAAAATATTATGGTCAAACTATTGCACTCCTCATTCTTCTTTCATCTGGTGGTTGGCATGTCCAATAGATTAGCTACCAAAGATAGAATGAGAAAGTGGATGGTGGTGGATGCTGATTGCGCTCTCTGTAACAAGTTGAAACATGAAATCATTTATTTTTTGAGTGTTTTCAGTAAGGAGGTTTTAGAACATAATGCATGATTGGCTGCTGTGTAAAAATGCCATATGCATTTGCTGAGTGTATGAAATGTCTTTGGAGTTCAATTGTCTTTGGAGTTCCAATTGCAAGTCCTCTCTGTGTATAGGTTAAGATGCTCTGCGGTGGGTGTGGTGGGTGTGGTTCCTGATGTTAAGAGATGTGTAACTAATATTCAGATGGAGCTGAAGATGAGATGGAGTAGATTCTTTTGTAATATTTTTGGTCTGATCAAATTTCTGGATAAATAGCTCAGCATGTTGCGGATTTAATATACTTGGTTAGTTAGGTGTGCAAGTTTTGTTTGGTTTTCATAATATAGCGTATCCTTTATCTTCAAAAACAAAATTAAAAACAATTTCTTCAAAAAATTAAAAACAATTATAGAATTCGACACTTCACTGAAGAGCTTCACAAATTGTAACTTCCAGTTTCATGCATCGAACTAGATTTTGGAGCAGCCCTTGTGTGACATATCCGGGTGTCTTTGTGCACCATATCAGCTTAGGGTAAAGCACCCCGTTCCAAGCCAGTTCAAAGGGATGGCGTTATATCATGGCGTCAGTGAGAAGGTACCAAAAGATTTATCACAAAAGAAAAGAGAGGTAACGAAACCACAAAAATAAGTTAAGAGAAGCAAAGAGATGTTTTTTCTGATCCAATAATCCTGACAAATTCTCAAAAAAGTACATATAGGTCATAATCATGGTCTTCTACTATCCTCTAAACACATTCTGCAAAACAACCGACTCTTTTTTCACTATCTTCCACCACTGCAACACCCCAGGACATTAACACACATACTAAAGGGGTGAGTGATTTCACATCTGTCCACCGCTCAAACCATATCACCATTCCTGCTGCCCTCCTCTTAATTCTGCAACTGTTTGAATTTCCGCAGATTCATCCTACCTGAACATCGGAGACACTTAATCGATTTTCACTGAAGAGTAGATCTTTCTCACGAACCAGAAGCAAGCATAGAAGCCAATGGTACCGGTGAGAACGAAGAAGGCATATGAACCTATCAACATGTAACCAAAATAGAGGATACCCGAGACAGCTTTGAAATTTCGAGCTTGGTGAAGAAGTAGAATATAGAATATAAGAACAGATAGAGAGCAGAGGACCCAGCAGTCAAGTAAGACCTCCACCACCAGTTGTAGTCTTCGCTGCATAGTTGGAAGTAGCACAGCACAATTGTTATCTCCGCGCAGGTGATTAACAAGATAACAAACACAATGAACAGGAAACCAAAGATAGTAGTAGAACTGGTTCAGCCAGATGGAGGTCAAGATGAAGAACAGCTCGATGAAAACCGCCCCAAATGGTAGGATTCCTCCAATCAGGATGGAAAATAACGCTGCATGTACCAAGCTTGCTCTGGGACCTGCCTTGGAATCTTGTTGGTCTTAACTGGATCCTCGATAGCCGTTTTCTTGAATCCCAAGTAGCTCCCAACAAATACCAGGGGGTACTGATATGCCGAACCACAACAGGACAAGCGCAAACATGGTTCCAAAGGGCACAGCCCCAGATGACTTCTCACCCCAGATAAGGCATTCAGGACAAAGAACAGAGCGAAAAGAATCCCAGGGAACATGAAAGCTGTTTTGAGGGTGTTCTTTTTCCACTCGCCACCCTTGAACATCTTGTACAAGCGAGCAGATGAGTAGCCAGCCAATGACCCCAGAAAAACCCACAGAAGGACCATAGCCGTCATAAGGCCCCCACGGTTGGATGGGGAAAGGAACCCAAGCAGGGCAAATATCATAGTGACAAGGGTCATCCCAAAAATTTGGACACCAGTTCCAACATAGACGCACAGTAGACCAGCATTCAGTGGAGGTCTGAAAACATCCCTGGACCAGTTTCCAACCTGTTTTCTTTGGGCCTCATCTTGGGTCTCTAACTGGTTGTAGTTGGCAATATCTCTGTAAAGTGTTCTCAACATGATCATGGCAACCATACCAGAGGATAGACAATCATCAGAGAGTTTATAATCGAGAACCAATGGATCTGATCATCGTTCATGAGAAGATAAGTATCCCATCTTGATGCCCACTAATGTCACTCTCCTGTGAAAGTGAAGAAGAACATTTAAAAAAGAACTATTCAAAGGTAACTTTAGACGCCAGTCTCCAGAGAAAATGATTCAAGTAGAACAGTGATTTATTACCTCAAAGGCGACATCATAAGTGAACACGACTTCCTTGTCTTTATCAACCTCTTGCGGTGCGGTACCACTTTGAATAACTTTTGGTGCATGTTGCCAGTTGAGTTTCTTCATCCTTCCAATCCTTGTATTCATGGTTCACACTATTCAAAAGTCACAAATGATCCAACCAAAGTCATGCACACTAGATAAGAATAAGTTTTACAAACACCAAAACGAATATCACATCAAGAGAACATGTTATAGAGCAAACAATAAACAAGAAACATCACTGAATAATGTATCAAAAGAATGGATAAAACTGCCATTAGTAAGATCATTAACTATTCATGTTGCATGAGTAACAGAATGCAAAAGGAGGAATTTACAAATCTGGAATCACCAGACTTACTCTTAACAAAAACTCTTGAGACAAATTACTGACAATTGACAAATTCTCAAAACAAGTCTCTCATCTAATAAGCAACAAGAACAATCTCACTAATGTGATACGTACCACACTAGCAGGTGACAAAACCGTAATTATGAAATAATGACAAAGTAGTTGCAGTAACAATTAGTGGTACTGTCTTCAAGGCAGTTAATTCCATCCTTTCACATGAGATGTTTCAACTTTCACTTAGAAAACAAGAATGCATGTGTGGTTCAATGATCAAGCAAAGGGCAGTAGGTAGGGCCCTAGCCCCTACGTACTCCAAAATGTGAATAAGCAAAATAACTAGTGTATACTGATGACCCTGACTAGCATGAAACTAGGAGATGGAAAAAAAATCCCACTCATTATGCATGATAACAGCATCAATGGGTACTACCCCTCAGCTATGGAGAAACAGAAGAAAAAAACAGATACAAGTATGCAGATAATGCAGGAATGTGATACCTGTGAGGTGAAACTTCAAAGCCAACAATCCGAGCAGAATCACTTTCTAGATCCCTATGGAACATAACTTTGAAGCTCAGGTGGTTATGGATGAATATCTTTCTTCATTGGTCTGCAATAAAAAATCTACATTTCAACCTCCCAATAAAAATGACAGCAAATTAATTTGAACAAAGAGAAGACTCAAACACAACTTACCCCAGAATATTTCCTTTGAAACCAACACGGAAACCATGCTCATAACCTTGGTTTGGGTTCCATCCCTTCTTTGTCTGGTGACAGCAACTGGAAGGTTATCCAGAATCCTGTAGAAGTTCATCACATAAGGAGAGAGACAATAAGCAGTGATCACCAAATCCCAATATTGCAGTACACATATAGTATTGATACATCATAAAACTTCAAATTCACACTAATATATTAGCCATATTACCTACCCTCCCTCCAGCTACACATATTCACAACAGCATGATAACTAAACGTCCTCCAGGTCCTTAACATCTCTTGTATTATATGTAAATCACTCGAAAATGAATAAAAAACTTGAGGATACATCAACCTTAGCTCAGAGCAAAGAGCCTTCTATTAAATAAAGCACTAAGCTCACTAGTTCGCACAAGTAGACTCAATACTCATCATCATCCTAAGACTTTCAAATTCTTACTAATATATTAGCCATATTACCTACCCTTCAGCTACATTCACATATTCACAACAGCATAATAACTAAACGTCCTCCAGGTCCACACCATCTCTTGTATCATTTGTAAATCACTTGAAGATACATCAACATTAGCTCAGAGCAACGAGCCTTCTAATAAATAAAGCAGTAAGCTCACTAGTTCTTACATGTTGACCCGATACTCATCATCAATCTTTTCCTTGAAATTCTTTGCAGATTCTGCATCAAGCTTCATCCGGCAGGCTACTTGACACGGCTTCTCCTCCCTCTCATTTTGAACTGTAAAGCCATTAAGAGTGGGATTAGCAAGTACATAACTAAATCATCCAACAAATTTGTTAGACAAAATGTATCAAAGACAAAGGATCTTACTGTGTATACAGAATTCTCAATTCGATCACCACGGAGAACTTCTCCCAAGTTCTCTGCACTGTTCTGGATCCTCTTCGGCTTACAGTAGCTCAGAAAATAGTAGTCATATGGAAGTTGAGTCTTTGTTGATGAAAGCTTGTTAACCTTAATTTGCAGAGGATCTCCCTGATCGTAAGCCAAAAGTTTCAGGAATCACTTTCTAGTTACAATTATGATGAGACATTCCCATCTATCAAACACCCAATTTATCGAATAAAGATATGTGGTATCAAGATGAGCCATCATTTCAAAAGCAAAAACCATTCGCAATTGCCAAATAGACAAACAGACTAAATTATATTCGAAGACCAAAGAGCACGCTCTCAATCTCAGGCTTCAGTATCCACAAAAGGCAATCAGTGTCAATAGGACCAATAGTACAGGAGAGCGGCTCTGTGGATTAAGTAATTGACACTTTCATGGAGAGAATAAACCAACATCAGAGATGATGCTCCACAGGAGTATTAAACAAATGTGCTGGGAATCTATTGAGCCAACCAGATTTCATGTCCATCAATACATAGATCTGATTATAATACTACCCCGGAGTAAAGAAAAAATCATCAAGCAAGGAGCGTGCAAAATACGTTATATTGTACAAACAGCAATAACACGATCTGCAGCTCCCAACATTAAAGCTACAGATTTCACAGGATCTCTGACACCAGTAGCTACGAAAGCATACCAAAAACGACAAATCTTGTTCAAATATCAGGAAATCTCAAGACCCATGAACTAGAAGAGCCAACAATTAAAACTTCCCTTTTCAGATATCAATGGTAAAACAAAAAATGAAAAATGCCTAACATTGACCCTATCTATGCTATGTAACATCAGAAGGGCTATGAGATCATGCACAGGACAACGCAAGCTGCTAAATCTGGAAAACACACCAACAAGTACCAGAATCCAAAGCACAGATCGAAACGAAAATGGCGTATATAGAAAGTCCGTGACATTCAAAATCAACTAAAATCGACACAGATCCTAAACCCTAAGTCGCAGATCAGCTCCCGCTCGAAGAGCGATAGGTATGCGAATAACAAAATCGAAAAACTAGGAATCAAGAACGCAAATTAAATCAGTAAAGAAGTCGCATCAGAAGCAAGCAAACAATCCACGCACAAAACTGAGAGAAGGATCAAAGTGGAGGATAGGAAACCGACCCTCTGGAAGTCCCGAGGAGCCACACCAGGGAGGTAGAATGAGTGGATCGGGGAGAAGAGGAGCAGAAGAGCGGAAAAGAAAGAAAAAATCCATGGCGGGGAGAGCTTCCCATCTTCGATCAGCGCGGTCTGCGGAGAGATGGGTGCTGGGAAAAGGAGAGCTCAAGAGAGGATGAGGAAGCGGAGAACGATACCGGAGACTTCCTCAGCTCATGAAGAGGGCGAGGCGAGAGAGAGACCGAGTTATGACTACTTGTACATGCTCAAGTCACAAAGCACCGACTAGTAACGTGGCGAGATTTGATAATTAAATTCTGATATTAGATTGTTTTCAAAAAAGAATTCTGATTTAGAACACAGTTTGGAAAAAAATAAGTATCTTATGTTAGCTACCAAAAAACGAATGATCAAATCAAATGTTTATTCGGAAGTTTCTCTCTGTTGTCTTAATTAATTTGATTTTCTTATGTTAACCAGCAATTATGATTTGTGGAGTAAGTTTTGTTTTGTTTTCAAAAAAATCATGTAACTTAGAGTTGTCAAACGTGTGAGTTTTAGATCATATTGTTTGGGTTAGATCCGTTCAGATTATTAAAATTTTTGAGTTATTTGGATTCCTGATCATTCAGTTCAGATAAAATTAGATTTGTCAGATAAAATTAGGTATTGATTAATCAAATCATAATTGGTATCTTTTAAAGTAAAATTGTTCAATAAATATCTACTCGTACTAGTTTTAAGAGAATATAGTATATCTAAGTTATAAAATGTTCATTACAATGTTTATTTTAATTTTTATTCAGATATAATCGGGCTAAATTAAGATTTTTCTTATTTAATTGAATCATTTGGAATCAAGACAATTTGGGTTATTATTATCAATGCCGGCTTTGGACCAATGCAAACTAGGCTATCGAATAGGACCCCAATATTTGAGGGCCAATTTTTGTTTTATCTTTTTAGAGTTTGTAATGAGAAAATATTATAAGAGTTCAAATTTGTGTTGAAAGAACCTATCAAAATATGAATATTGTGAATGGTTAATTTAATTTAGTATTTTTTTTATATTACATAATTTAGTTTATAAGAGACCCTATATAGATTTAAGTAAAGGGCCCAGAAATCTTCAAGATGGCCCTAATTATTATTTCATGTTGTTTTGGGGTTGAACGGTTATAAGTTACTATTATTCAAGTTTGAGTCAGTTTCAAGTCACTAGTATATTTCGTATCACTCCGGTTCGAGTCATATATTTAAATATTACAAGTTTTGGTCCAGTTTCAAATTTATGTAAAATCTACGAGTTCCAGTTCAGGTGTAATATAGCATGTATGAATAAGGGTGTCAAAATCGGGTTTCGGGTCGGGTGGAGCTCAACCCGAACCCGACCTAAAAATAGTGTTGGTCAACCCGAACCCGAAGCGGGTTATATTTCTTCAAACCGAACCCGCAGCAGGTTGACCCGAACCCGACCCATTTTTAAAAAAAAAAAATCTTTTATTTTAAGAATTTAGCATTATATAATAAGTAAATATAATACTTTAATATCAATTAATTATGATGTAGTATATTTAATCATAAATTACAAATTAAATGTTTATTTTAGTCATAAATAAATCACTAAACACTAGATTAAGTCATTAAATATAACATATTTTCTATTTTTAATTAATTTTTCCGGGTTACGGCTTAGCGGGTTCACCCAAACCCGGAGCGGGTTTTAGTGACCCAATCGGGCCAATCCGAATCCGAACCGAAAATCTTTTCGGGTCAAAAATCTCAACCCAAACCCAACTTTTTACGGGTCGGGTTTCGGGTTCGGGTCAAAATTGACATCCCTAATATGATGTTCTAGCAACAATTATGGAGCAAGTTATGTGATAGAGACGACATATTCTTTTACTCCCTCCGTCCTGAATGACCGTCCTGTTTACTATTTGGACATGTCGTTTGACTTCAATTTTTAACATATAAGATAAATTAATTTTGAAAATTTAAGTTTTGCATATGATTCCTTACATGATAAACTATATGTTATAAAAATTTAGTTTTATAAAATTTTTTATTTATAGGCTTAATATTGAAGTGGAAAAGCGTGCCATAAAGCAAATAGGGACGGAGGAGTAACTCTCAGTACTCGGTAAAGATGCTTCTTGTTGAAGTAACGTTATCTTTACAATTTGTCTTCGCTTTCTATATTTTCATACTTTGACGAATTGAAAATGTGACATACACGCCCCCATTTTTTTTTTTTTTTTTTTTTTGCGCTGATAGTAATGTTGTATCTTGATTTACGACTTACGAGCCTAATGAATAAAAAAGGAATGGGATGATTATGACAGATATTTTTATATATGGAAAGGGTTTGATTTGTAGTTATGTTTTAACATTTCTAGCAACTTAAAATATTATATTGAGTTATCAATATTGTAGTTATTAAAGATGCTAAAAAAATTTTGTATAGCTTTGTAAACATAGTAAATCATGTCAACAGTTTTAGATATGTGAATTTTAAAACCTAATACTATTTTTGCAATAAACAATAACTTATATATTTATGCTCAAAAAACAATATTGTAAGATGGACAATTTATTTGTTAATTTGAAAAATAGATCGTAACAGAAGCTTACTAGAATCGATACGAATATTCAATATGAAAACATATCAAAATAATGACTGAACTACAATAAGTTTAAATATGTATCTATAAACACTTTAGATACCAGCTGGATTTGTATGATATAAATGTAGGCACTTTCCAAGCTGGCGCTCTTTCACCATCTAAGTAGGATCACTTTTATTTATTTTTTACCTTTGTCTTTTATGAAATTTTAAAATATTGTAGTTTATTAGATATAAGTTTAAATAACATAAATTTTATACCGTTGTTCATTATAATTCGAGCTCTTCAAAATAAGATGCAACATGAATGTGTTTTGAAATTTAAAATTTTATAATTTTTGTATGTACATATGTTCATTGTGAATCTTAAGTTTAAGAAAAGTGAATCAAAGGTTGTTAAAAAGTGAATCAGAGCTCGTTAGACCCTAAACCTTGCACTACAAACCTGAAAATGTCTTTGACATTTTTAGCTTTCCTAGAGTTGCTTTAGGGTGTGTGGGGGGTAGGTTAGTCTTTTTGGCATTAATTATACATTTTATATTGTTGTTATTGACTCGATAGGTTTTTAAGGTTTGTGGTCCCTGCACTACAAACCCTAAAAATGTCTTCAACGTTTTTAGCTTCCTAGGGTGGTTTTAGGGTGTTTGGGGGTAGGGTAATCTGTTTGGCATTAGTTCTACACTTTATATTGTTGTTACTGACTTAACATTTTTTACGGGTCCTGCACTACAAACCCTAAAAATGCCTTTGACGTAAATGCCTTCAATAATTTTAGTTTTCCTAAGGTGGTTTTTAGGTTGGGTGTGTAGGGTAATATTTTTAAAATTGTTCTATACTTTATATTGTTGTCACTGACTCGATAGTTTTTTTGGGTTTATGGTTAAGGGTTTATTGAAAAGTGAATATCTCGTTTACAAAAGTGAATCACATGTGTTAAGTAAAGTGAATCTTTTATTTAAGAAAAGTGAATCTTATGTTTTAGAAAATGAATCTTATCACAAACTTATGCGAGAACAATATGAATCATTCATTAAAGAAACAAATATTTTGTTTTAAAAGAGTGAATCAAATGTTTAGAAAAAGTGAATCTTACCACAAATTTATACGAAAATAATATGAACCTTTCATTTATTTAAAAATGAATATTTAATGAAGAAAAGTTAATCAAATGTTCAAGAAAAATGAATATTATATTTAAGAAAAGTGAACCTTACAATTTTAAATAATGTGAATCATTTGTTTTTCTAAAAGTGAATTTTATCTTTAAGAAAAGTAAATCTTAAGAAGATTTATTTTGTTAATGAATAAGGTTCATTTTATTATTGAAGAAGATTCATTTTGTTAATAAATAAGATTCACTTTAAAATACATAATACATACTCATTCTAAAAACGTAAAAATTTAAGTTTACCAAAACATATCCATGATGCATCTTGCTTTGAAAGAAACGAATGATGATGACCAATAATATATATATATATATATATTTCCACTTATATTTTGTAAGTTATAACATTTTGAAAAAAAATATTATTTCTCTCACCTATGCCACATTCAACATGCAGGGAGAAAAGAACTGGGGGAGTATTTTTACTCAATATTTTTTTATTTCTCCAATAAATTGCTGACATGTGTCTTGGGTCGGTCGAGTCCAGTGGGCTCCTCTTTGCACCCGAATTCTCCTGATGCTTCCCGTTGGCTTGGCATCCTTCACGAAGTGTTCAAACATTGATGCAACCTCAAATTGAGCTTTCGAAAATGTACTCACATGAGTTGCTTGACTCATGTGGGACTTGGACATCTTGTGTTTTCCTCCCACTTCTCAAGGTGATCGCCTTGGCCTCTATATCTTCCTCTTTCAACTCATCTTTCATTCTCATAGTCGGCCAATAGTGTTCCAAGGAAAGTCCTCTCGGTTTGAATGAGATGTTCACATCTTGTGGCCAAGGTTTCGAGTTGAGATATTTTTTCCTTGGAAGCTTCAATAGCCATAGCCCACTCCTAGAGGTAGGGGTAAAGGTCAGAAATCTCAACCGCTCTAACCACCCCGTCTCCCCTTCCTCGATCTCTCTTACAAAGACGACGTTGAGCTGCTTTTTTGGATTAGGCTTGGGTTGGCTTGGGAAAGTGCGTGGAGGCATTTGAGCAAGCTACCAAGAAATTTGCTCGATGTCCCTCAACTCTCTTGTTAGTGGCCTCTTGACTAGCCTTAAATGAGTCAAGCTCTGCTGCCTTAGTATGGACTACTAAGACAAAACTCTTCATCATGTCTCTCAGCTCTGTATTTGGATCTAAAGAGGAAGAAGGGGTTGTTGTTGTAGAAAGCCCGGAGGTGGCCCTTGTAATTGGTATCCCATAGGATGGTTGGAAGTATTGCTAGATCCTCCTCGGGTTTGGTCATTGGTCCTCCATGAGAAATTTGGATGATTTCTCCATGGGGCATTTTGTTGATTGTAATTGTATACGGGGCGGTTGCCTACAAAGTTCACGTCCTCTAGTTGATCGGCGTAAGCTTTGCCTTCGTAGAAGTGGGTCTCATGAGGACCTGCACAAATCGCACACCCTTTGAGGTTGAAGCTGAAGTAGATGATGGAGAAGCTATCGACTTGGTTGTTTCTTTTGAGCTATAGCTAGCTCTCCACCATTTTTGTAAGTGAGGATAGTTGAGCAGAAAGATGGTCGGTGGGCTCAACATGAAGGAGACCCGCTGCTCTTTGAGTTTTTCCCTTGGGTATGAAATACCCCTAACCTTTAAAACTTAATTAAATGATCTACTAATGAGCTAAGATGATTAATAAACATCTAATTACTATTGGGGAACAATCTAAAAGATCTCAACAAGGCAAAACACGCCTTAAGATCGGTAAAGCCAAAAATGTGCTTTAAGACACCATAAAGGTTGTATGACCCCAATAGGATCCAAAGTGAATTCCTAAGTATTATAATGAAGCAAGGAACACCAAAAACCATTCTCAAGGAGAACTAAGCTCAGGAACACCCTGTGACACAAAAATGTGCGCTAAAACACCTTAAAGCACGTTTTGTGAGATTGCCTTTTAAATTGATTTTTAATGGGCTTAAAGATTATAATTACCCTTAAATATGATATTTTTATCATATTATATCATATTAGGAATTTAATTCCAGAAATTTACGAATTTTTTACAAATTAATATTAAAATATTAATAAAACCCTAAGTGGGGCCCGCATGAGTCAATATTGACCAAGTATGGTCAATGGTCAATTAAATGACCCATTTAACCCCTTGGAAATCGGCTGGCAAGAGGGAGGAGACAGCCTACAATCATTATGGGACAAACTATACCTAATACCAATTACTTTTGAAAATTAAGTTACTTTTTCAATTATTTCAAAACTTACCCATTCCTTCCTTCCTCCTTGTCTGATTCCAGCCCTGTCAACCGAGCTCTCCTCCTTCCTTGAAGCTCTCAAGGCTTGTTCTTGAACATGGAAGGCAAACCTAGCTCCTAAGCTCTTAAGGTAAGTGTTTTAAGGTCATTTTTAGCCCTTTTTCTTCATCTCTTCACTACCAACACTTAGATTTCGTGGCTCATCAATTCCTATGGCTTATTCTCAGTGTTATAAGGTTAGAACAAGAGCTAAACTCGGTTGAGACCAGTAGAGGGACCAAGGTTGTTCAAATCTACAATTTAAGGTAAAAACATACCTTAAGAACCTCCACTCTTCATGCGGTTTCTTTCTTCTGTTTTTTATGAGTTTATACACTCATAATCTTCATATTTACATATTCATTCAGTTGGTTAGCCATTTGGAGCAAGGGTGACCAAGATCCAAGATAAATACTCTCTTTTAAGGCATTTTTCCAAGGTAAAACCTAATAACAAGAGAGTTTGTTTAGATCTAGCTATTTCCTATGTCAATATGGTGGATCTAACACCTTGTGGTGTGTTTTGGTTCAGGTCGAAACCATCTTGAACACTCCTTGCATTTTTAAGGTGATTTTTGCCTTAAATCTTACATTAATTATTCCTTATGGTTAAGCTCAAGCTTGGAGTGTAACCATATCTTGTTTTTGTGTATTAAACATGTCTAAATCAAGTGGTGAATTTTCCTACAAGTGACCGAGCTCATACAAGGATTAATCAAGGTATAAACACCTTAAACTTATGATTTTTTAATTTTTAAGCATATATATATATATATGGCCGAGAGTGAAATTACAAATATAGGTCATATTGACCTAAAAATAGAAAAAAATGGCTAATATAAATTAAGCTAGTCATTTAAGAGATTTAATTAACATAATGGTCAAATTATGACATTATGTGGAAAAAAAATATTAAATCAAAGCGAGGCCGAAAATATATGCTATTTTTGAGACATTTATTGTGTAATTTATTTGCAAGTTCAAGGTTGTAATAAGGCCATGTCATTAGGCCATTTTAATTTAAGTTTATAAGCTTATTTAGTTTTATTTATGCTTATATAATTAAGTTGGGGCCAAATCGTAATTACTGGAAAATATAAAGCCGTGGGCTTAATTTAGAGGAGTTTAGGGTTTTTAAATGAATTTAATAAAAATTATAACATTTTATAAAGTTTTGGGTCAAAATTGTAAAAATAGAAAAGTATGGGGTATTGTTGGTAATTACTGAAAGTTTGAGTCCCAATTGGTATTAGAAGTCAAAGTTGACTATATAGGAGGCTTTGACCAACTTTGGAGAATTTTAGAAATTAAAATACTACCTTATAATAAGATTTTATTAAATTGTAAAAGATTTATAAGACTTGGGGTGGTATTGTGATTTCCGAAAACTGGGGGTACTAAGAGGAGTTTAGTACAAACCTTAGGTTATTAGGAATTTTTAGGAATTGATTTGGTTAAATTTGGAGTTAATATGAATTAAATAAGTATAATATAAGGTATTTCATAATATTGTTCCAAATGGGTAACATATGTGGTAAAATCGAGATTAGAGAAAGTATAAGGTTAGGAATAATGTTTATAACCTTTTGGTATAGTTTGGTGATTTTTTGAATTATATACAAGGTTTTATAAGGACATATGTATAATATATGATTTTAATGGAATTAGAAAACTATATGTTATAAAAGGGGAAATTGGTAATATAGAAAGTTAAGTGGTGGAAAAATAATTTAAATAGACCATGGGGTCTGTTCGGTTATTTTGAGAAAATATAACCATGGGTTATAATTATATTAAGGAATAGGATTATAATATAAGGTATATACTATAAGTGTAACAAGGAAATATAATTTGGGGTTGAGTTGTAAATTATGGAAGTTTGGTGGGAATTAATTAATACCGAGAGTTTTAAGGGCTGTTTGGTATTTATTAGCAATATATACTATAAGTTATAATTGTCTTAATGACATAGTTGTCAAATATATGTTATATAACTGTAATATAACATGGTATAAATTATGTGGTGGATTTTGTAAATAATTAAGGAACATAGGTGCTGTTCGGAAATATTAATATTTTTGAATGAAATTTATAATATGGGTTAAGTGTTTAGAATATTAACATTTATAATATAAGAGGTATTCATTAAAAGGAATGAATATATATATTATAAAGACTTCCATATAACGAATAAGTCCCATAATTCATATATACAAATAAATATATGTTATGGAGTAGAAAAATTAATATGGTTTAATAACCATGTAATATCATAATTAAAATGATATACGATAAAGGGAAAAGGAATTACAAACATTAGATATGGAAGTTCTAATGTTAGGAGTGTACATGGAAATGATTTATATAATCCAAAAGTACTGTTACATATGAATTATACTCATTAAATGTGGGAAAACAACCTTAGGAAAATAAATACTAAGGCGAAATGTATATGCATGACTAAGAATTATACATACAATGTAGAAACAAACTACATGATATACAAGGGTATATTAAGTTACATGCGATAACAAAGTTCAACGATAAGTATATTAATATACGAGACAAGACTACGCATGTAATATAACATTGTTCCAATCCCGAGTTAACCGAAAACCCGACAGACGTTTATAGCTAACAACGGGGAATAAACCGGGATGGATTAGTAACGGTACGGGGTGCCGTAGTGTACTGTTAGTATGAGAAGCTGATGCATGGTGTGATGCATATTGATAGATTGTTAGAGACGACACGAGGAGCATCGGATCTAGCTGAATCATACTCCACCGTAATACTTTCAGGGTGAACGGTATGTTATTTATGTGGCTTGATTGTCTCTGAGGATATCCTCAGTTCAGACATTGTGTGAAAATCTGTGATAAGATTGAATGTCTGCTTGTGTGAATTAATATGCTTGAGTTGTGTATTAATGCTGCTTTATTATTACTGTTGTGCGATACAGTACCGTTCGTATATATGAACATATTATAAAACGAACTAGCGGCAATGATGCTATCTTATATGTGTAATATAAGGAACGTAAGTAAAACGTTGTAGCATTAGGATAATAAGATATATAAAATATCTGAGACTTATATACGGAGCATTGGCCTCTTTAACGCCGCTCTCGTATCTAGCACTGGATCCCGAGTCGACATACTCAGGATTGGACTACGACCTTGGTCTGCTGTGTTAGAAAAAAAAAAGAATAGTAAAGCGATGCGATGGTATAGATAAGTTTATCAAGGATGTGGCTCTTGCTGTGAACTGTGATCCATTAACGATACTAGGACACCGTGTGGTAGCCGTAAGTATCTGGATAAATTCAACGAACTACAGATTGTTCGTAGGACGGAGACTCTACCGCTGGAGTGGCTATTGCCGTGGGTGACCCGCCATAAGAGATGGTAACTTAGAGACACGTCGTTCCTAACGAGACATTGTCATTAGACATGATGAACAATACGAACGACGACTATATTAACTCGTACGTTAGGCGAACATTATTTGGGCTTGCATGCCAAAGACGAGAGTTCATACTCGTTTATAATTCTCGTTACTTCGCCTTGTTGTTCATTGGTTGTGCTTTGTGTTATGTGTGGTGTGTTGGTGGATTTGTTTGAACGAGCCATTGTGCTCATATTGTGTGTTGTGAACTGGTTGTGTCGAGTCACCGTACTCATGTGTGGATTGTGGTTGGGTGTCTGGTCGAGTGAGTCGCTGAACTCAATTATGAATTATTAAGTGTTTGTTGGAATGGAGTCTCTGTACTCATATAAGCGCTGTAAACGCTTTCAGTGTTTATTACGATGCGATGTGTGAATCGGGGGCTTGTTTGTTATTTGAGATTACTGCAATATATATCGTTGTTTTACAGTTTCAACATTGAACTATTGTATGGAAACGAATTGCATACTCTCGACCAAATAACTGAATGGTCCGAGGGTGCATGACAGTCAGGTAATAACATACTCAGCAGGGGCTGATTCCATACCACAAACTACCATTTTTGCAGGTATGCAACTTCCGGTGTCGGCAAAGAGAGTGACGCGCTGGGTAGTTTGATTACAGTTATTTAAACATGCACTGTTGCATTTAATACGAACCTAGAAACATGTATAGGTTTTTGGATACGTAGAAAGCTCATTGTGAATGTATTTTATATTGGTTTTGGGAGTTTAATCTATCTCTTGTTGTCACTATCTGCGAGAAATGTTTCGTATTTAAGAGCTTATCAGGAAGCACGTTATTACTCGTATGGGCGAGCAAGAACGGTGACCAGTAGTCAATTGTTGAGATTACCGCTGCGATTATATTGTTAAGTAAGATGATTAGGAGCCGAATAGAGTAGGGGTGTTACAGGTTAGACCATTGTCTTATGTACTTGTCATCACCTCTAGTGTTCGTCCCCCCTTGAGGTGACTTAGTCGAAGCTCCCTCCAGCTGAGGTGTTTCACAGGAGTCTATTTGCACCGTCTAGACCATTGAAGAAGGATAGACATAGAGATTGGTCATTCAAATTGTGGTGAGAGCAGTTCATAAGCATCTCTTGAATCGATCCCAAGCGTTATATGACGTCTCCCTCGGTTCTTGGCAAAAAGTGTTGATCTCACCAATCAATTGCCTAGTTCTACTTGTGGGGTAATACTTGGCAAGAAATTTATGAGCCATTTGTGCCCAAATGTACATTGACCTTGAAGGCAAGCTTCTATACCATTTCGATGCAGCTTCTAACAAGGAGTGAGGGAAGAGCTACAAGTGTATCCTCTCGTTGACTCCACCAGCCTTACTGAATGAGTAGCAAAAATCGAGGAAGAGACTTAGGTGATTAGAAGCTTCATCGGGATTCGCTCCGCTAAATTTCCCTAAGTCTCGGACAGCAGCGATGTAATGGGTCTTGAATACCTATTGACCAGCCTCTTCGGTGTCAGCTCCGGAAGGACTATGGCTGAATGTCTCCCTTTAGTGTCCGGCTGGTTGTAGTCTTTGAGGGATCTTTGTTGTGGGTACCCGTTATCCTCTATCATCGGTGGTTCTTGATCAGCCATAATTTGATTTTTCAAAGTTCTGATGGCTCTCAACAAGGAACGCTCGAGCTCGGTCTCGCACTAACAATTGGAGATCCTTGGCTCGAGTGTTTGGCATACACCGAGAAAACAGAAGGTACCTAAACCACACCAACACCAATATACTTAAGTAGTAGAGAAGGTAAGAATAGATAAAAAACAACTAAAAACACAATTAACTAAAAGGAAACAAACAATTAAAACCACTAAATACACAAAAAAAAATACCAAAACTGGGGAATGACTATCATTCCCCGGCAACGGCGCCATAAACTTATTGGGAAAAATTACTAACATAAGTAATAAAAATCTAGCTAAAATGAGCAAGTACACCCAATTCGTTGCAATATAACCAGTGTCATATCCACAAGGAATTGGTTTCTAAATCCCAAGCTTTGGTACTTGAGTAAAGTGCGAACAAAAACTGTAAACGGGGGTTAGCCGGAGGCAAGCTCAATTGTTTGTAATGATATTAACAATAAAAACAGTAAATCAACTGTTGATTGGAATGGATGGAAAGTACCCTAGGATAGGGGGAATCACCCTAAATCACCCAAATGATCTCATAACTTTAACTCATTCTCTTATTGTCTATTAGAGCTTAATTCATGAATCCCAAATCATGGAACAACCATTCTTACCTAATTAGCCAAACCTCTTAATTAAAGGTGTCTAAGTCACTAAGTAGCATTAAGCAAAAGCTCTTAAATAATAGCCCTACGATTTTACCCCCAAATCAAGAGTGCAAAAGTTAGGGTTATCCCCCCTTTTGTCAAGTTCCAAACTCAAGCTCAAATGTTGAATGGAACCACCATAAATGTCATAGTTGATCAAATTAAAGCATTAATTGATATTGAAGGAGATAAAACAAGAGTATTTAAATGAGTTAGATCACAAGCATTCAATGAGCAATGTTAGGTCAAACCCCATCATAGGATACAAATGAGACTACTCAACCATTAAAAAGGGAAATAGAAGATAAAAAGAGAGATTTAGCCATTAGAGGAGCTCTAGAGCTTCAATGGAGGTAGATTATTCACTTCTTCTTCATCTTCTTTCTCTTCTTTCTTCTTTTCTCTCTCTTCTTTTCGCCTCTGTCTCTCCTTTTGGGTTGTAGTTGTGGTGAATGAATAATGAGAAAGGATGCCCCAAAATCAGCTTTTTCAAAAAACACTAATCTGGACACAAATTTTCATCGGACCAACCCACCCTGGGTCGGTCCCGTGAGTCGGTCGACCCTCTGGTGAAGGAGGCACGTGCTCATTTTAAAGCTCGACCGACCCACCTAGGGTTGGTCCCCTGGGTTGGTCGATTCCAGTAGGGTGTAGAAGAGTTGGACAAGGTTGGACCGACCCACCTAGGGTCGGTCCCCTGGGTCGCTCAAGTCCAGTGGGCTCCTCTTTGCACCCAATTCTCCTGATGCTTCCCGTTGGCTTGGCATCCATCCCGAAGTTCAAACATTGATGCAACCTCAAATTAAGCTTTCAAAATATACTCACATAGGTATTTACCTATTCAAACATGTCAAAAGTATAAGCTCACTAATAATAATAAAAAGTACTCCATAAAATGGTTAAATAAGTTATGCATCAAGTAAAATGAAGGTGAATAAAGACCTTAAAATAATACTATTTCACCACTTATCAGTTGTGCTACTATCTGAGAATATTACGAATGTGAAATATTAAGAACAAAGTTGTTTTTTTACTTATTTTTTCAACTTGTTAGCTATATTAATTCATTTCGGTGCATTTTAGTGGTTTTGTGAGAAGATTTGAGTTAATTTGAATAAGAATAGTTGATTATGTTAAAAATGATAAGTCTATATTCATAATTTTGACTTTTTTACTAACAATTAATACTAAAAAACTCCTATTCAAAATAAAAATCATTTTAGAGATGAATCTAGACAGATTTTAAGTCTATATGCATCTTTAAAATGACTTCTATTTTGAATAGGATGGAATAATAAAGAGTTTTGTTACTGTTGGAACTTTTGCGTTTTGCCGATGATGACTCAATCAACGCGCAAATGGAGTTACTAAAGAAATGCTCAAACTAGAAGTTTTTATATAGATGGAGTTCATCAGTACATGCAAAATGCATCAATGAATGCATTCGATCAATTGAGTTGATGGGTTGATCACATCAATAGTCTATCAATACAAACACATTCAAACAAAAGAAAGACATTGCAAAGAATGTATGAACAAGACTTAAAGTTTCTTGACAAATTGAGTCCATCGTCTTGACAAAGTTCATCGCCTCAACAAAGTGTTGTAAGAAAAAAATGTTAATCGACTCATCAATCGCCTCAACAGAGTCTGTTGTAAGCCAACAAATGGTAGTCGACTCCATCGGTCGTAACTAACTGTGAAATTTAAGGATTAATATGTGTCTGGTTGTTGCAAAAGTTCAATATATGCAACGGTCAACCTCCCTGGGCCATAATATTCGTATTCATAACCTCAATCATCTGAGAAATGAGTCAGGTCTGAAATTGATGTTGGAAAAACGTTCAAATCCATAGAATATTGGAAATATACTCCTTCAACGGCTCCAGAGACTTTGCTATATAAAGAGCCAAAATTTTCAGTTGCAATGTGTGCTTTTCCGCTCTAATGCTTCCTATATCAAGAAAAAGTCATCTGGAAAAAGTGACATGTCTCCTATAACAAGAATTCTTATATCTAGCTATTTAGAGCGTTTGCACTTATTTCTTCATATGTTGTATTGATCTATTCGTTAAGAAGTGAGTGTAGGTGTTAGGTAGAGTCTGTCTGTTTGACCCCAAGTGTGAGTTACTTTCTTGTAACCCTAAAAAGTATCAATAAAGTTTCTCATTCATGTATTGGTATTTTGTTGATCAACTCCGTCCATTCACTGAAAGAGTCAAAAGTGTTTCAACGACTAACATCTTGGAACACTTGGAAGTCGATCAGCCCATCGATTGACTGCTTCCACTTTCCGAACTAGTTTGTATAAGTCTAACAATCCATACAGACTACGTCAGCCCATCGATCTACTAAAAGAACTGGTTATGGAACTAACAAGTTAGACAAATTTAAGTGTGAGATTAAAGGTTAATAACAGAATTATCTTATCTTTATAAATTGTTTTTCTCACAAAAAGGTATTTAACCTAATTTGCACTGAATTGCTAGTTGTTTCTCACGAGTTGTCCAACAATGATCAAAAGTAAGAAGAAAATACAAGACACTTAAAAGACATAAATTTGAAATGTCCTTACACATGAACCCTGTATTATTCTTATAAAACAGTTAATTGATTTTCAATAGCTAATTTCAAAATAGTGTATACGGTCATTCTTGTTAAATCTCCATTAATGTTATTATTATAACTTATGAGGTACTAGTAGTGAACCCCTAACTAAACCAAACAACAACACCTTCTGAGTTCAGTCCCCAAAAGTCATATGCCTCATTCTTTTGCATATAATGAGCTGCTAGTTGACAGTTGATACGAGCTGATATTGACTTATGACTGATTTTAAAAGAACGAACAGAGCTGGTCAATCCAGTCAAACATGTTAAACTAGCTGGATATGAGAGACAGAGTTTAAATAGCTACTAACTGATAGCTGATATTGACTAATGACTTGTTTTAAAAGAATGAGTTGAGCTGATCAATCCAACTGATAATACAAAAACCAGTTGAATGCTGAACAAAAAAAATGGGCCATACTAAGAAGTGATTAAATAAAATTATAAAGACTATATGAGGGCTGAAAACCCTAAAATATGAGGGCTGAAAACCCTAAAAATATGAGCATTTTACCATATAGGCGGCCTAAAAAACATTAGTGATCACCTTTAAATAAAACGAACATATATGTTTTCATTTGATGCTCTACATGTGATGCCGATTCTTTAAACTTGAAGTTTAAGTAGGAAACATGTGACATACATCTAAGAATGAAATTTCATGTTATTAGTAACATCGCTTGCATTTCATGGTTGGTCACGAGTAGCGGACCCGGAACTTTAGTTTAGGGGGGCAAAAAATTTTTTGACACTATTGTTCTTTAAAACATTATGTTATTTTATATTTTTCAAAAATTTATAAGAACATTTTTACAAATTTTCAAAAGTTTCGGGGGGCACGGCCCCCCTCTAGATCCGCCCCTGGTCATGAGAGCGAGTGGCGAAACAAAGCTTTCAGCTCGTCCATTACTGGCAACACCACAAATATCTTGTTTTGGTCCGCTATGCAATGATCCATAAGTAAGAAAATCATAGAATAAATTTGTTGGTTGTTTGTGGTAGTTTTGTTGGTTGTTTTGTGCTAGTTGTTTTGTGGTTGTTTTGAAAAATAGTGTTCGGCAGGTTTCGTCTGGCTGTTTTGAATAAGTTAGTTTTGTGCGGTACGTTTACCGTTTTTGGTGTTATAATTAAAAATTTTATATTACATTTTAAAACAATTTTTTGTTAATAAAGTTAAAATATATGTAGATATTCAATTATATACTTTAATTATTATTATTCTTTATTAACATTTTAGTGACAATTAATTTATAATATGTATACATATTAATTTATCAATAATTTTCTTACATATATTAGAAAAAATAAAGAAATAAACCATTGTGTTTAGAGCAAATATATTAGATGTTACATATAAAAATAAAATTTTATGGATTACATATTAGTATTTAATATAACATTTAAAATGTATTAATACTTAAGATTATTTTAATTTTAATGGAATAAATAATATCATTGAATTGAAAAAAAAATTCTTTCTAATAATAAAATAATTGACAGTAACCAAATATATAAATGTACAGCTATCACTTATTATTTATTATTGATAAAATATTTATTTTAAACATATATTTGTAGTTAAAACAATATATTCTAATCAATTAAGTATTACTTAATGAAATTCAAAAACATAAATTTAAATTAATACTGGATATGCCAAGAAATAAAAAATAACATATAGTAGCATATAAAATCATTTTTAAAATATAATTATAAGTATTGAAAATTTAAATTAATTTATTAAAAATTAATTTTTAAATATTAATTAATATTATTAAAATATTCTCGCCCCCTTAATTACAGTTTTCTGGCTCCGCCTCTGTTTACGGTATTAATTCTATTTGCAGCATAAATTGTTGGCTGTTTTGTGGTTGTTTTGAAAATGGTATATTTGTGGCTGTTTTGAAAATTGTTGTTCGGTGATGGCTGTTTGACATTTTGGGTCAAAAATGCCAAAATAAAAAATGACACATTTGTGACATGTCCGAACGAAGACGTTGGGGGTTTCAGTTCGAAGGAACTCAAATGTGGTGCGGGTTAATCTCTCTCGACCAGTTCAGGTTCAAGGGAAGGGTGATCGATAGGACCCAGACTGACGATCTCTGCGGGAGGTTTATTTCGTATCTGGACTTTGTTGGGGAGGCTAGGGAAGATGGGATTGGATCGAGAGGCGATGCCTATGCCTCTTCTTTATCGATAGCCCATCATTTGTAGTCGTAGGCTTTTTCTCTGTTTTTTTTGTAAAATTTGAATGTATCGTAGTTTTAAATATAAGTTAACGTAAAATTTATAAAGTTGTTCATCATAATCCGAGCTCTTCAAAATAAGATCCAACCTGATTATGTTTGACAAATTTGAAATTTTATATTTGTTACCGTGAAAATAAATAAAATACATATATGTTTCGAAGGTTATAGTTTTTTCCTTAGTGTTAGACATCCTAGGGTTATATGAAGGATAGTTCTTTTTTAATTATATGGTGGCTACTGGCTAATAACCGGATCACATTAGTCTTTTTCAACAATGTTAGAATCTTTGATTGTGTTAACCGTCATAGGGTTGTATATGGGGGTAGGTTACCTTTTTCTTGAGTAGCGGTTAATAACCGAACCACATTAGCTCTTCAATGATTTTAGTTTCTTCGACGGCTTAATAGGTATGGGTTTAGGATATCTTTTTGATGTTCATTTTACACTTTTATATTATTTCAATTATCCCGACATGATTTTAGAGTTTGAGATTTAGGATTTAACATCATTACACTCTAGACTTCAAACCCTAAAATACATCTTTAATGGTTTAACTATCCTAAGGTAGACCTGGCAATTTGGGTTGATGGGTCGGGTTGATATCAACCCTAACCCAACCCATTTTAAATATCATCAACCCTAACCCAACCCAAAAATGGAAGGGTCAGAAAATCATGACCCTAACCCAACCCGTTTAAAATCCTTCAACCCTAAACCAACCCACCCAACCCATTTTTTAACTATACAATAATTTAGATGGGTTAGGAGTAGAAATTAATAAAAAACCAAAAACATTTAGTTCTAGCTAGCACACTAATAGGATGAAACAAAAGGAAGAGAAGTAATCTTGCTTCATCGACCCAAGTTTAAATGAATTTCATGTTATGCAAAAATCCAAACTACTGCACCAATTTCTCATAAATAGAATAACTCATATTTTTTTCCATAAGTTTATTTTTATCAATTTGAGCCTAAACCTTTACCGCTGTTGGGGAGGAATCTTATCTCGATATGCACATGATCCTAAATAAAAAGTGGAACAAAAATGAAGATCTTCATTATGCATTAGAGAAATATACTAAAGACAAATCTTCTAAAGTTAGAAATAATTTATAAACTAAGAGCTCTAAGCCTCAAACTATGACTGATAGTTTTAAAATAATTACACCTGTTTAAAATGAGTGCTCATGCCCTAAAAAGTACAATCGCAATCACTTAACTGTTACCAACAGTTGAGGAACTTTTATGCAGCACACTATTCTTTGCTGGCTTCAGAATTCACTAAGAGGTCTATAATCAAGATTCCACTTACAAAAAATATATATCACCTACTTTTGTTCACCTTTATAGATAATTTAAACATATCTATGTTCTCAAGAACGTAATGATAGTGAAAATAAGAAAAACAACCCTTGGGTAGAGATGAAAAGCGACATAGACATGAACAACAACGTAGAGAAGAAAGATGGATGTGAGTCTGCAAGACGAGAGCATTAGGGTTTTCAACATTATGTAAAGGTCTTGTTGGGCCCTTTATTTGATATACAGCTGGTTAGACCGTCTGTTTAGTTAATATTGTGTGATATTATTAAAGGTTGGATAGTCCAACTGTACTTGGACTTAAGGCTAAGGTATAGTTTGATTTGAAAATATATATATATGTGAATAATATTTTTATTTTTATTAATAACAAATATATTTTCGGGTTTCGGGTTGGGTCATGGGTTTAGATCTCTACCCTAACCCAACCCACAAAATTAGCTGATTACCCTAACCCTACCCAAAAAATAGATGGGTCAATAATCAAGACTCTAACCCGCAAAAATATGGGTTGGGTTCGGGTTGGGTTTCAGGTTGGGACAAAATTGCCAGGTCTATCCTAAGGTATGTTTCATGATAGGATTTTCTTTTTTCTTGAGTATTTTGTATGGGAATAGGTCTCTTTTTATTGGGTTATGGTTAATTCACACCATATTAGTTTTTTCGATAGTGTTGGCTTTCCTAGGCTTAACCACTATTTAATCGAATAATGTTCATTTTATTGTAAAAGAAGTTTCATTTATCTATAAATTTTACTTTTAAAATAAATAATATATACTCATTCTAAAAACATAAAATTTAAAATCAATATGAAAAATTCATGAACAATAATATAAATTTTTTATTATTCTTACTCTTATATATTAAATACTACTAACATTTAAAGTTTTATAATCTTTGATGAAAGTGAAAACAACGATACAACAGCCACAAAAGATATGGCTTAATTTGACTAACAGTTTTAAATACCCATACAACAGCTAAAAGTTGCCAGAAAGACAAAAGCAGGGAGATCAGTGGGATGGAAATTCAGTAAGTTGAAACTAAACTTCCGTTACTATGGATCAGTGGTTGGACAATTACGATAGCACTGGTGTAGTTTTCATTTTACCACATCTCAGTAAATGGAAAAAAAAACAGTAGTTATCTTGTCATCAGGCTTTTAGGAACCAAGGCTGATCCTCCACCTCCAGAATCTTCCTAGCAGATACATCAACTAAGAATAATCCATCCACAGGTTTCATCAAACAAGACCCGAGCAAACCCAGCTCAATTAATTAATCTATCAAACATCTGTCAACTTGAGTCGACCATACACCATAAGCATTACACTAATGACTTAATACAGCAGAGATAATACGTTTCCTTAGTCTGCAAAGCAGTGAATTACACTTCAGGCTAGCTAGTCTCCACAGATGCCTTTTGAACAGCTTCAGACTTTGGACGGCATGACAGTACATGAGACTTGAATTTCTCAAGCTCTGATATGACCTCGTCCTCTGGCCTGTACAGTAAATCTGTCATGCGCCAAATCTGCAAACGGAGAAGACCGAGAGACAAACTCAGTGAGCACGCACGTAAATTAGTAATGGTCAATTTTGCGGTGCACAGTACTATCAGAGCTAGGCAAAGTTAACAACCCCCCCCCCCCCCCAGTTCGATATTTTTCTGCCAAGATTAACCTAACACATGTCATAATTTAATTGGGTAATTTTTTTGTTTGGGTCCACACCCTCACAAGCGGATGAATTCCAAATGCAGGAATATCAGCTTTTGAAATCTGTAGGAGATTAATCATGGGATCAAAATAATTAGCCTCTATGAGTGTCACTTTATAGAACGCTTATTAATTAATAGCCTCTAGAGGGATTTACTTTTTAGAGCATATTTAGCTTATATTAGGATAGCACCTATATATGTGTCAGTAGTTTCATTTATTTCTTGGCAACATCTAAAATTGATTATACAAATATAGCGTAACTGGCATGGCTCAAAATCAAAATCCGGCAAACAGAACCGACTCTACTACAACACATTAACATGGTATAACAATAACAATGGTTGTCGGAAAGACCAGCATAGTAGATACTGATTCAAAAAATCACACAAACACCAGGACTCACAAAAAATCAAGGAGAGCAAGGAGTAATGATGAGAATGAAGAAATCCAGGCTCTATACTGCTAATAAACATAAGGTAAAAAGCACCAGTGTAACAACTTTTGACCTAAAAAGGAAATATGACGTGTTATATTTGTGCAATTAGACAAATAAGGATGATATGTACCTGCAGAGTTCCACCTCCACCACTTGTGTCACAATCATCCGAGACACTTGCAATAGTCCAAGGATCACATGGATTCCAGTGAAAATCAACAATTTTATCCCTGCGCGAAGTTCAAGGTAAGACAAAGCGTATTACCAAAAAGAACAGAACCCAAAAAACAAAGATCACAACAACGAAATTATCATCACTCTTTCAGCCAGCCAAGTTTTGATTAGGATCAAATACAAAGAAACCTTGGCAGTTGGAATTGAAAAATGCATGGACCAGTCATAAATCAAAACGATTAAGTGACATAGAGGATGAGAAATTTTTATCAAATTTAGATGAACTAAGATCTTACATAGGTTACAACAAGATCTCCACAGGATAACAGATGTAATGCGAGAAATTTTCCTCCTAAGCGGGAAGAAATAATCATAAGTTCCTACTCAGCATAATACTGAGCATATAGTATAGGTCTAAACCTGTGCCCGGCATGTTGAAAAAATAATCCTGGAGGTCCCTCGGGATTCTCAACACCATGCTCTTCCTTTTTCCCGACCTGTCATACAGAAGAGTGCATCATATCATGAAGCATTAAATAGAGTCCATGGGAAAGATGACTTGGTAACACTAACACTGGCAACATACTGTATTCAATTTGCAAGGTCTTTTGACGAAAATAGATAACGTAACCACTAAAGAAGGTAATAAGGTCATTGTATTGATTAGGTTATTCAGTAAATTGATATCTCTGCTAAGCAAATTTAGCGATGGAGTATCATTTAAACAGAAAAAAAGTCACAATGTTATTAACTACTCACCTTATCATAATTCCAAATGTTAAGAAAACCATCCTCTGCAGCACTTCCAAAAACAGTTGGGTTGTCAGGAGACCACTGGAAATAAGCCCATCATCAGTTCCAAGGTATTCACACAAATAATCTTGTAATTTAAAGCATGATTTTGGCGAGTACCCGATACCTGCACACAGAGAACAGCTGCTTTGTGCCCCTCAAATTTGTAAACTGGACCTCCAACTCCGCCATGGGAAAGATTGCGGCGATCAAACATTCTAACAGTGTTGTCAGCCGATCTGGAATAAATTATGCCAACATCCACCATATAAGGAATCCGAAAAACAGACAGACATGAAGTAGATGCCAAACAAACAATACAGGGCACATATAATAACCCTCATCAAAACAAAAGTGGATAATAGATTACCCTGTTAAAATGAAATTTTCATTGGACGGATTCCAATCAACACAGTGAAGATCAGCATTGTGAGCCTTCTCCACCTGCTTGACATAAACGTATGATACATGAGAAACTGGCTGCTACTTGATACAATGTAGTGTATTCCATACACGTCCAGGATAATCAAGTAATGCTCCACAATTATTATACACTCTCTTGTAAACTGGAGTCCTTTTTAAGTTAACATTGCTATTTAAGAAGAGATGGAGGAGCAAATGCAAGAGTTAAAATGACAGGCATGAGACCTTCACAGCAGGGCTGGTTCCACTTCGTGAATCCCACAATATAAGACAAGAATCATCTCCAACACTACAGAATTCCTGAGAACTTCAGCCACATAAAAAAGATGATAGATGAAACAAAAGATCAAAATAGCAACATTGGTCAGAAATGAAACTCAAACAGGAATTCAATGAAACACGTAAAGGGAACCTAGGAACCAGCAATATCCAGTGTGGATAACAATCATGATATTACAATGGACAGCAGTATATATAGGGTGGCAATTTGGGTTAATGGGTCGGGTTGAAGCTCACCCATACCTAACCCGATTAAAATTGCATTGACCCATACCCGACCCAAAATTAATTAGGTTGTAAATTTTCAACCCAGACCCAACCCATATAAAATCATACGACCCAAACACAACCCATTAACGGTTTAAATACAAATACTCTTGTTTTTTACAGAATGATCAATCACCCTTAAAAGCAAGCAGATGATTGTCATTTATTTCAAGTCATTGTGCGCTGCTTTTTCAAATGTCTATATTTTGTTACACAACATCATGTATTTCACAAACCATCTCAATTAGACATTATATATATTCATATAGGACTTTTTGGATTGAGCCTAGAGAATGTATTTGAATTTGGATTGGATTCTAAAGAAAGTATTTGTGTGACCTAGATAATTAGTAGTATTTTTATTTATTATACTAGTAGTTATAGAATTAATACCTACCAAACTAGCATATTTACATATTTATCTACTTTTATATTTTAGATTAATTTTAATAAAATAAAGTAAACGGGTCGGGTTGAAGTCAGGTTAGGACTTTTAACCCATACCTAACCCAAAAATTAAATTTAAAAGGTAATCCATACCCGACCAAAAAAATAAATGGCTTAACCCATACCCGCTAATTACGGATTGGATTTGGGTCGGGTTTTCGGATTGGGTAAAAATTGTCACCCCTGGACTATTGTACCACAGGTTTCACCAGAATATGATGAACTACCTCTTTGGACAAAATTGGACATCTTCAACAGTGTCTGTATGCCCTTGAAATATACCACGGGGTCCGACAGAAGGGCTGTTTTCAATCTGTTTAATACTTGATCTTCCAGAGGCTGAAGCATTGTCAGTTGATGGATCTGTGACTGCTGCACTTATATGATCATGAATGCTCCATAAAACCACAGATTTATCTTTTCCTGCACAGAGAATAAAAATATACATTTAAGAGCTACTTGGTGGAAGTTGATGAAGTGCGTATGATGAGAAGCATAAAAACATGAAAAGATCAACATCTGAAAGAGATCTGTGTAAATCCTGACCACCAGAAAGCACATAGGGCTCCGAGGGACACATTGCAAGGGCAAACTCAGCATTTTCTTGATGACCCGTCAATACCTGAGAGACAACACAGTAAAGAGAGTAAAGGTAGGGAAAAAATTAATAAACAACAGTACAAGCCACGATAAATATGAATTCAACAAACCAGATTTGGACGAGAAGGTACAGCTCCTAATACAGCATGACGATTTGATTGAGATTCAATGTCCCATATAAGAACCTGAATAGATACATCAAGATATACTATAAACTGTTTACCAAAAGAGAATAGCGGTTTTATTAGGGGATATAGATCACAATATTACATCAGGACTGTCAGTATGGGTGGCAATTATGTGGTTGTGCTGAGGAAGTTCCTTGATCCGGTTGACCTGCAAACAGAAAGGATTAATTACCTCATAGTGAAAACAATGGATTTTATGTCAGATAATTGAAAGGTAATAAGAAGATTCAAAAAATGCAGATGAAAAAGACTAGAACACTATGCTTCCTGAAAATGAGCTACGGCCAGAAGCATGATACAAAAAGTTTAAGGAAGGAGAATGGGAAAACAGCCCCTAAATAAGAAAATACTTCACAAAGATAATCTTAATATAAGTTAGCACACACTTTTCTGTAGCTCAAGTATGTGTATACCATTTCAGTACCTCTCCAGGATGAATAATAGTCTTGTACGTTTTCACAAAGGGCGAACGTGCTTCTTCATTGAACTGGAGCAACAGAATCAAAAGGGGTCATATTTGTCAATCTATTAGAGCCAGAAATACTTCCATGACAACATGAAGCTGTACAAGATACAGAGTGCATTCACTATGACCTCAGAAAAAATACTTTGAACCTGAAGCGCAGAAGCATATCGAAAGTCATTTTAATCACTATATAACTGTCAATTTTTCCTACAAGAATATCTCTAATTGGTTGCACCACTAATTTCAGATTGAAAGACTCACTAAGCCTGTTAGAGTTGGGAAAACTCAGAGAGAACTAACACGTGAATTGTGAGTGAAATGGTATTGAATATCCCCAAAGGGGCCCTCTCTGCTGAGAGAAGTAACTATCTGCCAGCAAGGCAAGTTACAAAATCACAAGAACTAATGAAGACATAAAACCACCTTTATTACCCTAATGACTACTTATAATCTCCTAATACAGCTGTCACTGGTCCCCACCAGCAGCACACCCTTTTACGAGAATAAACCACCCAATCAGTATTAGTATTTCTACTAAACAACACCATCCTCTCTTAAACAAGCCTTGTCCACAAGGCGAGAATAGAGAAACTGAGCTCTAAACTCTACACAAGAGAGCCAGGATGCCTCTTCCGTTGCACGGTTAAACCCATTTCACCAATAAATGGTTACAAGGGTAGCCCTCGGTCGGCGTTGCCCCGCCACAATTTCTTCTAGTTCGAACAAGGGTGCTTCCACCATCAACCCCTCGGGCAAGGTAGGCTCCACAGCGTGCTGCCCTACTGCTCTTTTGAGCTGGGACACATGAAACACTGGGTGGACACGAGAGGTGGCAGGCAGCTCCAACTTATAAGATACAGAACTGTATTTGGCAACAACACAAAAGTGACCATAATAGCGAGGAGACAGCTTAGCATTGACTCGCATCTGTACAGAGGACTGTTGATGCGGTCGGAGTTTAAGAAACACCATACACCCACCTCATACTCTACCTCCCTGCGCTTTTTGTTAGCAGCCTTCACCATTTTTTGCTGAGCACGCTTAAGATTGTAGCGCAGCTGCAGAAAAATTCATTGCGGTCCTGATGTTCCTGTGCCACTTCAGCCACACAAAATCGCGCAGGCAAAAAAAAAGCGTCCAAACACCTAAACAAATTTGCGCAGCAACATGGGTTGCAGTTGAGTATTGGTACCAATACTCAGCCCAATGAAGCCATCTTCCCCACTGCTTGGGCTGCTCAGAAGCAAAGCAGCGTAAGTATGTACAAACACACCGATTAACCACCTCGGTCAGCCCATCCGTCTCAGGATGGGACGAACTACTCATCTTTAGTTTAGTTCCTTGTGCAGAAAAGAATTCCTGCCAGAAGCAACGGAGAAAGACAGGATCTCTATCACTTATAATGGAACGGGGTACTCCATGTAAGCGAACCACTTCACGAGTAAACAAATCCGCCACAGTCTTAGCGGTGTAACGGTGACGAAGGCCAACGAAATGACCCTGTTGGCTCAATCTGTCAACTACCACAAAGATACAATCATAGCCATGAGAGCGGGGCAATCCACTCACAAAATCAAGAGAATTGTTAGAAATATTGGGGGGGGGGGGGGGATTGGCCCAACGGAGAGAATTATATAAAATACCCCTATAGAATAGCAAGGCCCAATAACCCATGGTTTCCATCCTAAAACCAAATGGCATTAGGTGGAGTAGCCCATAGGCTATATGAACTACTTACAAGCTATATAATTTTCAATGTGAAACTCACACTTGATCTCCAACATCCCCCGTCAAGTGTGAGTCTTTCACCTCCGATGCCTCCCACATCACACCCTGTTTGGACCCCACTTGGTACTGGCCTGGTCTCTTCTCTGTGACACAGTCCAATTTTTTTTTTTTTACGGTACTGACCCGGTCTCATCTCTTGGTTTATCGTGACACAGTCCGTTTCTACTTGGGTATCCATTAGACAATGGTGCATTACCCAAGGTTGAATCTGGGCTCTGATACCATGTTAGAAATATTATTGGGGGGAGGAATAGGCCCAACGGAGGGAATTATATAAAATACCCCTATAGACTAGCAAGATCCAATAACCCATGAGGTTCCATCCTAAAACCAATTGGCATTAGGTGGAGTAGCCCATAGACTATATGAACTACTTACTAGCTATATAATTTTTTAATGTGGGACTCACACTTGATCTCCAACAGAAATATCCTCCCAAACAACAGCCGGAAGAGGCAAGGGCTGGAGTAATCCAGCAGGCGACAAGGCTTCATACTTATGCCACTGACAGATCACACAAGCAGCTACAAACCTTTGGACATCCCGCATCATTCCTGGCCAAAATAGATTAGCAGCCAATCACCGATACGTGCGATACGCACCAGAATGTCCACCCGTTGGAGTGGAATGAAATGCAACCAAGAGCTTTGGGATCCAACTTGACTTGGGACTAACAACCAACCTCCCCTTATGATACAAACTCCCCTGAATGAGCTGATAAGAAGGCCTACTACTTGGATCCTTGCGCAGATCCTGAAAGATCTGTTGGTAAAAAGGATATTCTTGAGTTTCTTTGATAAGGTTTACCGCCTCAGGTCAGCAAGGAATAGATAACGCAGATAGCTCCAGCTCCTCCCCCATTCAGGGCAAGGCATCAGCCACTTTGTTCAAGCTCCCAGACTTGTATTCCACTATAAAATCATATCCAACAGCTTCGCCAACCAGTTCTGCTGTGCAGGGGTTGTAATTGGCTGTAGTAACAGATGCCGCAAGCTGCTATGATCAGTGCGTACAGTGAATTGACACCCCACAAGATAAGGTCTCCAATGTTGGATCGCAAGGACCAAGCCCATAAGTTCTTTCTCATAGGTTGACTTAGCCAACGCGCAACCTACAGCCCTTTGCTGAAGTAAGCCAATGGCCTACCCTGCTGCATCAGAACTGCTCCAATTCCCACACCAAAAGCATCACACTCCAGAACAAATGGCTGCTCAAAATCAGGAAGAACCAACACCGGGGCAGTCACCATAGCTTGCTGAAGCTGCACAAAAGCTCTTTGAGCTTCCTCATTCCACTCAAACTTTTGCAAACTTTCCTTCTTGAGCAAGGATGTCAGCGGTCTAGCTAGTTCCCCATTCCCCTTAATAAACCGGCGGTAATAACCCGTTAAGCCCAAAATCCACGCAGTGCCTTAACCGACCGAGGAACAAGCCATTGCAGAATGCTGGCCACCTTCCTCGGATCCATAGAAACCCCTTGAGCTGAGATGATATGTCCCAAATAATCCACCGACTTCTTAGCAAACAAGCACTTTTCTATTGGCAAAATACCCCGCCTGATCCATAACCAGAACAGTTTCAAGATGCTGCAAGTGGGTTGTCCATGAGCTACGATACACCAGTATATCATTAAAAAAAACCAGCACGAACTTGCGCATATAGGGGCGAAACAGATAATTCATAGCTGCTTGAAAGGTGGAGGACGCGTTGGTTAATCCAAACGGCATTACCGAAAATTCAGTGACCGGAATGCACACGAAAAGCGGTCTTACAAACATCATCCCTTGCCACCCGGATTTGATGATACCCCGACCGCAAGTTGATTTTGGAGTAGAAATCTGCCCCTATCAATTCATGCAGCAGCTCCTCAATGATCGGAATCGGATATCGATCTGGAATAGTGGCTTTATTAAGAGCTCTATAATCAACACAAACCCTCCAGCTTCCGTCCTTTTTCTTTACCAGAAGCACCGGACTAGAAAAAGGGCTTGTGCTGGGTTAGATTATCCCTGCTAACATTTCAGCCACCAATCTTTCAATTTCATCCTTCTGCGTATAGCTGTACCGGTAAGGGCGAACATTGATTCCTTTCGTGCCCGGAATCAAAGGGATTCAATGATCTACAGAACGTTCTGGAGGAAGTTCTGTCGGAACACAGAATATCCTTTCAAATTTAGCCAGAAGTTGAGCCAAATCAAAGGGACCTATCTCCTCTACACGTTGTGCCTCCAAAACCAACAATACCATAGCCTGAACTGCCCGCTGCTGTAGGATAAGTCTCTGAAATGAATGAGCAGGGATCGCGGCTTTACACAAAGATGCATCTCCCTCCAAGGAAACTTGTCTTCCTTGCCAATGGAATCTCATAGTTACCTTGGACCAATTAGATACCACATCCCCCAAGGTTCTTAGCCATGCCATTCCAAGGATGACGTCCACACCTTCAAGAGAAAACCGATAACAGTCCAAGGCATAGTCACTACCCCTAGATTCACCATAAGCCCCTTACAAACCCCTTCAGAAATTTTCTTGCTTCCATTGCCCAGACACACTCCAAACTGCGGCATACGCAAGCATTCTATTTGCAGCTACGATACTAACCGCGTGGCCACAAAATTGTGGCTAGCCCCACTATCAATCATAAGAACAATCTCCCGGTCACCATCTCTTTCCCTTCACTTCATAGTTTCTGGTTGGTCAAACCCCTCAGAGGAAAACAGCGATATATCCAACAATTAAGCTGTGCATCAGTAGCAGAGTGCTCACCATCTTTACCTCCAAGGTCAAGCCCCTCCAAGGCACAGATCTCAAGAGAAAGTTCCTCATCCTCAGCTAAAATCAGAGTATGCAGCCCGTGATTGGGACACTGGTGAGTAGGCGAATTACACTTAAAGCACAACCCCTTCGTATGCAGATCTGCGTATTCTTGGTAGTGCTTGGGCGAACTGGTTTAATGATTGGACCAGAAGCAAATCGAGTTCCAGTCATACTTCCTGATGCCGTAGGCGCCGGAGTAGAGTAGACAGAGAAGAAGATCCCTCACCCAAGAATGAAGATCTTGGAGTGAATTTTCTCCCCGTCAGACTTGGCGTCAACGATGTCTCCCCCTTAGACATCTCGCCCTGAGATTGAGGAGACGGAGAATAGGCGGCCGTACCAGGCCTGGACCCGCCAAAGATAGAACTGATGCTCGGAGGTGGTACGACCAAGGGGCGGTCCCCGAGCACAAACTGAAGCCCCGACGCCATCTGCCTATTGTCGCTTCCCTTTCCCCAACCACCGACCGCCCTAGCTCTCTCTCAATCTCCCTCGGCAGATTCATCGTACGATATATATCCATGATCTCATGCGAGCGAATACGGATTTGGAATTCCTCCCTCAGGACGTTCAAGAAACATCCGGTATAATGCGTCTCAGCCAGATCAGGAACACATAAAGATCGTGCCATAAACTCGTCGATGTACGAAGAAACTGAATTCCAATGCCGGACAGCTGCCAACGCTTCATAGGGATTCACAGCAATTTGGGAGGCAAATCGCTGAACAAGTTCTCCCTGCAATTGCTCCCAGGTCAGAGTCGGCTTCCTCTGTTGCAACCACCGACTCCAGTGTAAGGCTGGACGCTCCATACATACCAGGGCCCATCGAATCTTCATCGCATCGACAGTGTTCTGAATCGTAAAATATTGCTCCGCCTTTGCCAACCAAGATAGCGGATCTTCCCATTGAAATTAGGAAGTTCCAATTTCTTTGTCGCAATGAAGGGACAATTGCCGCCGATACTCTCTCAGCTGCCACCACCTTTGCCAGTTCCTGTCAACGAAGTCTGTGGTCCTTGCCGTCCAGCGATCGCGGTGATCATCATCTGCTCAATCCGTTCCAGATGCGCCAGACACCGACTCTAAATTGATCGACTTTGCGACCGATAAGGGCAACCTGATCTCTTAGCTCAATGTTAGCTCTATCGCTTCTCTCCAAGTTCCTCTCCAACGCTTCAATACGACCCTCCATTCGAGTGTTGATCATGCCTCCCGCGAGAACACTACGCTCACCGCACCAATTTGTTAAGAGTTAGGAAAACTCAGAGAGAACTAACACATGAATTGTGAGTGAAATGGTATTGAATATCCCCAAAGGGGCCCTCTGCTGAGAGAAGTAACTATCTGCCAGCAAGGCAAGTTACAAAATCACAAGTACTGATGAAGACATAAAACCACCTTTATTACTCTAATGACTATTTATAATCCCCTAATACAACTGTCACAGGTCCCCACCAGCAGCACCCCTTTTACAAGAATAAACCATCCAATCAGTATTAGTATTTCTACTAACAAAGCCACAATTACCAAACCTACAGGAAAGAAATAAAGACAGTCCAGAGACATAGAGAAACCCAACCTTTGATATATGTTCTGCAGCTGCAACTCTTGGTTTTACTATGTCACAATTGGTTATGACGAGAGTATTTGGAACACTCCCATCAGTCTGCCAGCCAAACAAAGCAATTTGTAAGAGATGGGGAAAACAAACTGCCTGTACATTAATTTTGGAAAGGGTAGTGAAGTGGTTATCCACATTTCACTTCTAATGGCATAAGAACAATAGATACTTTGCATACTCATCTGGTCGGTCTACCTGTGTATACATAACATCATGAAGTTTAAACCATTAAGTTATTCTGTTTTCTGTTCACTTCCCACATGCAAATTCAAACAGCCAGTACAAAATGTCTAATGGCACCTAATTTGAGAAATGTTATCTATTAAGAGCAAAATTTGAATGCCAATAATTTTCTACCATATAAATTGAAGGGAACAACTTTACAGATCCCACTAGCAGTCCCCAACTCAATAAGAAGCTTTAGCAATGCCCTCCATGTATGCTATTTGCTATTCGGACGAGTCTAACCAGTCAAGTTATCAGTTCACACGACACAGTCTACCCTTTGAATACAAAGAAATGTGAAAGAGAGCCGCAGAGAGGAAACAAAACCTGTTGAGAGAGATAGAGACGTTGGCGATTCTTGTGGTTTCCTTGTTCTAGCTGCGGACCCCACCTGCATCATCCAAAGTAGAACAGGATCAGTTGGATGACATAGCCAACCTCAAACTATTGAGCACACATTTGGCTCGTCCTCGTCTTTTATTGAATACAACGAAATCTTCCACCTTCCACACCATGACCAAAAGAAGAAAAAAAAAATCTCTGCAAATATAACAGTAAGCAATTCCACACCATCATCCAAAGTAGAACAGGATCAGTTGGATGACATAGCCAACCTCAAACTATTGAGCACACATTGGCTCGTCCTCGTCTTTTATTGAATACAACGAAATCTTCCACCTTCCACACCATGACAAAAGAAGAAAAAAAAAATCTCTGCAAATATAACAGTAAGCAATTCCACTACTTTCATGTAGTTCAGGGACAGTTACAGTAACCTGAAAGCCTCTAACGCCTAAAACCCTAACTAAAACAATCGCGACTGACAAAGAGAAGAAGACGGCCTTTACCGGCATGAGAGAGAAGGCCACATAAGATTGTGATTGGTGAGCCAGTCATAGAGGACAGGGACAACGGACTTCCACTGAATGTACTTTTCATCAACAGCATAAGCCGAGTGATGCCTCCCTCTCATCCTTCTAGCAGGAATGCTTTCTCTCTGTCTCCTCCTCCACCGACACTTCCGCTTCCTCGGCAGACGGCTTCGTTTTGTCCTTCCTCGGCCTGCCTCTCTTCTTTCCAGTTTGAGGGGTGGAGTCCATGGAAACTGGAAGACGGGAGCACGGAAGCGAGGACAACGGACACTGTAACTCAGTAAGACGAGACTCAACCGATAGGGACCTACTTGGCTGAAGTCTCGCAACGACACTGTGGAGTAACGGAGAAATCAAAGGGTAATACCCATGACCCCGGGGTACTGTGTCTATCACGGTATCTTTCCGTGAGGAGGACGGATTGGATGTTAAAGTGGAAAATTTTCACCGAAATGGATTTTTTTTTTAAAAAAAATATTTGTGATGGTTTGTTTTGAAAAAAATTATACGGAAGTATCAAAACGTTGTAAATAAACTGCATTAGCTCAATCCATCTTGCGGTAAACTGTATTGGTTGAACGTAATTATTGGTTATTTTTATCATAAATCGCACCAGTCAAAGCATCTTTGCTATAAAATACTTTGGTGTGATGCGGTTTATTTGTAAACCGATACGATCATAAAAAATCTCGGAATTAATCTTAGTCACTGTACTCCGTGATTTTCACAATTTTATTGGATAAGATTATCCATACTGTGTAAATAAACCGCAATGGGGCAATGCGGTTTATGGCACCCAAAAATACCTATAAAAACCAAACCCAGTCAAGCTTATTTCATTCAACCACAAATACCAAAAAGTTCATTTCAATGTTGACAAATCTCCTCCGAAGTTGTAGAGGTTAGTATGGTTGTTTTAAATTTTATTTCTCATTTTTATGTATATTAAATATCTTTGTTTAATAGGTTTCAATACATATATATATATAAGTACTTGTTTATTAGTTATGATTAAATTCGTAATTAACTACGGTCATTACAGCATAACTTGTTGTTCTTTAAATTAGGTATATAAATAAGTTAAAATAATATGTACACATTAACTAGATGGTTTACATTAATTTTTTGTAAGTTTTAGTTGCTTAATAATATATGTAATTCGTCATTTATTATTGTTATTAATTTATAATTAGTTTTTTACCAAAATAGGTGTATAAGTTTGCTAGAAAATATGTAGACATGTAGGTAATGGTTTAAACATATTTTTTAAATATTTTTGTCTTTAATATCCTAATTAATTTCGTAATTAATTATGACCATTACGTTATAGCTTGTTATTCTTCAAGTTAGGTGTATAAAAAGTTAAAATAATATGTAGACATCTAGTGAATGGTGTACATTAATTATTGTAAGTTTCAGTTGCTTAATAATATTTCTAATTCATCATTTATTATTGTTAATAATTTATAATTAGTTGTTTACCAAAATAGGTGTATAAGTTAGCTACAAAATATGTAGACATGTAGGTAATGGCTTAAACATATTTCAAATATTTTAGTCCTTAATATCTTAATTAAATTCATAATTAACTACGGTGATTACTGTATAACTTGTTATTCTTCAAATTAGCTGTTTAAATAAGTTAAAATATATGTAGCCATCTAGTTAATGGTTTTCATTAATTTTTGTAAGTTTTAGTTGCTTAATAATATATATAATTCGTACTAAATTTGTGTTGTATAATTTATTATGTTTATATCTTGTAAATTGGTTTGTAGTTAGCTAAAAAAATGTCTGGACTTGTTTTTACAATTTAATATTAATTTTTTTGGCATTTAGTTTATTGTTCATTATGTTTGTTGCTTAAATTTCAAATATTGTTTGTTTGTGCAGATCTAAACTACCTTACTCGTCCGGATCTTAATTTTGCTTGAAAGAATGACATTTCCTTGTACAATTTTTGTTAAAACCCAGCTATCATACACGGAACATGGAAGTCTCTACTTCCAAGTCAATCAAGACACCAAAACCCTTTATCTTCGTGTAGCTAACGATTTCACCTTCCAAATGTTAAAGTATTCTATCAGAGAGGCCATCCGTCAATTGTAGTTCAGATTTTGTTACGAGGATGACATATTGGTTGTTGTCCAGCAGAGAGCCATTACAGTTTGCAGCACTTCAACTATAAACTGATGAAGATATCCAGGCAATGCTTTGTAACTATAAGTGTTGTTGGGATATCTCTCGGTGCATGGACATTCATATAGAAGTTGATGGTGATGATGACGATGGTGAGTATGAGCCTGCAGAGGATGAAGATGTTACATCAGATGATGAAGTTGAACTCATCCCAGAAGAATTTCTTCACAGACCAGATGAAGATGGTGAAAGTAGTCAGCATATGCCAGATGCTTCATTTTATCATCACGTGAAATGGGATGCCATCAATGCAATGCAATCAGATGTGGATCGACGTGGTGTCCCAAACTGGAATCTATATAAGAGTTTGATATAGACCAAGAGTTTGACGATAAAGAGAGCCTGGTAGCCGTTGTCAAGGAGTATCACATTCACAAAAATCTAAATATCAGTGTTGTCAAAAACTCGAGGAAAGCATACATTGTCCAATGTGTTAACCACGACGAATGTCCATTTTACTTAAGGGGCGCATTGTTGAATGGTGGGAGTGAATGGAAATTACGAGACTCACTACCCATCGTTGTGCTCCTGCAGATGATGGACAAGATCATCGGCAAATGAACTACCATTTCATTGCTGAAGCCCTTCTTCCCCATATTAGTCGTAACCCAGGTATGAGTGTCTAGATGTCATTGAACAGATCCATGGCCAATACAACTAAACAATTTTTACAGAAAAGCATGGTTGACAAGATGCCATATTTAAAAATTAATTTTTAATAAATTTAATTTAAATTTCAATATTAAATTATATTTTGAACAATGATTTTATATGCTAATATATGTTATTTTTTATTTCTTGGCATATCCAGTATTAAATTAAATTATGTTTTTGAATTTCATTAAGTAATATTTAATTGATAGAATATATTGTTTTAATTACTACAAATATATGTTTAAAATAAATATTTTATCCATAATTGAAAATATAATAATCAAAATAATAAGTGTATAGCTGTACATTTATATATTCGGTTACTGTCAATTATTTATTATTAGAAAGAATTATTTTTTCAATTCAATGATATTATTTATTCCATTAAAAATTAAAATAATCTTAAGTATTAATACATTTTAAATGTTATATTAAATACTAATATGTAATCCATAAAATTTTATTTTATATGTAACATCTAATATATTTGCTCTAAACACCAATGGTTTATTTCTTTATTTTTTTTCTAATATATGTAAGAAAATTTTGATAAATTAATATGTATACATATTATAAATTAATTGTCACTAAATGTTAATAAAGAATAATAATAATTAAAGTATAATTGAATATCTAAATATATTTTAACTTTATTAACAAAAAATTGTTTTAAAATGTAATATAAATTTTTAATTATAACACCAAAAACGGTAAACGTACCGCACAAAACTAACTTATTCAAAACAGCCAGACGAAACCTGCCGAACACTATTTTTCAAAAACAACCACAAAACAACTAGCACAAACCAACCAACAAAACTACACCAAAACACCAACAAATTTATTCTATGATTTTCTTACTTATGGATCATTGCATAGCGGACCAGAACAAGATATTTGTGGTGTTGCCAGTAATGGACGAGCTGAAAGCTTTGTTTCGCCACTCGCTCTCGTGACCAGGGGCGGATCTAGAGGGGGGCCGGGGGCACGGGCCCCCCGAAACTTTTTGAAAATTTGTAAAAATGTTCTTATAAATTTTTTGAAAAATAGAAAAATAACATAATGTTTTAAAGAACAATAGTGTCAAAAAATTTTTTGCCCCCCCTAAACTAAAGTTCCGGGTCCGCTACTCATGACCCACCATGAAATGCAAGCGATGTTACTGATAACATGAAATTTCATTCTTAGATGTATGTCACATGTTTCCTACTTAAACTTCAAGTTTAAAGAATCGGCATCACATGTAGAGCATCAAATGAAAACATATATGTTCGTTTTATTTAAAGGTGATCACTAATGTTTTTGAGGCCGCCTATATGGTAAAATGCTCATATTTTAGGGTTTTCAGCCGCCTCATATTTAGGGTTTTCAGCCCTCATATAGTCTTTATAATTTTATTTAATCACTTCTTAGTATGGCCCCATTTTTTTTGTTCAGCATTCAACTGGTTTTTGTATTATCAGTTGGATTGATCAGCTCAACTCATTCTTTTAAAACAAGTCATTAGTCAATATCAGCTATCAGTTAGTAGCTATTTAAACTCTGTCTCTCATATCCAGCTAGTTTAACACATGTTGACTGGATTGACCAGCTCTGTTCGTTCTTTTAAAATCAGTCATAAGTCAATATCAGCTCGTATCAACTGTCAACTAGCAGCTCATTATATGCAAAGAATGAGGCATATGACTTTTGGGGACTGAACTCAGAAGGTGTTGTTGTTTGGTTTAGTTAGGGGTTCACTACTAGTACCTCATAAGTTATAATAAACATTAATGGAGATTTAACAAGAATGACCGTATACACTATTTTGAAATTAGCTATTGAAAATCAATTAACTGTTTTATAAGAATAATACAGGGTTCATGTGTAAGGACATTTCAAATTTATGTCTTTTAAGTGTCTTGTATTTTCTTCTTACTTTTGATCATTGTTGGACAACTCGTGAGAAACAACTAGCAATTCAGTGCAAATTAGGTTAAATACCTTTTTGTGAGAAAACAATTTATAAATAAGATAATTCTGTTATTAACCTTTAATCTCACACTTAAATTTGTCTAACTTGTTAGTTCCATAACCAGTTCTTTTAGTAGATCGATGGGGCTGACGTAGTCTGTATGGATTGTTAGACTCATACAAACTAGTTCGGAAAGTGGAAGCAGTCAATCGATGGGCTGATCGACTTCCAAGTGTTCCAAGATGTTAGTCGTTGAAACACTTTTGACTCTTTCAGTGAATGGACGGAGATGATCAACAAAATACCAATACATGAATGAGAAACTTTATTGATACTTTTTAGGGTTACAAGAAAGTAACTCACACTTGGGGTCAAACAGACAGACTCTACCTAACACCTACACTCACTTCTTAACGAATAGATCAATACAACATATGAAGAAATAAGTGCAAACGCTCTAAATAGCTAGATATAAGAATTCTTGTTATAGGAGACATGTCACTTTTTCCAGATGACTTTTTCCTGATATAGGAAGCATTAGAGCGGAAAAGCACACATTGCAACTGAAAATTTTGGCTCTTTATATAGCAAAGTCTCTGGAGCGCGTTGAAGGAGTATATTTCCAATATTCTATGGATTTGAACGTTTTTCCAACATCAATTTCAAACCTGACTCATTTCTCAGATGATTGAGGTTATGAATACAATATTATGGCCCAGGGAGGTTGACCGTTGCATATATTGAACTTTTGCAACAACCAGACACATATTAATCCTTAAATTTCACAGTTAGTTACGACCGATGGAGTCGACTAACATTTGTTGGCTTACAACAGACTCTGTTGAGGCGATTGATGAAGTCGATTAACATTTTTTTCTTACAACACTTTGTTGAGGCGATGAACTTTGTCAAAACGATGGACTCAATTTGTCAAGAAACTTTAAGTCTTGTTCATACATTCTTTGCAATGTCTTTCTTTTGTTTGAATGTGTTTTATTGATAGACTATTGATGTGATCAACCCATCAACTCAATTGATCGAATGCATTCATTGATGCATTTTGCATGTACTGATGAACTCCATCTATATAAAAACTTCTAGTTTGAGCATTTCTTTAGTAACTCCATTTGCGCGTTGATTGAGTCATCATCGGCAAAACGCAAAAGTTCCAACAGTAACAAAACTCTTTATTATTCCATCCTATTCAAAATAGAAGTCATTTTAAAGATGCATATAGACTTAAAATCTGTCTAGATTCATCTCTAAAATGATTTTTATTTTGAATAGGAGTTTTTTAGTATTAATTGTTAGTAAAAAGTCAAAATTATGAATATAGACTTATCATTTTTAACATAATCAACTATTCTTATTCAAATTAACTCAAATCTTCTCACAAACCCACTAAAATACACCGAAATGAATTAAATATAGCTAACAAGTTGAAAAAATAAGTAAAAAACAACTTTGTTCTTAATATTTCACATTCGTAATATTCTCAGATAGTAGCACAACTGATAAGTGGTGAAATAATATTATTTTAAGGTCTTTATTCACCTTCATTTTACTTGATGCATAACTTATTTAACCATTTTATGAGTACTTTTTATTATTATTAGTGAGCTTATACTTTTGACATGTTTGAATAGGTAATACCTATGTGAGTATATTTTGAAAGCTTAATTTGAGGTTGCATCAATGTTTGAACACTTCGGGAAGGATGCCAAGCCAACGGGAAGCATCAGGAGAATTTGGGTGCAAAGAGGAGCCCACTGGACTTGAGCGACCCAGGGGACCGACCCTAGGTGGGTCGGTCCAACCTTGTCCAACTCTTCTACACCCTACTGGAATCGACCAACCCAGGGGACCAACCCTAGGTGGGTCGGTCGAGCTTTAAATGAGCACGTGCCTCCTTCACCAGAGGGTCGACCGACTCACGGGACCGACCCAGGGTGGGTTGGTCCGACGAAAATTTTGTCCAGATTAGTGTTTTGAAAAGCTGAATTTTGGGCATCCTTTCTCATTATTCATTCACCACAACTACAACCCAAACAAGGAAGACAGAGGCGAAAAGAAGAGGAGAAAAGAAGAGAAGAAAATGAAGAAGAAGTGAATAATCTACCTCCATTGAAGCTCTAGAGCTCCTCTAATGGCTAAATCTCTCTTTTTTATCTTCTCTTTCCCTTTTTAATGGTTGAGTAGTCTCATTTTGTATCCTATGATGGGGTTTGACCTAACATTGCTCATTGAATGCTTGTGATCTAACTTATTTAAATACTCTAGTTTATCTCCTTCAATATCAATTAATGCTTTAATTTGATCAACTATGACATTTATGGTGGTTCCATTCAACATTTGAGCTTGAGTTTGGAACTTGACAAAAGGGGGGATAAACCCTAACTTTTGCACTCTTGATTTGGGGGTAAAAATCGTAGGGCTATATTTAAGAGCTTTTGCTTAATGCTACTTAGTGACTTAGACCTTCTTTAATTAAGAGGTTTGGCTAATTAGGTAAGAATTGGTTGTTCCATGATTTGGGGATTCATGAATTAAGCTCTAATAGACAATAAGAGAATGAGTTAAAGTTATGAGATCATTTGGGTGATTTAGGTGATTCCCCCTATCCTAGGGTACTTTTCCATCCATTCCAATCAACAGTTGATTTACTGTTTTTATTGTTAATATCATTACAAACAATTGAGCTTGCCTCCGGCTAAACCCCCGTTTACAGTTTTTGTTCGCACTTTACTCAAGTACCAAGCTTGGGATTTAGAAACCAATTTCCTTGTGGATACGACACTTGTTATATTGCAACGAATTGGGTGTACTTGCTCATTTTAGCTAGGTTTTATTACTTATGTTAGTAATTTTTCCCAATAAGTTTATGGCGCCGTTGCCGGGGAAATGATAGTCATTTCCCCAGTTTTGGTATTTTAGTTTTTGTGTATTTAGTGTTTTAATTTGTTTGTTTCCTTTTAGTTAATTGTGTTTTTAGTTGTTTTTTTATCTGTTCTTACCTTCTCTACTACTTAAGTGTATTTGGTGTTGGTGTGGTTTAGGTACCTTCTGTTTTCTCGGTGTATGCCAAACACTCGAGCCAAGGGATATCCACTTGTTAGTGCGAGACCCGAGCTCGAGCGTTCCTTTGAGAGCCATCAGAACTTTGAAAAATCAAATTATGGCTGATCAAGAACCACCGATGATAGAGGATAACGGGTACCCACAACAAAGATCCCTCAAAGCTACAACCAGCCGGACACTAAAGGGAGACATTCAGCCATAGTCCTTCCGGAGCTGACACCCGAAGAGGTTGGTCAATAGGTATTCAAGACCCATTACATCACCGCTGTCCGAGACTTAGGGAAATTTAGCGGAGCGAATCCCGATGAAGCTCCTAATCACCTAAGTCTCTTCCTCGATTTTTGCTACTCATTGGTAAGGCTGGTGGAGTCAACGAGAGGATACGATTGTAGCTCTTCCTCACTCCTTGTTAGAAGCTGCATCGAAATGGTATAGAAGCTTGCCTTCAAGGTCAATGTACATTTGGGCACAAATGGCTCATAATTTCTTGTCAAGTATTACCCCACAAGTAGAACTAGGCAATTGATTGGAGAGATCAACACTTTTTGCCAAGAACCGAGGGAGACGTCATATGATGCTTGGGATCGATTCAAAGAGATGGTTATGAACTGCTCTCACCACAATTTGAATGACCAATCTCTATGCCTATCCTTCTTCAATGGTCTAGACGGTGCAAATAGACTCCTTGTGAACACCTCAGCTGGAGGGAGCTTCATGACTAAGTCACCTCAAGAGGGGATAGAACACCTAGAGGTGATGACAAGTAACATAAGACAATGGCTAACCCAAGGAAAAAACTCAAAGAGCAGCGGGTCTCCTTCATGTTGAGCCCACCGACCATCTTTCTGCTCAACTATCCTCACTTACAAAAATGGTGGAGAAGCTAGCTATAGCTCAAAAAAACAACCAAGTCGATAGCTTCTCCATCATCTACTTCAGCTTCAACCTCAGAGGGGTGTGCGATTTGTGCGGGTCCTCATGAGACCCACTTCTACGAAGGCAAAGCTTACGCCGATCAACAAGAGGACGTGAACTTTGTAGGCAACCGCCCCGTATACAATTACAATCAACAAAATGCCCCATGGAGAAATCATCCAAATTTCTCATGGAGGACCAATGACCAAACCCGAGGAGGATCTAGCAATACTTCCAACCATCCTATGGGATACCAATTACAAGGGCCACCTCCGGGCTTTCTTTCTACAACAACACCCCCTTCTTCCTCTTTAGATCCAAATACAGAGCTGAGAGACATGATGAAGAGTTTTGTCTTAGTAGTCCATACTAAGGCAGCAGAGCTTGACTCATTTAAGGCTAGTCAAGAGGCCACTAACAAGAGAGTTGAGGGACATCTTGAGCAAATTTCTTGGTAGCTTGCTCAAATGCCTCCACGCACTTTCCCAAGCCAACCCAAGCCTAATCCAAAAAAGCAGCTCAACGTCGTCTTTGTAAGAGAGATCGAGGAAGGGGAGACGGGGGTGGTTAGAGCGGTTGAGATTTCTGACCTTTACCCCTACCTCTAGGAGTGGGCTATGGCTATTGAAGCTTCCAAGGAAAAAATATCTCAACTCGAAACCTTGGCCACAAGATGTGAACATCTCATTCAAACCGAGAGGACTTTCCTTGGAACACTATTGGCCGACTATGAGAATGAAAAGATGAGTTGGAAGAGGAAGATATAGAGGCCAAGGCGATCACCTTGAGAAGTGGGAGGAAAACACAAGATGTCCAAGTCCCACATGAGTCAAGCAACTCATGTGAGTACATTTTCGAAAGCTCAATTTGAGGTTGCATCAATGTTTGAACACTTCGTGAAGGATGCCAAGCCAACGGGAAGCATCAGGAGAATTCGGGTGCAAAGAGGAGCCCACTGGACTCGACCGACCCAGACACATGTCAGCAATTTATTGGAGAAATAAAAAATATTGAGTAAAAATACTCCCCCAGTTCTTTTCTCCCTGCATGTTGAATGTGGGCATAGGTGAGAGAAATAATATTTTTTTTCAAAATGTTATAACTTACAAAATATAAGTGGAAATATATATATATATATATATATTATTGGTCATCATCATTCGTTCTCTTCTTCAAGCAAGATGCATCATGGATATGTTTTGGTAAACTTAAATTTTTACGTTTTTAGAATGAGTATGTATTATGTATTTTAAAGTGAATCTTATTTATTACAAAATGAATCTTCTTCAATAATAAAATGAACCTTATTCATTAACAAAATAAATCTTCTTTAAGATTTACTTTTCTTAAAGATAAAATTCACTTTTAGAAAACAAATGATTCACATTATTTAAATTGTAAGGTTCACTTTTCTTAAATATAATATTCATTTTTCTTGAACATTTGATTAACTTTTCTTCAATAAAATATTCATTTTTAAATAAATGAAAGGTTCATATTATTTTCGTATAAATTTGTGGTAAGATTCACTTTTTCTAAACATTTGATTCACTCTTTTAAAACAAAATATTTGTTTCTTTAATGAATGATTCATATTGTTCTCGCATAAGTTTGTGATAAGATTCATTTTTCTTAAACATAAGATTCACTTTTCTTAAATAAAAGATTCACTTTACTTAACACATGTGATTCACTTTTGTAAACGAGATATTCACTTTTCAATAAACCCTTAACCATAAACCAAAAAAACTATCGAGTCAGTGACAACAATATAAAGTATAGAACAATTTTAAAAAATATTACCCTACACCACCCAACCTAAAAACCACCTTAGGAAAACTAAAATTATTGAAGACATTTACGTCAAAGGCATTTTTAGGGTTTGTAGTGCAGGACCCGTAAAAATATGTTAAGTCAGTAACAACAATATAAAGTGTAGAACTAATGCCAAACAGATTACCCTACCCCCAAACACCCTAAAAACCCCCTAGGAAAGCTAAAAACGTTGAAGACATTTTTAGGGTTTGTAGTGCAGGGACCACAAACCTTAAAAACCTATCGAGTCAATAACAACAATATAAATGTATAATTAATGCCAAAAAGACTAACCTACCCCCCACACACCCTAAAAGCAACTCTAGGAAAGCTAAAAATGTCAAAGACATTTTCAGGTTTGTAGTGCAAGGTTTAGGCCCTGTTCTGAGTTTACAAGCTATGTTTAAACTTTTCATAAACTTTTTTAACAATGTAGGTTGACATGTTTGTTACTTTTTTGTGTATTTGGTCAACTTAATAAAATAAGGATTAACATGTGTCATATTAAATCCAAGATGGATTAACTTTTTGAAAGACGGATTAGGTCTAAATAGCTCTGTTCACTTTTAAACAACCTTTGATGTCAACTTTTCTTAAACTTAAGATTCCAATGAACATATTACATACAAATTATAAAATTTTAATTTTATCAAAACAATTCATGTTACATCTTATTTTGAGAGCTCGATTATAATGAACAACGGTATAAAATTTATTTTATTTAAACTTATATCTATAAACTACAATATTTTAAATTTTCTAAAAGACAAAGGTAAAAAATAAATAAAAGTGATCCTACTTAGATAAAAGCGCCAGCTTGGAAAGTGCCTACATTTATTCATACAAATCCAGCTGGTATCTAAAGTTTTTTATGATACATTATTTACAACTTATTGTAGTTCAGTCATTATTTTGATTGTTTTCATATTGAATATCCGTATCGATTCTAGTAAGCTTCTGTTACGATCTATTTTTCAAATTAACAAATAAAATTGTCCATCTTACAATATTGTTTTTTGAGCATAATATATAAGTTATTGTTTATTGCAAAATAGTATTAGTTTTAAAATCACATATCTAAAACTGTTGACATGATTTACTATGTTTACAAACTATACAAATATTTTTAGCATCTTTAATAACTACAATATTGATAACTCAATATAATATTTTAAGTTGCTAGAAATGTTAAAACATAACTACAAATCAAAACCCCTTTCAATATATAAAAATCTCTTCATAATCATCCCATTCCTTTTTTTATTCATTAGGCTCGTAAGTCTTAAAATCAAGATACAACATTACTATCAGGCAAAAAAAAAAAAAAAATGGGGGCAGTTATGTGTATGTCACATTTTCAATTCGTCAAAGTATGAAATATAGAAAGCGAAGACAAATTGTAAAGATCACGTTACTTCAACAAAGCATCTTTACCGAGTACTGAGAGTTAAAAGAATATGTCGTCTCTATCACATAACTTGCTCCATAATTTGTTGCTAGAACATCATATTAGGGATGTCAATTTTGACCCGAACCCGAAACCCCCGACCCTAAAAAGTTGGGTTTGGGTGAGATTTTGACCCGAAAAGATTTTCGGTTCGGATTCGGATTGGCCCGATTGGGTCACTAAAACCCGCTCCGGGTTTGGGTGAACCCGCTAAGCCGTAACCCGGAAAAATTTAATTAAAAATAGAAAATATGTTATATTTAATGACTTAATCTAGTGTTTAGTGATTTATTTATGACTAAAATAAACATTTAATTTGTAATTTATGATTAAATATACTACATCATAATTAATTGATATTAAAGTATTATATTTACTTATTATATATGCTAAATTCTTAAAATAAAAGATTTTTTTTTTTAAAAAATGGGTCGGGTTCGGGTCAACCTGCTGCGGGTTCGGTTTGAAGAAATATAACCGCTTCGGGTTCGGGTTGACCTACACTATTTTTAGGTCGGGTTCGGGTTGAGCTCCACCCGACCCGAAACCCGATTTTGACACCCCTTATTCATACATGCTATATTACACCTGAACTGGAACTCGTAGATTTTACATAAATCTGAAACTGGACCAAAACTTGTAAATATTTAAATATATGACTCGAACCGGAGTGATACGAAATATACTAGTGACTTGAAACTGACTCAAACTTGAATAATAGTAACTTATAACCGTTCAACCCCAAAACAACATGAAATAATAATTAGGGCCATCTTGAAGATTTCTGGGCCCTTTACTTAAATCTAATATAGGGTCTCTTATAAACTAAATTATGTAAATATAAAAAAAATACTAAATTAAATTAACCATTCACAATATTCATATTTTGATAGGTTCTTTCAACACAAATTTGAACTCTTATAATATTTTCTCATTACAAACTCTAAAAAGATAAAACAAAAATTGGCCCTCAAATATTGGGGTCCTATTCGATAGCCTAGTTTGCATTGGTCCAAAGCCGGCATTGATAATAATAACCCAAAATTGTCTTGAATCCAAATGATTCAATTAAATAAGAAAATCTTAATTTAGCCCGATTATATCTGAATAAAAATTAAAATAAACATTGTAATGAACATTTTATAACTTAGATATACTATATTCTCTTAAAAACTAGTACGAGTAGATATTATTGAACAATTTTACTTTAAAAGATACCAATTATGATTTGATTAATCAATACCTAATTTTATCTGACAAATCATCTAATTTTATCTGAACTGAATGATCAGGAATCCAAATAACTCAAAAATTTTAATAATCTGAACGGATCTAACCCAAACAATATGATCTAAAACTCACACGTTTGACAACTCTAAGTTACATGATTTTTTTGAAAAAACAAAACAACTTACTCCACAAATCATAATTGCTGGTTAACATAAGAAAATCAAATTAATTAAGACAACAGAGAAACTTCCGAATAAACATTTGATTTGATCATTCGTTTTTTGGTAGCTAACATAAGATACTTATTTTTTTCCAAACTGTGTTCTAAATCAGAATTCTTTTTTGAAAACAATCTAATATCAGAATTTAATTATCAAATCTCGCCACGTTACTAGTCGGTGCTTTGTGACTTGAGCATGTACAAGTAGTCATAACTCGGTCTCTCTCTCGCCTCGCCCTCTTCATGAGCTGAGGAAGTCTCCGGTATCGTTCTCCGCTTCCTCATCCTCTCTTGAGCTCTCCTTTTCCCAGCACCCATCTCTCCGCAGACCGCGCTGATCGAAGATGGGAAGCTCTCCCCGCCATGGATTTTTTCTTTCTTTTCCGCTCTTCTGCTCCTCTTCTCCCCGATCCACTCATTCTACCTCCCTGGTGTGGCTCCTCGGGACTTCCAGAGGGTCGGTTTCCTATCCTCCAGTTTGATCCTTCTCTCAGTTTTGTGCGTGGATTGTTTGCTTGCTTCTGATGCGACTTCTTTACTGATTTAATTTGCGTTCTTGATTCCTAGTTTTTCGATTTTGTTATTCGCATACCTATCGCTCTTCGAGCGGGAGCTGATCTGCGACTTAGGGTTTTAGGATCTGTGTCGATTTTAGTTGATTTTGAATGTCACGGACTTTCTATATACGCCATTTTCGTTTCGATCTGTGCTTTGGATTCTGGTACTTGTTGGTGTGTTTTTCCAGATTTAGCAGCTTGCGTTGTCCTGTGCATGATCTCATAGCCCTTCTGATGTTACATAGCATAGATAGGGTCAATGTTAGGCATTTTTTCATTTTTTTGTTTTACCATTGATATCTGAAAAGGGGAAGTTTTAATTGTTGGCTCTTCTAGTTCATGGGTCTTGAGATTTCCTGATATTTGAACAAGATTTGTCGTTTTTGGTATGCTTTCGTAGCTACTGGTGTCAGAGATCCTGTGAAATCTGTAGCTTTAATGTTGGGAGCTGCAGATCGTGTTATTGCTGTTTGTACAATATAACGTATTTTGCACGCTCCTTGCTTGATGATTTTTTCTTTACTCCCGGGTAGTATTATAATCAGATCTATGTATTGATGGACATGAAATCTGGTTGGCTCAATAGATTTCCCAGCACATTTGTTTAATACTCCTGTGGAGCATCATCTCTGATGTTGGTTTATTCTCTCCATGAAAGTGTCAATTACTTAATCCACAGAGCCGCTCTCCTGTACTATTGGTCCTATTGACACTGATTGCCTTTTGTGGATACTGAAGCCTGAGATTGAGAGCGTGCTCTTTGGTCTTCGAATATAATTTAGTCTGTTTGTCTATTTGGCAATTGCGAATGGTTTTTGCTTTTGAAATGATGGCTCATCCTTGATACCACATATCTTTATTCGATAAATGGGTGTTTGATAGATGGGAATGTCTCATCATAATTGTAACTAGAAAGTGATTCCTGAAACTTTTGGCTTACGATCAGGGAGATCCTCTGCAAATTAAGGTTAACAAGCTTTCATCAACAAAGACTCAACTTCCATATGACTACTATTTTCTGAGCTACTGTAAGCCGAAGAGGATCCAGAACAGTGCAGAGAACTTGGGAGAAGTTCTCCGTGGTGATCGAATTGAGAATTCTGTATACACAGTAAGATCCTTTTGTCTTTGATACATTTTGTCTAACAAATTTGTTGGATGATTTAGTTATGTACTTGCTAATCCCACTCTTAATGGCTTTACAGTTCAAAATGAGGGAGGAGAAGCCGTGTCAAGTAGCCTGCCGGATGAAGCTTGATGCAGAATCTGCAAAGAATTTCAAGGAAAAGATTGATGATGAGTATCGGGTCAACATGTAAGAACTAGTGAGCTTACTGCTTTATTTATTAGAAGGCTCGTTGCTCTGAGCTAATGTTGATGTATCTTCAAGTGATTTACAAATGATACAAGAGATGGTGTGGACCTGGAGGACGTTTAGTTATTATGCTGTTGTGAATATGTGAATGTAGCTGAAGGGTAGGTAATATGGCTAATATATTAGTAAGAATTTGAAAGTCTTAGGATGATGATGAGTATTGAGTCTACTTGTGCGAACTAGTGAGCTTAGTGCTTTATTTAATAGAAGGCTCTTTGCTCTGAGCTAAGGTTGATGTATCCTCAAGTTTTTATTATTTTCGAGTGATTTACATATAATACAAGAGATGTTAAGGACCTGGAGGACGTTTAGTTATCATGCTGTTGTGAATATGTGAATGTAGCTGGAGGGTAGGTAATATGGCTAATATATTAGTGTGAATTTGAAAGTTTTATGATTGTATCAATACTATATGTGTACTGCAATATTGGGATTTGGTTGATCACTGCTTATTTTGTCTCTCTCTCCTTATGTGATGAACTTCTACAGGATTCTGGATAACCTTCCAGTTGCTGTCACCAGACAAAGAAGGGATGGAACCCAAACCAAGGTTTATGAGCATGGTTTCCGTGTTGGTTTCAAAGGGAAATATTCTGGGGTAAGTTGTGTTTGGAGTCTTCTCTTGTTCAAATTAATTTGCTGTCATTTTTATTGGGAGGTTGAAATGTAGATTTTTTATTGCAGACCAATGAAGAAAGATATTTCATCCATAACCACCTGAGCTTCAAAGTTATGTTCCATAGGGATCTAGAAAGTGATTCTGCTCGGATTGTTGGCTTTGAAGTTTCACCTCACAGGTATCACATTCCTGCATTATCTGCATACTTGTATCTGTTTTTTTTCTTCTGTTTCTCCATAGCTGAGGGGTAGTACCCATTGATGCTGTTATTCATGCATAATGAGTGGGATTTTTTTTCCATCTCCTAGTTTCATGTCTAGTCAGGGTCATCAGTATACACTAGTTATTTTGCTTATTCACATTTGGGAGTACGTAGGGGCTAGGGCCCTACCTACTGCCCCTTTGCTTTGATCATTGAACCACATGCATTCTTGTTTTCTATAAGTGAAAGTTGAAACATCTCATGTGAAAGGATGGAATTAACTGCCTTGAAGACAGTACCACTAATTGTTACTGCAACTACTTTGTCATTATTTCATAATTACGGTTTTGTCACCTGCTAGTGTGGTACGTATCACATTAGTGAGATTGTTCTTGTTGCTTATTAGATGAGAGACTACTTTTTTGAGAATTTGTCAATTGTCAGTAATTTGTCTCAAGAGTTTTTGTTAAGAGTAAGTCTGGTGTTCCAGATTTGTAAATTCCTCTTTTGCATTCTGTTACTCATGCAACATGAATAGTTAATGATCTTACTAATGGCAGTTTTATCCATTCTTTTGATACATTATTCAGTGATGTTTCTTGTTTTATTGTTTGCTCTATAACATGTTCTCTTGATGTGATATTCATTTTTGGTGTTTGTAAAACTTATTCTTATCTAGTGTTGCATGACTTTGGTTGGATCATTTGTGACTTTTGAATAGTGTGAACCATGAATACAAGGATTGGAAGGATGAAGAAACTCAACTGGCAACATGCACCAAAAGTGTTATTCAAAGTGGTACCGCACCGCAAGAGGTTGATAAAGACAAGGAAGTCGTTTCACTTATGATGTCGCCTTTGAGGTAATAAATCACTGTTCTACTTGAATCATTTTCTCTGGAGACTGGCGTCTAAAGTTACCTTTGAATAGTTCTTTTTTAAATGTTCTTCTTCACTTTCACAGGAGAGTGACATTAAGTGGGCATCAAGATGGGATACTTATCTTCTCATGAACGATGATCAGATCCATTGGTTCTCGATTATAAACTCTCTGATGATTGTTCTATTCCTCTCTGGTATGGTTGCCATGATCATGTTGAGAACACTTTACAGAGATATTGCCAACTACAACCAGTTAGAGACCCAAGATGAGGCCCAAGAAGAAACAGGTTGGAAACTGGTCCACGGGGATGTTTTCAGACCTCCACTGAATGCTGGTCTACTGTGCGTCTATGTTGGAACTGGTGTCCAAATTTTTGGGATGACCCTTGTCACTATGATATTTGCCCTGCTTGGGTTCCTTTCCCCATCCAACCGTGGGGGCCTTATGACGGCTATGGTCCTTCTGTGGGTTTTCATGGGGTCATTGGCTGGCTACTCATCTGCTCGCTTGTACAAGATGTTCAAGGGTGGCGAGTGGAAAAAGAACACCCTCAAAACAGCTTTCATGTTCCCTGGGATTCTTTTCGCTCTGTTCTTTGTCCTGAATGCCCTTATCTGGGGTGAGAAGTCATCTGGGGCTGTGCCCTTTGGAACCATGTTTGCGCTTGTCCTGTTGTGGTTCGGCATATCAGTACCCCTGGTATTTGTTGGGAGCTACTTGGATTCAAGAAACCGGCTATCGAGGATCCAGTTAAGACCAACAAGATTCCAAGGCAGGTCCCAGAGCAAGCTTGGTACATGCAGCCATTATTTTCCATCCTGATTGGAGGAATCCTACCATTTGGGGCGGTTTTCATCGAGCTGTTCTTCATCTTGACCTCCATCTGGCTGAACCAGTTCTACTACATCTTTGTTTCCTGTTCATTGTGTTTGTTATCTTGTTAATCACCTGCGCGGAGATAACAATTGTGCTGTGCTACTTCCAACTATGCAGCGAAGACTACAACTGGTGGTGGAGGTCTTACTTGACTGCTGGGTCCTCTGCTCTCTATCTGTTCTTATATTCTATATTCTACTTCTTCACCAAGCTCGAAATTTCAAAGCTGGTCTCGGGTATCCTCTATTTTGGTTACATGTTGATAGGTTCATATGCCTTCTTCGTTCTCACCGGTACCATTGGCTTCTATGCTTGCTTCTGGTTCGTGAGAAAGATCTACTCTTCAGTGAAAATCGATTAAGTGTCTCCGATGTTCAGGTAGGATGAATCTGCGGAAATTCAAACAGTTGCAGAATTAAGAGGGCAGCAGGATTGGTGATATGGTTTGAGCGGTGGACAGATGTGAAATCACTCACCCCTTTAGTATGTGTGTTAATGTCCTGGGTGTGCAGCTGGTGGAAGATAGTGAACAAAGAGTCGGTTGTTTTGCAGAATGTGTTTAGAGGATAGTAGAAGACCATGATTATGACCTATATGTACTTTTCTTGAGAATTTGTCAGGATTATTGGATCAGAAAACATCTCTTTGCTTCTCTTTAACTTATTTTTGTGGTTTCGTTACCTCTCTTTTCTTTTGTGATAAATCTTTTGGTACCTTCTCACTGACGCCATGATATAACGCCATCCCTTTGAACTGGCTTGGAACGGGGTGCTTTACCCTAAGCTGATATGGTGCACAAAGACACCCGGATATGTCACAACAAGGGCTTCCAAAATCTAGTTCGATGCATGAAACTGGAAGTTACAATTTGTGAAGCTCTTCAGTGAAGTGTCGAATTCTATAATTGTTTTTTATTTTTTTGAAGAAAATTGTTTTAATTTTGTTTTTGAAGATAAAGGATACGCTATAATTATGAAAACCAAACAAAACTTGCACACCTAACTAACCAAGTATATTAAATCCGCAACATGCTGCAGATTACATTGAGCTATTTATCAGAAATTCGATCAGATCAAATATTTACAAATTCTAAAATTCCTTATAACTGGAAAGGAAGATCTACTCCATCTCATCTTCAGCTCCATCTGAATATTAGCTACACATCTTTTAACATCAGGAACCACTGCGGTAAAGATAGCTTCATTTCTCATCTTCCAAATATGGTAGATTGTCACACCACCCGCAGAGCATCTTCCTATACACCAGAGATGATTTGTAATTCGAACTCCAAAGACATTTCATACACTCAGTAAATGCATATGGCATTTTACAACAGCAGCCAATCATGCATTATGTTCTTAAACACCTCCTTACTGAAAACACTCAAAAAATAAATGATTTCATGTTTCAACTTGTTTACAGAGAGCGCAATCAGCATCCACCACCATCCACTTTCTCATTCTATCTTTGGTAGCTAATCTATTGTGACATGCCAACCACCAGATGAAAGAAGAATGAGGAGTGCAATAGTTTGACCATAATATTTTATCCCGTACACCCCTTAGAGGAAGAGGATGAATCAGATCATAAACATCATGGACAGAGAGTTTACCTTTCCTCAAGCATTTGCTTCATCACTGAGATCAGATTTAGACTTTGAAGATCGTCTCTAAGTTTAATACAACTCTTCCACCAATAAGCATGACTGGCTTTAACTCTAACATTCCAAATTGACTCCTCTCTCAGCATATACGATTTACACCATCTACCAAGAGCTGATTGATAATCCATCTCACTAATCTTCAGAAGAGTGCAAATCATAGCTGCCTTGTTCCAGGATAACACCTCTTTGATGCCCAGCCCCCCATTACTCTTAGGCTTACAAACATTACTTCAAGCAACTGGGGCCTTCCTACCAGAATCCCCCACCACACCACAGAAAAGTTCGACATTTCCTGTCAATCATATGGACTACACTCTTTGGAAACAGAAATATGTTAGCCCAGAATCTTTGAATGCTAATAATAGTGCTCTCCACCAGCTGCAACCTCCCAGCATAGCTCAATTTCCTAGCCGCCGAGTGTGAAATCCGAGCCGTCATCTTGTTAATCAGAGGCAAGTAATCTTCTGTTACCAGCCTATGTGTTGACAAAGGGACTCCAAGATATTTAACTGGGAGACTGCCCTCATCAAACCCAGCAGGTCAAGGATTATGCTTTTATTTCTCTTCATTAACCCCACCAAAAACACCTTACATTTCTGTTGGCTGAAGAACAGACCAGAAGTGTGTGAAAAGCTATCTAGCATCTCTTTAATAATCTTCACTGAGCCAAAGTCACCTCAACAGAAAACAAGTAAATCATCAGCAAAACACAGATAATTCAAGCTCACTCTACTACACTTCGGATGAAAATTAAAGTCTGGGTTATCCTGAACTTTAGACAATAATCTGCTCAAGTATTCCATGCACAACACAAACAACAGAGGAGAAAGGGGTCCCCTTGCCTTAACCCTCTATCCCTTAAAAAACCCACAACTATGGCCATTAATTAGTATAGAGTAGGAAGGTGTGGAGACACACATCATAATCCAACTAATAAACCGTTCATTGAATCCTAAACTAATCAGAACCTCCTCCAGAAAATCCCAACACACACTATCATATGCCTTATGTATATCCACCTTAAATGCACACCTTGGCGAGATATTTTTCCTTTTATAACCTTGTAAGATCTCTTGGCACAATAGGATATTATGAAACAAACTCCTACCCGCTACAAAAGTTCTTGGCAGTCACTAGTAATCCAAGGAAGAACTTCCTTCAGTTTTGCAGTAATGATCTTTGACAAGATCTTATAGATTACATTACAGCAAGAGATAGGCCGCAGATCCTTTACAGTTGTAGGATTCTCAATCTTAGGCACAAGGGAAATTAAAGTCGCATTCACCTGCCTCAAGATTTTACCTGTCGCAAAAAACTCTCTAACCGCCTGTTTAACATCATCACCTATAATATGCCAAACGGACTTGAAAAATAGAGAGCTAAAACCATCAGGGCCCGGTGCTTTAGCATTATTGATTGTCTTTACAGCCTCCTAAATCTCCTTATCTGTAATCGGTAGAAGCATCTTCCCATTGAGTTCTGCAGTAACAATATTACCTACTCTTTGAAACACACTCTGATCGCAGCCAGTTTTGTTATTTTATTTCTCTCCCAGAAGACCTTTAAAGAACCCAACAATGTGATCTTCAATCTCCTTCTGGTCCACTAATCTCTGACCTGACTCAGTAATCATAACATGAACTTTAGAAGAGAGCCTCCTAGCGTTCAAAATACGATGAAAAAGAGCTCGACTCATCACCCACCCATTGCAACCAATCCAACTTAGCTTGTTGAGCCATCTGATTATGAAGCAGATCCATACTATGATTATACTCACTAATCATAATATTTTCTTCTGCTATCAGACCAGAATTGAACGGGTCAATAGCCAGCTGCTTCTGAACATCATGTAATTTACCTCTCTGAACCTCCACCTGCTTCCTCAAATTACAAAATTTAGATCTGTTCAACCCCTTCAAATACCCCTTTACCACCTTCATCCTCTGAACAATTCTGAACATTGGATTTCCTTTAACATCAACTTTCCACCCATCCCTGATCAGATCAAAGTAACTACAATCTGTAGTCCAAATATTTCGAAACCTGAAAAGATTTGGCTTTCTCTTGACATCATTATCAATGCTAACCAAAGCTGGAGAATGGTCAGACACATCAGGGGGGCAAAATTCCGCATGAGAATCAACAAACTTGCTAATCCAACAGTTGTTAACTAGCACTCTGTCTAGTTTACAGCATATCCTAGATTGTGGATCTTTAACATGTTTATTAGTCCATGTGTAGAACGCACCTGAAAACTTCAAATCGTGAACATCAATCTCCTCCACACATCTCTCAAACTGCGGATCCATCTCAGCCACAGTAGAATTATAGATTGATTTCTCTCCAAACTTTAGCAAACAATTAAAATCACCTAAGATTATCCAAGGATCCTTCAAAGCCTGATTTATCATCTTTAATCATTCCACAAAACATCCCTATCACCAGCCTGATTAGCAGCATAGACTGCTGTAAGGCAAAAAGAGACTACCTCATTCTTGGAAATAACCTTACAGTGCACTACTTGATTCGTAGTCTTCAGAACCTGCAAATCCCACAGACTATCATCCCATGGCAATAAAATTCGACAATTCTTGTCATAACCCAGATTGGAAGCTGACTTCCACTTTTTATTGCAACTATTTACAATACTATCAAAATTATTCTGCGTCACACGAGTTTCTAAAACCGCAAATATCCCTACATTATTATCTACAGCAAAACTCTCTACAACTGCTCTTTTATTAGAGGCATTCAGCCCCCTTATATTCCACGAAGCCAACTGAAGCCTACCCATTTGGCAAACTCTCCTGACCAGATGTATTACCTTTACTCCCTTGGCAACCACTAAGATTGAGGCTTTTCCTAGCCCCTACCACCTTCCAACCCCCAAGCTCTACATCTTCATTTCTGTTACTACTACTCCCAGGGATTAAGCCAACTTCGCTATTCTTATTCTTTAACCCCACCTCTTTCCTCTGACCAGAAACTACATTACCACTCACCACTTTCTCTTGGATAGGAACTTCACTAGATTGTTGCCCACCATCCAGATTAACAACCAGTTCCTTACTCACCGCATCCCTGTTATTTCCAATCCCAACCTTCGCCAGACATCTCGCATCTGAATGACCAAATCGCTTACAATTATCACAATACCATGGCCGCCACTAAAAAATAACCCTCTGTACAAATCTATTTCCTTCACCATCCTCCAGGATAATCTCCTCTTTAGGTTTCGATCTCGCATCAACCTCAACTAATATACGAGCAAAACCAATCCTCTCCTTTTGCGTTGTAAGCTTATCTTCCAAAATAGGTTTTCCAACCTTACTTGCAATTCTTCCCAACATCCTAGGCGACCAGAATTGTAAGTCCAGATTTGGAAGTTTTATCCAAACAGGGACCGACGACAAATTAGTCAGACCCAGTCTGCATCATGGGGACCAAATTCTTAAAATCAACGAATGATTCCCTTGGACAAACCAAGGTCCTCCTTCTATAACACTCATCAAATCCTCTCTACAATCAAATCGAAAGAGGAAGGTGCCAGAATCATTAATATATATCTTAGGAATCACAATCTTGCTCCATCTAGCCTGGACAAACCTTTCCATGGCAGCGAACGAGTATCGCACTCCCCAATGCAGCTCCAACTAAAGAATTTGCCAAAAATCACACTCTGCCTTGACCTCAGTCTTCGTAAACTTCAAAACCGGAGAATCATCCTCCTGAAAATTCTCCAACCTGAGGCAGTTCCCCTTATCTCTATTGTTCGTGACCACCTCGCTCCATGATTTCCGCACTTGAGGAATTTTCCCCAGATCCACCTTCTCCTTTGCCGAAGCACATTGAAACTCTTCAATATTATCCCTAATCTCCTCTCCAACAACATCCTCCTCTACTCTTTCCAATTCAATCTGGTCATGGCTCCCAAACGTGAGCGCCTTCTTCGGAGCTCCCGACGATGCAACAGGGATTGGATGATTTACTGGTGTCGAGACTTGATTTCTAGGCAATGGCACAGTAACTTTTGCCTTGCGTCCTCTACCCATGGCAGATACACAGAAGAGAAAAACTAGGAGAAGGAGAGGAGAGAGGAGAGAGCTTCTCTCACTAGTCCCATTGCCAGATTTTTCACTATTTTATTAATTATTTTTAATTTTCATTACTTTTTAGGAGTTATCTTTTGTAACGGGTTTGATTCACTAAATTGCAAAGCTATTTGTAGTCATTTAGGTGCAGTCACATTTTTTACATACATTGCTTGTTGGACATTTCAACTTGTTAGGGTATGTGTTGTAGCTTATTTTTTTTAAAGTTAGTTTTATATTTTATGATGTCGTCATTTACTCAATAGTTCTTGGTTTACTCAAGTTTATTAAACCTGTCACTACTTTTAGTTTTTCTTAGGTGGGTTTTAGGTGTCGTATAAACTAATGTTTTTGAATTCGTTCTATACTTTACAATGTTGTTACTAATTGGCAGATTTGTGGTGAGTTTAGGGTCTAATGTTTTTGATGTTTTTTTAGTTTTTCAAAAATGGTTTTTAGGGTGTGGTGTAGGGTAATCTAAAAAAAAGATAGAATTGTGTCCGTCCAGCGGCTGGCCTTAAAAGAAGCTGTTAGACGGTTGCAGTCTCTAATTGTTGGACCACTGTAATGGCTAGGGGGTCTGTAGACATTCACCAGTTGTCTATGATTACATTTAGTAATTTGTGACTGTAAATAGCAATTCTCTTTCCTAAAGTACATAGATGAGAGATTACATATAATACCAGAAGACATGAAATGTCAAACGTGTCTCTACTAGTATCTAAGAGAAGGGGCTCAGGATTGTTGGGTTTAGTTGGTTTGCTGGGGGAGAAAGGTGTCTTATCGAAGAGTTGTGGTGCGCTGTGTGGATCTTTCACTTATATGGGAGAGGGCAAGAACAATATATATGATGAGGCAGACATTTTTGAGTTGAGTCAACTACTCCTTTTTGATTGGTGTTTGTGAGAGAAACTTTTTTTTTTTACTAAAAAGCTAATAAGGGAGGTAGAGCAAACTCCGGGAAGGGATGTCAAGCTTATGGGAGGATTAGGGTCAGAGCGGTGGGTGTGCGTTTTTGTTATTGTTTAATTCAAAGCGTGAAAGCTTTTGCATGCAGTGGTGGATCGGGGTCTGTGGTTTTTGCTGAGGGGTTGTTGGTGTTGTAAAGGGTTGACAAACATAAGATGCCCAAGATAATCTTTTCTGGTGAGTGTTATTTTGGGTCAGTGTTCACGACGTTCATTTTCTCTACTGTTATATGAAGGTTGCAAAGAGGTTAAGGGATAGAGTGGCAAGGTTCACTAAGTTTGTGGAAGATGAATGGGTGTAACACCCAACTCCTAAATAGATAATTATTGGTAACTTAAACGGCCAACTTCAAATGATTCACAACACATATTACAATCTCTCGAGTGTTACCACCGTTAATCACTCACATGATTGACAAGGCCTATTATTCCACAAGTTATGGTCTAACTGACTGGACAATTCCCATTTAAAACGCCATTACAATACATACCGAGTTCATACTAAATCTTGTATTCAAGTACAAGTTTAATCCCTACCTTACCAGCGGGTACTTAGGAGTTTATAAACTCCCAAAAAATATATCCAAAACCCAAAAGTATACAAAATGATATCTACCTTGATCTACTCTTCGATTGGGTCGCAACTCCAGCTATGTACCTAAAATGGTTAGACCACAACATGCTCAGCACAACTTTCTGAGTATGATAACGTGCAACACGTGAACTACCAGGCTACACATGACTAATTGGTCAATAAGCATGCGGTTGATTTTTATTCAAAACGACATAAAGAAGTACAATAATATACATCATGCTAACATGTAATACATATACTCAAACAGAATGATCCATCACAAAGGGATCAACTCATCAAATAAAATGTGTTAGTCCTCTCCATTTCCTAGGCCTTGAGAATTTAACTGATTCTTGAGTTTGACCTTAGATTATGTATTTGTCAGTACAATCCTCTTCTTGGGATTGGTTCTTTGTCAATGAAGCAAACCACCATCAAAGTGACGTACATTTCAATTCCCCATCATTGAGCAATGGTCAAAGAAGTGAGTCAGTTTCTTGACTTAGGGTGACCAAGTCCACAGACAATGATCCATGGAAGTTAGATTTTATGCAGATACCACCCTCCTATACCTCTCGCATAGGGCCAGGAACTTTTTGGACTCCTCACACCCCTAGTAATCAAATCTCAATAGAATTTTCTTTGTGTTAGATCGAATCATCTCTGTATCAGAAGTCGACTAATTGTCTTAGGGAGTTAGTGAGAAGTTCTTATATAATTTCCACAGTTAGATAATTTCGTATACCAAATCCTCTTGGATTCCCTAACCATCATCATATGTTATATATGCGTGTTTTAGTCTATAAAGTTTGTAGTTAGTAGGAAACCACAAGGTAGGTAAGGTTAGATAAACACAATACATAAAACAACACAATAATTCATATTTCATGCATTTATCTTATTTGTTGTTCAAACAAGCACTTAGCACACAAGCCAAGGTAGACCTCGGTAACACACAGGTTAGAAGAAACCATTCCTTAGCCTAGTTCGACGCCCGCCTAGTCCCAGCTGACGCCCCAACTATCCCGATTCTATAATCAAATCAATCAGGTACGTTAATTCCTTATCGTTCTTGGATGTAATGTTTCTTTGTTCATTAGGATTCTTCTTAATATTAATTCGTTAACTATGTACACTTATATATATATGTATACATGTATGTTCTTATCCATTTCAATATAATACTAATATTACATTAATCCTCTATGTATTTTTCAAACTTTATAATATGCTCTCACAACTTTCTAAGTTCCACATGAATTATGAAATACCTTTTTGTTATAATCCTTTACTACATATACATATATGTTCTCATAAATTCCAAGATTACACTATTATTACATTGATCCTCCTAGTTTTTAATTCAATATATATATATATATACTGGAAACGTTGGTCAGCGGCGGCAGAACATAAGACTGTGGTCCCATTGTGGGTTGGTCCCGATTAATTAATCTATCCTTAATTAGTATAGTCTAACCTGATATGCCCCAATAATGGCTTCGAGACTACGAAGTTGGCTAGATCGATAGAGATCTAGAAGAGAATCAATAGTAACATCACAAGAAAGTATTCAACCAGTCGATTATTCGAACTGGACAATACCTTCTCAAGATGTTCAAAATATATACCAGGTGGGTCCTCTTGATTTCAAGACATCTATGTCTATCAAGACTCATGAGGAAACTCTAAGTATACAACAACAATATCAAACAATACCTCTTCTTTCAAGATCTTCAATATTCCGATATTTGCAGCAAGGGTATAGATATGCCCACTATGGAATGATTCAAGTAGCTGTAAAACCATTATTCATACAAGGTATAGATGCCCCAATATTCATGGCGCTTAGAGACAAACGTCTCAAACGCTACAAATCTTCTCTTCTAGCCATGATTCAGACTAACATCTGTAATGGTCCAATATTCTTTAATTGCTGTCCCAATTTCTCAGTGGATCTTTCAGATCCTCTTATTCAAGATTCCTTAGTTCTTGATGTTCATCTTCAAGGGGATGAATTAGAAGAACTTTTCAAAATTTTGCCATTATCTATCGAGTTTATTATAGACTTATGTCTTCTCAATTAAATCCCAGACTCAATAGGTCTCTGATCCCCCTTCGAGATGAGATTGTCCTTTTACAAATTGATGCTGAAAGACCAACAGTTTTTGTCCCTCGAAATTTGAGATGAGATGAAATTACTATATCAGATCACTTTCAATTGCTATTCCACAAGTTCCAAGAAACATCTCCCGCACTACGGTAAATGATATAATCGAACAAAACGATGGAACTATTCTCCTTCGTTTCAATTCTTTTAGACAACGCCCGAGTTCTTCTTCCAACAGAAGCTTCATGGATGCACGATCTTCCTTTTCCGGAGTACCCTCTACATCTAGAAGCCAACAACCATCTCACCAGAAATTAGGGTGGATTTTCAAGAACCCTTACCAACATACGTCTCTGAGGACAATGAATCCATCAACACTGAAGATCTTATGGGTAATATCAATGTTATCCATTTCGCAGATTTTGAGCTCAGAGAAGAATATATCTCTGAAAGAGAATCTGAACCAGAATACAAACCACTAAGAAAATGGTTCGAAGATCTATCTCCAGATTGTCAACAAAATCTTCGTCAAAATTGGCGCAAAGATTGTCACAGGTTACGTTGTAACATGACAATCTATGATTGGTTGCTTTCATATACTTCCGTTCAACTTTCTCAACCAGATCCCTTTGAAATCCCCTCAATTAATGTCCAAACAAGTCTATACAAGAAATGGACATTAGAAGCAAATGATGAGCAAATAAGCTCAATTCATCCTCCGTTCAATACTATCAAACTAGCTAGAGATGTCATTGCTACACCTCTAAAGAAAGGTAGTAATACCAATACGCCTGTATTAGCTAGTGATCTTCAAAAAGTCCATCATCAACAAAACTGGACTAATCAAACCTTAGCCACCATAGCCGTTCTATTATATAGCATCTCTATTAGCCTCCACTCAGCTGTACCAGTACAGAAGCAGGTCAGATTTCCTTCTGACATTTCTCGGCCTTATTTTCAACCATCCATTGCCGATTTTGTACATCCAGAAACTGATTTGCTTTCACGCATATCAGAAACCTTACGATTATTACCTTCTTCTTCCACAACCAATAATCAACAACCTCCCCAAACCAACGACAACGGTATCAATACCCTTGACACTTGCCAGTGTCAGTCAAGTGATGATGAATCATCCACATCATCTTTAAATATATCCCATATTGAAAATCAATTTACTGATCTAGAACCAAATGCAACCTCCAAAATCGCCACCAGAAACCCAAGACGTTCTTTCAAACGGAACAAACCCATGGATTCCTATTTCCATACCACCAAAAATTATTATCCCCGTCCTACTCCTCCAAATATCCAATATGAAGAACACTCCAAACTTGCTTCTGCACAGTATGATGGTGGTTCTGTCTATGAATGGAACATAGATGAAAAATTAGAATACGAAATTCTGAATACCTTACAAGAAATGGGCATGGCAAAGAATGCCTACAAGATGCAAAGGCTGACTGACAAACAAGTTGCCACCACCATCGTTGCGGGATTTACAGGCCAGTTAAGACAATGGTGGGACAATGCCCTTACCTTAGACAATAAACACGAAATGATGAACCATCAAGTTGAAGTTTTTGATGGAGAAGACAGATCTTCCATGAAAGATGATGCATGTGATTTCTTGATTATTACAATAAGCCTCCACTTTGTTAAAATCCAAGAGAAGAATTGAATTCCATTAAGGTTCTTCTCACCAACCTTCGATGTCCAACATTATCTGATTACAGATGGTACAAAGACATGTACCCTCAAGTTCTTCAACGAGAAGACTGTATGACTAATTTGGAAAGAAAGATTCGTTTCAGGATTGCCTACATTGTTCGCACACAGGATTATTACCAGGCTTAAGAAAGAGGTTGGACAAGAATCCATACCTTGGGAAGCAATAGCGTATGGTCAACTTTTTGCCTTTTTCAAAAAGGAGGCCCTGAGCTTATGTCAAGATCTCAAAATCCAGTCCAATATGGCAATGAAAAGGCCCAAGCACGAAGAGAAATGGGCTCTTTCTGCAAGATGTTTAGAATAGAGAAAATCACTCCTCCATCCAAGAAACAAATAGCCCACAAACGTTTCTCCTCCAGATCCAAACAACCCTATCGATCCAAACCACAATATCGTAAGCCCTATAACCTTATCGTCAAAAGTATAGGTCAAATCCTCAACCTACAAGGTTTGCTTCCAAAAATACGACTCAAATCATGTTGGAAATGTGGTCGCAAGGGTCACTAGGCAGATCAATGTCGTGTTAAGCAGAAGATTAATGAGATCTTTGCAGACGATAAAGATCTACAAGAAAAGCTCTCCAAGCTTTTGCTACAAGATAATCCCAGTTCTCCAGAAGATGAGAATTACATTCACCAGATAGATCATGATGCTTCCAGTTCCAGTTATGAATCTACAGATGGTTCTTCCGGATCTATCAATGTCATAACCAATGACATAGATTCAGCAGAACTTCTGTATGAACAAATTAACAAGATTTCCAATTCAGATGAGAAAAGGCAATATCTAAAACAATTAGCCACGTTGCTTGCCTCACAGGATTCCAGAAAGGCGCTCCCTGAACCATTTAGTATCTCCAAAACTCTCGACAAATACCCAATAGCATCAAGTAGTAACCTGTTTGGAAAGGTTCCAACTCAGGAATTACAAAAGGACATTAAGATCCTCAAACAAGAAATTCAGGCGCTCAAAGCCAAACTCCCTCAGATCAAATTCGATGGATTAAGTACGCAAGCTTGAATTTCTGTTTTAAAAGCAGCAAAAACTTCTACATTAGAGGGTATATCTGAAGATACTTCTAAAGAGCATAAATTACCACACGAATTGGGTGTCATTTCCATCACATCCCAAGTACATCATCCAGAAACCAAGGCCATAAATATCATTGAAAAATTTCGCTTTCAAAAATGGTATTCCAATATCACGCTTGTAGTCGAAGGAACCGACTTCAAATTAACTATTATTGCTCTCATTGATTCCGGAGCAGACCAAAACTGTATCCAAGAAGGATTAGTGCCTCACCATTTTTGCTCTCCTACTTGAGAACGATTAGTAGGAGCGGGAAACGATCCACTCAAAATCATTGCCAAAACTTCCAAACTTTCTATCCAAAACAGAAATCTCCTTGTCAAACTACAATTTGTAGTTATCAAGAATATTAGCCAAGACATTATCCTTGGCTCCCCTTTTATTATCTTGTTGTATCCCTTTTTTGTTGATCATAGGGGATTACATGTAAAAATCAATCGAGAAAGATATTCTTTTCTCTTTACCGAACCCATAATCCAGAAAGAACTTAATGCTCTTCAATCTAATACTCTTTGCCAGCAGATCAATTCAATTACCAAAAAGGAAACCAGCTTCAGTTCTCTAAAAACCAACTCTCTCATATTCGAACAGCTGAGAGACTTCAAGATCCCAAGACTCAAAAATATTTCTCAAATGGAGAAAACCTTTGAGGATGTTTGCGTAGATCTACCCAATGCATTTTGGAGTAGAAAGCGCCATATTGTTCATATTCCTTATGAAAAAGATTTCGATGAACGCAATATCCCAACAAAAGCTCGACCTATTCAAATGAATAGAGAACATTTAGAGATTTGCAAAAAGGAGATTCAAACTCTTTTAGATAAAGTTTGATTCGACCATCCAAATCATCATGGAGTTGCAGCGCATTTTACGTTATGAATGCTGCAGAGAAGGAGCGTGGAGTCCCACAACTCGTTATAAACTACAAACCATTGAATAAGGTTCTTCAATGGATTAGATATCCAATCCCTAACAAAAGTGATCTATTAGGCCGACTTTACAAGGCTTAGATTTTCTCCAAGTTAGACATGAAGTCTGGATTCTAGCAAATTCAGATTTCTGAATCAGATCGGTACAAGACTGCGTTTGTTGTCCCATTTGGTCATTACGAATGGAACGTAATGCCATTTGGCCTTAAAAATGCTCCATCAGAATTCCAGAATGTCATGAATGACATCCTCACACCATATTCGACATTTATCATTGTTTATATTGATGATGTCTTAGTTTTCTCAGATTCCATAGAACAACACTTCAAGCATCTTAAAACCTTCCATTCGGTCATCATGACTAATGGTCTGGTTGTTTCTAAACCCAAGATGAAGTTGTTTCAAGTTAACATACGTTTTCTTGGACACAACATCTATCAAAATACCATCACTCCCATTCAACGAAGTTTAGAATTTGTTTCTAAATTTCCTGACGAAATAAAGGTCAAGAATCAATTACAAAGATTTTTAGGATGCCTCAATTATCTTTCGGATTTCTTTCCAAGCTTCGCCAACATTGCAAGCTTCTTTATTCCAGATTACAAAAGAATCCTTCCTCCTGGACTCCAGAGCACACCAAGGTTGTGCAATCCCTAAAGCAATATAACTATTCCTTACCATGCCTTACCATTCCACATCCCCAGGCCTTTCTGATCATCAAAACTGACGCATCAAATATTGGCTATGGAGGGATTCTCATCAACGACCATAAGGTCAGACCAAAGAACAGTTAGTTCGATTCCATTCTGGTATATGGATTGGACCACAAATCAATTATTCTACTATAAAAAAGAAATTCTTTCCATTGTTCTCTGCATTTCAAAATTTCAAGATGATTTATACAATAAGACCTTTTTACTCCGCATCGATTGTAAATCCGCAAAAGATGTTTTACAAAAAGATGTAAAAATTTAGTATCAAAACAAATCTTTGCCAATGGGAAGCTATCCTTTGTGTTTTGATTTTCAAATCGAATTCATCAAAGGAGAGAATAACTCCTTACCAGATTTTCTTTCTCACGAATTTTTGCAAGAAAGAAATAACAAGATTATCAAGATTAATCAAAATCTTTCTTCTCAGGAAAATGAGTGATAAGAGCAAAGGAAAATAAGTCAAAAGAGAGAAATCTCAAACATCACAAGATTACCAGATGGCTACACAATCTCATCCTTCCTACAAGAATATTCAAGTTGTCAATTCTCAAAATATTACCACATCAAATCCATACACTCCTCTTTGTTGAGATTTTCCGCCTGCCTCATTCTACAAGCTGCACAAACTCCCACCAAACACCAACCATATCCAGCTCCTCAAAACAAGCTACTGCAAACACATACGATATCAAACCTATCCAAGAATACATTACCCTCACAAGATACACAGAACGACCACAACAGGCAATCGCTGACAATATCGCCAAACGTATTTTTCCCCCCGAATCTACTGGCACACAGACAATATTACCAAACCCTCAAGTTCTTTGAGCTCATACTCATCGGCACAAAATCCATCGACCTTACCCATAGCTCCAACCCAAATTCAACTCAAACAGATTACTCCAAGTGTTTTATCAAGAACGTAGTTTCTGCAAATGAATGGGGACCTATTCATCAACCTTGTTCTTTCTCAATAACACACATACCCCAGACCTTCACGTATGCTGATTACCAGAATGCTTGGTATAGATTCCTCCTCCTTAGACCAGCGCAACACTCATGGTTCATCAATTTCCATGAGCATTGCGACAAGGAATTCCCAATATGGTTTTATCATTGGTGGAGATACTTTGGGGGATGTTCAGGCATCTTGAAGTTCACCTAAACTATGCATATTGGCTTCAACATTCCTCGGGCCAACAATATACAAAGGAGTTACAATTTTTTGCAATTTTTTGCATTCCTTGGATATTTTGCTGGACTTTCAGCATCCAGCAATATCTTCCAAGCCCATATCCATATTGTTTAATCCGAGATTTTCAGGTTAAATGGTGGCCAAAATACTGGGACAAGCTTTGTTCCTACCAGAACGTCAAGGCCTATACCACTACTGGCAAAAAGGCCATAACCTACAAGGATTTCCAGACCATAAAGAAAGCTCTACCGAGCCCATCAAAACCATTAGCCCTACCGGGCCCAAGTACACATCAAAGCCCAACACCTTTAACCATATGCCCAGCGCCACAGACACAACCCCCCAAATCACCACAACATCAACCCTTGTTCCAAAAGTTTCTAGACCAAAATCTAGAATTACAACTACAATATTCCCAATATATTATCAACCAACAGCCCAATGTTCCCGTATGGGCTGATGACCATGACGATCCATCATCTGAAGGATCCACCTCCTATGATCCAATGGGAGGACCTCTAGCACAAGATCCATACGAGGATTATATATATATATATAAAATAATAATAAAAATAATAAAATAATAAAAAAATATATTATTTAACAATGTAGTATTTGCAGGTATTTACCATGGCTCCATCGACTCAACAACGACAATAATTTCCAAAATGGCAAAAGGCATTTGCCAAACTTAAGACCAACATCCAAAAACAAAATCCAAACACCACCTTACTTCACAGAATACTCAAACACAACATGTCCAAAGCAACATCTCTACACATCCCAATTGAATTCAAGTTTCTTCCAAAAGCTCCCAAACAAGGACCCCAATGGGTTTACAGAGATCACACCACAACAAAATCAAACCCACCACTTATCTATTATGAGCAATATGACGGCAGACGAAATCAAACATTTCTCTACATCCAACCATATGGCAATCTATATTACTCAATCGACCGCCCTATATATCAAAAGCTACATGTTTGGTGTCCCCTGAAACATCTACAACAAAGCCTTCTCGTCACCGGCGGAAAGGAACAACCAGAATTCAACACTAGAAAACAAATCATGCAGCAAATGGTTGAGTATCGTACTCGATCTTACCCCTATATATTATTGATCCAGAGACACAATCACCCACCAAGAAGACTATGAATGGTACCAAAGAAAAATTGAAGTTGATCTAGGAGTGCAAGAATTAATCTACAACATTCATTATGGACTCCACATCGAAGAAGACCGGGATCGGTTTGCAGATTTCGATAGCTACGAATGAAGCAGACTCAAGAAATTTCAAAATATTTTCAAAATAGCACTATAGTTCACAGTTACTCAAGATTAGACTGTAGTTCACAGTCTCTTTTTCTGTACGGTCAAGAGAGCTCCTCTTCTATAAAAGGAGACTTGGCATTAGAGTGGGGGGCAGAGGCAGTTTCGAATGTGAAAACGCTCTCTCTCTCTCTCTCTCTCTCATCTCTCGATACTCTCTCAAATATCAGTCTAAGTTGTATCAATATATCAATCCAGGATTAACTCTTAAGTGAGTTCCCAATATTCAATATCTTATGATTTATGTCATATCATGTCATTTACATTATTGTTTATTTATATATGTCTTTGATTTCTGCACTTTCAAAATTCTTCAATTTCTGTTCTTTACATTCTTTATTTGTTATTTTATTCTCTCCTTCCATATCTTCAGCGATCTTGCTATATATATATATACACTTAGGCTTTCATATATTCACTACTATTGTTAATTATATTATTCCTCCAAATGTTTTCACACTTTACAATTTAATCCAGTCATATATATCTTATAATTCCTCATTAAATTTCTCAAAGATCTAACTCCAGTTCTTCAAATTACCAACAAACCCTAATCTGCCCAGTTCTGATTTTGACCATATACTTCCTAAATTTATGGTTTGACCCTCATAAATTTCCTAAACTTTACAATTGACCACTAATTCTAAGTATCTTTTAATTTCAATCCTTCACTTAATTAATTCCATATTCTCCCTCCAACTTTCGGAAATCTCATACAGACCCATTCCGCCTATTTTGATTTACAACCTAAAATTTTCAAATTATGGTTTTACCCACTTTAATTTTCTAAACTTACAATTATACTCTAATTCTTACTTAACTTATATTTTCAATCATTTCTTTCTATTTTTGGTCAACACCCTAATCCTACCTAGGTTGACCATAGTTATTCTACCTTACCCCATACTTTTCAAAAATTACAGTTTAGAGCCCAAAGTTTTCTAAACTTTACTAATTACTCTCAAATCTTACTTTAACTTATCTTTTTAATTTATAACCCAACTTAAGCCAAACTTTCGGCTATATTACTATTTAACACTCCAACTTTTATTTCCTTTACATTAACCACCTTTCTTTACTCCAGTAATTACCAAATCATTTCATAAACTTCTAATCACATTTTTAACCAAAGTTTGTCCCAAATTCATCCAACACTCCCTAATATTTGTAGCTATTTTTCCACCATATTTTTGAAGTCTTTTAATTACTCCAATAGCCCTCAAACTACTAAATATTTACACCTAACTTTTGAAAGCATTATAACCACCAAAATGTTCATAAACTAGCCTAAACTTTTGGCCCTATTACAAAGTCCTAATATATACTTTTAATACACCAAAATGTCCATATTAACAAGTTAATTTTTGGACAAGTTAATACCTTAACGTCCAAGTTTCGGTTATTAAACATTATCCACTTAAACTTTGTAAAAGTGACATTTAAGTCCTTAAGTCATTAGTTAGCATAACCTAATGTTTTAAAGTATGCTTATATTCTTTCTTAGGTCAAATTAAACCATTTTCCAAGCCTCATTTTTGGCCACAACAATCTCCAATATTACACACTTTAAAACACCAAAATAGGTTCAAGGTTTAAACATTAACCTTTTATTCCAAGCTTAGGTTTCCTTGAAATCTCCACATATTTTTTGGCCCTATAATTACTTAAAGGAGAACATTAAGTTCTTACACAAATTCAAGGTTTAAATAAGTGTTTTAAGCACTTAAGTTTAGCTTAAAGACTTACTCTCTCTAATGTTGATTTCCCTCTTGTTTTCTCCTTTAGTTCTCGGCCAAGGATCAAGGATTTGAAGCTCAATTCGGCCACATTGACAAGATGGAATTGTACGACGTTGATGCTTGAATATTGTCTAACCTCACCACAATCAACACAAGGACATGGAATTTCTCCGCCTTTGTCATGTCCTTGTGTTGCACTCCAGCTTTGCAAAACTTTCAGCATCTTGTCAAAATGTTCCCCTCTATCACCATACATCCAGTCACGCTCCATACTATATGTGCAACAGATCACAAGTGTGAGTTATAGCCTTTGTGAAACTAAAATGTTTATAGAATATGGTCTGTATTAAGTTGCACATGTTTATTTCTTAATGGAGCATGACTGGGATGATTGTCAAGTAGTCTAGCCTGACTCTAAGGTTGCAAACACAAAATAAACTAGCATTTTAAATTTAACAAATTGTTGCACTTCTAAAACAGAAACCGGTGTTTAAAACAATATTACGAATACTTTTTACAAAAAATTCGGCATGACCTTTGCATAATTGTACACATCCCGTGCTTATTATTCAGCACTCACCAAAGTCATCACAACCACAAACATTCCAACAATGGCAGCAACCAACAATTAAAATAAATCAATTCTTTACTAGCTAACTGAAAACCAATTGCAAATTCAGATCATCAAACCAACATTTTCAATTCTCCACTGTATAAGTTCAAACCGGTTTAGAGATTAAAATAGAATCCAGAGTTAAAATACGTACTTGTTTTTTAAGGATTTATGGAGAGGGGAGACTGGTGCCTGAGAGGTAGGCTTCTGTGCGAGAGATGCAGCAATACCACTTCTGATATGTCTCTGCAAGGGAAACAAAAATAAATTACAAAAGAAATGCATCAACAAATATGGAATGAAGCTAAATTATGTACTAGCACTTATATTTAAATACATAATTGCATTTATTAAACAAAAATAAGGTTTAGTTACTTACTTGTGCACAGAGGAGGAAAGTGCAACAGTAATGGAAGAAGGCGGGAAACAAGAGAGGTGATTCATGGACTTGAATGTAGTGAGACCTGATAAAAAAAATTAGATATTGTTAGACATATACACATACATCAAACAATATTAATTACGAAGAGATTTTGTTAAAAAAATCGGCATGACTTTTGCATATTTTACCTATCCCATGCTTATTATTAAGCATTCACCAACCATTCATCAACACAATTTCCATCACAAATCAAACTAATACCAAATTTATCCATCAAACCAATTTTAATAATTTGTGGAAATCAAATACAAAGTAAAAGAAAAAGAAAAGATAAGTTAGATTATATTACCGGTTCTTCCAACTCCGCTTTCAATCTACCGTGCAATGACTGAGGAGTTTCTTAATCACTTCTCTGTAGATAGAATAGAAACTCATTATTTTACGTATGATAATTGTTTGTAATTGTAACACCCCATCTCGATCCAATCGTGGTTTCACAACTTAATAACATATATATAAATGTCACAGCGGAATTCAATACACTCCAGGATATTGCCACGGTCTGATTGACAGAATATACCGAACATTAGTACATACCAATCTTAACCAAATACATATCCTTCTTACAATCCCCTCACATCCTATACATCTTACTAACTCAAAATGCCATACGAGTGTACATGCACAACTCATAGGCCACACTTAACCCGTAACGCTTGTACCCCTTCTTACTCTCGCGACGGCCGCCTCCTGACGTTCACCTGTGTAGTAAAAACAGCCCCCAAAGGGGGTCAGCACGAATGCTGGTACGATCCTCTCATGGCCCCCAAGCTAACGTGGCTACGACGACTAATTGTCGATAGCATGGAGGTTGATTAGATGCACAACATAATAGAAAGTGCAATAAACAACAAACCAATTATGAACAATCAAAGTTCAAACACAATGAACGACTTAAATGCGTTCTCTTAATTAGTGAGTCAATTATTTAACTCCTTAAGTTATGTTTCCTCTTAATCTCAGTCCAACCTTATCTTACCTCAATCTTAGTCTTATCTTAGTCTTAGAAAACAACCATCCTTCAAAAAGGAATGGATGTAGCTTATCTTAGTCTTATAATACAACCATCCTTTAAATAGGAATGGTTGCAACTTATCTCAAACCTTATCTTAATCTTAGAATACAAACCACTCTTTAAAATAGAAATGGTTGTATCTTACCTCAATGTTTATTTTTGTCGGGTCAAAAGCAACCCTAGCCAATGAGCTATTAACTCCATTGGTTGAATAAAAACCTTATCTTATAATTTAGGATTAGGTGATCCTACCGCACCATCTTAATGCCTCATACCTTGGACTGTATGTCCAATGTAGCTGAGCTGGCAACCGACCCTAGGCAACAAGTCCGAAGACAAGTCATTAAACGGAAGTCGGATCTGCTTTAGATACCGACCCCCTTTTTCCTTAGCATGCATGACCGGAGTCAGTCCCGGGTTCCTCACTCCCCCCTTAAGTTCCAGTTAGTAGAAGTCTCAAGACAATGTTTGTTGGTTAACCTCTTTCGGTTTATAACAAACTAATATTAGGGAGCGTTCCTTAGTCTCACTCAATTCCTTACTAAACGTTGGTTAGTAAGTTCTCACGGTAAGTTGTGTTAGTTTTCAAACATCACACAACAATACAATAAACATAATGTTCCGGTTGCATGCTTTATCTTGTTTAGTGAGCACACAAAAACAAATAGCACACAAGCCGAGGGACACCTCGTTAGCAAGCAGGTCACAAGAAGAACTGTACCGTTCACCGTGGGTCGTTCGGTTGCTTACTCTCTTCCGGAGTCCATATACTCAAGCCCTAAAACATTCATTCAGTTTTGGGTTGTTAATCACTTAACTTAATTCAACTTATTTAACTTACTTAACCCATAATGATCCCCACCTAACACCTCTTAAGTTTTACAACTTAATCTTACAACTTAACCTTAAACTTTTAAGTTTATACTTAACTTAATCCCTTAGGTCTTTATACCTCTAATCATCAATGCCCTCTTAATGGGGTACATTAATACCTCTAAACTCTTTAGGGTTTCTTTCTTTTTTTTTTTCATCTTTTAGGGTTGACCGACCTTACCGACCGACCTTACCCAAGGTCGGTCCATTCCAGAACTTATTACCGTTTGAAATTTTACCCCGACCGACCTTGCAAGTCCGGTCCCCAAGGTCGGTCCATTCCCGAGAGTTTCCCCGTGGGATATTTAGGCCCGACCGACCTTGTCAAGGTCGGTCCCAAGTTTGGTCCATTCCAGAGACTCAATTCGTACACAAATACAAGCCCGACCGAACTTGTAAGTCCGGTCCCCAAGTTCGGTCGATTCCAGAAACTCTTTCCGGTAGTGTAAACTGAGCTCGACCGACCTTGCAGGTCCGGTCCCTAAGGTCGGTCGGCTCCAGAACCTTGTTTCTAAATTCCCATTTGACTCCAAACTTCTCCACAAGTTCCCCATGTGTCCTAATACCATTTAGGCACTTAACTCTCCTTAGAACTCCCACCAAACTCTCTAAAACAATTTCCAAAGATCTACTTAAACATTCACTCAATTCTTTTAAAACTCCTAACACTTAGCACTTATTTCCTTACATTCCCAACTTGTAACCTTACCAAAACTTCAACCAACCCAAGTGTTCCCTCCTTAACAGTTTGAGAACTTCATAAACATCATTTTCCATCTTCAGGTCATTTACCAAAACTTCTCAAGTCACCTTGTATATCCATGCACCAATTCCTCTCTTTTCCATTTATTACTCATCATTCATAAACTCATGGACATACCTAATCATTTCTTCCCATCCTCTTAGCACCTTAACCTTGTTCTTCTTTACCTTGACCTTCCTACACCCTCCTTAGACACCTACATCACTTTTACTCAATTTACTCCCATCACCTAAGTCCACTCATTACCATCTAAACTAAAACCTTATTGTTCCACTACTAGCATCATCACTACTTACACAAGCTTCCCAAAACTTTCATTGATATATTCCCTTGTTCATACCTAAATCACCTTAAGCATTATACACCTTCTCCTCCAAATTTTGCACAAGTCTTACCATTCCTCTTACCATGACTTTGGTGTGTTCAATACACCCACCAATCCTCTAATTCTTCCTAGACACTCTAGGTCATTCTCATCCTCAAGAACTCCTTAGTTAACTCATTTCCACTCAAATTCCTTTAATGATCCCAAGTGAATCCTAGGGCATCTTAACTCACCACTACCACTTAAACACTTTGTTTTCTACTCAAATTTCGCCATAGCTTCTCTAGCACATTATCATGCCCAAATGCATTGTTTTCCTCATTCAACCATCTCACACATCAAGTTCTTTCTCATCATATTTTATCACCCAAACCAACTCATTCACAACAAACTCAATATATTGCAATAATCTTAAATTGCATAGCACTAAGGCTCTTAAATGACATGGCTCTTAGGCCCTTAAATAACTTAAACTTAAACACTGAATTTCCCACATATAAAGCTTTCAACCTGCAAATACACCCATCATTCTCATAGTAATTATAATGCTCTTAAAATTCATCTTAAACTTATATTACTAACTCATTCCCATTGGCTCCTTAGTCACAAGTTCATAAGCTTGTTTAAATTCTTTTCCTAGGTTATATAACCCATTACATAATGTAAGCTTTAAGCTACATTAGTACTTATCTAAATACCATCCCTTAAAACTTAAACCACCATTAGGTAAGCATTTTACCTTGTTTTCTCAAGCTTATCTTAACTTCCTCCTTAGACCTCCTTCATGGATGAATCTCGGCCACCATTGAACTTCCTTTGCCAATGTTCTAATTAATATTCAATGACTCTCATGAGTGCTAAACAATACACTAACCTTAAGGAATGAAAACCTAGGTTAAAATGTGTTTTAAGACATAAAAGTGGATGATTACCTTTGAAGTCTCAAAGTAGACTTGGGCATTGAATGAAAGAGGACCTCCACTAGTCCTTGGTGAATAAAACAAGCTAGAACAAGGCATAAAAACAAGGCCCCATGAGTGGTAATTTTCGCCATGTAGAAGAAGTGATGGAAAGATGTTTTCTTACATTTTTCTCACCTTGAATGAATGGAGAACCAAATGGGCTCTTCAAACTTGATTTTCCTCCATCAATGGAGTTTTCTCTTGGCACCAAAAATGGAGTCTTTGGAGGATTGAAAAGATACAAAGCTTAGAGCTTGAGCTAACTAAGAATAATTTGTTTAGTTTTTTGATTTGGAGCTAAAATGAGCAAGTTATGGACAAGCAAGGTGAGGCAACCATGGAGGCTGCTCCTACGTGAATGAAGGGAGGAATAAGATGGTGAAACCGGTGGGAAGAAGAGAAATGAAGAGAGAGAAGAAGAAAGGTAGGCTAAAATGAAGATATTTGTTATAAAAGGTAAATAGTCTTTCTTTACTTTCCTTCCCTTTTTCTTTTCTTATTTGATGAAGTCTTTATGAATCATCCCTTAGAAACCGGCCCCCTCATTAGATAAGGCTAACATGGTCTTTGTTGACCAACTAATTGACTTATGTTGACTAAAACTTAAACTAGGCACTATTTGGCACTATTCACAAATTAGAGCACATATTTGTGAAATTTTTGGTTTCCCATTGATTTAGGCTTCCTAATGTGATAATAATTAGTACACATGTTGATTAAGGTGTAATCATGGGCACTTAGCCACTCAAAACCCATTTCTAAGACAATTTCTCAAAAAGGTGCTTTAAGGAGTCTTAAAGCACATTTTGTGTTTAAGCTTGTGTTTAAGCTTGGTTTTCTTTGGTAATTGATTTAAAATGTCCATTGACATATTATTAAGGTCTTATAATGGTATTTGGGTGCTAATCAAAGTCACTCCAAGCTTAGAGCACATTTTTGCCCAAATTGCCCTTAAGGCATTTTCTTGTGTTTTCCTTGGTTTAAATTGTCTACCAATCTCTCTAAGGCATATTTTAGCCTTACTACATCATATATTGATGTTTACTTAACATACTTAGGTTTGGGGTATTTCAATCTACCCCCCTTAAAAGAACTTTGTCCCCAAAGTTCCCATGCACCTTATCTTATTAGAATACACGTCTTACCTCATTCCATAGATCATATAGATCATACTTATGTATACTTAAACTCATTGAATCATTAGATCCACCATATTCTTATACTTAAATATCACACAACATGCTTAAGCATGTATAACACTCAAAATTCCCTTATTTCTTTGATGATTAAAACAATCACATAATTTTCCAACGTATTCTCCCATGTCACCGGTCCGTAGACAATGGCTCATTCGTCCTCGTCACCATGGGCCAGAATACAAAACAACTCTGCTCTCCCCATGTCACTGGTCCGAAGACAAAGGCTCGTGCGTCCTCGACTTCATGGGCGAGACTCAGTAAAAAGGTAATCCTTTTTACGAGGTCATGTGAGGAATAATTCCTCTAGTTAAAAATACAATCAACTCCAATTTCGTTTTATCCTAAAGTCTCTATCCATAGCGTGATTTAATTATGACCACTGGTAGAGAGTTTCAGGAATCATCCAACCCTGATGTGATCAGCATCAGTGTTGAACTATCCTTCCACCCCAATTTGTGTTCGGTTTCCCTTGATCCCTAGAAAATCAAGTTCCACCTCCCACATCATTTTCAAACATCAAATAATTCACTCATGTCCAATTTTCTATCTTTTTAGTTCTTCTAATCGTAATCAATACATCTCCAAGGTGTGGACTCAGTCCATCAATCATTCCCAGTTCATCTCTTAATAATTACCTCAAGAGTTAAATTCCTACTAAGTTCTATAACCGTCTCATACCAATTCTCACCATCTTATATCTCATAGCATTACTATCTCCTTCCTCATATTCATATCGAACAGTGTCCCATAGTGTTATCTTATTCTTATCTCACACATAGTCTCATATCGACTCATACCTCATATATTCCTTATTTCTTAAGTCTTCTTAATCCTCCTCCTTAATTCTCTTAACTTGTACTCACACCGGAGTTAACACGACATGTACTTAATATGTATGGTATTCACATCTTCTGTGCGCAATAACCATAATTTATCTCAAAATGTTTATGTAAAACATATTCTCAAATTCTTTTGTGCTATGCACACCGTAGTTTATGTACTCAGTACACAAACATACGCTAAACGGTTTTCGCTCTACCCCCCTTAAAATGGATTACGCCCACGTAATCAACATTATGTCATCCTTGAACGTAAGTTCAAGATGTCTAATTCTCACCAAGCATTCTAGCTTCCATGTCATCTATCTCACTTATAATTCGATCAGAAATGACTTAGTCTCTGCATCGAGGATTCTTAACGGTACTTGTACCATTTTCTTAACTTAGTTTGGTCTAATCTCAAAGGTAGTGGTCTGCTAGCTTCAGCTGCGCAACTCTGATAATCTTAGGCTTAACTGCCTTTCTAATCGTTCATAGTATTGTATATCGTTCTGCCTCCTTACAGTTTAGGAGTATTGGTCTCTCAATGGACACGTGTTATCTTTTTATATACACGGCCTTAATGAGTTGTAACTCGTCTATCCATTCTCCTTGAAGATCTTATGTTCATACTCTTAGTGTTTTCTCGAATGTCTAAATTGTTCTCTCTAACTGACGTTTGGTCGGAGGATGACCCTTAATCTGAAACTACTGTTTAATGCCTATTGCGCTTTACAGTCTTATCCTTAACACTTTAAGACATGTCCAATGTCTGTGCTTAACAATCCGTGCTCTTCGCACTTCATAGTCCTTAATTATTTGTTCTCTGATTCCTTTGTGTTGTTGGTTCAACTGAATTCTTCTCTTCGACTGTTTGTGGCAGTAGCTGCTTTTGTCTGATCTTGCGTCGTTGTCCGTGGTACGGAGTCGACTACTTCCCGTGTTCCTTACACCACTCGTCTACATGCATGGGGTACCTTACTGGTACATTACTACTTACCCAACTAACTCATAAATGAGCGTGTTAGGCCTGCAAGCCCCTGTGGGGTGCAGTCGTCCCACGTCTCGTTTTAGTAAACTCATAGTGTTCGTCACACGTTTAGCTATTGCTAATTATGAAGTATTCTGTTGTCGATCTCCTCTTCATCGTTCCATGATAACATTTATTGTTCTTCTTGAACTTAATCAAGGGAAATTTATTTACTGTGTTCTTAAGTATGGTATGCTCTAGTTCTTTCTGTATCCCGTACTGATTCGGTCTCTTAGTAACTGAGGTCTCTTTCCATAGAGCCTCTTATCTTCTTTCTCATTTTTGTTCTACTAGGAATGCACTTCCAGTTCCTTAAGGAATGAGTAGTGTGCTTCCTGTGAAATCTTACCTAACCAGGTCCAGACTACTGGCATCAATGCACAGTTCGTCTACCATCTTATTTCCTTACTTATATTGGTCTTAACTCATAAATCTAATTGCCTCTGTGTCAATATTTGACGGCTCATACATAACGGTCGCTTTACCGCGCACCATGACTTAATCCACTTATATAGGTATTGTACTCACGACCACTACTACCATGGTAGTTGGTCTTTACTCTGTTGCCCATTGATGGTGCAACTACTTACTCATTTATGCTAACATCTTATCTTATGTTCAATCCCTTCTTGGTGTAAACACACTGGGAGTTCTCTAATTTTGGTGTTTGGCGAAAGTGTTCTGCTTCAATCTCAGGTTCATAAGTAGACTAATTTTTCTCACATTCTTTCATCCTTTATGATGTTATTTACCATGTAATTTAACCGGTTACTGAAGAAGTCATCCGTTTACTCAAAAGCTCTTCTGAGCGTTGGTCACTTGACGTGCCATGCCGTGCACTCAGCATGTTTATCTCTGACGATTACTGATTCTTAAATCCTGGGTGTTGGATATGAGGTCTGTCTCTACAGCCTTCCTTATTACTCAAATGTATCTGGTATGTTCTAAGGTAATTTCAAGGTTTACAGTTTCCATTCTCTAACAAATGTATTATTTCTCTAATAAGTGAAAGCCCTTTTTGAGGGGTTTATTCCCACTCTTGGCCTCACAACAAGGAGAGGTATCCCCACCCTAAAAGGCATGGTTCGTTCTCCGCCCCTGCCAATGTACTATCTCACTCTTCTCATTGGTGCCTTTTCCTGGCAATATTTTCCCCAATCTAAGTTATAGGTTTGTAACCGTTCATATCTACGAATTGTAGTTCCTCATGGCTTACATAAGCTCTCTTACAACTTACTGTACCTCGGCTCTGATGTGGTTAACATCCTTGGCTCGTAGGCTCTTCGTGCTTAATGCCTCAGTCCATTACTTGTATTCTTATTCATCTGCAGGTCATCCTTATAGGTTTTTTGTTTCTTTGAACATTATCCACCGTTAGGTTACATATTGGATGTAGTATCGGGTTTCATGGTAAGTTTGCTGCATCCTGCTATGGAAGTTTATTCAGGTGATCTGAGGTTATTTAGTGTCCTCAAAAATACTATCATTTTACTAGACTTATGTCTTTTAGCAAACAAGGCTAAGTTCGTATTAGGCGTTTGCCTTACGGTGTCCAAGTCGGACATCGTCCCGTCATCTTATACTCCCACCTCAACGCTTCGTTCAACTTCCGTTGACTACGCCACCCGTTGATGATTGTTCACACTTGGGTGTTAATGAGTTAGGCAAATAGTATTAGCTGTCATTCATCAGTTGTTCGGCTCGACTATGCCCGCTCTGTGGGGGTAGTCCTCTGAGCTTTCCTTTTCCAGGGTTGTACGTCTTTAATCCTTAGTAGGTTATAGCTTACGTTCATTTCTTTTATCCCTGTTTCCAGGGTTTACCAACATATTCAACAAAGATTGTTGTTATTAGTATTCTTAATGGTCATCTCGGGAGTTCTATCCCGTTCCTGTCGGAAGTCGTTGAGTCAACAGTCTCCACTGTATTATGTATCACTTCCCGGTAGGTTATTGCTTACATATGGTTTTGCTCGGATCACTGAGCGATCTCTTAGGTTTTTCTCTTGGAGTTCGGGATTAGTGTTCTTACCGTACTGTCGGTTGTTGTTGTAGTAGGTTGCACCGTTGCTGATATTTATATCATCTAGTATTTCGTCCAAGTTCAGTTCCCGGCTGACTGGTGTGACACCTCATCTCTTCATGGTCAGGCCGTCGGGCCTTTCCAAGGTCTTATTTTCCCGTTCTTATGGATTTACCGTCCGGTATTAAAATGTACTACAACTGTAGCGTTTTATTATTTCGCCATGATGGCTTTCCGTACTATTTAACCGTGGTAGCACTTGCTATGGCAAGTGCACCATGCAAGATGGGTTACCGATACCGTGTGCGTCAGTGGTGGTACTTCCACCTAGTTTCCATATCTTTGGTAGTCCTTGGGACTCCTTCGACGTTCTCTAATTTAGGATAACTAGCCATCCGGCAGTTTCCTGGTTGTTTTGACAGTACTGTCATTTGTCAGGGTGTTCCTCTTTTTTTTTGAGGGAACCCCTCGTTACTTACTTATGTCTTAATCCTCGCTCCCGTCTTCACACATTTGTTGTGGTTACTAAGTGATGATTCTCCTTTAGGCACTACGTCGTAGTCCTATTCTGTGTACAGTTGTATGAGTTTCCACCGTCGTCTGTGTTATGTCGGCTAGGTTTGCTTGACTTTCGGCAATGAACTTTAATTCCGTTGCCAATGTGCTAATTCACATTCAAATAATCCAATGAGCACTAAGCAATATGCCTAAACTCATAGAACTCATTCTTAGGTTAAAATGTGTGTTTTAAAGCTTAAAAGTGGATGATTACCTTTGAAGTCTCAAGATAGACTTGGGTATGAATCAAAGAGAACCTCCACTAATCCTTGGTGATCAAAACAAGCTAGTTCAAGGAGTAAAACAAAACCCCCATGAGAAATAAATTTTCGGACATGATGAAAAATGAAGGAAAGTTGATTTTTCTTTCACTTTCATTACCTTGGATGAATGGAGAACCAAAAGAGCTTTTCAAACTTGATTTTCCCCCATAAATGGAGTTTTATCATGGCACCAAACTTGAGCTTTGAAGGATTTGAAAAGATAGAAAGGAAGGTCTTGCTCCAACTAAGGATAATCTATGCTCACTTTTTGATTTGGACCTAAAATGAGTATTTGGTGAATAATTGAAGGTGGAGGCACCATGGCTCCTGCTTGGAACGGTTTTGGAACAGAGAGGGGAAGAAGAAAACGTTGGTGAAGGTGTGAAACGAAGAAGAGAGGAGAGAGAGAAGGTATAAGAAGATATTTTGCTTTTAAAAGGTAAATAGTCTTTTTCCACTTTATTTCCTCTTCTTTTCTTATTTGATGAAGCCTAAGGTGAATCATCTCTTCTAAAACCGTGCCCCCTCTTATTCCCTTATATGTTTAGGTGTTGTTTGACCATTGACCACTTAAGAAAGTCATTTGACTGATTTTGGGCACTATTTGGGTACTATTCACAATTAGTCCACATATTTGTGCAATTTTTGATTTCACATTGATTTAGGCTTCCTAATGTGATACTAATTAGTACAAATGTTGAATAAGGTGTAATCATGGTCATTTAGCCACTCAAAACTCATTTCTAAGACAATTTCTCAAAAAGGTGCTTTAAGGAGTCTTAAAGCACATTTGTGTGTTAACTCGTTTTTGAGCTTGGTTTTCTTTGGTAATTGATTAAATACGTCCATTAGCATGTTAATAAGGTCTTAGAATGATATTTGGGTGCTAATCAAGGTTACTCCAAGCTTAGAGCACATTTTTGCTTAGATTTCCCTTATAGTGTTTCCTTGTGTTTTCCTTGGTTTAAATTGTCTACCAATGTTTCTAAGGCATGTTTTAGCCTTATTACATCATAACTTGATGTTTACTTAACATACTTAGGTTTGGGGTATTTCACCTTGTAATAGTTTCTGAATTGGTTTTTGGCTGCTACCGCACTGTACCAAACTCCCCATGGTTTCTTAGATTTTTCCTACTTTTCTATGTTGAGATTTAGTGTGCAAAAATGGTGTTTTCTGCTTCTAAATTCATCAGTTTTTGGCACGTTTGGACGTCCGACTGGACTTGCATGTCCGGACAGACCGTAAGGAGGTATGTTGTTTGGTGAGTTTTCCGTGTCCAAACTTCCGCTCAGATCTACAAGTTCGAACGGTATGGTAGGACGAGTTTTGGGGTTGGAGTCTCAGGCTATGTCCAGAATTTAAAGCCCGGAAACAAGTCCGGACCACGTAAGGAATTTTTCTTCAAACTTTTCCAGACTTCCAAGCCCGGACAACTTTGGTTTCAAGTCTCGGCTTGCGCTTCAAACTTTAGTCCAGACTTTCAAGCCCAGACAACTTTGATTTCAAGTCTTGGCTTGCGTCTGAACATCCACATCTGGACACAAGTCTAGACATCTATGATATTAAGTCTCGGCATGCGTCTGGACAACCCTCTATTTGCCTAAAATGCTCTTCTGACCTCCGTTTTGACCTCTCTTTGCGGGGTTATGATTCGCCCGAGTCTTTAAAGGCTCTATGTTAAGTATGCATAAGCACACGTTTTTGTTTTGAAAGTGTATTTCTGTTTTGGGACCTATTTCTTTGTCTTTTAAGCCATGTATGGCTAGGTTGAGTTATCCCCTAGCATGCTGCGTAAGACATCCTTCTATTATGTTATACGAGCCCTTTCCCTATTTTTCTCTAGGACCGAGTGACCGACTGGTCCATTGGTCTTTGAACCATTTCCATGTTGTCGAGGATCTTCCGATTCACTGGTCTTTGACCATTCTGTGTGTGTGCCTTGAGCTAGGGACCCATTATGTGTTTATGCTCTGAACTATTCTGGTTAGTATGGCTTCCGCTTCTGTTATGCTTTCTGTACTTTTGAAAACTTTGGTATATGACTTTATGATTTGCAAAGGTTGAAGGCTTCAGTGTAAATATATATATACTCTATTTTACTAAATTACTTATAACATTTTGGGCATGCTTCGTCGATGAAAAGTTGGCTACTTACTGAGTTGTGGTTGCTTATCCTTTCCATTAATACTTTGCAGATTGATCAGTAGACTTCCCTATATGTAACACCCCAACCCGAAATCTAATAACCTGAATGACGATCGCTCCCAATAAAACTTAAACTGCAGCGGAATAAATTACAATAACCGGGCGGTATTACAATGCCGTTAGCCACCCTTGTGACTAACAAGGCTAACTCCAAATACAAACCTCAAAAGTCACGGTCTGAATACGAATACAACCCGAGATACTAGGATCAAACTCAAAGGTACAATAATGAAGTAAAACAATAACTAGTAAGAAACTCCCATAGCTTGATCTACCCCACCTACACTCGGTGTGGTAAACTCTTCAACTTCAGGTACCTGAAAAATGGGGGTGCCCCCAAAGGGGCTCAGCAAACAATGCTGGTATGGAAAACGTGCAGCCCATCGGCTACCGGGCCACACCAACTAATTTGTCGAATACATGCAGTTCATTTTTGTAAAGCTGTAAACAAGCATAACATGATAATCACAAGCATCCATACAAGGACAACAATGTCACATAGAACAAGACTTCAGAAGGTCGAGTTAGATGATCTGTAATCTTTTAATAGTTGACGGGTCCACACAGTGGGACTGACATGTATATAAGAGTATGTCAATATAGTGAAGGTATAGTGACCTTGTTAAAAGAAAAGGTGGGTAATGAGTCCCTCAGAAGATAACGTAGTTAACTCCTTACTTTAAAGAGGTGGGTATCGAACCCTCGAGAGAAATAAAGTCTTCCTCCCAACTTGAAACTGTTCTGGTATGCAGCCGTGAGTGGACATAGAGTGCACCCAAAACTCCCGTCGCGACGTAAATTGAATAGGAGACGACCTGAGACAGGTACAACTCCTGTAGCATGCATGGCCAGATCCAACTGGGCTCCTCGTTCTCGTAGTATAGAATTGTTAGGTGTCACACAAGGACGTTAATCAAGAACACAATGTGTATTGTCGGTTATCACGTTTAGGATAACGACGTCTGTTATAAAGTAGGTTGGTGAGAAGCTTGAGTACAAGTTCTCAGTGTAATAAAACACAGGTATTTAATCCACTGGTAATGTAGTGTTGTATGCGTGGGACATACACGTTGTAGTTAGTATCATTCACGCATATAAAATAACACAACAGTGCACAAGAGTAATACAACATTTTACAATAATTATCTTGGTCGTTATTTCAAACAACAGGTAGCACACAAGCCGGTGTAATCCGGTAGCAAACAGGTTGCAAGAATCCCATACCGTTCACCGTAGATTGCAGTTGAATATATCCTGGTCAACGTCTGGTCAAGTATTGTCCTATATTAGGATTAACTGAGAGTGTTAATTTATGTTACCCTTGTATAATATTTATTGGATCATTCAACAATTTCGTATTTATATTTCATGTGTGGTTTATTTCTTTTAATTACCTTATGATTTAATGTATAACTTATTTTGTATTCCTTCTTGATTATTTATAAAATCCTTTAATGTACACATATGTATATATTTATTCATGTACTATTTATGTTACATGTTTTTAATTGTCTAGATGACATAATAACCTTATAATTTCTCAACTATATTTATATGTCATACATGGACATAATATTCTTATAGTTTTTATTATTCCCCTTTTGAACCATAAATAATATTTATTGATTACCTTTAAATTCCTTATAACTATATAAGCCATAGTTTTAATTCCATAATCCCATAAATCAAAATTCTTTTTCTAATTCTCCAAATATCCATATAGGACCTATATTTATTTAAATCTAAATCTTACCCTTATATTTCGGTTATTTACAAAACAGTCATAATAATTCATAAATTTACATTTAAACTCTAATCTCATTATATTATATAGTTTTAATTCCTTATTTAATTATATTAAAAACCACCATTAATATTTTGGTATATAACTTTTGAATAATATAACTTTCGAAAATTACAACTTAGCCCCTCAAACTTTCGGCTTTAATTATTCTTTCCCATAATTACAATTTAACCTCAAAATCTTATTACTTTACATAATGTCTCAAAACTATAGTTTTATATTTAATTCCCTTTAATTGCCGAATATATATATATATATAATAATTTCTTAAATTACAAATCTAACCCCAAACAATTTGGCTTTGACATAAACTTTCCTTTATTTACATTTTCACCCCAAAACTTTATAATAGTTACTTAATAACTTATAAAATATAGTTTAAATATTCAATTCCTCTAAATTTCGGAAGTGTACTTATAATTCTCTTAATTATGGATTCGCCCCATATTAAACTCCAAATTTTCATAATAACTTTTATAAATTACATAATAGCCCAAAACTTTATAAATTGTTATTTAACACTTGTTTAAATTATCTAAAATTCATAAACTAACTCCTAACCTTATATTATATCATAATCATCCCAAGGAAGCCTTTTACTCTCGGATTTTATTATATATACACCAAACTTTGTAAAATTACAATTTAGCCACAAACTTAATTAATTAGCATTTAAGCACTAATAAAAATATTTTAACTCACCAAACTTTATAATATAAGTTTATATGCATAAGTAGCTCTTTAAAACCTATTCTTCACCAAGACCATTCGGCCATAATTTTAAGTTACCATATAGTATATAAAAGTAGATTTATAAGTCATAATAATTGTACATAAATACATATGAGTCATATAACTCATGTAAAAATTATTGTAATGTCTTAGATTGATTCTTAGCTCAAAATAGAGCATATTTATCCTTGACAAATCGGTATGAACAAACATTTATCCTAGGTAGATTTTGTGACACAAAATGTGTCTTAAGGAAATAAATTTACCATGTATGTTATAAGCTATATTTTTGGCATAAGTTACCATGTAGTTTCGGTTTTAGATACCTATGAGGTGTACATAATTTTGTATAATTTTTAGAAGCTTAACCAAGCTTAAAACATAAAGATTGGCTTAGTAAACTTACTTCTTAATAAGGATGGTTAAGTGCTTGAACTCTTCTTGAATCTTCAAGCTTTCTCCAAAGGAAATTGATGCTCCACTTCGGTTTTTATGCAAGAGGTGAAGGAGTTTAGGAGTTAGATCTTTAACAAAGATCTTAAGTAGATTTGTAAGTAGTTTTCCAAGGATTTACCTTAAGCTTTCTTCTTAGAATTTCGGCACACCTAAGATGGATGAAGAACAAACTTTCCTTCATGAAAATGAAGAAGAAAAGAGCCTTAGAAGAAGTAGAATTCGGTTACACATAAAAATGTGCTTTAAGGATTTTCAAGCATGAAAAATACCTTAAGGTAACCTTGAGATGCTCCTTGGATTAATGTTGATTTAGACAACCTCCTTGGAGTATATGTTGATGCCGAATCCTTATAGTTGTGCTAGGAAGAGTTTTACTTCAAGGCTTGATAAGAAATGCTAGGAAATTACCTTAAAGATGAAGATAGAAGTTAAATCTCCATTAATGGACTTAAGAGCTTCACAGGAAGAAGATGAAAGAAGAAGAGAGGAGCTTACCCAACCGGTTGCAAGGAGTGGAGGAATTGGAATTGCAACCGTATGACTTAAGCTAGAATTGTCTAGTTTTTGATTTATTTATTTTGGACCCATAATTGGCATGTTAGGTCATGTCTTGTTTAATGTTTTTCTTTAGTTTATTAGGCTCCAAAATCCCGGAATTAAGGCACCCATTCGGCCATGTTACAAGGCAAGACAAGGTGGAAGAAATAATGGAAGCTAAAGGGCAAGGTAAGTTAGGTAAGGTTTGATTTTCAATGTTAAACTTGTCTTCTTCTTCCTTGTAGGTGGCCGATTTCTAGGCCTAATTGGAGCCTCTCAATCGGCAGCCAAGAGCATGGAAGCACAAAACATGGTCACTTACATTTATCAAAAAGTAGAATATATCTACTTTTGCTTTAATTATTTTTGCTTTTGTCAAGCTAACATGGCCTTGTTTTCTTCGCAGGATTTCGACAGCATGGGGGTCAAATAAGACTGTATTCTTCTGCCTTTAAGTATTATAGCACATGGGAAGGTGAGTCACCATGTTCTATGTCTTTATAAGTTTTAAATGCAAATTTTTATACTAGTTTTTAGGTAGAAAATCGGCCCATAGAGCACCTTCTTTGACACTGCCTTTAGTTGATTTAGAGAGGTCAATTTATCCCTATTTAAGATTCATAATTCGTGGCATGTCAAAACTACAAGGTAATTGCGTAAACGCGTTTTAGTGACACCCGAAGGTGCGTTTTTGTGCTCTAAGGATATTTTGGAAAATAAGTTGTCTCTATGAGTTCCAAGTGTTATAAACATTGTTTATAGTCAATAATGATATATTAAGGTGTTACATTGAGTTATATGGGGTTACATCAACTCATGACATAATTCCCGGGCTATCGGGACACTCCGGGGCAAAAAGGAGCGTTAAGAAATTTTCCGAGGATTTGTTGAATTTTGAGAAACTAGCTCGTGGGTTCTCTTTAGAATGATTATTAATGATTTTAGGAACTCTAAGAATGAATTATATAGGAGTTCGTGCCGCCTCGGCACCTCTCCGGGTTTTCGTGCTTTAGGGGCGTGCGTGAGCACTCCCGAGCATTTTGCGTTTTGAATAAATATAGCCTAGGGACTATGTTTGTATAGTCATATAATGAGGGTATGACCATTGGGTTTGAGTTTAGAAGGTTATACAAGGTCATGCTTAATCGCATGTTTCTAAGGCGTTTTAGCGTTTATGGTGAAACGACTATTTTTACGTAACGTTTTCATGCATGTATTTGCATGCATACGTGAAATGGTTTATATTGGATTATTTTCCATTAAATAATGGTTTTATAATGTTATTTGGATTTGGGGTATTTCAATACCCCCCTTAAAAAGGACTTCGCCCCGAAGTCTCATATCTAAATTTATAAGGTTGTGGGGGAAACAAGTTCCGTTAAGTATCCACAACTCAATTTAGTTTTTAGGGATCAAGTCCCAAGTCTCTATATTCCTAAGTTCATCGTGTACATCAAACACAACATGAATACTTTGGAAGGTCATATCATATACCTATAATGTAGTGCAAAGTAGTACACACAATCATATTTCACTTCAAGTAGTGCAGCGTAGTGCACATAATCTTTCCATTGTAGTGTAACGTAGTACACATCAGCAAGTAAAAGTACAAGGTACATTCAAATACAATGTTACACAAGAACACATACAGGACAAAGTGTCACAGAAATGCACAAAAGTGCAACAAAATGCACAATAAACTCACAAACGAAAAAGGCTCTACCCCCCAAAAAAAGGGTACGCCCACGTACCCTAGACTAAAGTGTCTAGTCGGTAAATAATGAGGGAAACTTTGCTCGCATATCCGCTTCTAGTTCCATGTGGCCTCTTCAACATCATGGTTCGACCAAAGAACCTTTACGAGGCTCACAGTCTTGTTTCGAGTATCGTGTTTTCTATCTAAGATTCGTTGCGGTGTTTCCACGTACCGCATTGTTGGTTCTACTGATAGTGTCTCTGGTTGTAGAACATGAGAAGGATGAGGCATGTATTTCTTAAGCTGAGACACGTGAAAAACGTTGTGTACTTTGCCCAAATCTGCTGGTAAATCAAGTCGGATATGCCACAAGGCCCACCCGTTCTGTGATAGCGTAGGGTCCTACAAACTTCGGGCTTAGCTTGCCCTTCTGTTCGAATCTGAATACACCCTTCATCGGTGATACAGTAGAAATACTTGGTCGCCAACTGCGAACTCAAGGTCTCGTCGTCTCTCATCAGCATATAATTCTGTCTGTCTTGTGCTGCTATCATATTATTTCTTGATTTGTGTACTCCTCTGCCCGAACTTGCTCTAAGTTCGCAGGCCCAATGATGACGGTCTCACTAGACTCATCCCAGCACATTGTTGCGGCATGGTCGACCATACATAATGCTTGAAAGGTGACATCTGTATAGAGGCGTGATAACTGTTGTTGTATGCAATTCAATTAGATAAACCTATTTATCCAGCTGCCCTGGAAATCCAAGGCACATGCTCGTAGCATGTCCTCTAAGGTCTGAATAGTCCTCTCTGATGACCATCCGTTTGAGATGAAATGGTGTCTACTTCAATTCAGTTCCAAGTGCTTCGCGAGTAGCTTCGCCAATATCGTGAAGAAAATCTGGTATCTCGATCTGAAACCAAGTCTTTGGTACTCCATGATGCCTGATATTTCTTTTTTGAATAATTCTGCCAACCTTGGCACCTTCCAAGTGTCTTTCATCGGTATAAATCTCGCCACTTTGGTAGTCGATCACAACGACCCATATCATATTCAGTCCTCCTCTCGTAGGTGGTAGTCCCACCACAAAGTCCATAGAGATATCATAAAACTTCCATTCTGGAACTGGCATAGACTGTACCATGCCTCCTGGTCGTCTATGTTCGAATTTCACTTTCTGACAAGTGAGACATCGAATCACATATTCTGTCACGTCGCCCTTCATACCACTCCACCAGAAATACCTCTTCAGATCTTTGTACATCTTAGAAGCTCCTGGATGGACAGATGTGGAAGAAGTGTGGGACTCTCGAAGAATATGGTCTTTTATATCTGTGTTGTCTCTGGGAATGCACAATCTGCCCTTTAATCTGATCAGCCCATCATCGTGTAGCTGGAACTCATACTTCCCTCCTTCAAATGTACCGTCAGACAACTTCTGACTGATCTCCATCATTCGCTGATCATTCTGTTGTGCGCTACGTATGTCGTCTATAAGACTCGAGCTAGCCACAATGGCATTTAAGGAATGTGCTCGTCGACTCAATGCGTCTGCTACTACATTAGCTTTTCCTTCTTGTACTGCAAATCGATGTCGTAATCCTTGAGAAATTCAACCCATCTTCATTGTCTCATGTTTAACTCCTTCTAGGTGAATACATATTTCAAACTTTTGTGATCTGAGTATACGGTCATCTGGACACCATACAGGTAGTGGCGCCAGATCTTCAATGCAAATACAATTGCTCCAAGTTCAAGTCATGTGTGGGATAGTTCTCCTCATGTTTCTTCAGCTGTCGGGAAGCGTAGGCGACTACTTTCCCATTCTGCATGAGTACACCCCCTAATCCCCTGCCTGATGCATCACAGTAAACTTCATAACCTTTGTGCCTTCAGGTATAGTCAAACTGGTGCTGATGTCAAAGCATCCTTCAAATACTGAAATGAGGTTTCACATTCTGTAGTCCATGTGAATGGCGCGTCCTTCTTCATTAAACTTGTCATAGGTTTTGCTATTTTGGAGAAGTCTCTGACGAACCTTCTGTAGTAACCTGCTAACCCAAGGAAACTCCTGATATCAGTCACTGTCTTTGGTCTGGGCCAGGTGCGAACTGCTTCTATTTTTGCTGGATCCACTACGATCCCAGCGTCTGAGATAACATGTCCTAGAAAGGAAACTCGATCTAGCCAAAACTCACACTTGGAGAACTTAGCATAAAGCTGGTTCTCCCTTAAGATCTCGAGTACACGTCGGAGGTGACTCTCATGCTCTTCCTTAGACTTTGAATAAATTAGGATATCATCGATGAATACAACTACGGTCTTTCCAGCTGCTCTCTGAATAATCTGTTCATTAAGTCCATGAAGACTGCCGGTGCGTTTGACAAGCCAAAAGGCATAACTGTAAACTCATAGTGGCCATATCGTGTTCTGAATGCTGTCTTTTCTCTGTCTTGCTCCCTGATAGGTATCTGATGGTACCCTGATCTCAAATCGATCTTTGAAAACACTTTTGCTCCTCTTAACTGATCAAACAAATCGTCAATTCGTGGTAGTGGATATTTGTTCTTCACTGACACTGCATTAAGCTCTCTGTAATCGATATAACCGAAGGCTTCCATCCTTCTTCTCAAAAAGAACTGGTGCTCCCCAAGGCGATACGCTAGGTCGTATGTATCCCTTGTCTAATAAATCCTTCAACTGTTCCTTCAACTCAGCCATCTCTGCTGGTGCCATACGGTACGGTGCCTTAGCTATGGGACCGGTACCTGGTAATAATTCAATGGAGAATTCTACCTCTCTGGCAGGCGGTAAGCCTGGAAGTTCCTTTGGAAAATATCCGGAATTCTGACACCACTGGCATATCTGGATCAAAATCTGGGTCGTGCTCTACATCCTGAACATAGCATAAATATACTTCCTTCTGCTTCCTGACTTCTTTGTACATGGACATAGCAGATATCACTTTTATTGATGGTGCTCTAGGGCTCTGGCGGTAAGACACTGTCACTCCTGATGGGCTCTTAAGTAACAGTCTGCGCTCTGCACAAAGGATGCGGCCTCTGTGCCGCCCCACCAATCCATCCCGGCTATGACGTCGAATCCTAGCCCTCTGAACTCAATTAGGTCAATAGGAAATTCCTCCTCCTTAATACGGATAGTGGCTCCTCTATAAAGGCGAGTGCAACTGACCTTCTCCTTAGACGGGAGTGCCACCTTAAAATCAGGTAACTCTACAGCGTCTAGCCCCAACTTCCCAGGTAGCGAAGGCGAAACAAAGTATGTGAGGCTCCGGAGTCGAACAGTACTGATGCAGCCACTCCATTGACAGGAAAGGTACCAGTGAGGATCGTGCTGCCCTTGCTGGCCTCCTCCTCAGTAAGTATACTTAAGGCACCTTCCGTCTCCTTAGCACAACCTAACAACAGAATCTGGGTAAGTACTTTGACATACGATGAGGTCGAAAGACATTCACTTTTCATAACAATAATGCTTCATTGATGAGATGATCTTCTTTCAGTTGTCTAAAGACAATTACAATACTAGTATTTTCTAAAAGTCAAACTTAATCTTCCTGGTTTCATGTGGGTGGCGTTTATCACTGTCGAAGGTGCTGAGTTCATTTTAATCCTTTTAATTCCATGGTATAGCAATCTTGACTTTCCACCCATTATTAAACATCTCCTGACTTCAATATGATTTTCTTCGCAAGGTCCACACGCTTCTGCTCGCCATATAGAAACTCTGCGTCATCTCCAATTGACAAGACAATACTGGTATCCCCTGATCGAGGGACCCTTGTGTTTCATCCTTGTCCTGGTGTAGTCCTAAGCGGCCTCCTTCTTCATAGAAGTTGATGATACATAGATCAGCCCTTAGATTGGGAACTGGATCTTCTTCTAGTTGTTGAGCTGTATTAACTGCTTGTTCCACAATTTGTAAAATTCTTCTGGGATTTTGGTACTTGCGCTCCATCTCCATTTCTTGTATCCTGGTAGGTTTTGAGTAAGGATTCCAATCCTTTCCTAAACACATCATTTTCAGCTTCATTTTTGATCCTCCTGGAAATTCGGGAGTGTAGAACCCTCCTGGTCCTGCTCCCAGTTCTTGACATCTTCTGATGATTGCAATTTGTGTTTCCGGCGTTAGGTATCCTTTGAGTAGTATTAATCCTGGTTGGATAACCTTACATTGTTCGTTCGCTGGTTCTTGTGCTTTGATAGTGTTTTCTTCCAGGGAGGGCGGTGAGGGGATAGAAAGCATATCTTATAGCTTCCAACGTGGTTTAAATTCTACTAGTGAGTCTTATTAGTTCTTTCCTACTCAATTAGGCACTTAAGGCATGCAAGCACTCATTCACAACATTCACTGCTCAATAACATGTTCGTATAGGTTTTAGAATTACCTGGTTGGTAGAAGTACCAGCTTCATCTGAGCGGTCCATAACATGGAGGGCGGGTCCCGATGCTGGGCCTTTTCCCTTAGCTCCCCGAGCTTGGTTTGTTGGTGGAGGGCGAGTATCGCTGGCTCCACTCTTATGGCCGGTGTTTGCCTTTGTCCCGGCGATAGTTTTCTACTCTCTGGGTTTTTAATGCACTCGAAGGCACGGTGTCCCCATATCTGACAGTGGCGGCACTGGACTTTCTCCCCTTGGCAGTCCACACCGGGGTGATCCTTTCCACATTGTCTACAGTTGAAGTGGCGGACAAACCTTTGGCCCGTATTTGAGCCATGTCCAAACCCTAATACAATCGAGGTCAATTACACATTCCAATGGTACTGAAGTAATCACATAAGTTTCAAATTTAACTGTTGGTTAGAGTGCCTACCCTTAGATGGGTAGGTTTTCTGTGACTTCGCTGCTCCGTAGGTTACTGGCTGAGGGTTCCCAGCAGTCTGGTTCCCCTTCCCTTGATAGGACCCCTGGCTTTCTGAAAGGGTTTGTTCCTTCTGTTGGAGTTTCCCTGCTTGGCATCATCGCTGCCAGGCCCGTCCTTTCTCTTTTGGGAGCTCAAACATCCCTTCTTTTGCATGTGATCTCCACAACGGAGGCAGCATGGTAACATTCCTGAAATCTCAAGTATCAGTTTCCAAATCTCCCTGACGGAGTATATAGGTAGTAAAATTTCCAACTGGTCTATATTTTTCCCTGTTTTACCTGTAAGCTGGTGGGAATGACTGGTCCCATCCCAAATTGGAGCCGAGGACTCAGTCCCCCATAGAACCGGTCGACCGAAATCTGGTCCGAGTATCCTAATCCGGGTAGTAGTCGGAGTAGTGAAGTAAACTTTGCATAGTATTCATCCACGGTCATCTTTCCAGTCTGTTCCAGCGCGTCAAACTCCCTAGTTTTCACCATCCTGGTGTGGGTCGGGTAGTACTTGCCCCTAAGTAGTGCGGTGTAGGCTCCTCAAGTGAAAGCTGGATCGTCCAGGTGGTCGGCCTTCACCATATTCCACCAATCCCTTGCTGCATCTTTCAAGTAAAAGACAGCGAGCCTTACCTTTTTCCTAGCTGGGACGACGAGTGTCTCAAATGCTGTTTCCATCTCCATGATATATGCCTCCAAGTGTACAGGGTCAGTTTGTCCTTTGAATACAGTTGGCCTGAGATCAGCCAAACTCTTCACCCAATCCTTCTCTCTGGGTGGTGGTGGTGGAGGTTGCTGCTGATGCTGTTGCGCAACTCCCGCATGAGCAAATGCTTGAGCTATCAAAGTGGCAATATCAGCCAGCCTGACGGGCGACTCCTCTGCTGTCTGTCCGCGGCGTCCACCTCTTCCCGACATCTGCAGGATGTTGATGTATATTAGATACTGTGGTCACAATCTTGGTCTTGGATAGTAGTGTAAGTAAAACTAACTTAAAATCCTTTCTATACTATCACTCAACCCATAACCTAAAGCTTTAAAATCCTAATCTCGGTGTATTCTTATATCCAGAGCGTAACTACGCTCTGATACCACTTTTTGTAACACCCCAACCCGAAATCTAATAACCTGAACGACGATCGCTCCCAAATAAACTTTAACTGCAGCGGAATAAATTACAATAACCGGGCGGTATTACAATGCCGTTAGCCACCCTTGTGACTAACAAGGCTAACTCCAAATACAACCTCAAAAGTCACGGTCTGAATACGAATACAACCCGAGATACTAGGAATCAAACTCAAAGGTACAATAATGAAGTAAAACAAGTAACTAGTAAGAAACTCCCATAGCTTGATCTACCCCACCTACACTCGGTGTGGTAAACTCTTCAACTTCAGGTACCTGAAAAATGGGGTGCCCCCAAAGGGGCTCAGCAAACAATGCTGGTTTGGAAAACGTGCAGCCCATCGGCTACCGGGCCACACCAACTACTTTGTCGAATACATGCAGTTCATTTTTGTAAAGCTGTATACAAGCATAACAGATAATCACAAGCATCCATACAAGGACAACAATGTCACATAGAACAAGACTTCAGAAGGTCGAGTTAGATGATCTGTAATCTTTTAATTTGTCGGGTCCACACAGTGGGACTGACAGGTATATAAGAGTATGTCAATATAGTGAAGGTATAGTGACCTTGTTAAAAGAAAAGGTGGGTAATGAGTCCCTCAGAAGATAACGTAGTTAACTCCTGTACTTTAAGAGGTGGGTATCGAACCCTCGAGAGAAATAAAGTCTTCCTCCCAACTTGAACTGTTCCGGTACGCAGCCGTGAGTGGACATAGAGTGCACCCAAACTCCCATCACGACGTAAATTGAATAGAAACGACCAGAGACAGGTACAACTCCTGTAGCATGCATGGCCAGATCCAACTGGGCTCCTCGTTCTCGTAGTATAGAATTGTAGGTGTCACAAGGACGTAATCAGACACAATGTGTATTGTAGTTATCACGTTTAGGATAACGCGTCTGTTAAAGTGATGAGAACTTGAGTATGTCTAATTGTTAGGTTCCCTGTAACTAGCGTGACTTATATGTTAGGTATGTTGTGAGAACTGAACAGTGTTTTCGGATGATAATAAAACGCAAGGTATGTCACACTTGTAGTGTCGTTGTTCGCAGTGATTTAATCCACTGTAATGTGTATGCGTGGGACATCACGTTGTAGTTAGTATCATTCACGCATATAAAATAACACAACAGTGCACAAGAGAATACAACATTTTACAATAATTATCTTGGTCGTTATTTTAAACAACAGTAGCACACAAGCCGTGTAATCCGGTAGCAAACAGGTTCAAGAATCCCATACCGTTCACCGTAGATTGCAGTTGAATATATCCTGGTCAACGTCTGGTCAAGTATTGTCCTATATTAGGATTAACTGAGAGTGTTAATTTATGTTACCCTTGTATAATATTTTATTGGATCATTCAACAATTTCGTATTTATTATTCATGTGTGGTTTATTTCTTTTAATTACCTTATGATTTAATGTATAACTTATTTTGTTATTCCTTCTTGATTTATTTATAAATCCTTTAATGTACACATATGTATATATTTATTCATGTACTATTTATGTTACATGTTTTTAATTTTCTAGATGACATAATAACCTTATAATTTCTCAACTATATTTATATGTCATACATGGACATAATATTCTTATAGTTTTTATTATTCCGTTTTGAACCATAAATAATATTATTGATTACCTTTAAATTCCTTCCTTATAACCATATAAGCCATAGTTTTAATTCCATACCCTCAAATCAAAATTCTTTTTCTAATTCCTCCAAATATCCATATAGGACCTATATTTATTTAAATCTAAATTCTTACCCTTATATTTCGGTTATTTACAAAACAGTCATAATAATTCATAAATTTACATTTAAACTCTAATCTCATTATATATATAGTTTAATTCCTTATTTAATTTAATTACAAAACCACCATTAATATTTTCGGTATATAACTTTTATATATAACTTTCGAAAATTACAACTTAGCCCCTCACTTTCGGCTTTAATATATCTTTCCCATAATTACAATTTAACCTCAAATCTTATTACCTTTACATAATGTCTCATAAACTATAGTTTTAATTTTAATTCCCTTTAATTGCCGAATATATATATATATATATATATATATATATATTTCTAAATTACAAATCTAACCCCAATCAATTTGGCTTTGACATAAACTTTCCTTTATTTACATTTTCACCCCAAAATTAATACTTTATATTAACTTTATAATAGTTACTTAATAACTTATAAAGTTTAAATATTCAATTCCTCTAAATTTAGGAAGTGTACTTTATAATTCTCTAATTATGGATTCTCCCCATATTAAACTCCAATTTTTCATAATAACTTTTATAAATTACATAATAGCCCAAAACTTTATAAATTGTTATTTTAACACTTGTTTAAATTATCTAAAATTCATAAACTTAACTCCTAACCTTATATTATATCATAATCATCCCAAGGAAGCCTTTTACTCTCGGCTTTTATTATATATACACCAAACTTTGTAAAATTTACAATTTAGCCACATAACTTAATTAATTAGTCATTTAAGCACTAATAAAATATTTTTTAACTCACCAAACTTTATAATATAAGTTTATATGCATAAGTAGCTCTTTAAAACCTATTCTTCACCAGACCATTCGGCCATAATTTTTAAGTTACCATATAGTATATAAAGTAGATTTATAAGTCATAATAATTGTACATAAATACATATGAGTCATATAACTCATGTAAAAATTATTGTAATGTCTTAGATTGATTCTTAGCTCAAAATAGAGCATATTTATTCTTGACAAATCGGTATGAACAAACATTTATCCTAGGTAGATTTTGTGACACAAAAATGTGTCTTAAGGAAATAATTTACCATGTATGTTATAAGCTATATTTTTGGCATAAGTTACCATGTAGTTTCGGTTTTAGATACCCTATGAGGTGTACATAATTTTTGTATAATTTTTAGAAGCTTAACCAAGCTTAAACATAAAGATTGGCTTAGTAAACTTACTTCTTAATAAGGATGGTTAAGTGCTTGAACTCTTCTTGAATCTTCAAGCTTTCTCCAAAGGAAATTGATGCTCCACTTCGGTTTTTATGCAAGAGATGAAGGAGTTTAGGAGTTAGATCTTTAACAAAGATATTAAGTAGATTTGTAAGTAGTTTTCCAAGGATTTACCTTAAGCTTTCTTCTTAGAATTTCGGCACACCTAAGATGGATGAAGAACAAACTTTCCTTCATGAAAATGAAGAAGAAGAGCCTTAGAAGAAGTAGAATTCGGTTACACATAAAAATGTGCTTTAAGGATTTTCAAGCATGAAAAATACCTTAAGGTAACCTTGAGATGCTCCTTTGATTAATGTTGATTTAGACAACCTCCTTGGAGTATATGTTGATGCCGAATCCTTATAGTTGTGCTAGGAAGAGTTTTACTTCAAGGCTTGATAAGAAATGCTAGGAAATTACCTTAAAGATGAAGATAGAAGTTAAATCTCCATTAATGGACTTAAGAGCTTCAAAGAAGATGAAAGGAGAAGAGAGGAGCTTACCCAACCGGTGCAAGGAGTGAAGGAATTGGAATTGCAACCGTATGACTTAAGCTAGAATTGTCTATTTTTTGTTTATTTATTTTGGACCCATAATTGGCATGTTTGGTCATGTCCTTGTTTAATGTTTTTCTTTAGTTTATTAGGCTCCAAAATCCCGGAATTAAGGCACCCATTCGGCCATGTTACAAGGCAAGACAAGGTGGAAGAAATAATGGAAGCTAAAGGGCAAGGTAAGTTAGGTAAGGTTTGATTTTTCAATGTTAAACTTGTCTTCTTCTCCCTTGTAGGTGGCCGATTTCTAGGCCTAATTGGAGCCTCTCAATCGGCAGCCAAGAGCCATAGACAAGCATGGGATGATCACTTACATTTAACAAATCAAAAAGTAGAATCTAGATCTACTTTTTGCTTTAATTATTTTTGCTTTTGTCAAGCTAACATGGCCTTGTTTTCTTGCAGGATTTCGACAGCATGGGGTCAAATAAGACTTGTATTCTTCTGCCTTTAAGTATTATAGCACATGGGAAGGTGAGTCACCATGTTCTATGTCTTTTATAAGTTTTAAATGCAAATTTATACTAGTTTTTAGGTAGAAAATCGGCCCCTATAGAGCACCTTCTTTGACACTGCCTTTAGTTTATTTAGAAGGTCAATTTATCCCTATTTAATATTCATAATTCATGGCATGTCAAAAACTACAAGGTAATTGCGTAAAACGCGTTTTAGTGACACCCGAAGGTGCGTTTTTGTGCTCTAAGTATATTTTGGAAAATAAGTTGTCTCTATGAGTTCCAAGTGTTTATAAAATTTTTATAGTCAATAATGATATATTAAGGTGTTACATTGAGTTATATGGGGTTACATCAACTCATGACATAATTCCTGGGCTATCGGGACACTCTCCGGGGCAAAAGGAGCGTTGAGAAATTTTCCCGAGGATTTTGTTGAATTTTGAGAAACTAGCTCGTGGGTTCTCTTTAGAATGATTATTAATGATGTTAGGAACTCTAAGAATGAATTATATAGGAGTTCGTGCCGCCTCGGCGCCTCTCCGGGCTTTTCGTGCTTTAAGGGGCGTGCGTGAGCACTCCCGAGCATTTTGCGTTTTTGACTAAATATAGCCTAGGGACTATGTTTTTATAGTCATATAATGATGGTATGACCATTTTGTTTGAGTTTTAGAAGGTTATACAAGGTCATGCTTAATCGCATGTTTCTAAGGCATTTTAGGTTTATGGTGAAACGACTATTTTTACGTAACGTTTTCAAGCATGTATTTGCATGCGTATGTGAAATAGTTTATATTTGGATTATTTTCCATTAAATAATGGTTTTATAATGTTATTTGGATTTGGGGTATTTCACTATACTTTCTATCTTGAATACTTTTTGTGTTTATCTGTTTTTGGAGATTTTCTTAGTTAGCATTTGATATACTTCCTTCGGGCCATTTTTGACTTTGGAAATGGCATATGTTTTAGGGCATTTGTAAACCATTTACTATTTTCCCTTAATATAAGTATTACCATTGGTTATATTGGGATTCGATTAGTGGCCTTGCGTGCTCCTTGTTAGTATAGCACGCCATGTTTAGGCCTTAAATCTAGCCCGGTTTTGAAGTTGTTACATTTAATGGTATCAGAGTCAGGTTTGCTTTTGCTTAGTGTGTTGGGTGTGTTTTTTTGTCTGCGTTTAAGTGTTTTTCCACAGTTTGGTGTGTTGGATGTGGATAATGTTTTGGATCTCTGGTTTTTGAAAATGCCACCATGTAGAGAGATTAGGACTCCCCAGGGCAATACTCCACCGGGAGACATCACCAGCTTGTGCACCAGGTCGTCACCCAAGTGCTGCAGAATGTGGTGACTATTGGTTTAGCAGCAACTAGAGCTGCTAGTGGTGGTAGCAACGTCAAGGAATTGCATGAGTTTATGAAGCTGAAGCCACCCTCCTTTGATGGCAGCGGTGATCCCCAGGAGGCCAGCCGCTGAATTATGGCTATTGAGGATCTTTTGAGAGTTATGGGTTGTGAGGAGGAGAAGAAGGTGGACTTCGCTACCTTCATATTCCAGGCTAAAGCCAAGGAATAGTGGAAGTCAGTGGAGAGCAAGTTCCCTCACCCTTGGATGTGGGAGCAGTTTACGAAGATCTTCAACAAGCTGTTTTATCCAGACGTGTATAGAGGTTAGAAGATTGTGAAATATGGAAGGCTTCGCTAGAGCTGGACATGTCAGTAGAGGAGTACGTCTGGAGTTTATCTTTCTGTCTAAGTATGTGCCAGAGCCGGATGAGAACCAGAAGACTAGGAAGTTTGAGAGTGGTTTGAGGCCGGATATCAGGACAATGGTGGCCCCTTTTCGTCACAAGACCTTCCGGGATGTTACGGATGTGGCTCTTGTGGTAGAGAATGAGCTGAAGGCGAAGCAGTCGGTGAGTAAGGATTAGAAGAGGAAGCACAAATCTGATGATTCTGGAAAGAAGGACCATGCTTCTTCTCAGAAGAAATAGCATTATGGTAACCGTAAGACTTCCTTTTCTTCTGAAGCGAAGTGCGAGTCATGTGGCTAGTTTCATCTCGGTGGGGAGTGCTACAAGAAGACGGGAGTGTTCTTTAAGTGTGGATCCTTGGAACACCACATAGCTGAATGCCCGTAGGCTGATAGGGGCAGAGGCAGTTCAGGAGACAAAGATGTCAGTTCTGGGTCCAAGGCGAAGTTGATTAGAAGAAACCTCAGGCTTAGGCGAGGGTGTACGTAATGTCTGAAGAGTGTGATTGAGCGATTGAGCGGGTGGTGTCAGTTTATTCTTCATCTATCGTTTTAGTTTGTCTTCTGTTTGTTTGATTCTGGAGCTATCCACTCCTTTGTTTCTGACGATTTAGGGGTAAGTTCGGTCTGTCTGTTGAGCCACATGGCATGGAATTATGTGTGACTAGTTGTTTGAGTGGAACAACCCCTCTAATTCTAGATTATGTTTGTAGAGACTATCCTGTGGTAGTGTGGGACAAAATTTTTGCTGACCTCATCCCTCAATGGATGACCTATTTTGATGTGATTTTGGGCATAGATTGTTGTCTATGCACCTTTCTCGTATTAATTTTGCTGCTAAGAAGAAATTTTTTAGTAGCCAGGTAGACCCCGTTTAAAGTTTGTGGGAATGTTGTGCCTTGCTCGCCTTTAGTTGTTTCGGCGATGCATACATTTCGATATTTAAGGAAAGGTTTCCAAGGATTTTTGTGTTTTCATCCCTGAGGTTGGTGAGGTGTCGTGACTGGAGGATATTCCAGTGGTGAGAACGTTCCCTGAGGTGTTTCAGGATGATATGCCTGGACTCCCTCCGGATAGGGAGGTGGAGTTTATGATTGAGTTGGCACTAGGGACTCAGCCATTTCTAAGGCCCCCTACCGTATGAGTCTAGTTGAGCTCAAGAACCTAACAATTCAGTTACAGTAGTTGGATAAGGGATTCATTCGCCCTAGTGTTTCTCCTTAGGGTACGCCGGTATTGTTTTTTGAAGAAGAACGACGACAATTTTAGATTGTGCATTGACTAGCGGGAGCTTAATAAGGTTACCATCAAGAATAAGTTTCCGCTCCCCCGTATCAATGATCTATTCGACCAGCTAGCAGGTGCCCGTGTGTTTTCAAAGATCGATCTCCCTTCAGGCTACGATCAGTAGAGGATTAAGACAAACAACGTGCCTAAGTCTTCCTTTAGGACCTGCTATGGGCATTATGAGTTCTTAGTGATTCCTTTTGGTCTGACAAATGCTCCATCAGTGTTCATGGACATGATGAATCGGGTTTTTAAACCCTTTCTGGACCAGTTTATGGTAGTGTTCATCAACGATATTTTGGTTTACACCATAAGTGTAGAGGAGCATGAGGAGCACTTGAGGATAGTGCTTCATACTTTGAAAGAGTGTTAGCTATACACTAAGTTGAATAAGTGTGTGTGTTCTAGTTAGATCAGGTAGTCCTTCTGGGTCATGTAGTGTCCAAAGATGGTATTTCTGTGGATCCAGAGAAGATTAAGGCTATTACTGAGTGGGTGAGGCCCACAAATGTCTTAGAGGTCTGTAGTTTCCTTGGGTTTTTAGGTTAATACAGGAAGTTCGTCGAGGGCTTCTCTAAGATTGTCACTCCATTGACTTGTCTCCTTCGAAAGGATGTTAAGTATGAGTGGAGCGAAGCTTGTGAGCTAAGCTTTCAAGAGCTTAAGAGGAGGCTGATGTCCGCTTCTACTCTAACCTTGCCATCTGGGACCGATGACCTAGAGGTGTTTTGTGACACGTCTCATAACTTACTTGGATGTGTTCTGATGCAACAGGGTAACATGGTCGCGTATGGCTCACGTCATCTTAAGCCATATGAGAAGAACTATCCAACCCATGATTTGAAGTTGGCAGCTGTAGTGTTTGCTCTTAAGATTTGGAGGCACTACTTGTATGGAGCGTTGTGTAAGGTCTACACGGATCATAAGAGTCTCAAATATCTGTTCAGTCAGAAGGAGTTGAATTTGAGATATAGGAGGTGGTTAGAGTTGCTACACGACTAAGATTTAGAGATTCTCTACCACCCTGGTAGAGCAAATGTAGTGGCAGATGCTCTTAGTCATAGAGGAGCATCCAGTGCAACGTGTATGCTCTCCGGACATAGAGGTCTTGGCGGAGCTGCATCGTTTGGGTGTGGAGATTGTGAGGTCGATAGTTTGGGGTGTTAGTTGCCCTTCAGGTTCAGCCTACCTTGATCAACAGGATCAAGTCCAGTAAAAAAAAGGATGCCGATTTGAGTAAGATTGGGGATGGAGTTTCAGTTGGTAAGGATTCTGAGTTCAGGGTTTTTGAGGACGGTTGTCTGAGGTTCGGAGATAGGGTCTGTGTGCTGAATGATACTACTCTTAAGTAGGATAATTATGGAGGATGCACATGGAGCCCCATATTCAGTTCACCCAGGAGGAGTTAGATGTATCAAGAGATTCTTTGGGAGTCGTTTTGGTGGAACAATATGAAGGAAGATATCTTCGAGTTTGTTTCCCATTGTCAAACTTATCAGCAGGTGAAGGTAGAGCATCATAGACCTACGTGGCTTTTTCAGCCTCTTCCCATTTCTGAGTGGAAGTGGGAGAGTGTCGGCATGGATTTTGTGATGGGTCTCCCTAGGACTCTGAAAAGGATCGACTCACTAAGAGTGCCCACTTACTACCAGTTAGGAAGACCTTCAATTTGGAGCGGCTAGCTGTAACACCCCATATGGGTAACTGTCCAACAACCTAGCTCTCAAACCATTCAGGCTTGAAAACTAGCCACTGTAGGCCTTCAATTCTCACTTGGGCTTAAAAGTGGCAGACCTTGTTGCTGTAGTCAACCCATATGTATCCTTATAAACCATTAACATTACTACTCATATCCCGATGTGGGATGGGGGTATTACATACTCCCCCACTCAAAGAACGCGACGTCCTCGTTGCAAGCCTAACATCCAAGTCCCATGGACCTCCTCGGTAGGTGTTTGGTAGATCATCTCGACACGGTCCCGAGTCAGCTCTAATACCATTTGTAACATTCCATATGGGTAACTGTCCAACTACTTAGCTCTCAAACCATTCAGGCTTGAAACTAGCCATTGTAGGCCTTCAATCCCCACTTGGGCTTAAAAGTGGAAGGCCTTGTTGCTGTAGTCAACCCATATGTATCCTTATAAACCATTCACATTACTACTCATATCCCGATATGGGATGAGGGTATTACACTAGCTAAGATCTACATGGACAAGATAGTTAGGTTGCACAGAGTTCCTACAACCATCGTTTTTGATAGAGATCCCAGGTTTGTGTCCTGTTTCTGGTGTAGTCCGCATATGGCTTTGGGGACTAAGCTAGCGTTCAGTTCTGTGTATCATCCTCAGTCAGATGGTCAGACATAGAGGACCAACTTGAATTCGGAGGATATGCTTCGGGTGGGTAGCTGGGATGAGCTTTTGACGCTGATCGAGTTCACCTGCAACAACAACTTCTATCTAGCATTGGTATGACGCCTTTTGAGGCTCTGTTAGGTCTAGATATTAGGGGTGTCAAAATCAGGTTTTGGGTCGGGTTGAGCTCAACCCAACCCGGCCCGAAAATAGTTAAGGTCAACCTAAACCCGATCCGAACCAGGAGCGGTTTTATTTCTTCAACCCGAACCCGGAGCGGGTTGACCCAAACCTGACCTATTGTTAAATAATTTCTTTATTTTTAAAATTTTAGATTATTTAACTAGAAATATAATACTTTAATATTAATTAATTATATATGATTAAATTGCTCATTAAATGTTTAGTTTAGTTACAAATTTATCATTAAACACTTAGTTAAGTCATTAAATATAACATATTTTCTATTTTAATTAATTTTTTGTGGGCTATGGGTTAGAGGGTTCAACCCGAACCTGAAGTGGTTTCTATGACCCACCCCAAACGCGACCCAAAAAATCTTTTCAGGTAAAAAATCTCAACGGTTTCGGGTCCTGTTTCGGGTTCGGGTCAAGATTAACATCCCTACTAGATATGATTTAGGATGTTGTGGATAAGATCTAGTCTATTAGGAAACACATGCTTGTAGCTCAGAAGCGTCAGAATAGTTATGCAAATCAGAGGAGGAGACCTTTAGAATTTCAGATTGGTGACTATGTCTATCTGAAGGTAAATCCGGTCCGAGGTGTTGTAAAATTCGAGAAGAGCAGGAAGATGAGCACATTTTTAGGCCTTTTCGAAATTCTAGAGAGAGTCGGAGAGGTGGCCTACCGCCTAGGCTTGCCGCCAAATTTGTCAGGGGTGCATGATGTCTTACATGTGTCCATGTTGAGGAAGTACTTCCCTGATCCATCTCATGTAATTGAGTTTGGTCCGCTTCAATTGAGTGAGAATCTTTTTTTTGAGGCAGTGTCAGTCAGGGTTTTAGCTCGTGCGCAAGCTCCATAGTAAAACCTTTACGGCGGTAAATGTGTCATGTGGTCCGTCAGTTAGAGCGAGAGGCTACTTGGGAGCAGAAGGAAGAGTTACGGTTCAAGTATTCCTCTCTTTTCAAGCATTAAGTACGCCAAATTTCAAGGACAAAATTCTTTACAAAAGGGGAATGATGTGATAATCCGGATTTATTTTATGTTTGACATAAATATGTGTTATCATATTATAAGTGGGATTGTGGCATGTTGAGGCTGATATTAGTTTAAGGAAGGTTGAAGGGGAAAAAGAGTAATTTGACTTAGTCTAGTTTTAATTGGGAATGTAACACCCCAACCGTCAATCCTCTAATCACGGTCTAATCGTCTTGGTCACTTAACTAATCACAGCGGAAATGCTCTTAACTACGGAGGGCGATACAATACCGATAGCCACCCACGTGGCTAACGGGTCTAAACTACTCACAGTCCCGATTGATAAGATAGAAATATCATACTACTCAAAACCCACTTACATCACATTCATTACAACACTAGATTACCGAGTACTAAGAGTGTATAATTACAACATGATCTTACAAGACTTAGCAAAGGTTATGAGCTTGAAACGCCACACTCATCTCTAACGTGTCTCCTTAATCCAAAATACAACGAGTGTACCCCATAGTACCCGGATACTCTAGGGCTACAAGCCCGTGTACAACTCAGTACACCATCATCTACTACTACTAACTCCATCAAAGTAATCATCGTGGTCCTGACACGACCATCATCCTTCACGGGTTCCTGTAAAATAAAAACAGCGCCCCAAGGGGCTCAGCAAAAGCTGGCATGAAATTCGCATACCCCGTGTGCTAACGGGGGTACGCCGACTACTTAGTCGCCTACACGGAGTTCGTTAATAATTAAGTAAGCATGCTAATATAACAACATTATAAAATATGCAGGAACAACACTCATACATAGAGTATATCACAACGATGGAAACAAACACAAGTTATCCATGCTTTGGTCACTGGGGCCTTGAGATTCTCTCCTCAAGTTCTAGCCTCTTCTCATGTTAGCCGATTTCTCATCCGGGTTAGACGGATGTTCTTAACTCTTAACTCAAGATCATATGACTCACACAAGGCATGATCTTCACTTAACCAATTATTTATCTCTTGAAATAATTATTCAGTTAAGTCGGGTGACCTCCGGGCAGAGATGAGGCAATCTCACCGCATCTCACCACCGGGCTTTAGAATTGGCTTACTTCCCCGGGTTGCGACCATACGATTCGGAACCATGGTGGGAAGGTTAGGCCAGCACTCAGTAAGCAATCTCTCTTGCTTCCTTATTCTCACGTGTGACCAAAACTATATCGGTCTTCTCTCAACCCCCAGTTACCCATTATCTTAAGTTAGGTAAGTCAGAAGGTTAGGGTGTTAGTGAGAACTTCTCAAACACAAGATCCACCATCATTCGATCATTCCATGAATTATACAAACTTGTCATTCAAGACATAGTTCTATCAGGTGCAAGGACAAGCACATGACATAAGATAATGCAATAAACCATATTCGTGCAATTTATCTTGATTAGGTGATTGCATATAAACACACAAACACACAGGTCAGAGTAACACCGTTAGCATACAGGGCATGAGAAAATCATACCGTTCACCGTCGTTGTTTGCTTGTCGACTCTCTCTCTCTCTCTCTCTCTCTCTCTCTCTCTCGGAGTCCGACTAATCGAATCCTATATCATAAATTAAGTCGGGAGGTTAATTATCTATTATTAACCTAACTCGTTACGTCACTAACGTTTCCCGAACTATACTTACTCATTCCTTACATTTCAAGCTTAACTCATACAAATACTTACTTCTCCTTGTTACTTAATCTTGTTTAAGCCCTTAATGACCCTCTCATGTCATTAATTAAGTACTACTTAACTCATAGTATCATTACCAATCAATTCCTTAGCTTAAACCCCATTTAATAAGCTTAATTTTACAATTTTGGGTTGGTCCGGGACTTTGTCCGGGTCCTAAGTCCCAGACCCAACCTTAGGCTAACTCTCGGCAAGATTTTACATGTGGTCCGGGACTTTAGCAGGGACCTAAGTCCCGGACCAATCGTGGGTTGAAATCTCGGCAGAATTTTATGCATGGTCCGGGAGTTTACCATGGGACTAAGTCCCGAACCAGCTGAAGGATGAACTCTCGGCCTGTTTTATTAAGTGGTCCGGGACTTCCCCAGGGACTTAAGTCCCGGACCATAGCAGGTTTTACAACTTTTTAGCATTTCCAAAATCTGTTCTAACTCATTTCTTTCCCATTAATTTCCCAATCTTTCCCACCTATAATATACATGTTTTAGCACTTAATTAACCTTCTAAACCTTCCTAATTCACTCACTAAATCCATTCTCAAATCCTTGATTAATTCACTCAAGTTCCACACTGACAATTTAGCACTTAGTCTTTCTAACTTCTTGTTACAGTTTTTAGTTTCTTTTCTTACCATTCAAACTGCACTCACTAATGTCATTCCTAGAGTTCAGTTGGCATTATTTCAGTTCTTGTTCTACTACTAATACACTTCTCTCCTTAATTGGTTTTCAAGTAATTAACTACTCCCTTTCATCTTCTAAAACATACCTAGTTTCCCCCTCTCGATAAAACACTCAAGTCCATACATTCCTAGACAAATTTTGACAGAGTTTGCCTACATTTATAAGCATTATCCTAACACTAATCAGCTCCCAATTCAGTTTTTACATCCCTGTTCAATTAAGGCAACACAACTACATCAACACACTAAGTTTCCACATTGCTAACACATATATACCAGCTTAGTCTCTAAGTTTATTACCCACACTTAACAACATTAATACAGCCCCATTTCTCATTCAATATTGTAGTATCATGACTACACTAAAACAAGGTCATTTACTCACATTTCAAAATGTGTTTTGCAAGACAATAAATCAACTCAAGGTAAGCTCATTTACCTTGCTAGTTTCGGTTTCTCTTCTTTTCGTCTTCCTTCTCTTGTTCTTTCTTTCTCTTCTTGTTTTCACACCAACCAATGGGTTTAGATTGCTAGCTACAATCACATTCCCATGCCATACACATAAGCTAATTAATTCACACATTCCCCACTAGTACTAGAATTTTCAAGAGTTAGTTTAGGGTTTTAACTTAAGGAATTACCTTACTCTTTTGAGTGCAGTCTTTGAACAGCAAGGCTAGCAAAATCTCACCCCTCTGTTGAAGATCAAAAACCGGCTAGGCATAGAAAAAGAGAGAGCTCACGTTGAGCTTTTCATTTTGCAAAAAAAGGCTAGTAAAAGTGGAGCTCTTGGATTTCTTTTTACCTTGGAGTATTAAGGAGGTGAAGGAGGTCCAAAAACTCTTCTTCAAGCTTCAAAATGGCCTACAGCCATGGTGATGAAGGTGGAGATTTCCAGCTTTTGAAGGGTGGAAAATGTTCCTTGAGAAGAGAGGAATCTAACGGTGGTATTTTCGTGGGATTTGGAGTTGATTTGAGTGTTCAACTTAGGAAAGAAGAGAGGAGTTGTAGGGGAATGAAGAAATAGCCATGGGTGTGCAGAAGGAAGAAGAAGACTCAGCTGAAGGGGGAAAACGTGGGTGAATCAGAATAGAAGAGAGAGAGAGTACAAAAGCCCATTTACACTATTCACCCCTCTACTTTATTTTTCTTGTCTTGTAGTGACTTATTAGTATTAGTTAATTAATTAAGTGTGTGAGTGAGGCAGTAAATATCAATAAAACTGGCCCCCTGTTAATATCCCGGGTCGTTTTCGTCTTTACGAAATAAACGCGTTTCGTCTCCCGGTTTACACCATTCACTATCCGGGTCCGTTTTCCAGAATTTTCTTGTTTAATTAATTTTAACGTCTCTAGACCCTCACTATGGTATAATTATAGATATTTATTTAACTATAATTATTACGAGTTTATTAAACCCGTTTAAAGTCACGTTTTCCCCGGTTTCTCGAAAAACGCGTTTTAAAGCTCGTTTGCGTTTTTAACTCGTTTTATGGATTCGTTTTCTTCGGGAATTGTTCCCACTTGTTTATTTAGGCCTAATTAAGCTCTTAAATATCTCGTTAGCCTAATTAATCACTGTTTTTAATCCCGGGGTATTTCAGGGAAGGAAGGAAAAGTTATTTCTTTCCACATTCTTTTCCAGATTCCGGTTCTGCGCTTTCCTCTCTCTCGCTCTTCCTTTTCCAATTGCTTCGTTTGATTCCATCTTCTGATCGGTCTTCCGTTGTGGATTTATGCGTGTGGATTCTTGGTTTGCGTGAAGCGAATGGTTCAAGTGTGTCAAAGTTGTGGTTAGTATTCTCGTTGTCAGGATTTAGATTTTTCTTCATTACTAGTTGGTTTATGAATTCCCCGTTTATTCTCGTTAGATTGTATGCGTTGGGTTTCAAAGTGGATTTGTGGTGTGTTTGACGTTCAAAATTCAACGGTTTATGCAGAGCTTCGATTAGAGGTAGGTGGTAGATGGATTCAACTGAGTGTGCTACCCATAGGGTTGCATTTAAGATTTGCGTTTTGATTTCTAGTGGTGATTTCTCTGAGTGTGTTACGGTTTTTGAATTGGATTTTGGTTGATTTTGCACTCTGTCAAACTTCTCATGGTTCCTACTTTGCTATGTTGAGAATTGGTGTGCAAAAATGGTGTAATCTGCTTCTGAATTCATTAGTTTTTGGCGTGTCCAGACTTTCATGTTCGGACAGTTCGTAAGGACGTATGTTGTTGTCGATAGTTTTGCCGTATCCGGACTTCAGTCCAGATCAGCAAGTCCGGACGGTATGTGAGGACGAGTTTTGAGGTTGGTGTCTCGGGCTATGTCCGGACTTCAAAGTCCGGACACAAATCTGGACCACGTAAGAAAATTTTCTTCGGACTTTTGTCCGAACTTCCAAACCCGGATACAAGTTCAGACAACTTTGGTTTCAAGTCTCGGCTTGTGTCCGGACTTTCACGCCGGGACACAAGTCCGGACATCTCTTATTTTGAGTTTCGACATGCGTCCAAACTTCCTAGCCTGAACACATGTCCTAACAACCCTCTGGTTTTCCTAAAATGCTCTTCTGACTTCCGTTCTAACCTATGTTTGCGAGATTCTGATTCCCCTCAGGCTTTAAAGGATATTTTTCTATGTTAAGTATCTATAAGCACACGTTTCTGTTCTGAAAGTGTATTTCTGTTTTGGGACCTAGTTTCTTTTCCTTCTGAACCGTGGATGGCTGGATCGATCTATCTCGTAACATGTTGCATAAGACGTCTTTTTTCCTGTTATACGGGCACTCTCTCTGTTTCTATTCTGGGACCGATGGGTCCATTGATCTTTGGACCTTTTATGTGTTGTTGAGGATCTTCTGATCCACTGATCATTGCCTATTCTGTGTGTGCTTTGAGCTAGGGTTCCACTCTATTTTGTGCTCTGAAATGTTCTGATAATTGTGGCTTCCGCTTTTGTTTTGCTTTCAACGCTTTTGATAGCTTTGGTATATGATGAAAAGTCATTAACCTTTCCTAAGATATATACCTAGCCAAGTTCTCTACGATTCTAGCTTCTCGTTGGTGCTCTGTCGACTTACCTGGTTCGTTGGGTTAGATCATACTTAGAGAAAGAAATCACAACATAGGCAAAGAATCAAGGTAAGATAGTGCTCAAGTTTTGATAATGTGTCTATTGTCTTGGGGAGAACCCCTATTTATAGTTTTTCTTTACAATCCTCTAGTATTGCCAGCTTGTCAGTTTATTTATTTGCTAGACTATCATTCTGTTATTTATAAAATTGTAAGTATTAAAGGTGCAGCCGGTCACATGCGACCGGTCGCTATTTACACATCATTTTATTTAAACGACCGGTCGCTATCTTTGCTTATATCTCGCTATCTGACCGGGCACATGAGCCCAGTTGCTATCCACGCTTATTTCTTGCTATATGTGCTCGGTCACTTGCCTTCATTACCTAAAATAAGTAATGATTCCTTGGCCTTCTCTTGATCCCCTGGTTGGTCTCATTTTCCCCCTCTTCATATGACTTTCTGATTTGCAAAGGCATAAGGCTTCAGTGTGTATAAATATATACTCTATTTTATTAAGTTACTTATAACGCTTTGGCCATGCTTTGTTGATGAAGTTTGCTACTTAATGAGCTGTTGTTGCTCACCCCCCCCCCCCTTTTCTTAGTTAGCATTTGATATACTTTGACGTTGTTGTAGTCTTCGAGCCTTTTTCTGACTTTGGATATGACATATGTTTTAGGGCATTTGTAAACTGTTTACTATTTACGGTTAATATAAGTATTACATTTGGTTAATTTGAAATTCGATTAGTAATCTTGTGCGCTTCTAGTTGATATAGCGTGCGGCATGTTTAGACCCTAGATGTAGCCCGATTTTAAGATCGTTACCCTAGATATATTAGGTATAAATAATATAAAATAAAACACTACATATATATAATGCTAAACGTTCAAAAAGTATAAAAATATAAGATATATACAGAATCTAAAAATTTAATTAAAATATACTAAGAGTACAAGAACGAAAGTTTTATTTTTTGCTAATATTACTTTATATATTTTAACTAAAACATATAACATTGAAATAATGCATTATATTATTACTGTTTACGTATTACTGAATTCGAGAGTAATACAATATTGTAATATACTAGTATATGTTTCAAATTTTAATTAATATACATAAAAAATTAAGATTATTGGAAATATTAAGTTTTTATACTCTTTTTTCTCATTTAATAATAAATATTATATAAAATTATAATGCATTCTATTGTTTTCCTAAAAATATTCAGAAAGTAAAGAGAATGAATTTTAATATTTTAAGTAATGTTGCAAACTTGTATTGTCTACATAATATATTACATTACAACTATTGTAATTTTACAGTGATATCCCATATTTTTTAAAATAAATAAAATAATAAAAATTTATTTAAATATTGGCTAAAACTATTATAATATAATAAAATAATAAAATATAGTTCGAATGTAAAAAGACAAGTATAATATATGAATTACAAATTTAAAATTAAACAAATACACCAAAATAGTAAGAGAATGTAATTTTTTTAGTGATAAGAATAATTTATATATTTATAATTACTTTTTTTATACTATCAAAAATTTTAAAATATACAAAATTGTAATATATTAGGTATGTTATACAAATTTACAATATTATTGAACGTATTTGATTTTCATTTTCTTTACTTTCTCATTAATGTTATTAATACTAACAACATGACGCATTATATATATATTAATCTATATAAAATCAGAAAGCATTCAAATTTTATATTCTCAATAATATTATTTTTCATATTCTCAAATTTAATACTATATAAGCTGTAATAATATACAATGCAATGTTATAAATTAGACTTAAATATATAAAGTAATATTATGAAAAATAAAACTTCCATTGTACCATTTATGTATTTTTAATTAAAATTACGGTTTATTATATTATATTATACTTTTATATTTCCTTTTAAAATTATATATTTGTATTTTTTATACATTTTTTAGCCAATATAATCCAAAATTTTTATTTATTTTCTACTTATTTTTTTTCCTATTTATATTTTCTTAAAAATTTTTTATATATATTGAGAATTATATTATTATAATGAATCATAAATATTTTATATTGATAATATTATATCTAATTAAGTATTGATCCGTATATAGTAGCATTTATATGATTATTGAATTATTTATTCAGCCGATTATCAAATGTATATGAATATTGATCCATTTAGTAGCATTTTTATCATCATTTGTGTATTTTATGATTGAAAATTAATTTTTTGTGTATCCGAAAAATTGTTTCAAAATTTTCTGTAATTTGTGAATTAAAGAAATTTTTTAATCGTATTCAATAATTTCTCTTGTTTAAGATTTATTTGATTTTCTTCATTATTAATGATTTTTCTAGTGTTTTTATTTTTAATATTTTTAAAGTATTTTGAAAATCTTTTTGTGCAGATTTTTTTTTAAAGATCTAGCGATAGAGTGCTTTAAATTGTAAATTAGTAGGTTATTTTCGTCTTTCTTTTATGTTGGTCAACCACCATTCAGCAAAAATTTAGTGAAATTTGGTAACTTTTTATATTTTCACGACCATTCATGGATTAGATAAAAATGTAATGTTATTTTTATGAAATTTCCAAAAAAAAAACTCAAACAGTGTAATTACTCTTCAAGACGTAGGGCTTTTTAAAATCAACTTCAAGATTATACGGACTGATCGTATTACAACAATTTACTTTTGTTCATTACTTTCGCAACATCCCGTTCCAATTCAACCTCCGCGCCTCCCTCTCCAATTTTCATTATTCTCCTAATTCTTCGTGTGTACTTGCCCCTCCCCAATTAAGCCCCCTCATATTTAAATCCCCCATGCACTCTCACACTATGCGGCATCAGCAGCAGCGCGGGATGTAACTAACTCAATCTCTCCAACGCCCTTAACTATCTCCAATCTTCTCGATGGAAGTTCCATTTCCCACCAATGCTCCAAGACCGCCGTAGACGATCATCTCCTAGCCGAAACAAACGATGATCAGACATTATCAATCCAGCTGCTCGAAGATCTTCTAGAGTCATCGACTAGTGAGGAAGAAGCATTCTGCAGGTTTTCCACTATCTCATCCATTCCGTTCAAGGTAAGCTTCATCTTGCCGTATCCGGACTACACAACACTTCCATGGTCAGTCATTTTCGGGTTGTCTTCCGGATACATTACCATCAATGGAAATGAGGAAAACTGTGGATCGTCATTCTCCGACCCTGTTTCGTCTGTGATGGCCGGAATTGACCTCGGTGGATTGAAATTGTCAGCTGTGACCTCTGCTTCAAATTCTCAACAAAGTACCGTCGGATGCAGCGCCATTGGCGGAATTGACTGTGGATGTTGTGCAGCCGGTGGTGATTATGGTGGCACGGATGATCAACGGACGAGATATAGTGATGAATTTGCTGTTAGTGAATGGGACGAGATGGATGAGGGTTTGGCTAGGTTCATCTGGGAGATGACATGCAATGCTGACCCGAAATGTACAGTAGAAAACAGAGTAAAAAGAAGAATGAGTATGAACTTTTTTGTTCCTATTGGTTGGCCGAAGCTTGTATATTGTACTTAGCTTGCTGTGTAGAGGAAACTTCGCGTGTTGAAAGTAGAAACTGAATCGGTAAGCGCTAGAGGATTTTTCTGGGTTGTGTTTTGTCCTTTTTTGCCCTTCCGTTGAGACAGAAAAGAACATATGCATGTTTACCCAAAAAAAGGGAAAACATATGCAGTCTGGAATATCAAATGACTGGAAATGGAACAGAGTTTTTGGTCGAATTTGACTGGTTTTTTATAATTGCAGCATATATATGTCAAAAATAATACAGTATATCCCTTTTTGCGTATTGGCATTCTGGGGATTTGGAAAACTTTGACAATCGTGTTTTGGGTCCGCGTTTACCATTCCGCTTTGCATTGCACTGCATTAATGTCAGAAGGAACAAACAATGGTGTACAGCTGTTCATATGCTGGGGTAAAAAATATGCAATGTAAGAACAGAAAGATGAAGACACATTTAGGGTGCGTTGGAAACGGAATGTAATCATAAAAGGAAATGGAAAGGAAAGAAAAAGGGTTCCCCGAATCAAGAAGTCTGTTTGATTCTACACGGAAACAGAATAAAATTCTCAATGATTGTCTTTTTTGTTGTTTGGTTCCAAACAGAGAAGTGTTAATACATACTTTACACTATGAATAATTATATTAATATTTATCTAATTTGTATGCAACATATACTAATATTTATAAATTATATAGTATATATAAATAGTTTTTAATTATAAATGACATATATTAATATTTATATAGTTTATATTGTGTATAATTTTTTAAAAATTTATCTATATATATAATTTTTTTAATTTTATAGTATTTAAGTTATAAAAATATTTATTAATATATATATTATATAATACTTATTTAAACTATAAACATATAATAAAATATTTATATAAATTATATATACTATATATATATATATATTAGTTTTATAGTATTTAAATTTTTAAATAATATTATTTAAAAATATTTATAAATTGTAATAATATATATATATTTTATATAATATTATAAATATTTATTAAATTTATAAACAATATATTTTATTTTTATATCATTTAAAGTATAAATAATATTTATTAATATTAATATTATTATATATAATATTTGTTCATATTATTTAAATTATAAGTAATATGTATAAATGATTATATATATTAATATTTATTTAAATAATATATATTATTATTTCAGAATTGTATTGTAATTAAATTATATTATATATATATATATTATTTGTTCATTTTTTCAAATATAAATAATATATATTACCATTTTATATAGTATATATTATTATTTTTTAAAATTATAAATGTTATATATTAAACATTTATAATATATATATATTCATATTGATTTTCATATTATATTTTTATATTTATATTTTTATATTTATATAAAGTATAAATAAATATTTGTATTTCTATTAGATAAAAATATTGTATATTAATATTTATAAAAAGTATGTATCATATATTTATTTATATAAATTATATATTATATATATTAATATTTGTTTATGTTAAAGATGATGATGGGTAGGAGGGAGGAAAGAGAATATCTTTCCCTGAGATATTGGGGAAATCAGCAAAGGGAATTGGGGGTTTTTGAAACCTTAAGTGGGGGAAACAGAATCATTAAAAATACAAAACAAACAACCACAAAGGGAATGATTCCGTTTCTCTTTGTTGATTACCCAAAATGAACATACCCTTACTGACCTACAGACCCAAAAGCGGAATTTGACGATTCCCATTGCAGAAAGTATGGGCTGGACTTTAGGCTTTAGGCCCATACATACTAATGGGCTGTCATGGGAAATCTTTATTGTAAAGCAAAAATCTGGGCTTTTCATTGCAGGTTATGGTCGTGGGAGTATATATTATAGTATATGCCGACTATAAGCTTCGTGGCAATTCCACATCAACCACCGACATCTCTGAACTTGCCATTTTAATATCCTAACTTAGCCTCCCGTTTTATAATAAGTACTTTAGCTTGTTTAGGTTGTTAGATTTAAAAAGAAAAGATGTATACGCATTTTTAAACTATCCTTGAACCTTGCCACACGCACCTACGAATAACAGCAAGCACCACCTGAATAGCAAAAAAAAAAAAATCACACCAAAACGAGCATATGACCAAATAGTCTATTGATCACCAAGACACGGTGTCCACCGTACAGAAGCTCTCTTTAGCTTAGGCGATTTCCAGGCGATTTGGATTTCTCCTCTGTTTTGAGTTGTTAGGCTCTCTCCTCTTTATCAGTTCTCTATTACTTGTACGGTGAAGTGGTATAGAGGGATGTTCAGTGATAGGATGTGGGCGTTGGAGGGTTAATGCATGCTACAGAAGCATACACGTAGGGGATTTTTCAAGAATTAGGAGATCTCTTCCCCTCTGCAACAGGGGTTTAAACACTAGTAGTATAACGACACGTAAGAAAAGATTGTGATGATGAGGGGGCAGTTATGAGGTTTTCAACTACCTGGTTAAAGGCAATCCTAGTGGTTTAATAGTTTTTCGGAGTGAAAAAAAGGCTAGCATTCCCGATGTTTCTGGGAACAAAAATAGCAAGAATTTCGATCTGAGACAAGGATATAACCAGTAAGTTTATTCAGTCTCTCAGCAATATTCCCGTTCTTTCTTAAGTGCAGATTCGGGTTACTGAGCTTTCTTTACATTCTTCCAGTCTGTCTAAAAGAAGGAAGAAAAGAGTTAGGAAGAAAAAAAAGATAAGAATACGAATGTTCAGCATGGATGGAGTTTTATCAAAATGGAATGAGATGAAGAACATCGTGGAGAGTTGAAAAGTGGATGGTGATTTACTTCGGTTTGAAACAGCTAGCTCAGACATAGGTAATTCTCTTTGGGAAGATATGGCACTAGCAAGTCAGCTTAAAGCTCTTCAAAACTTTCTGGTCAGTCTATGGAAACCGAAAAGCTACATAAAGGTGACAGATATGGGCAAAAACAAGTTCACGATCCACTTTACTTCTGGAGCTGATATGAAGTCTATAAGGCTAATGGCCCTTGGCATTTCCATAATAGGCTTTTGGTTTAATGCCTTTCAACCCTTCTATTCATATAGATGAGCATAACCGAAGAAGGTGAAGATTTGGGTAGGAGTCATAATTTACCGATGATGTTTTTAACAAACATCTGCTGTCACACTAGGAAACAAAATAGGAACGTAATGGGTTGTGCTGATAAAGATTAATCCACTTACTTCTAGGATCCTTCGCATAAGAGTGGAGATTGATATTACTGAACGCTCTGCAGAGTCCTAGTGGTGAATGATGGTCAGAAGAAGACAGCGTGTAGATTGTCTTATGAAAATCTACCCAGTTTCTGCTTTAGGTGTGGTAGATTAGATCACATGACGGTGGAATGTGATGTGATGGAAGAAAAAGGACAAAGATGCTATTGAGAGATATGGTGCTTGGTTAAGAGCTGAATTTGCTGGTTCCACAGCAGCTTTATCAGATGAATTCCTGCTTGAGCAAAATTGTCAACTCCTTCTGTCTAAGGAAAACAACAACTTGAAGAAGACTATTTCAATTCAGGAGGTGATAGAGCAAGAGAATTCTCAAAAGGAGAGTCCTGGAAGCAAAGTCGCAGTTATCCAAGGGATTAGGAAAGAAAAAGATAAAAAAAGGAATAAGGGACGAGAGTGAGCAGGCCTTCATGAAAATTCAGGTTTTTTCTAACAAAGGGTTGTGTATCAAGGAACCTCAGAGCTCTGGAGGTATTCCTAACAGTGACAAGAATTTAGGAATCAGATCTTTTCAAGAAGCTGATTCTGAAGGAAAAAATAATGAAGAGGAGGAGAGTTTAGAAACTACTAAACCTCCGGGTTTTGAACACATTACTACAGATATGAGAGCTCAAAAAACAAAGGGATCTGTATCATAGTTTCAACTGGGTAGAAGCTATAGAGAAGTTTAGCTCTCAATCAGTGAAAAAACAGAAAACTCTCTCACAACCTCAGATAGACATAGATATGTCTATTTCTCAGATTATGAAAGAAGCATACTCTAAAGGTAAAACCTATTCTGGTCATGATCAGCATGAAGCCCATAAGGATGACCTTTCTGTTCTCAGTCAAAAGGAAGGAAAAGGTATTTCTTTTCATCCTGGAAAATCTGTTAAGAATAAGTCTAAAATAAGCTTTAAAATCAGTAAGTAAGCAGAAGAGCAAGAATCTTAAGTCTCCTAAGATTAATTCTTCCAGCAAAGAAGAAGAAATCAAGGACTCTCAAGAGGACTCCTTTTCTCAGTCTGCAGACAGTGCTTCTCGGCAAGGCTGCCCAGTCCCAATGAGTTGTTTAAGTTTTAACTGCCGAGGGTTGGGTCGCCCTCAGGCAGTAGCTTGGTTAAAGGTCTTTAAGATCTAAAAACCCAGAGCTTGTGTTTCTTATGGAGACTCATAGATTGAAGGAGGGGATGGACAGAATTAATAAAAATTTCAATGGGTATGATAGTCTGATTGTTCCTAGTGTTGGAAGGAGTGGTGGTCTAGCTCTGATTTGGACCAAGGAAGTGAAAGTTACGTGTATTAATGTCTCTACTCATCACATTGCTGTAGAAGTTCTGTTACCAGGAGGTATCTTTTTCATTTCACAGGTTTCTATGGTTGGGCAGATTGGTCTTTGAAACATCTGTCGTGGAAGCTTCTTAATGTGCTAAGAAAACAAGTTGTTATCCCTTGGGTTGTAGCAGGTGATTTTAATCAAATAATGTGGAATCATGAAAAAATAGGAGGAAGGAAAGAAGAGATAGTCAGATGGTCTGTTTAGAGAAGCAGTGGAAGATTGTGATTTGTTAGATGTAGGTTTCTTTGGAGAACCTGGAACTTTCACGAATGGTCAACTGGATGATTATCATTCTGAAAGTAGACTAGACAGAGTTTTTTATGTAGTAAAGCTGTTAAGGTTTTCCTCTAATGTCTGTTGAACATTTGAGAAGGGAACATTCAGATCATAAACCTCTCTTTATCAGACTTTTTGGTGTCCAGTCTAAAGCTAAAAGGTGTTCAGATTTGAGAACAGTTGGATACAAGAGCAGAAGTGTCATAACATTGTGTCAGAGATATGGGGTCATCAGCATAGAGATTTTGATTAGAAAATTTCAGATAGTCAGAAAGCTTTGTCCCCTTGGAAAGGGTGGTCTTATGGGAAATTAAAGTGGAAAATTTTAAAAAAAAGGAAGAACTTGAAATTCTCACATTAGCTCGTCCTACTCTGGGAAATGCTAATAACAGAAAAAGGGTTCTGATGGAAATAGAGCTGCTTGCTTTTAACGAGGAATCATGGTGGAAACAGAGGTCTCGAGATATTTGGATAAAAGATGGAGACAGGAACACTAACTACTTTCATTCCAGAGCTAATGCCAGAAAGAGAAGAAAACTATATTTTTAGTCTCTACAATCAGAATGAAGAAGTCTGCTATGCTTGGAAGGAGATAGAGAGTATAGCCAGGAGCCATTTTCAGATGATGTCTCAGACTTCTTCTCCCAATATAGATCCTATTTTCAGTGATGCTGTGAGAAACAGACTTAGCTCTGAGAGAATCTTCTATTTGAAACTGCCTTACACAGCTGAAGAGATTGTTTGTGCTATGAAAGGGCTAAATGCTGATAAATCACCAGGTCCTGATGGTTTTAATGGATGTTTCTATAAAACCTATTGGAATCTGGTTGGTAAGCAAGTGACAGAGACAGTTCTCGAGGTTTTACAAGGTAACCCCCTTTCTGATTCTCTAAATCAGTCTTATATTGCTTTGATTCCAAATTGAAAGGAGCTGTCAATATAAGAGATTTCAGACCAATAGCTCTATGTAACTTTGTTTACAAGATAGTGACTAAAGTCCTAGCTAATAGGATAAAAGACATCCTTCCTGAAATCATTTCTTCCAGCCAATCAGGCTTTGTCAAAGATAGACTGATTACGGATAACATTATTATTTCTGGTGAGATAATGCATTCTTTGGCTAGAAGTCAAGCTGTTAAGAAAGGTAGTTTTGCTCTTAAGATTGATCTCAGCAAAGCTTATGACAGGTGGAATGGAAATTCATTTTAGAAATTTCGATTTCAATGGGTTTTCCTGAAGAGTGGATAAAGCCTGTTACTAACTGTATTTCTTCTGTCAATTGTTCTGTGCTTGTTAATGGAGCCCCTGGTAAGTTTTTCTCCTACAAGAGGATTAAGACAAGGAGATCCACTCTCTCATTTTCTCTTTATCCTGGCCCAGGAAGCTTTGACTAGTGTTTTGAATCAGGCTGATAAGAAAGGTCTCTTCCAAGGAATCAAACTGTCTAAAGAGGGTCCTAGTATTACTCATCTGGCTTTTGCAGACGATATTCTCTTCTGTGGAAGCAGTTCTATCAGTAATTCTGAATTTCTTAAGAATACTTTGGATTCTTTTCTTAGTTCTTCAGGCCATGTCATTAACTCTCAAAAGTCAGAGATTGTTTTCAGTAAGAAGCTTAACCCTCAAATCAAGGTTCAAATCAGCAATATCTTGGGGTATAGAGAGACTCCTTCATTCAACAAATATCTAGGTTTACCCATGAAGATGGGGAGAAACAAAAATCAGTTCTTCAACTATATAGTTGAGGCTATCAGAAATAAAGTGGCAAGCTGGAAATCTCATCTTTCTCAGGCAGGGAGAACTGTTCTAGTGGCTAGTGTTTTACAAGCAATTCCCACTTACTTTATGTCCCTCTTTCTTCTTCCTAAAGGCATTATTAAGAAAATTAATTCTATGCTTGCTGCTTTCTGGGGGGGGGGGGGGGGGGGGAGGAGCGGTGGACAAGAAAAGTATACACTGGTTGAAATGGGAAGAAGTTTGTAAACCTAGGACTGTAGGGGGATATGGGTTTAAATCGATAGCTTCTTTCAACAAGGCTATGCTAGCTAAACATGTGTGGAATATTTTGTCTAATCCTAATTCCCTGGTTGTGAGCCTCGATTTTAAACCCTATCCTATGTTGATTAAAGTTGATTATGATCTAAACGGGTTTTAGGTCCACTTATAACCTAAGATTAATAACTATGTCATATAACAATAATCACTAAAACCTAAGCTAGCTCACTGGAACCTATTATGAGTCGCCACCTAATTTTGACCTCAACCTAAGTTGAACTAAATTAAATTATGGAAAGGTGAGTTCGGGTTCGGGGGCATTGATATTCGATGATTTAGGTTCAATTACTTTCATTACCCCTAGAAGTCGTTTTCCTCTACTTAGTTTAATTACGGCTTATACGGGTCATTTTAACCTAAGTGCGCGAGCTTCTGTTTTTTGTGTTTTTAGCTTTTTTTGACAGAAAATTAAAGTGAAATTAAAGCTATCTAAACTAGGGTTTCGGAGGCAGAATTAGGTCGAATTTTGCTTACGTCGTAGCCACGGACCCCATGTCCGAGACCACGGACCCCAGTTTACCTAATTATACAGAAGAGTCGAAATAAAGGAAAACAGAAAATTGCGAAGTCTGGGGCCACGGACAGGATGTCCGTGGGCCGGACATTATTAGAAAACCAAATTTTTGAATTTTTAAAAAATCCCGCCGCCGTCACATGACGTCCGGGGTGCGGACCGCCCTCGGACCGCGGCGTTGAGGCCGTTCCCGAAGGTGTTTTTCGCTCAAATTTTATGGGTGTGTAGCCTGAAAGATGTACAAGATGTTAGTGATTGAAAGTTTTCAATTTGAATTCGAATCAAACACGAAACTTAGTAAACAAGTTATTGGACAGAAGCTTAAACAAATAGCAATACAAAAGCGTAGAAGGGTTAGTTTAAGCCCAAATTTTGAGGCAAGACAGATAATACCGTAGAGAATTAGGGAAGTGGAGTGTCTACCTGTTTTACCTTCGGATTCACAACGATTCTTCACACCGGGATTCGTCGAGTGCTCCGTTGATGGCAGACCCGAAAGGCTTTCGAACCAAGCTTCTGGTTGTTAGTTGTTCTTGCTGTTCTTCACGTTTTGGTGGTGTTTTGTGGGGTTTTGATGATTATTGGTGCTTTGGGGATTGGAAAACGTGTTTAGATGGTGATTTCGGGGGATTTTCGGTGTGATTTGGGTGGCCGGGTGTTGGAAAACGTGAGAGAGAGAGAGGAGAGGCTGTGCTTTCTGACTCTCTAGGGTTCTGAGCATATGAAGTTCTGATTTTATCCAAAAACCTATCCCTTATATAGACTTTCTTAAAGATAAAGAAAATCTAGTAAAAGTAAGATTTTTGGTATTTTAATTAAAAGACTTCCCAAAGAATTTTGCTGTGAAATTTTTAACCACATGTCAAGGATGGATATTATGAATTTTCTGAGGTGGAACCGAATTTTTTAAATGTTGGAATATTTTTAAATTGAATTTCTTGTCAGATTCAGTCAGAAATTGCTAGAAAATTATTGGGAACTCGAAAAATCAAAATTCCAACGCCATTATGCTTAGAATGTCATCCTATATCATGGGTCAAAATATCAAAGCATTTCAAGCTGATTTGGCATCCTTTGGAGGAGAGAGAAAGCTTATAGGAGGTCTCAGGAGCCTTTAAAGATTACCAAAACGCCCCTGAAAATGACGAAGCTGCTCCCCAAGCCATGGAACGCGCCGATCGAGCCGGAATCCCTCACTACTTGATTAAAATGCCTCTCACATGCCAGCACCCGTAGACCCTAACCCAGGGGGTCAAAATTTTGGGTATAACACCTGGTGGCATGTACTCTGAAAGGTATTTACTTTCCTAACAGTTCGATAATTCAGGTGAGAAAAGGTAAAACAGACAGCAATATATGGTCTTCTATAGTTGCTTCTTTGAACCTGGTTAAGAAAGGCATAAGGAAGTAGATTGGGGATGGGAAAAAACCAGTTTCTGGTTAGACCCTTGGATTTCTAGATCTATTGGAGGTAAACCATATACCACAGTTCCGGTTAGCTCTCAGAATGAGACTATAGCCACTTATATAATTCCTGATTCTGATGAGTGGAATATAAATCTTCTGAAACAAAATTGTTGGCAGATTGACATTGATGATATTATAAGAACTAAAATCTCTAAGGAGATGAAGGATTCTTGGATATGGAATGATACTAAAGATGGTAACTTCACTGTAAAATCTGCTTATAATCTGGAGTACCTTTCTGTCACAGCTGATCATGCTTCAGGAAGCAATGTTTCTTCTGTTTTGAATAAGAGATACACTAAACTCAGTTGCAGTCCTAGAGGTTAAACTGTTATACTAGAAGTTCATGAGAAATATTGTTCCTTGTGTAGCTAGCTAATATAGCAAGAAGAATAGCGGGTTCTCCTCTCTGCTGTTTCTGTTCCAAAACAGACACAATGTTTCACACTTTCTTTGAGTGTGTGTTATAATTAAATCCTATTGGCATGGAGTCTTAAACCTCCAGGGAACTCTGCCTACGTTTGAAAGAGGCATTCAAGATTGGATTTTCACTAATGTTGATAAGTGGTCTGATGATAAATTGGAAAAGGTCTGATACTATGTGGGCTATATATGATGCTAAAAATACAGTGAGACATAATCAACATCTGCCTTTGCTTCCTCTTATTGATTACAATTTGGTTTTTGCTGAGACTTGTAAGAAAAGAATGATTACCGAAAAAAGTGATTCTAGGTTCATAAACACTTGGTCTCCTCCTGTGCAGGGTTATGTAAAAATCAACTGCAGAAGCTACTGGAAGAAAGAATAAGGGAGAAACATGGTGTTATCTGGATCCATAAGGAAGAGAGATTTCTTAATTGTAGTGGCTTATAACAAGGTTATGAATTCCTCTACGACTGAAGAAAGAAGAAAGAAGAAACAGAGATCAAGGTCTTGTCTGTGGACTGAAATTAGCTCATGAAGAAGGGTGGGAACAAGTAGAGATTGATCTCAGAAAACAACAAACTTATGAGCTGATGAGGAAGAACTTACTGAATGTAAATCATAGTGATCCATGCGCGTAATGGTTTAGAAAATCTAAGACTAGCTGCTAGTGAGTTATCTGCTGTTAACTACACTTTTGATAATTTAGAAACAGATTTTAATCTGTTTCTTGTTTCTAGTTTGTATAATAGTTCACAAGACTTCAAAATCTGGAAAGGGAATGACATTCCTCTTAAGATAGTTAGGGCTTGTAATCTGGATCTTATGTGAATCCTTTTCAGGGATGTTTTTAATTTCAATGTAGGCTAAAGGCCATACTTATAAAAAAACAACAGTTAGATTACAAACCACAAGATTTTTAAAGAGCACAATGATAGAGCAAAAGAACTATAACACCTGTAGATAATTAAGAACAAAAAAACAACCTAGTAACACTAGATCGACTTACAAAACCAAAAGGCTAAATATAGAAACCTGGCGGCAACATTTCCCAGAAGAATAATATTAATTTGAATGACCCTTACACTGTACATGACCTAGCTCTATTGTATTTATACTTTTGTGAATGAAATCAGAATGTTGTGTTAATTAGTTTTGTACAATGTAAGATTGATGGGCTGAGTTATATTTTCTGGCCTGAATATGTAGTCCGTTTTGGGTTTGGTTTCTATTGGGTTGAGTCTGTATCTTCAATACACCCCGGTGATCCAAATGGGTGTAAATCTAGACTGAAGCGAAGAGAAAGGAACCAAGAAGATGGCATTGGCTTCGCGCGGGCATCTGCAACCTGTTCTACTCCATGAATGAAGGCAATGCATAGAGAGTGATTTATACACGTTCTCTGACAAAGTAATAATCAAGACCAATATGCTTTGCTTGAGCATGGAAGACGGGATTAGCGGGTAAGTATGTGGCACCCAAATTGTCACACCAGAGCACCGATGAATGAAGTAAGTAAATCCCTATCTTTCCATTAAATTTTCTAACCAAGTGACCTCGCACGTAGCGTATGCCATTGCTCTATATTTCATCTCAGTTGTTGATATGGAAAACTGGGGCTATTTTTTCGATTGCCAAGAGATTGAGGGTTTGCCGAGATACAGAGGTATATTTTATGTTGGTAGTATCACTAGCCTAATCAGTAAGGATGTTTAAAGAGAGATGTAGGGTGGATTTTAGGTATCAAAATATTGATATTTTGCCAGTGCTGAACTATAGGGGAGTGCATAGATTGACACAACTTATTCACTGAGTAACTAAGATCAGGTCAAGTATAGGTATTGGAGTGCCCCTACGAGACTACAGAACTTTGTGGGATCATCAAACATTTGAGAGTGGGTGGAGGAAATGTTTATGGTTGTGCTCATGGGTGTGGTAGTAGGCCTAGAATGAAACATGTTGGTTTTGTGGAGGAGATTTTGGATGTAGTTTCTCTGATTTAGATGTAAACCTGGTGATGTTCTAGCACCTCTATACCAGGGAAGAAATGTAGAGATTCAAGATCCTTGACAAGAAAGAGCGAGGAGAGTTTAGAGATAAAAAGGTTAACCAAAATAGACGAAGATCATGTGATGACTATGTCATAGTCATTAGCACATATGAGAATATAAAGCGTAACACCTGATAGTTTTAATGAAAGAGAGAAGCATCAACTTTAGATAGATGAAAACCCATAGTGATTAGGGAATCACTCAACTTTGAGAACCAAGCTCGAGGGGCCTGTTTAAACCATTAATGAAGCGTTGTAGAAGACAAACATGAGCTGGTAGATAGGGATGTATAAAACTAGGTGGTTCTTAGATTTTTAGGGTTGTAAAGTGTAACGAGTGGAATTTATGTAAACGGTGTGTGTATTCATCAATGGAAAAACATTTGTTCTGATTACAAACCCTATCTATTCTGTGTGCTTATATAAAAAAAATAGGAGATAAAAACTGCTTGCTAGAATATCTCTAAATATCCAAACTACTCTAGACAATAAAGAGCAGATTAACAACTTATTAATTTAACTAAGACTGGGCTTGTGGGCTAAATAGCCCAACTCTCCAATACCCCCCGTAAGCCGTAGATAAACTTGTTTAGCAAGGCTTGGAATCGTGAGTGTCGCACATCCCCATGGACTGAAGCTGCTGCTGATATCTGGCACCTGGTAAGACCTTGGTCAACATGTCGGCCAACTGTGTAGACGAGGGAGTATAAACAACATCAACAAGACCCTGTTGTATCTGTTCACGGATGAAATGACAATCTATATCAATATGTTTCGTTCGCTCATGAAAAATAGGGTTGCGGGCAATATGAATGGCAGACTGATTATCGCACTTGACCGGAATCGGGACAATGTCATCAACACATAGTTCAGACAATAAGCGAGTAAGCCATGTGAGTTCTGCTGTAACTCGATGGAGTGAACGATACTCTGCCTCTACACTAGAGAGAGAAACAGAACCTTGTTTCTATGTCTTCCAAGAAATGGGACTAAGACCCAAGAAAATATAGTAGCCAGAGACAGATTTCCTGGTGTTTGGACAAGCAGCCCAATCAGAATCACAATAAGCAACAAGTTTTAAGGAGGAAGTTCCCCCACCAGTGAGCATGAGGCCATAATTCACAGTCCCTATGATATAACAAAGAGTATGAAGAGATGCTTCCATATGAATATCTGTAGGACGCTGCATGAATTGACTCATATTTTGAACGGCGGAACTAATATCTAGTCGTGTGTTAGACAAATAATTTACCAAGGCCAACACAGAAGTGGGCCATAGTTTTTTTATTTCTCCTAAGGCCAAGGCAGTTCACATTAGACTTGGGCATGTACCTTTCCGAAAACTTATTTCAATGGGTTTAATTAAACAGTCAGATTTTTCTCTTGATTATGCTTGTGATGTGTGCTACAAAAGTAGGGCTCAACGTTTACCATTTGATGATTCCTTCATTAAAACTCAACGGGCTTTTGAGATGATCCATGTCGATGAATGGGACCCGTTTAGAGTCGAAACGCACAATGGATGTAAGTATTTTGCTTGTTTTGTGGATGACTTTACAAGAACAACTTGGGTGAATCTCTTGAGACAAAAGAGTATGGCTTGGGAAACAGTAGTTAATTTTATTACTATGGTTGAGCGACAATTTGATACCAGGGTTAAAATTGTTCGGTCCGATAATGCAATAGAACTAGGAAGCTCTAATGACGGGAACAGTTTTTTACTGCAAAAGGAATCATCCATCAGACTACCTGTGCGCATACACCTCAGCAGAATGCAGTGGTAAAGAGGAAGCACAGGTACCTTCTTGAAACAGCCAGAGCTCTATATTTTCAGTCTAACGTTCTCTTGCTTATTGGGGAGAATGTATTTATTTTAGCTGTCTATTTGGTAATCGATTGCCGTCCAAGGTGCTGGGAGGAGAGTCACCTTTTGCTCTCTTACATGGGGGCACGGTTCATTATGATAATATCAAGCCTTTTGGTGCCTGTGTTACAAGACGATTGTTCCCAAAGACAGTAAGTTCAGTCCCAGAGGAGAAGCGTGTATCTATCTTGGAGAAGCACCACGGAAAAAGGGACACAAGGTCTTAGGGCTTAACTCCCGTGTTGTGGAGGTTTGCAGGGATGTGAAATTTCATGTAGATGTTTTTCCTCTTGCCAGCAGAATACACGACGAGCATATCTCTTATATTCCGAATTCAGATGCAACGCCCATCCTTTTTGATGAAGAACCCCTAGCTTCAGTGTCCCAGGATAGTTCACCACCGAATGAAAACCCTATGGATTCGGCTGTGCCGGTTCGTCGTTCTGCTAGAGAGACACATAGACCCAGCTATTTGACTGATTTTGTCTGTAACTGTGCTTTCAGAGATGTTCTTGATGACAGGGTTTACAGAAATGAAGATTCTGCTGTCAATCTTATATCAGGCTGTGAAAGTCTTACCGATTCCACCAGCTACTTGTGTGGCACTGTTGTCTAATACTCAGGTTGGTTCATCTGTTGATATGAAGGAGCCTTTGCATTATAAAGATGCCTCTCAGCATGCTCATTGGCGAAAGGCTATGGACGATGAATTGGAAGCACTTGAACGAAATGCGACATGGACAATTGTTGATTTACCACGCGGCAAGAAGGTGGTTGGTTGTAAATGGGTCTATAGGGTAAAACTCAAGTCAGATGGCACTCTTGAGAGGTATAAGGGAAGACTAGTTGCCAAAGGCTTTACCCAGCGCCATGGGTTAGATTACACTGAGACTTTTTCACCCGTTGTTAAGCTCACCACAATACGTGCTCTCATTGTTGTCGCTCTTAACAAGGGATGGGTCATTAATCAGCTTGATGTGAACAACACTTTTCATCATGGAGATTTAGATGAGGAAGTTTATATGCGCATTCCAGATGGTCTTGAGGTGCCAGGCAAAAACAAAGCTGTTTGTTTAAAAAGTCTTTATATGGACTTAAACAGGCTTCCAGGCAGTGGTTCTCTAAGTTGGCAAGTTTTCTTCACACTCTCTCTTTCCAACAATCTAAGAATGACTACTCTTTGTTTTACAAAGACACGTCTAATGGAAGACTGTTTCTAGCTGTCTATGATGGATGATATACTGGTTGTGGGAGCTTGTCAAGAAGAAATCAACCAGATCAAACACGCTTTGGATCACACTTTTAAAATTAAAGACTTAGGGTCTCTGCATTATTTTTGGGCATTGAGTTTCTTCCTACCAAAGAAGGTTACATTTTGTCTCAACGCAAATATTGTCAGGATCTCATTGAAGAATTTGGCTGTCACAAGCGGCGCATTGCCCAAGGTCCTATGATAGTGGACAAACCTTTGTTAGCAGATGAAGAGGATTTTCTTATCAGATCCTACTGTTTATCGACGCTTGTCGGCAAACTCATTATTTGTCTAACACACGACCAGATATTAGTTTCGCCGTTCAAAATCTGAGTCAATTCATGCAGCGTCCTACAGATATTCATATGGAAGCAGCTCTTCATACTCTTTGTTATATCAGAGGGACTGTGAATTATGGTCTCATGCTCACTGGTGGGGGAACTTCTTCCTTAAAACTTGTTGCTTATTGTGATTCTGATTGGGCTGCTTGTCCAAACATCAGGAAATTTGTCTCTGGGTACTATATTTTCTTGGGTCTTAGTCCCATTTCTTGGAAGACAAAGAAACAAGGTTTTATTTCTCTCTCTAGTGCAGAGGCAAAGTATCGTTCACTCCGTCGAGTTACAGAAGAACTCACATGGCTTACTCGCTTATTGTCTGAACTATGTGTTGATGACATTGTCCCGATTCTGGTCAAGTGCGATAATCAGTCTGCCATTCATATTGCCCGCAACCCTGTTTTTCATGAGCGAACGAAACATATTGAAATAGATTGTCATTTCATCCTTGAACAGATACAATAGGGTCTTGTTGATGTTGTTTATACTCCCTCGTCTACACAGTTGGCCGACATGTTGACCAAGGTCTTACCAGGTGCCAGATATCAGCAGCAGCTTCAGTCCATGGGGATGCGCGACACTCACGATTCCAAGCCTTGCTAAACAAGTTTATCTACGGCTTACGGGGGAGGGGGGTATTGGAGAGTTAGGCTATTTAGCCCACAAGCCTAGTCTTAGTTAAATTAATAAGTTGTTAATCTGCTCTTTATTGTCTAGAGTAGTTTGGATATTTAGAGATATTCTAGCAAGCAGTTTTTATCTTATGTTTTTTAATAAGCACACATAATAGATAGGGTTTGTAATCAGAACAAATAAATAGCCCACAAGCCCAGTCTTAGTTAAATTAATAAGTTGTTAATCTGCTCTTTATTACAAAAGAAAACCGGGCTCTGTTTATTCACGCCTTTAACCTGACGCTGCCTTGAGTCAACACGGCCCACTTTACTTGCCACCGGTAGGCCCAAGACGGAATCGGCCTGGTTCACGCTCGATAGAACACGACCCTCCTCCTTGGTTGCTCCATCTGCCTCCGATAAGCCCAACACGTACAGACCGTGAAACTCCTGCCCAAACTTCTCATTCATCCCTGTCGACGGGTCCTGTAGAAAGCAAGTACCACGGTCGAAAATCAAACACAACCACAATGTTCTACAAGTTTCTTCATTGAGATTAAGCTGAATCGGAATTTCGGAATGAAAAGGACGCTTTGAGCAACAATCGATTGCTCACCCTAATGTCACCTTCCAGATTTACCTTGTGTGGAGTTTCATCCGGTAAGACAACATTTTTTCCATTACGCAAAACCCTTAGGGTTTTCGAAAGAGGATTTCATACCGGTAATGTGATTTGTGGATCCTGAATCAATTATCCACTTCCTTTCGAATAGATTACGAGAAATGGTAAGACAAAACTCTAAATTTTGGTTACCTGAAAAATTGGTATAGCTCAAACCCTCTGATTTCATGGTTGCGCTTCTGATCATTTCTGAAAGTTGCTGTATTTGCTTTGCCGTGATCCCACTGTCTCAGCTCGACGGTTCACTATGTTCTCCTTGTTCCTCTGATTTTACATTGTTCGCAAAGCTCCTTTTCTTTCGAGCAAGAATTTTTTCTCTGCCATGGAGATGGAAGCAATTTGCTTCCACATGTCCGTTTTTCTTGCAATAGTTACATTGTAATCTTTGGTAACGCTGCTCGCTAAGATGACTGCCCTTCTTACAGTAAGTGCAGGTAATTTTCTTCCTGTCTGCTTCGATTCTGTTGTTTTCGAACTTTACGGGTGCTTCAGTTCTGTTGTTTTCAAACCTTGTGGGCTTTCCTGCCTGCGCTTGCCTATGACTGTAAAAAGATGTGGCTTCTTCTGATGAAGTCTGCTTCCCCCTCTTTTCCTCTTCTTGCATGACCAAAGAGAATGCCTTTTCCAAACTTGGTGGTTCGGATAACGCTAATATCTGCCCTCTGATAGACAGATATTATCTGTTAAGCCCCATTAAAAATGGATTAGTTTCTCTTCGTCTATGGCCTTTCTGATGGATTTGTTAATGTTGCAAGTGCAGCTGTTACAAGTACAGAAGTCTGGTGGTTTGGCCTGTTCTAACTCTCCCCACACCCTTTTTAGTTTGTTAAAGTATTCAGCTACTGACTCATCATTCTGTTTAATCTCTGCTAGATCCCATTTTAGAGCATGAACAACAGCTAAATTACTATATTGGTACCTGGAGCAGAGGGAGTCCCATATGTCCTTGGGATCATCCATGAAGCGAACGCTCTCAAGCACACTGCCACCCAGCGAATTCTTCAGCCATCTGACAACAAGTGAGTTTGCTCTTTCCCAAGCTGAAAACCTTATTGTGTCTGACTCATCTGGTTTCTTAACCTTTCCTGTAACAAAAGTGTATTTGTTTTTCGTTTTCAGAGCAGTCACCATGTTAAACCTCCAACCAAGGAAGCCGGTGCCCTCGAATTTCTGAACAAGACTGAGCCCCAAGTTTTTTGCAGCATGAACAAAGATGGGATCATTCACATCTATGATTGAATTCCCGGTTCCTGAAGCAGAATTTGCATCTGCCATCCCCTTCCCAGTGTCGTCTGCCATGTCTGTAAACCCTTGAGTATATTAAGCTTCCTGGAGCTCTAATACCATCTTAGATTTTTAGGATTGTATAGTGTAAACGAGTGGAATTTATGTAAACGGTGTGTGCATTCATCAATGGAAAAACATTTGTTCTGATTACAAACCCTATCTATTCTGTGTGCTTATATAAAAAACAAAAGATAAAACTGCTTGCTAGAATATCTCTAAATATCCAAACTACTCTAGACAATAAAGAGCAGATTAACAACTTATTAATTTAACTAAGACTGGGCTTGTGGGCTAAATAGCCCAACTCTCCAATAGTGGTCAAGTCATGTAAATTTTCTCCACTAGATCACCATGCAGAAATGCGTTATCAATATCCACCTGATAGATTGGCCACCTTTTGGTAAGAACAACAACTAGAATCAACTTGATAGTAATAGGTTTAATGACAGGACTTAAGGTTTCAGTATAGTCTAAACCTTTAGTTTGAGTGTATCCATGGGAAACCGAACGTGCTTTTCTTCTTTCTATGGAGCCATCTCGTCTCTTCTTTGTTTTAAGAACCCATTTAATACCAAGAGGTTTTGTATTAGGATGGGGTCCAGGTGTTTGTTCTTTGAAGGGCTTGAAACTCTTTTAACATGGCCTCACTTCATTGAGGGTGTTGAATGGCTTGTGTAAATGTAGGCTCATCTGGAATAGTTTATGTAACATGAATGAAGGGCCAAGTAATGGTGCCATCAGTTCTAACTAAGGGCTTTTTGATGTTGTCACAAGTTCTAGTGGTCAGGATGATAAGGCTAAGGAGGAGGTGTGGGTGTATGTGTAGTGGAAGGTGTTGAAGAGGTATAATTTTAGGAAGAAGAAGAAACAAGAGTAGCTGGTGTCATTAAAATTATGGAGGTGGAATTTTGTGGAGATGAGGGAACAAGAGTTATTGGAGTTGTAGTATTTATGGAGTTATGTGTTGTGGGAGAGGTTGGGATGTCAAGAATTTTGATCTCTAGGTGGAGAAACATGAGGTTGCCATGGTTGAGATGAAGTAGTAATAATGATAGGATCAGATAAAGAGTAGGTATGATAGATAGAGTGATCCGATTGTGAGATAGTTCGTGTGATAGAGTGATAGGGAAATGATGTTTCATTGAACAAAACATCACGGGAGGTGTAGATTTTGTGCGTGATTGGGTCTAGGCACAAAAAACCTTTATGGTTGGGGGCGTAGCCAATATAGGTACACTACAAATATCAAAAATTGAGTTTGTGGGTATTGTAGGGTCTGAGGTTAGGTCAACATTCACAACCAAGGACACAAAGGGTAGAAAAATCTGGTGGGTAGTGGAAAAGCTTTTCACATGGAGTTTTAAAAGAAAGAGTCGGGGTGGGAGTTTTGTTGATAAGATACACTGTAGTGAGAAAGGCTTGTTCCCGAAATCCGAAGGGTAAGGCAGCATGAGCAAAAATAGATACGCCTTTTTCAACAATAGTCTTGTGTCTAGATTCAACCATATCTTGCTACTGATGAGAATAAGAACATGAATTGTGAAGATAGATGCCTTTTTGATGACAAATAGAGGTTAATGGCTTAAACTTAGTACCACCACCATCAACTTGAACAACATTTTCCTTAAGCAGTAAAATGATTTGAGACAAGATTCAGAAAAATGTTGAATACGTGTGTGACTTCAGACTTAGCAGCTATATGAAACAGCCTAGTAAACTTACTGTAATCATCAATAACGAAAAGATAATACTTGTTACCACTGAGAGCCAAAACATACGAGGGGCCCCAAACATCCAAAATAGTAGTTCAAAAGGTCCGCTAGAAACAGTATTAGTCATAGGATGAGGGAGAGCAAGCATTTTCCTATATAGTAGCCACAGCTAACATGAGTAAAATCCTCAAGGGTTATAGGGAGACTATACTTGCTGATGATAAGATTAGTGACCTTAGATGAGGGATGTCCTAATCTTTGATGCTAGATGTTGGTGGTGGTCTTATGAGTGATATGAGCTTGCAAAGCTGTGGAACCAAATCCTGTATGACCTTCAGAAGGCTTGTATAACCCATTCTTAATTCCTTCTCTGAGTAGAAGTCTCCCCGTGGCCAGATCCTTAACTAAGAAACGAGTACGATAAAATTCAAACATCATATTATTATCAGAGGTGAATTGTTTAACAAAGACAAGACTCTTGTTTAAATCAGGCACATATAATAAGTTAGAGATAGTGAAATGACCATGAGGAGTGGGGAGTAAACTGGTGCCATGTCCCTTAATTGGAAAAGATCCACCATTTTAAAAACTCACTTCATTAGAGGCTAAATATTTGAAAGTCCAAGATTAGGTAAAAAATCATGAGTAAAGTGATTAGAAGCACAACTATAAGGATACCAAGTAGAATCAGTGGCAGTGTAGTTGGCATTAAACTGAGAGGAAGTGTTTGTTTGATAGACGCAGTCAAATATGTGGTAACAGGTAGTAGCAGTATGACCATATTTACCATAGACTTGACATTGAACCCTAGGATCTCCTCTGCCTAAGAGATGGATATTATTCCTTCCACCTCTGAAAGTGTTTCTTCCTCCCTAAAGAAATGATTTCCTCTATTACTTCTACCACCTCTGTAATCTCTGCCTCATGAGGAATAAATGATGTTGTTGTTATTTTGATTGTCTGAGTAGCATTAACAAACATGTGTGTGTTAGACACAATTTCAGAAGCTTACTGAGCTAGATGTAACTTATATGTGAAAAGCTGGCCATATAGAACATCTAGTGTGACTGGTTTCATAAGCATCATGAGATTGGTTTTTATAGACTCAAAATTCAGAGGTAAGCCAAATATTATTCAACAAACAAAATCATCATCCGGCATGGGTGCTCCTGTAGAGGTGAGTGAGTTGTAAATGGTGTTAGTTTTGTTGAAGAAGGTTGTTTTACTATCTGAACTTTTCTTGATACACATGAGTTGCGGTGCTCGCAAAAGGCATGATTTGAAGTTTACTTTTACAACTAAAAAGCTCTGAATTTGTTCCAAGCTTATGAGAAGAATGAAAAGTAGTAGTAGAAGAACAACTTGAGTAAGCATAGATTCAGACGTAGAGCATTAAGCAATGGCATATCAAGATTGACACTTGTTATGTTTCTTCATGTGGAGAAAAGGATTTGGGAGGTTATTGACAATTTCTAAAGTTTAGTGTTTGGAGCCATCAATCCGACACCAAATAAGCCATGCTCAAATAGATAAGGCTCAAGTTGGATTCACACGCAAAGAAAGTTCTTGGTGAGCTTAATGAAGTGGAGGTGGGAGATAGAAAGGAGGAGACCGATATGGATGAGGATGGAGAAGAAGTGATTCACTGTTGATAGTTGGATTGTGGATTTTCCTAGAGGAAGAAGAACCGTTGGACATGGTTAAAAAAAGTAAGGACCGAAGGAGAATAGTAAGAACCTACTAGAACAAACTGTATACTGTAGGATCGGATGGCTGACTCAAACCAACTCAAGATGTGAGTCTGTGAGATGGTTCGACTCAATCGAAGTAAGAAGACAAAAGTGCTTGAAATGTGGAAACACTTAGTTGAACTTTAATGTGTGGAAGCGATTCTCTTTGAAGTTAAAGCGTAACACAGACTTAGTGGAACTTATTTGGAACAACACTTAAAAGCTTGACGACTCAGGGAAACTCAACGAGATACGCAAAATAAGTTCTTTATTTTCTGGTCAAAATAAAAAACTTACAATGCCCACTCCGTAGACAAAATCTACTTCGTGGTTTCCACTCACTTACCCTATACAATAGCTAATCAGCTCGATGACAAGTGTAATGAAACTAGGATCTTCGTAGGGAGAGTCTATCAGAAAGCTCAAACAGAATGTGGTACTAGGGTACTACTCTCTCTCGGATCGGGAAAGAGCTCTCTCTATAATCTCTTACAATCTTTATATTAGAAAGCGTAATAAAGAAAACTAAACTATTACAAGCCTATTTATACTATCTCTAGTGCAACGGCTAGAGGAGTCAGTTCCAAGTTTTTCGTAACTAACTTAGTGAGCACGTGCTGAGTAACTTCGTGCCAGTCTTAGGCTACAAACTTCGGAGTCAACTGAGGCAATCTTGGACCGTTGGGCGTTAGGGGCATTGACGCATTCATTCTCTTAATTGTCACAACGGCATGATCGAGTCCTTCGTGCTTCTAGTATTATGCAGAGTTGTTGTATTTTGGCACGGATCTCGTTCTTTGTGTTTTGTTGTAGACGAGTGACTCCGTCGAGATGATTGACTATCTCAGCGACACCTTCATGCTCCAACAGTTTTCCTCTTGTTGCTGATGATAGCAAACCTTCGTGAATCCCGATTGAGTCATCCTAAAAAGACATAAACACAAAGAACTAGGGGAACATACCCTATCGAAGTTCCCCTTAATGAAAGCATATAAAAATTTTAGAGTCCAGTGACTCCGTTGTAGTTCCCTCTTAATTGTTGAGAAAACTCCGGTAAGCAGTAGTACAACAAGAAGCAGTAGTAAGCATAGTAAAGCAAGCAGTTAACCACGTATCCACATAGTCCAGCAGTAGATAAATTTAAAAGCAATTTGAAGCACAAAAAATATTTACTCGTACACCAGACGGGATTCACCACTTCCCTCTTTTGCTTTCATCAGAAGGAAGCCTTAACAGTCACACAGAGTCAGTTGTAGTATTCATGAATAATCCAAAAACAGTGTTTAGAACTTAAAAAAATGACCTAAGTTCTAGCACTTCACACACCACACACACAAGGTAAGCTAGGGATCAGGGATGGGGTTAATGGTAACTTGAAGGTCGAGGAGGGCGCCCTGCATCGAAGTCACACCCGTCTCAAGCCCAGTGAGTCTCTTCATCATCTTTGAGTTGCTTTGGGCCAGCTCTCCCGTCCGAGTGATGAGGCGGTCGATCTTCTCCATAAGTTGCAGGAGTCTGTCTGATCGGTCGTTGTTTGGAGTGGAGGGCGCAGAAGGGACTGGAGTGGTTGGAGGAGGCAACAGCTGGGTCTTGTCGATCGAGGTGAGCTTGTTTAGATATCGGAGATTGATGGTGTCTATTCCTCGATGGACTCTGTTGGGATAAAACCATAACGGCAAGTGTACCGGTCAATTCTAGCAAGTTTTAATAGAGAGTAATCCCTAAGTATCGAACCAGAGGAGGCGATGTGTCTAGTTTAATCTTTACTACCGAATTAAAATAAAAAGGAATTGGAGTTTGATTTGATGACAATAAAAACTGTAAACGGCATGCGAAACAATAATAAGCAGGAAAAATAAATGTTGTGAAACTGATTTGGAGAAGAAGATCCCGGTTTACTACTGCACCCTAAATCCACGTTCCTATCCCTAAGTGATTTAAAAGATAATTCTGAGTAAAACCCTAGAAGAAGATAATTTACCTCGTCTCCCGATTAGCAAATACTAGTTAATAAAGACCGAATTCTAACTCTCGTTACGAACCCACTGTTTACTAACCGCCTTAAGAACAATCTAGTTTATTAGTCAATTAGCTATTTAGAGGAATTACCGTCTCTAAACTAACTGTTATTTTCCTGAATTCAATTGAAAGCCGCAGTCGTCACATATAAGCTAACAAAATACTAATCCTATAATTGGCCAAATTATAACGATTAAAGAAATTAAGCAAGGAAAATAACTTTACTCAATTAATTGCATTAAATCACAAAGGAACAGGAATAGTCAATTTAGGGATACATAGCAAACCGAAATCTAGGGAACTACTCAGCCATTGACATGTTTACAATAAGCTTAGTAATAATAGAGAACAAGAAGAAACTTGTTCTGAGATGCTGGTGAAGTCTCCGTGGTGAACCCCTTTCTGTGCTCTGCTCCAAACTCCAAACCAGACTCCAAGCTCTCAAACTAATTCTCTCTGTGTTGTGATTATTCGGCGCTCTCAGATGATGTCTTCAGGTTGGCCAAGCTCCTCCTCTTATAACCACCAAATCTATCTTTTAATTTATCTCCCCTCTAAAACGACGGCCAACAGAAGTAAAAGGGAAAAAATAAAATTCCGTTACGCGACGAAACAAAAACTCCGCGCTCCGTATGTATTGTTCCGGGTTTCAAACCTGGCTGCAAACCGGAACATATGAAATTTAAGGCAGTAGTAGCTTCTCCGCCTGTAGTAGTGTTCCGGGTTTAAAACCCATATTCAAACCCGGAACATATGCAAAATTTAGGCAGGAAAACTTCTCCGATTGGGGTTCGGGTTTCAAACCCATGTGCAAACCGGAACAAGTCTGAAATAAGGCAGAGTTCGCCCTGGTATGTTCGGGTTTCAAACCAAACCTAAACCCGGAGCCAGCCTGAATTTAGGCAGAGGTTCTGCGTTGACTCTGGTTTGACTTCCCATGTTGCTCTAACTCTGAAATCTTCATTTAAGCACTTTGTTGAGGAATTTATCCTGAAAACATATGAAATCGATCATTGGAGACAAATATAACATAAAGAGTAATACGCATTAAAGAGGAAAGTTAATGTCAGAATGTAAGAATTAAGCATGAATGAGTTAGTAACTTAGACAAATTCCTCTATCAGACTCTGGTGTCGATTGCTCCAGCGGAACTGAAAGTATTTAAACACCCAAGGGAGCCAAAAGACATAACCTAGGGAGTGCTTGGGAGTATCGACAGAGTGGGCCATATGGTTGAGAATTAAGAAGGCCAAAACTAGTGGGTGACGGTTCAGGATACAGTACATGATTGATAAATCAAGAGAGTTGACCAACTGGTTACCTTCTTTTCGGGGAACAATATTTTTAATGACAAGAATATGAAGGAGTTGGTGGAGAATGGGAAGATCACCTCTTGGAATTGGAGACCCCACTTTTCTTTTTGAAGAGAAGAATCGGTAGATTTTATTGTGTGGGACTCTAGGGAAATCAGGAAGGACTCCTTTGTCATAAAACTTTAGACCAGCGTGAGGGACTCCAAAGATTTCATATAGTTTTGCAATATCAAAGAAAATAGGGGAGGATTTGACAAAATATTGGGCCGCACCATTTCGAATAATAAGATTTTGATAAAAATCAATGGACTCTTGCAGGAACCACTCTGAAACTTCTGAGAACAGGTGTGTCCAACCCTGTGCCTCTAGCATCTTAACTAGGTCTCCAAGATGAGTAGAATGTGCCCAAGAGAAGTCGAGGAACTTACCCTTAACAAGATTTCGATCCGCAGCACGATCGAAGAGCATGTAACTTTGAGCGAAAGGGTCTATCTTGGCACTTCTGCGTTGTGGCTTTGGAGGCTTCTGAGACTGTGTTGAAGTAGCGCCAGTGGATGTATCATGACTTGCGGCGGGCGCCGTCGCTAACTCTTGTACTGGGGAGGACTCACCGGTGGCAGAGGAGACTGTGGGTGACGTTGTAGGTAGGGTTTTTTGGCTGGATCGTAGGACACGCTTTGTTGTAGGACATTGGATTGTGGATTTTTGTTTGTGGGGGTTTAGGCTTTAGGGATGGCGGCGGAGTTGGGGTTGCGGATTTTTTGGGAGATTGTTGGAGGGAGTGGATGGGTTGTTGAGCAGATCCGTCGGGTTTAGGGTTTGGCTATTGTGGTGGTGGGGTTGAGACGGTGGTTTGGCTGTTGGCGGGTCGGTTTTGAGTGTGGGTGATTTCCTCGGCATCGGTCTCAATGACCTCCGTCTGGACGCCGGATGGGGGTTTGTTGTGGGAGAGGAGGTGTGGGTGGATTGCTGTGGTGTTACGGTTTTTGTGGGAAGGGGTGTTGACGGTGGCTGTTGGTGGTTGTGGTGTTGCCATGGATTGTAGATAGGCTTGAAGGTGTATCGGATCTTGAAAGATTTCGGCGAGGATGTTAACACCGTTGAAGTTAATTCTGGTCATTGTAATTCGGTGTTGGGTTTAGTGGAAAGAAGAAAGTGTGAATAGCTTAGGAGTGGTGAGGCTAGTTATAGGCTGGGAGTGAATGGAAGGCGCAGAGGTTTCTGTTGCGTGTGTTAGAGAGCTATAGTTTAGGCTCGAGAGATCGAAGGCAAGGATTTCGCGGATTAGGTGGGGATTGCTGACGTGTGTGTATAGTGACAAACGCATAGAGTCGAACAAGTATAACACAGTCGTAGACTTATTCACAGACATGGACAGACTCAATGAGACTTAAAGACATACCTGCTGATGTGTGAGTTAAAAGCAAGGAGATATAACCGTCTAGGTAGACGGAGTCAATCCTATTGCGGATCGAAGTGCCTCAAACCATGTTGTAGGTAGTGGTTTAGTGAAAATATCTGCAAGTTGATCTTCTGTGGGAACAAAGTCAAGCTGAATTAATTTTTCTCGACACAGTCCTTCAAGAAATGAAAGTGAATTTTAATGTGTTTGGTTCTTGAGTGTTGGACTGGGTTTTCTGATATTTTGATTGTGCTTTTATTACACAGAAGATTAGAAATTGTTCTTGGGTAATGTGATAGTCTTAGAGTTGTTGTTTCATCCAAAGAAGCTGAGAGCAATAGGCCGTAGCAGAGACATACTCAGCCTCAGCTATGGAGAGTGTGACAGAGTTTTGCTTTTAGAGGACCATGAAACAAGACAAAGGGCAAGGAATTGTGCATTACCTGAAGTACTCTTTCAATCTTGGAGAGAACCAGCCCAATCGGAATCACTAAAGCCAGATAAATCAAAAGTAGAGGGACGAGGGTACCATAGATATAGAGTACTTGTACCTTTAAGGTATCGAAAGATACGTTTGACTGCCTTGAGATGAGACTGTTTTGGTGCTGCTTGAAAGCGGGCACAAAGACAGACTGTGTGAAGGATATCCGGGCGACTGGCAGTTAAATAAAGGAGGGACCCTATCATTCCTCTGTACTCTAAGGCATTGACACCGACTCCGTCGTCATCAAGATGAAGTTTGGCAGTCGTACAGCTAGGAGTGGACATGCTTTTGACGTTTGTAAGGTTGTACTTGCCAAGGATTTCCTTGATGTACTTTTGTTGGTGGATCTTGATCCCGTCTTTCTCCTTTTGAATTTGATGTCCTAGGAAGAACCGAAGTTCGCCTAACTCATTCATGGAAAACTCTTTTTTCATAAGGTTAGCAAAATGTTCACAGAGGGAGTTACTTGTAGATCCATAGATAATATCATTGACATAAACTTGTACTAGCAGCAGTAAGTCATGTGATGAATGAAGAATGAAGAATGAATAATGTTTTGTCTATGTTACCTCTAGACAATCCATTTTGCAAGAGATATAAAGAAAGTTTTCACCAGGCGTGTGGTGCTTGTTTGAGTCCATACAGGGCTACACAGTTTATAAACGTAGTCGGGATGGACAGAGTTTGTGAACCCTGGGGGTTGCTCGACATAGACTTCCCTATCGATGTAGCCATGAAGAAAGGCTGTCTTGACGTCCATTTGATGTAGGGTAAAACCTTTAAATGCAGCAAACGCAATGAGCATTCGAATTGCTTTGAGATGGGCTACTGGTGCAAAGGTTTCATCATAGTCAATTCCTTCTTCTTAATTGTACCCCTGTACTATTAAACGAGCTTTATTCCTGTAAACTTGTCCTACATCATCAAGCTTGTTACGAAAAACCCAGTGGGTGCCAATAGTTTGTTGGTGCGTAGGTTGAGGAACTAATTCCCAGACAACATGTCTTTGAAGGGAATTGAGTTCCTCCTGCATAGCAGTGACCCAGTCACTATCAAGTAGCGCCTTTTTAACATTTTTAGGTTCAGTACTGGATAGGAAGACACCGAAGGCACAAAGGTCTTGCATGGCTTGAAGACGGGTTTGACGCCTGAGTTGGGGTCAGTTAAAATGTTTTCAGGAGGGTGTGCTGATTTCTGTTGAAATTGTCGACGAGGAGGAGACGGTGTCTCGAGTTTTATGGAGTCGAAGTCCAATTCACGAGAGTTGAGTGGGTCAGAGGTATGATCAGAGTCATTTGAGGTGTGACTTTCTTTTCCTGGGGTATTTTCATTGTGAGGAGATGGGGTGTCTTGAAGTCTACTGATTGGAAAGGTGATGAAGTGTGGGTCGGTGAGAAAGTCATCAGGAGCAAAGTCAAGTTGATCAGAAGATGAGCCAACATTGTTGAACTCATCGAACTTGACATGGGGACTTTCCTCTAAGCATTGAGTTCTTAAATTAATGACATGATAAGCTTTGCTTTTAGGAGAGTACCCAAGAAATATACCTTCATCACTCTTGGGTGAGAACTTACCCAAGTTGTCTTTACCATTGTTGTGTATATAGCACTGACATCCAAAACGTTTGAGGTGGAGAAGATTAGGTTTACGTTGTCGTAGTAGCTCATATGGTGTTTTGTGCAAGAAGGGGTGGATCAAGGCATGATTCAATACGTAACAAGCTGTATTGACTGCCTTTGTCCAGTAGGACGGAGCCAGTTGACTATCAATAAGCATGGTACGTGCCATCTCGACCAAGGTCCTATTCTTGCGTTCAACGACTCCGTTCTGCTCTAGAGTTCTTGTAGATGAAACTTGATGATCGACTCCGTTTCCCTGCAAATCTCATCAAAGGACTTGTTGCAAAACTCAGTTCCCTGGTTAGTTCTCAGTGTTTTCAATGTAAACGAAAATTTGTTGACCAGGACTTTATGAAGTTTCGCAAACTCAGTGAAGGTTTCATCCTTGGTAGATAGAAAAATGACCCAGGTCCATCTAGAATAATCATCGACTATGACCAAAATGTACCTCTTACCACTTCGACTCTGAGTACGCATTGGACCAACAAGATCCATGTGCAGTAATTCTAATGGAGAGTTAGTAAAGAGAGTGGACTTACTTTTAAAGGACGATCGAGTGTGTTTACCTTTTATACAAGATTCACAGACTGTGTTTGTGTCGAAGTTTGTGTTGGGTAGGCCAACCACAAGGTCCTTGCTTTTTAGTTAATTCAATAATCGGTGATTTGCATGACCGAGTCTGTGTGTGCCAAAGTAGTTGATTGTTAGAGTGAGCATTCAGACAGACTTGGTCATCCGGGTTGATTGAGTTTAAGCACATTTTGTAAAGGTTTCCTTCTCTGCGTCCAATGGCTTTCAATGACCCTGTACGCTCATCAAAAACTTTACAATCTGAAGTTGAGAAAAGTACCAAGTTAAATCTATCACAGATTTGAGAAATACTCACTAGACTGTGTTGAAGTCCAGTGACCAGATGGACTCCATCTATTTTGAACTTGGAGGGGTGACCTACGGATCCAAATCCCACGATTTCACCTTGGTTGTTGTTTCCAAAAGTTACCTTACCTCCTTTGTAGGATGAAAACAAATTGAATTGATTGGGATCTCCTGTCAAGTGACGGGAACACCCGCTATCTAAGTACCAGCAGTCTTCATTCGCCTTCACCTACAAGACAAGAGATCATTTGTTAGTTTTGGGAACCCAGATGTACTTGGGTTCTCTTTTTGACCAGATTTTTTCAACTCTTCTCTAGCTTCAAGAATTAATCCGACTCGTTTGAGATTAAACGAAAGATATCTATTCAATTTATCGTAAGCACTGTCCCTATGTCCAAGACTCACGCAGTAACCGCAAATCTTAGTGGGAGGAAGGTTGACGTATTTTTGCTGTCCTTTCCACCAAGAATCGAAATTTTCTTTTTGTTATTGGCACTTGGGTTTGTTGTTGGATTTAGACATATTTTTTAGGATATCGAATTTACCTTTATGCCACTATGGGCTTGGATTTAGTGGATCCAACTCCAGACCGCAGATTGACAATCTCTTTAGAGAGTTAGTCTACTTTCTTTCGAAGATCATCACGATCTCGACTACCTTCCTTGATTTTGGAGTTAGCCCACTCAGGTAATTCGGAGGGAGTGACTTGTTTGATGAAATTGACTAGTTTTAGAGAGAGGGCGTGCTCCTTTTGCTTCAACTTTTGGGTGAGTTGTTTGACAGAGGAGTTTAAGGACATGACTTTGGATTTAGAATTATTAAACTCATTTTGAAGGGCACAACATTTGTCAGAAAAAACAGTGAGATCATGTTTGAGAGAGTCAATCTGAGTGAGCGACTCTCCCGTTCCTTATGATTAGATTCTGTAAGACTCTTGACTTTGTCAAGCTCCCTTGTAAGGGAGTCAACATGTCACCTAGAGTCTTGCAGATCTAGCCTAAGTGAGCAAGAAATAGTCTTGTGTTCCTCAGCTTCATCTCTCAAGGCATACATAAGCCCTTTTGAAATCGAGTTCCTCAGTTAAGTTAGAGATTTTTCTGTTGAGATCAGCCTTAAGAGAGTTAGTCTCATAGACCATTTTAGCAATCAAAGTCATAAAACCCTTAGGAGATATACGGTAAAGATCTGTCTCAAGATGAGAGCGAGTTACCTCGTTGTCAGGGATCATGGACTCAGTTGTATCATGCGCCATGAGACAAATTGACCACTTGATTTTGCGTCTTGGTCGTCAGAGTCTGAGTCTCCTCAACCAACGGATGCCATCAGTGATCTCCCTTGAGGTTTTCCATACTGATTTTAAGAAAAGGACAGTCTTTCTTGAAGTGACCGGGTTTGTTGCAGTTGAAGTAGGTGACAGAGTTGAAGACCTGTTTGGAGGTATTCGAGAACGACCGACTCTGTCGATTTGGCTTATTACGCATGAATTTCCAAAAATTCTTTGCTATAAAGACAAAGTCTTCCATAGTCTCAGCCTCACTTTCTTCGACTATGATGTCTACCAATTTAGCCTTAGCCTGTCTGATTTGGTTATCAGCGATATAGGCACCTTCTTGACTGTGCTGGGTTGAGTTAACCTGCAAGGCTTGGTCATTTAGTGTAATACTTTACTAGAAGACGAAGAAGATACATTACCGCACTTCTTTCTGACCTTCTTCTTGTATTTGTCTATAGACTGTAGGTAAGATCCCAAGTCCTGACAGCTTCATTTAAACAGATTTTTGCAGGCCTTGGTGGAGATCACGGTCTCTGCTCATTCTTCTCTAAGACTGTCTAACAGCTTGTGCAAGACACTCTCTCTATCTAGTAGAATATTGACTTCCTGCATAGTAGTTGTTAAAGATAAAAACGATCGAGTACATCTTCCAAAGACTCACCTGGTTTTTACAGAAAGTTCTCATAGTCCATTCGCAGCTCTTGAGCCTTGCATTTCTTGAGTTCGGTGACTCCTTCATGAGTAGCTTAGAGGAGAGTCCAGATTTCATTTGCGGATTTGCAATGATTAACTCTTCTCTGTTCTGGCATCGACAGGCAGGTGTAGATGGCTCAAGAGGCTTGACGATTTAGCTCATACCTTTTTCGATCTGTTGTAGTCCATGTAGATCGATCTGGATTGACTGCGAGATCACCTCCAATGACTATCTCCCACAATTCTGAGTTGACTGACTCAATGTGTTGCTCGATCTCATTTTCCAATGATCGTAGTTTGTAGATGTGAGCCTGGGATGCTCGAAGTGCATCTTGTTGTTTTGATTGGCGAAGAGGTCTGCCATGATTGACTGTCAGCTGAACGAGGCTCTGATACCACATGTAGGATCGGACGGCTGACTCAAACCAACTCAAGGTGTGAGTCTGTGAGATGGTTTGACTCAATCGAAGTAAGAAGACAAAAGTGCTTGAAATGTGGAAACACTTAGTTGAACTTTAATGTGCGGAAGCGATTCTCTTTGAAGTTAAAGCGTAACACGGACTTAGTGGAACTTATTTGGAACAACACTTAAAAGCTTGATTGACGGACTCAGGGAAACTCAACGAGATACGCAAAATAAGTTCTTTTATTTTCTGGTCAAAATAAAACAACTTACAATGCCCACTCCGTAGACAAAATCTACTTCGTGGTTTCTCACTCACTTACCCTATACAATATCTAATCAGCTCGATGACAAGTGTAATGAAACTAGGATCTTCGTAGGGAGAGTCTATCTAGAAAGCTCAAACAGAATGTGGTACTAATTCTCTCTCTGGATCGGAAAGTAGCTCTCTCTATAATCTCTTACAATCTCTATATCAGAAAGCGTAAAGAAAAACTAACTATTACAAGCCTATTTATACTATCTCTAAGTGCAACGACTAGAGGAGTCAGTTCCGAGTTTTTTACAACTAACTTAGTGGACGCATGCTGAGTAACTTCACATCAGTCTTAGGCCTCAAACTTCGGAGTCAACTGAGGCAGTCTTGTGACCGTTGGGGCGTTAGCGCATTGATGCAATCGTTCCTTAATTGTCTCAACGGCATGATCGAGTCCTTCGTGCTTCTTTAGTTGTGCAGAGTCTGTTGTATTTTGGCATGTATCTCGTTCTTTGTGTTTTGTCATAGACGAGTGACTCCGTCGAGACGATTGACTATCTCAGATACACCTTCATGCTGCAACAGATACCATGCTAAACATAGAAACAAGAGGATGACATTCCTATAAGAATAATATTGTATGAATGACCCTCACATTGCACATGACCTAGCTCTATTATATATTATATATATATATATTAGAGCCATTGGGTAATAGACTGGATTAAATTTAGATAATTAAAGAGAAAGATTATACAATCATTGGTAAGCCCTGAAACGTTGGTCAACGGTAGCTAGATTAAGAACGTGGTCCCGTTGGGTGTTCCCAAGTGTATAAACCTATCTTTGTTATTTCAGTTTAATCTTTATGATCCCATGGCTTTGAGACTATGAGGTTGGTTAGATCAAACAAGATCAAGAAGAGAATCAATAGTAACATCCTATAAGAATATACAACCAGTTGATTATTCCAACTGGACAATACCCTCTCAAGATGTCCAATGTATTTACCAAATAGGTACTTTTGACTTCAAGACTGCTCTCTCAGTCAAACTCGTGAAGAAACCCTTAGTATACAATAACAATACCAAACCATTCCTCTTCTTTCCTGAAGTTCCATATTCAAGTAACTTCAACAGGTTTATAGATATGTCCATTACAGAATGATTCAAGTAGCGATAAAACCACTTTTTCGTCAAGAAATCAATGCTCCAATATTCATGGCTTTAAGAGATAAGAGACTTAAAAGATATAAATCTTCCTTATTAGCTATAATTCAAACAAACGTCTGTAATGGACCTATCTACTTCAATTGTTGTCCAAATTTTTCAATAGATCTTTCAGATCCAATAATTCAAGATTCCCTTTTTCTTAATGTTCACCTTCAGGGAGATGAATTCGAACACTTATAAAAAAAACTTCGCCATCATTTTTCAGATTTATTATCGACTAATGTCTTCTTAATTAAACCCCAGAATTAACAGATCTCTAATTCCTATTCGAGATGAAACTGTACTTCTGCAATTAGATGCAGAAAGACCAACCGTTTTGTCCCTCGAAGTCTAAGATGGGATGAGATTACAATTCCAAATCAGTTTCGAATCTCCATTCCTTAAACACCAAGAAATATCTCCAAAAACACAGTTGAAGATATTATAAAAAAAATGGAACCATCCCAGAAGCTTCCTAGATGCAAGATCCTCTTTCTCATGAAGACAATCTACGTCTAGAATTCAAGAATCATCAGCACCATCCCAGCTAGATATTCGAGTTAATTTTCATGAACCAATTCCAAATTATGTCCCAAAAGATAATGAATCCGTCGACACGACAAAAATTATGGGAAATGTAATGGTCATCCATGCTTCAGAATTCGAACTTAGAGAAGAATACATCTCTGAGCGTGAATCTGAAAAAGAGTATGAGCCACAAAGAATATGGTTCGCAGACCTATCCTTCGAATGCCAACAAAATCTTAGAAAATATTGGCGTCAATATTGTCATAGGTTACAATGTACATGACAATCTATGATTGGCTACCAACCTACACATCCCAGAATATTCAGAACTAGAACCCTTTGAGATACCTTCTATCAATGTTCAAACAAACCTTTATAAAAAATGGACCTTAGCTCTCAACCATGAGGATATAACTTTTGTACATCCTCCATTCAACACTATCAAGCTCGCCAAAGATATTATTGCTACACCCCTTACGATAGGTAAGGATGCATCTGATCCAGTACTCGCTAAGGATCTCCAAAAGGTTCATAAGCAACAAAATTGGACAAATCAAACTTTACAAACTATAGCATTTCAGATTGAAAATATTTCAATTAGTCTTCATTCTCAAAAAGAGAAACAAGTCAGATTTCCTTCTGACAATATTTCAATCAGTCTTCATTTTCAACCCAGTTTTCCCATTGGGAGTGCACCTTTTATTCACCCTACCACCGATTTGCTTACCCGAATATCTATATTCAATGACTTCCATCTACATCCACTAATCCCACTACTCAAAATGTCATTAATACACTAGATAACTGCCAATGTCAATTTAGTGACAGTGAATCTTCTTCGTCTTCCATAGACTTAACTCATATAGAAGATCAGGTCACTAATCCAGAGTAAAATGAGATTGCCAAAATCTCCACAAGATATCGAAGAACCAAACCCTGAAACTCATACTTTCACATTACTAAAAACTACTACCCTGACCTACGCCTCCAGACATGCAATATGAAGAACGTTCCAAATTTCATCTAGTCAGTATGATGGAAATTTCATTTATGAATGGAACATAGATGGGAAATTCGAATATGAAATTCTCAATACTGTTCAAGAAATAGTATGGCAAAGAAAGCCTACAGAATGCGCAAGATCACAGAAAGACAAACAGTGGGATCCATAGTTGCTAGATTTACCGGTTAACTAAAAAATGGGGGGACAACACACTCACTATAGAAAATAGACAAGAAATCATAAATCACCAGATTAAAGTCTATGATGGTCCCGAACGATCACCCTTCAAAGATGATGCATGTGATATCCTTATCATCACCATCAGCCTACATTTTATTGGAAATCCAAAAGACAAACTAAATTCCAGCACAAAAGACAAAACTAATTCAAGCAAAAAGTCCTCCTCACTAATAGATTGATGTCCAACTTTATCGGATTATAGATGGTACAAAGATGTGTTATCCAACACAAGTACTTCAAAGAGAGGATTTTATGGCAAATTTGGGAAAGAAAGATTCATCTTGGGATTACCCACGTTATTTGCACAAAGGATAATGACTAAGATTAAGGAAGAAGTTGGCCTAGACACTATTCCTATAGAGGTTATTACATATGGACAACTTTTTGCATTTGTCAAAAAGGAAGCCTAAAATTTATGCCAAGATCTCAAGATTCAGTCTAGATACGGCAATGAAAAAGCCCAAACTCGAAAAGAAATGGAATCTTTTTGTAAAATGTTTGGGATATAGAAAATCACCCCTCTATCCAAAAAGAAACCTATGGCCAAAAGGCCAAATCGTTTCTCTTCCAAACACCAGAAAACCATATTACCCAAAACCCAAGCATCACAAGCCATATCGCAAAGGATATTACAACAAAGGAAAAACTTCAAGATTTATCCCAGGGACATATTACATTTTTGGAAATGTGGTCGCAAAGGTCATAAGGTAGATCAATGTCGAGTTAAGAAAAATTTAATGAAATCTTTGCAGATGATAAAGATCTACAAGAAAAACTTCAAAAGCTTTTACTCCAGGATTATCCAAGCTCCCCAGAAGATGATAACTTTATTCATCAAATAGATCAAGAGGATTCCAATACTGAACAAGATTCTGATGAAGAATCATCAGGTTCCATTAATGTTGTAACTTTGATAAAAATTCAGCAGAGCTTCTTTTGTAAGCTCATAGACAAGATTTCAAATCCAGAAGAAAAGAGACAATATCCGCAGCAGCTAGCAAAGCTTATTGCCTCACGAGATTCTTCTAAGGAGCAACCAGACGTAGAGCCTTTTAGTATACCAAAGGTTCTAGATAAATACCCTATTGCATCAACCAGTAACATTTTCGGCAAATTATCTACTCAAGAATTACAAAGAGACATTAAAGTTCTTAAACAAGAAATCTCAGTGCTCAAAACTGAACTTCGTCAAATAAATTTTGACAGAATAAATGCTCAAGCTCGCATCTCTCACTTAGAAGCAGCTCAAGCTTCTGACAACAGCATACCGAAAATTGAAACACAGGAAAACACGCCTGAAGATATGGGTGTTATTACAATATCTCCTTACACAGGTACATCAAGAACATCATCCATCAATACCATTGAAAGATTTATATTTTAGAAACGGTATTCAAGGATCACACTTGTAGTCGAAGGGACAAACTTCAATTGCTCTTATAGATTCCGGAGCAGATCGAAATTGTATCCCTAAGGATTAGTCCGTCGTCAATATTGCTTTTTGACTAAAGAAAGACTTGTTGGCGCGGGCAATGATCCACTTAAAATTATAGCCAAAACCTCCAGAATTTCTGTCAAGAACCGCAATCTCCTCATTAAACTCCAGTTTGTTGTTATTAAAAACATTAGCCAAAATATCATTATTGGATCTCTCTTCATAACCCAACTTTATCCCTTTTATGTTAATCATAAGGGCCTTCATGTCAATATCAATAAAGACAAATATTATTTTCTGTTTACTGAACCAGTAGTTCAAAAGGAACTCAATGTGCTCCAATCTAATACCCTATACCAGCAAATCAACACCATTTCCCGTAAAGAAACTCAGCTTGAGTTTTTAAAAATCCAGCTCTCTCACATGGACGGCTGAACTGTTACAAGATCTAAAAACCAAAAGGGGTATTTCTTAGATGGAGAAATCTTTTCAAGATGTATGTTCTGATTTTCCAAATGCATTTGGAATAGGAAATGACATATAGTTCATCTCCCTTACGAAAAGGACTTTGAAGAACGCAACATCCCCATAAAGGCTAGACCAAGTCAAATGAACTTAGAACATTTGTAATATTTGAAAAAGGAAATTCAAACTCTTTTAGACAAAGGCTTAATTTGCCCCTCAAAATCACTATGGAGTTGCAGCATTCTATGTTATGAATGCAGTAGAAAAGGAATGAGGAGTTCCTCGTCTGGTAAAAAATTATAAACCCCTTAACAAAGTTCTTCAATGGATTCGCTACCCTATCCCTAATAAAAGGGATCTTCTAGGGCGACTTTACAAAGCTAAGATTTACTTAAAGTTTGACATGAAATCCGGATTCTAGTAGATTCAAATTGCGAAGAACCCGATAAGTACCAGACAACATTTGTAGTTCCATTTGAGCATTATGAGTGCAATGTGATGCCTTTTAGGCTTAAGAATGCTCCATCAGAGTTCAAGAGCATTATGAACAATATTCTTACTCCATATTCCATATTTATCATTGTATATATAGACAATGTTCTAGTATTTCTGACTCCATTGATCAACACTTTAAACACCTAAAGGTATTTTATTCCGTCATTAAAACTAGTGGTTTAGGTGTCTGCTCCAAAGATGAAGTTGTTCCAAGTTAATATCCATTTTCTTGGATATAATATCTATCTGAGTACTATCAAATAAATTCATAGAACTCTTGAGTTCGCTTCCGAATTCCCAGACGAGATCAAAGACAACAATCAATTACAAAGGTTTCTTGGATGTCTCAATTATCTTTCTGACTTCTTCCCAAAACTTCGCCAGCATTGTAAGATTCTTTACTCTAGGTTGCAAAATAATCCATCTCCCTGGACTCCAGAGCACACAAAGTTGTGCAATCCTTAAAACTTTACACCTACTCATTACCATGCCTAAGCATTCCACATCCATTGACATTTCTAGTAGTAGAAATAGATGCCTCAAATATCGGCTTTGGCGGTATTCTTAAACAACGACCACAAGGGAAAACAAAAGAGCAATTGGTCCGATTCCATTCTGGAATATGGCTAAGATCACAGCTCAATTATTCTACTATCAAACAGGGTACACTTTCCATTGTTCTGTGCATATCAAAATTTCAAGACGGTCTTTACAACAAATTTTGTATGCTACATATTGACTACAAGTCAGCAAAAGATGTCTTATAAAAGGATGTCAAGAATTTGGTCTCAAAACAGATTTTCGCCCGATGGCAAGCAATACTATCAGTCTTTGATATTCAAATTGAGTTCATCAAAGGAAAAGGAAAGCTCCCTACCAAATTTCTTTCTTGTGAATTTCTGCAAGGAAGAAATAACAAGATCATCAAGATTAATCAAGATTTTTCTTTTCAGGAAAAATGAGTGATAAAGGCAAAGAAAAGCAAGCCAAAAGGGACAAATCTCAAGCTTCTCAAATTACCAGATGACTCCTCAATCTCATCCATCATACATAAATATTCAAGTTGTTACCTCCCACAACATCACTACACCAAATCCATATACTCCTCTTTCTCAAGATTTTCCTCCTACCTCTTTTCTACAAGCTGCACAAACACCAACCAAAACACAAGCCTCGGTCAGCTCCACAAAATAAGCTACAATAAACACGTACCATATCAAACCAGTCCAAGAGTATATTGCTACATATATTGTTGTAAACGAAAATCGGAAACACTGTATTTTAATTAGTTTTGTAAGTGTAAAGCTGATACACCGAGTTATGTTTTTTGGCCTGAGTATGTATTCCATTTCTTCTGGTTTGAGCTTGGTTTCTATTTGGGTTGTGTCTGTATCTCTAAAATACCACAGTTTCTAAAAAAGTTTGTTAATTCACGGGATACCAATAAAAAGTTTGTTAATTCATAAAATACCACAGTTTTTTAATTTTTTTCAAATACCACAAAAAATAATTTTAATTCATCAGATACCACAAATTACTAAACCAAAACTTTTTGAGAACAAAATACCCCTAGTTAAAACGTAGTTTACATTATACCACATAAATATTATTAATTCACAAGATACCACAAAACTTAATAAAATATATATTAAAAAGCAGTAAAAAATAATAAAAAATTTAGTTTATTATTTTATTGGTCAAAATTTTATAAAATAAAAAATACATATATAATTATTATTTTTCTTGAAAAATATAAAAAATACTATATATCATTTTAAAGTTAAAAAACTTAAAAAAAAAAAAAATAGTTAATGATAATTCAAATTTTTTATAATATTTTTACTCATATTAGTTTTAGTAATGTAAAATAGAATTATAAAAAAATTAAATTTATACTGGGTTGCTATTCGCAGTACAAAATTTTTTAAAATCATTTTAATGTTGTAAGCATGTAGTGACATCGTGTCATAACTTTTGTTTTTTGAAAAAATCATTTCATCACCGTGAACCGTAAAAAACGCTCTCATTGTATTAGAAGACGTTAAACCCGGTTTTATTGTGTTCGAACGTTATAATTGTGACTTGACATTGGTAAACAAATTTTTACGTTACGTTTGATTATATTACAGACGTTGTTACAGTTTCAGAAACTTCGTACTAAAAACGTAGTTGAAAACGCCAATTTTGGGTAAAAAAAACGCTCTCATTGTAGTAAAAGTCGTTAAACCTGTTTTTATGAGTATGGACGTTATAATTGTGATTTTATGTTAATTTATTGATATTTTCCTGTATTTACTAAGAAACGACGTTAATATGTTGAAAACGAGTCAACACAAGCTTTTTTTGAAAAAACGCTCCAAAACGCGCACGTTATAAATAAACAAGACGTGTCCCGTATCTTCATTTCTCACGCACGCACTATCTCTCCTCCAAATTATCTCGTCGGAATCCTCTCTTCCTGATCGCCGGAGCCACCGCCAGAAAAAAAAATCGGTGAGTTTTCAAAAAAAAATTGCAAGTTATAGATCTTGATGTGGTGAATCCAAATCTGTTGTTAGAATTTAGAAACACGCATTACAAACACAAAATTAGCCTAGATCTACCAATTAAAATCTGGAAAAAACCTTGAAACTCCTTAATTTTCTGGACCTCATCTCCCCGCCAAACACTGCTCCTGCTGGGTCGCCTCGCCTACGAAACGAGTCGGGCGATCTCACCTGACCTGTTGACACGCCTGGGCCTGACTCGCCTCGCTCGTCGACACGCATCATCAGCGCCCACCCATGCTTGATACACGAACTGGAATGGCTCGCCCCAGTGTCGGACACGGCCCGTTCGACAAGCCCCGCGCCTCGAATCGTTCCATGCATTGACCACTAAACTACAGAGCTCGTGTCGATTGAAGTGGCGAGCAGCTTCAATTCGCCCCGCCTGCAGACACTAACCGCAACGCCTCGCTTCGCCAGCAGACACAACCCCGCCTCACCTAGGAGCTCGACACGAGCTGCCCCAGCTCGCCCCGACAATAGACACGAACTGGTGCAGCTCACCCTGGCGGCGGACACGAGTTGCTCAACCTCGCCCCGCCTATCGGGCGAGCTAGTGGTTTTTTTATAAAAAATATTTTTAAATTTATTAAAATAATTATAAATCATGACATATTAAAATTAACAAGTACTAATAAAACAACTCACATATTAAATAAGACAACGACAATTATAAAGTCAAGAGTTACAATAATGTTTAATTCATTTAAGAATCTCGTCTTTCTTATGAGTTTGTCAACTTTGACCTTCCTGGTCAATGAGGATGACTAGGAAGGTCAAAGTTGTCAAACTCATCAAAAATATGAGATTCTTAAATGAACTAAACTTATTGTAACTCTTGACTTTATAGCCATTCCAACCTTCCTTATAATAACTTTACTTAGACTCTTCATGTCTAATGTTTTATAATATATGAAGCCCATCTCTGAATACATCAATTATAACTCAAACTTATAATTGTAACACTCCTTAGAACAAGTTAGGATTATAATATGCTCGAGAACTCCCTTGCTGAACTGGTTTTTGTGTAGGTATTAAACTGGTGTGTTTGACTTTTTTTATGGGGAGGAGGATGCTACTCTGTACCTTTAGCATCTATGTCTAAGTGAGAAGCAAGTTGGATAGATTTCTTAGATCTAAACTACCAAGATAAGTTAAGTATAAGTTTGGGTGTTATTAGTGTCGTTGGTGTAACCGAAAATGGGAGGAAGTTTTATAGGTCAATTTCTGTGTTTTAGAGAGCATTAAGGTTGACTAGACTTATAATAAGTTGTAGGATCACTTAGATTAAGGTTGATTAGACTTATAATAAGTTGATTAGAGACCATTCTATTACTCATGTAAGTGTGGGTTCTGATCAGTTTTGGGCGTCGATTGATCACTTGGTTGGTTAACTTGTTGATTATGAGCAAGCAAAAAAGTGTATTGGTATTTACTGTGTAATTAATGTTTATTGTGAAAATCTTACTCTGACTAATGATTGCTGGATTTATTGTTTAAATGTTGTGTGATGAATTGGAATACATATCATTTCTGTTTTTTTATATTTATAACTCAAAGTTTACCACCAAGAATAACTTATAAGTCTCTTACATTTGACAGTGGTATGCTATAATTGTTCTGTTGATTTATTATTACTTACTTGTGTAGCTTATCTTAATTGTGGTTTGTTCAACTTGTGCAGTGATGGATAAGTTTAAGAAAGCTATCAAGAATGTGTACACCAAAAAGAAGAAAGATAGAAATGTGGAGCAGTCAATGACGGCTTCTTACCGTCGTGAGCGCGGTGCCGGACTTGATCCTCCACGACACTCGTCTTTCCACCCACAGTAGGGTCATGCTGAGCCTGCACGACACTCGTCATTTCAGCCACAGCAGGGTCATGCTGAGCCGCCACGTCACTCATCATTTCACCCACAGTAGTAGCCTATCATGGACCCATCCCTGCCCAGTCCTTATATGATTCCGACCCAATCGCACACATACTAAGGAGGAGGATGCCTGTGGCTTTATCCTCTGCAGGTGGTTGGTCATCTGCTGATCTGGCCGAGCAAAATAGCTCCAGTTATGATATAGGTCAGAGTAGCCACCACGTGGGGCATGTGGAGGCACAAACTTCTGCTGGTGGTAGCTATCATGACCACTGCCACGCGTGCATGTGAAGGCACAGACTTCTACTGGGGGTATCTATCATGACCCTTGTACCCCTCTAGATGTTGCAGCCGCTGACATGGACATCGATGAGGTGGAGGCTGAGGAGACGGATGAGGATGAGTATGCTGATTAGGACGACCCTGATCATGAGAGTGCGACTGATGAGGAAGCTACTCTTGCTATGGAGCCCGTTCTTCCTACTTTCTGTAGGCTAAATGATGTGCCAATACCTCATGGTTTGCTACTGACTAGTGTCATCACCAGTTTCGGGGGGCATGTCGCCATTGACCTTTGGTCAATGACTAAGGTATGTACTCTCTTATCTTTCACTTTGGCAAGTAGATTAAATTATTTCTTCATGCGTGTGTAAAACATTGTGGTAATAATCTAGGACCGGGGAGTTTTGGGATTTAAACCCCAAAATCCAATAATCACGAACTGGCCGTTTAGCCTAGTTCCTTGCAAAAGGGCAAGGAGTATGATTACGTACTAAGGGTTGGATCATATGTAGATGTCACATGGGGTTTCAATAACATGTCATTGATCTCGGCCTTTGTGAAGAGGTGGCAGCCGGACACCAACTCTTTCCACATGCCCTTTGGAGAGATGACGATCACACTTCATGATGTGTGGAAGATACTGAGGATCCCCATCGTAGGTCGTCTGGTTGTGGGGGATCCGTCAAACACTGAGCTTAAGGAGACGATGGCTACGTTGTTAGATTTTCCTAACGGCGTTGAGCAGATGATGAAGTTCATGTGGCATACTGGTGTTGTTCACATATGTCCACTTATAGAGTGGTGTTCGACCAGGCAGAGGGTACCTATGAAGGAGGCGTGCGGTTGGCTCTACTATGTGATCGGTACCACCATCTTTGCTAATAGGGGGCATGGATGCATAATTCCTCCTCTACCATTCTGGTTAGTCACTCCCATGAGGTGACATACGAAGCTAAAGAAGTACTCATGGGGGCAGGTACTCTTGCGTGGCTGTATCGCCAGTTAGGGATAGCATCCCATGCTGACGTAACTAGCATTGTCGGCTCTTTGACCTTTCTCGAGGTAAGTGTTTTAATGTACAATAATGCCTAATAAATTTTCATGAATTCACATTAATAGTTGGCATAATTTATTTTTTAAATTTTGTAGTACTGAATATATGCATACTTCCCCACTCTTAGATCAGCAGTTAGTGTTGATTGGCGTCATGGGGATGATAGACCGTGGGCTATGAGATGGGTCAGGTCCACCTCCCAGCAGAAAAATACAGATTCACTAGAGAACTACCACAAGCATCTAGATGCGCTGACAGCAAGAAATGTAAGTGGTACAACAATTTTAATTTGTATTATTTACATTATTGTTTCTTGTTGATGCTTACATTTCCTGTGATTCAATGTAGATTGATTGGTTGCCCTACGGTCGCGAGAAGGTGAATGAGAACAAGGGTCGCACTTGGTACAGGGGTACCTTACAGTACATGAGCGTGAATGAGCCATATATGCCAGAGCGTTGTCTTCGCCAATTCGGGTACGTTCAGTGTCCCACCTCCCCTTATTAGACCAAACATTAGATCCGAAAAAAGAGGGAGAAAGGGATCCCCCCTATAAATGTGTGTACCCCCCATGTATAGTGTGTGGGACACCACACGTGAGTGTGGTCCTGCGCCGGGGTTCACTGAGACACGGCGGTACTGCATGCATGTGATGAAGGTTATCTGGATTGGTATGCCAAACACAGTCATCCAAAGCTTCTGAATCATGACATGTACAATAACACCTTCGTTCATCGGCCCAATCCCACCCTAGTAAGTTGATCTCAGCCATTGTATAATTTTAGTTGATTATAACATTTTGTGAATGCCGGGATAACTTTATAATATTATGTTGCAGCTCATGAGGTAGGCAATTGAGGTTGGTAGGCCTTACTTTCCCGGGAACCGTAGCTGGGACTGGTGCTACTGCCGTAAGGAGATGCGACGAGAGGAACAGAGGGAAACTGAACAGGGGATAGATGAGGTCTTCAGTACCTTACATATCTGGGATTCATACTATCAGCAGTACGGCGCGCCGTAGTTTAGGGTTTTATGTTTTTGTTGTTTTAAGATGCAGTATGAATCGTTTGTTGACTTTATATTTGTTTGACTAAACTGATTCTAGTTACAATTGTTCACCTTTCTCCACCTCTTCTTGTTTTTCTTTCTCCGCTCCTTATTCTCCCTTTCTACAATCTTTGTTGTTCTTCTTCTTTTCCCTGCCATTAGAACTTAAACCAGAAGACAACATACTGATTGAATCAATCTTTCACTTCATATAATCTATTTCATTCATAATGACATCCTGATTGCGCTCAAGTTTCATCGCTTTCCTCCACATCTTCTTCATAAACTTCCTACTTACATCAACCTCCCTCCATATCTTCCTACGATATAGTATTATTGTTCTGGAACCCTCTTTCAATTTGAACTGTATATGTAGACGGAGAGAGATAAATAAAGTGAGAGTGACGATTACTTTTCCAAACATCTACCCAAGATTATAAATCTAGAAAAGTATAACAACATGGTTATTCTACGTCCAAACATCTACCAAAGATTATAAATCCATAAATATATAACAACACGTTTATTCTACGTCCAAACATCTACCAAAGATTATAAATCCAGAAAAGTATAACAACACGTTTATTCCACGTCCAAACATCTACCAAATATTATAAATCCAGAAAAGTATAACAACACGTTTATTCCACGTCCAAACATCTACCAAAGATTATAAATCCAGAAAAGTCTAACAACACGTTTATTCTACATCCAAACATCTACAAAAGGTTATAAATCCAGAAAAGTATAACAACGTTTATTCTACGTCCAAACATCTACCAAAGATTATAAATCCAGAAAAATATAACAACACGTTCATTCCACGTCCAAACATCTACCAAAGATTATAAATCCAGAAAAGTATAACAACACGTTTATTCCACGTCCAAACATCTACCAAAGATTATAAATCCAGAAAGTATAAACAACACGTTTATTCCATGTTCAAACATCTACCAAAGATTATAAATCCAGAAAAGTATAACAACTCGTTTATTCAACGTCCAAACATCTACCAAAGAGTATAAATCCAGAAAAGTATAACAACACGTTTATGAACGAAAAACATTCATTTTTCTTTCTTAGTATCTATTTTAATCTTCTGTAGAGCTTTTAAATCAGCAAGATTGTAGCTTGATGATTGGAGAGCAAGCACGTGTATCGAGTAGGCAAACGAATCTTGTATTGTCGGTATTGAACTTGTTTAATGCAGTCTGCTTTCGGGAGGATATTTCACATGTATCAACGCGCTCATAGGAATCAATACCATATATTTCTCGCACAAAATCATCCAAAATATCTCTCAAGAGATCCCTTCCAGCACCACCAACGGCCTGTCAGAATAAGTCTAGACAGTAAAAAAATATCATGCATCCATGACGAAACTAGTACAAGTTCAAAAAAATCAAAATTAGAGACAAGAAGCTTGTAAATGTCCTAGAATTCAAACCCCATACATCAAAGCATTGAAAGTGAATAACTATCTAATAATCCAAACATCTATAAAACGGAACAAACCTAATGTCACGAGAACTGAAATATATCAAAATGTAGAAATTCCTAACAAATGTCCTATGATTCAAACCCCATGCGTTAGAGCATTGAAAGTGAATAACTATCTAATAATCCAAACATCTACCAAGCGGAACAAACCTAATGTTTATGTCATGAGAACTGAAATATATCAAAATGTAGAAATTCCTAACAAATGTCCTAGAAATCAAACCCCATGAATGACATAATCGGAAATGAATAACTATCTAATAATCCAAACATCTACCAAGCGGAAGAAAACCTAATGTTTATGTCACGAGAACTGAAATATATCAAAATGTAGAAATTCCTAACAAAAGTCCTAGAATTCAAACCCCATGAATCACAGAATTGGAAGTGAATAACTATCTAATAATCCAAACATCTACCAAGCGGCACAGATCTAATGTTTATGTCACGAGAATAAAATATATCAAAATGTAGAAATTCCTAACAAAAGTCCTAGAATTCATACCCCATGAATCACAGAATCAGAAGTGATAACTATCTAATAATCCAAACATCTACCAAGCGGAATAAACCTAATGTTTATGTCACGAGAAATGAAATATATCAAAATGTAGGAAATCCTAACAAAAGTCCTAGAATTATTCCATGGATCACGATTATTACTTCTTTACGTAAATATTTTTTTTATTTGTTAGGAGGTTTCTTAGATCCCAAAAGTACTCAACAATAGAACAAAATATTGGAAATACAAAATGTCAAAAAAACGTGTCAAATAAAGACACTATATTGTTCAACTCGTGTCAAAAAGACACTATATTGTTCAACTCGTGTCAAATTAAATCACGAGTTGAGCTAGGTCCTCATTTGTTTGTCACGAGTTGAGCAATGTAGTGATTTAATTTGATACGATTTGAGCATATAGTGTCTTTATTTGACACGTTTTTTGACATTTTAGTAACAAAGAAATGACTGTAAAAACTATTTCATATATAGATTTTTATTTTTTTGAAGAAAACGGGCGCCCCAACACATTGCAATGTATTCCGGATACTTTGGCAAAAAAAAAAATTATACTGCACTTAGTAAAATCACTATTCATCAAGTATAAACTTCTTTAATTAAATCACAAGTGGATGTCAATTAATGGAAAAAAAAGCTGCACCCACACTTTGTTACATATTTACAACGTTAAAATGATTTAAAAAATGTTGTACTACAGTGATTAATAATTTTGTATTGCGAATAGCAACCCCCTATATAAATTAAAATTTTAAAAGTTAAATTTATATAAAGTAAATTATAAAAAATTAAATTATCATTCTCTTTACTGTTTTTATCTATTTTTATCTCTTTGTGGCTTCTCTAATATATTATATTTTTTATAATTCTCCAGAGATTTCATTATTATATATATATGTATTTTTTATTTTTTCAATTTTAACTCTTATATAAAGAAGGTTAATTTTTACTAGTGAATTTGTCAACATACGTTTATTAATTTTTGTTTGAATTAATATATGAAATGGCATTATAAAAACATATTAGACTATAATACTCTTAACTATTATTATTTTTTTTATCAAATTATTTAGCTTGTATATAGTATATAATATTTTATATAATTTCCCTTTATATACATTTAATCCAAAAATACCACAAAAATTATTAAATATATTTTTGAAAAGTAAGTAGCAATGTTTTTTCTTATATATGAGTTAAAATTGAAAAAAAACATATATATAATAATAAAATCTATAAAAATATGAACAATAATAAAAGGTATAATTATATTAAAGAAACCACAAATTTGAATAAAAATATAAAAAAAATAGTAAAGAGAATGATAATTATTATTATAATCTTACTTTATATAAAATTAATTTTTTATAATAACTTTTCATATTATTTAAATTATTAGAGTAAATATATTACAAAAATTTGAATTATTATTCCTCGACTAATTAGTATGTTTCATTTTTTATATCTTTAGTAATTTTATAATTATATATTTGGAATTTATAATTTTGAAAAAATTTCAACCTATATATTAATAAGCCTATAAATTTTTATTATTTTTTACTGGTTTTAATGTATTTTAATAAATGTTGTTGTATCTTGTGAATTAAAATTATTTGTGTTATACCGTGAACTATGTTTATTACTCCCTCCGTCCCTTCTTGACTGTCCTGTTTACTATTTGAATATGTCATTTAACTTTAATATTTGACATATAAGATGATATAATTTTATAAATCTAAGTTTTGTAGTTGATTCTTTACGTGATAAACTATACATTGCAAAAAAATTTTATAAAATAATTTTATCTAATATGTTTAATATTGAAGTGGGAAAACGTCCCAAAAAACAAATAAGACAGTCGAGACGGAGGTAGTAACAAGTAGAGGTATTTTGGTTTTACAAAGTTTTAGATTAGTAATTTGTGGAATTTGAAATGTTTGTTTTTTTAATTAGACATTTTATGAATTAATAAAAATTTTAATGGTATCCGTGAATTTTCTCTAATTTAATTTCTTGACGACCTGAAATATCCAGATCGATAAATAAAACATGAAGTATATAAAAAAAAGTACCCGAAAGGGTGTGGTTTCCCTAAAGGACACTAAATTGCCTTTATATAAAGGCATTAATGTCAGCCATACTGAGAAAAAAATGTTAGCCATTTTATAGTACAATATTAGCCATATATATGAAAACTGATAGCCACCAGATAACTAATAATAATATTTTAAAGAAGTTGTTATTTACAGTTACAAAATTACTAAATGTACTCATAGGCTGTTGGTGACATAATACAAGCTACATGCTCAGAGCCAGCCTCAAAAATGATTTTTTTAAGATTACTCTACACCAACATTACCCTATACCACAAACCATAAAAACCATTGTATGATCAGTTAAAAAATACTGAAAACACTTTTAGAGTTTGTAATACAAGTATTGTAAGACCCTAAACCATAAACCCTTTATACAAGCAATGGAATATTAACGATATACAACCGTGGCCAATATTTTATTTAGCTATGGCATATATATTTATGTATACATGGCTTACATATCTTAATGTCTATGGCAACAATTTTTTGTATATAAAAGCTTAAACTAATAAATAAAAGATTATTAGTTGTACATATACTTGAACATGTTAGTGAGCATAGATCTTAAATACCACCATAAGAAAGCTAAAACAATGAAAACCTATTTAAGGGTAAGTAGTGAAGGGTTTAAGGTCGTTACGACAAACCTTTAAAATGTGTCGAGTCAATGACGACATTATAAAATATAAAACAAGTTAAAAAAGGATTACCCTACACCACACATCCTAAAAACCACCATAAGAAAGTTTTTGTTCATAAACGTTAAGATTCACTTAAATTTATTACTGACAATTATTTATATATTAAGATAGTTTTTTATATGATGGTTGTTATTTATATATAATCATGACTAATATTATGTATACCCATAGCATATATAATTTTATATTGATGACATATGTTGTTGCCTTTATGATAAAGGCAAATCAGGTGCCTTTATCTAATACTACCATGTACGAATTCGTACCGAAGAGATTGAACAGAGCGACTGGTTGGTAGGTTGAGGTGGTTAGCCGTCTTCTTGATGACATTAATATCCAAACAGGAAAGCAGTTGTGATTAGGTTTTTAAAGCTGCCAGCTGAAGATTCATGAGAGATTCGACCCTTTAACATGATTAGACTTGAAAGTACTAGATTAATTTAATAAGCTTAAGGGGACGACTGTAGATTGCTTGATTGATTAGATAATCCACCGAATCATGAAATATTAACTATACATATAGAGCTTTATTTTCGAAAAAAACTAAACATATAGAGCCCCACAAAAGGAAATCACGATGGGTTTTTTTAAATTATTACCAGTCTGTCCAATATTAATCATATTCAGCAATGACCATTAATTAGTAGTTTAATGATTGTGCTCCGTTTCTAATGATTTCACCCTTGACTTGTTATAAGAAAAGAATGAACTAATTCATTAATTGTGTACCACTTTTGCATAGACGAAATTGGTGAAGAGAAAGCAAAAGAGTTTGTTTGTGCATAGTAAGGAGCAGAGTAGGGCTCCACGTGCAATGACACGTATCAGTAGAAACCCAATAAATAAGCCTGACAAAATTTACAAAAAAGAAAGCAATTTTATTGATTGAAATCTGGAGATGAACTCGTTGTCCTCTCGTGTTACAACAGTGGTGTAGAAATTATAATTTTGGAATTGTTTCAATTCCTATATTTGGTATACCGAATTCCAATTCTAGGAATTTAGTTTATTTTAATTTGCTTTTAATTTACTGGAAATAGTATTCCCTACTAAAATGTTGGGAATTGCTATTCAAAATGAATGACCAGATTATCTAAATACTCGATAAAAGTTAAAATATATGTAGATATTTAATTATACTCATTATTTATTTTCTTTATTAATATTTTAGTTACAATTAATTTATAATATATATTAATATAAAGATGAATTATTTTTTATATATTTATAAAATTAAATGAACCATTTTATTATTAACAAATATATTAGATGTTATATATAATAAAATAAAATATTATGTATTATATGTTAGTATTTAATATAAAAAATCTAATATATTGATAATTAAAAATGATTCTTTTAATTTTAAATGGAATAAATGATACAATTGAAGTTTAAAAACAATTCTTATTAATAATAAAGTAATTGATTATAAGGCTCACTTATTATTTCAATATTATATCTTGTTTAATTGTTGATAAAATAATTACATATATTTTAGTTAAAACAACATATTCTATTGAATATAACTTAATGAAATTCAAAAATGTAAATTTAACATTTTATGTGGATTTGCCAGAAATGAAAAATAAAATAAATAACATATAAAATGTTCTTTAATTATTAAGTATAGTAATAAATTTTATTTATAATTAATCATTATGAAATATATTACAATTATTTTTTGTACTATAATAATTTTAATATAATTAAAGTTTGCATTGTAATTGTATTAGTTTGTTCTTTTCCTTGTAGAATATTTTATTATATTTGAATAATTAATAACAGCTTTAGAAGAATTTATCCGCATCTGAATAAGTAATATGATGTTCAAATTATATTAATCACATTCATATTACATGCTAGTATAATGTATATTTTATGTTCTATATACTCAATAATTACAAGTTTATATTCATAGTATCAATTTGATATTATCCACGAAATTTAAATAGTAGAAATTTTGGAGTTCTTATAATCATGAAAGTAAACTTTATTAATTATTATGTAATAATTTTTTTGCTTATTTTCAAGTTAATACATATAATTAAAATTTACAATTTATCATACCACAAATAATAATAATGTGTTACTTATCAATTATAGATCGTAACTGTATACTTTATTCCAATTCTATTCCTATCATTATTCTGCAAACCAAACAAAAGAAAACTTCGATTCTAGTTATTCACATCATAACAACAAAATGAGGTCATATTCTATTCTTAGAATTTCATTCCAGTAATCATATTCTAGGAATTAACATTCCAATAACCAAACGACCCGTTAAACCAATGCTTAATCTAATGGTAGTGTCGATCTCACATAATACAAGTTATTAAGATTGATCATAATCAAACTGAAAAAATATCGATCAAATGTGGTTTGACTTTGCACTGCTAATTGAACATAACCTAACAGAATGGAGACCCTAGCGCTTGCGCCAGGGTATAAGGTGGCTTCAGACTGGTGTCAAAATCTATTGAAAAACAAAAGAGGAAAAAAAAAAGAAAAACAAATGTAAGCGGGCGCAAGCGGGGAATTCAGGGGGCTGGATGTGGGTTTTGTTATGAGGAAGAGAATAATATTTTTTTCAAAATGTTATAATTTACAAAATTAAGTAGAAAAACAAAAAAAATTATACCATTGTCATCATAATTCGTGCTGTTCAAAACAATATGCATCATGGATATGCTTTGGTAAACTTAAATTTTATGTTCTTAGGAGTATATATTACGTTATTTTTAAAGTGAATCTTATTCATTAACAAAAGAATCTTATTCAATCATAAAATGAACCTTATTCTTTAACAAAATGAATCTTCTTTAAGATTTATTTCTTAAAATTAAAATTAACCTATAGAAAAACATAGGATCACATCATTTAAAGTAAAAGGTTTCACTTTTTTTAAATATAAGATTTATTTTCTTGAACATTTTGATTAAATTTTTTTCAACAAAATATTCACTTCTAAATAAATGAAAGGTTCATATTGTTCTCGTATAAATTTATGGTAAGATTCACATTTCTTAAACATTTGATTCATTGTTTTCAAACAAAATATTCACTTTTCTTAAATGAATGATTCATATTGTTCTCGCATAAGTTTGTGATATGATTCATTTTTCTTAAACATAAGATTCACCTTTCTAAAATAAAAGATTTACATTACTTAAACATGTGATTCACTTTTTTTAAACGAATATTCACTTTCGAATAGACCCTAACCATGAACTCTAAAAAACTGTCGAGTTAGAGACGACAATATCAAGTACAGAACAATTTCAAAAAAGATTACCCTACACCGCCCAACCTAAAAACACCATAGGAAAGTTTAGGCTCTAACCCTGCATACACCCTACAAAACTATCGAGTCGGTAACGACAATAGAAAGTTTAGAACGAATGCCAAAAGATTACCCTACACCACCCAACCTAAAAACCACCCTATGAAGCTAAATTGTCGAAGGAATTTTTAGGGTTTGTGCAGGGTTTAGGGTCTAATGACCCTAAACCCTAAACCACAAACCCTAAAAACTATCGAGTTTGTAATGACAATATAAAGTATAGAACTGATGCCAAAAAAATTACCCTCCCCCCCCCCCCAAACACCCTCAAAACCACCCTAGGAAAGCTAAAACGCTGAAGACATTTTTTGGGTTGTAGTACAGGACCTAAACCCTAAACCACAAACACTAAAAAACTGTCGAGTCAGTAACGACAATATAAAGTATAAACTAATGCCAAAAAGATTACCCCCCAACACCCTAAAAACCACCCTAGGAAGATGAAACGTCGAAGCCATTTTTAGGGTTTGTGGTATAGGGTTTAAGGCCTAAACCCTAAACCACAAACACTAAAAAACTGTCAAGTCAGTAACGACAATATAATGTGTAGAACTAATGCCAAAAGATTACCCTATCCCCCCCTCCCAACACCCTAAAACCCACCTTGGAAAGCAAAAAACACAAATCAAAGACATCTTTTAGGGTTTGTAGAGCAGTGTTAGGTGTAACGCATCTGATTCACTTTTTAACAACTTTGATTCACTTTAAACAACTTTTGATTCACTATTATTAAAATTAAGATTCACAATGAATCTTAGAACATATTACATACACAATATAATCTATAAAAATAAAAAAATACCAATACTATTCATTTGGGTCTTATTTTAAAAAGCTTGAATATGATGAGCAACGGTATAATTTATGTTATTGGACTTATACTAATAAACTACAACATTAAAATTTCACAAAAAGACAAAGTAAAAAAGACAAGTGGTGTCCACCTTGTAGTTCACTTGAAATACCCCTAACCTTTAAAATATAATTAAATGATCTATTAATGATCTAAGATGATTATTAAACATCTAAATATTATTGGGGAACAATCTAAAAGATCTCAACAAGGCAAACACGCCTTAAGATCGGTAAAGCCGAAAATGTGCTTTAAGACACCATAAAGATTGTGTGACCTCAAATAGGATCCAAAGTGGATTCCTAAGTATTATAATGAAGTAAGGAACACAACAAAACCGTTCTCAAGGAGAACTAAGCTCAGGAACACCCTGTGACACAAAATGTGCACTAAAACACCTTAAAGCACGTTTTTGTGAGATTGCCTTTTAAATTGATTTTTAATGGCTTAAAAATTATAATTACCCTTAAATATGATATTTTATCATATTATATCATATTAGGAATTTAATTCCAGAAATTTACGAATTTTTACAAATTAATATTAAATATTATAAAAAAAACCCCAAAGTGGGGCCCGCATGAGTCAAATTGACCAAGTATGGTCAATGGTCAAGTAATGACCCATTTGACCTAAAGGAAATCGGCTGGCAAGGAGGTGGGAAGGCAGCATAAGTCCTTGATTGACAATAATTCCTACCTAATACATTACTTTTTGAAAATAACTTACTTTTTCCATTATTTCCTACCTTTCCCACCTTCTCTTTTCTTCCTTGTCCGATTCCACACTGCCCAGCCGAGTTCCTCCCTTCCTTTGAAGCTCTCAAGTCTGTTCTTGAGCATGGAAGGCAAGCCTAGCTCCTAAGCTCTTAATGTAAGTGTTTTAATGTCATTTTTAGCTCTTTTTCTTCATCTCTTCACTACCAACACCTAGATTTCGTGGCTCATCAATTCCTATGGCTTATTCTCAGTGTTCTAAGGTTAGAACAAGAGCTAAACTCGGTTGAGACCAGTAGAGGGACCAAGGTTGTTCAAATCTACATTTTAAGGTAAAAAATACCTTAAGCCTCTCAATCTTTCAAGCGGTTTTCTTCCTCTGATTTTTATGAGTTTATACACTCATAATCTTCATATTTACATGTTCATTCAGTTGTTATCCATTTGGAGCAAGGGTGACCAAGATCCAAGAGAAATACTCTCCTTTTAAGGCATTTTTCCAAGGTAAAACCTAATAACAAGGTAGCATTTCGAGATCTAACTATTTCCTATGTCAATATGGTGGATCTAACACCTTGTGGTGTGTTTGTTTCAGGTCGAAACCACTTAGAACTTCCCTTGCATTTTTAAGGTGATTTTTGCCTTAAATCTTACATTAATTATTCCTTATGGTTAAGCTCAAGCTTGGAGTGTAACCATATCTTGTTTTTGTGTATTAAACATGTCTAAATCATGTGGTGATTTTTCCTACAAGTGGCCGAGAGCATACAAGGATAATCAAGGTATAAACACCTTAAACTTATGATTTTTATAAATTTTAAGCATATATATATATATATATATATATATATATATATATATATATATATATATATGGCCGAGAGTGAAGTTACATATATAGGTCATATTGACCACCTAAAATGGAAAAAATGGCTAAGATAATTAAGCTAGTCATTTAAGAGGTTTAATAACATAATGGTCAAATTATGAATTATGTGGAAAAATAATTAAACTAAGGTGAGGTCCGAATATATATGCGATATTTTGAGACATTTATTGTGTAATTTATTTTGCAAGTTCAGGTTGTAATAAGGCCATGTCATTAGGCCATTTTATTTAAGTTTATAGCTTATTTAGTTTTATTTATGCTTATAATTAAAATTGGGGCCAATTCATAATTACTAGGAATTTAGAAAGCCGTGGGCTTAATTAGAGCAATTTAGGGTTTTTAAATGAATTTTAATAAAAAATATAACATTTATAAAGTTTGGGTCAAAATTGTAAAATAGAAAAGTATAGGTTATTATTAGTAATTACCGAAAAATTGGTTCCCCTTTGGTATTAGGAGTCAAAGTTGACTATATAAGGAGACTTTGACCAAGTTTAGAAAATTAAGAAATTAAATACTACCTTATAATAAGATACTTATTAAATTGTAAAAGATTTATAAGATTTGGGGTAGTAATGTAATTACCGGAGACTTAAGGGTACTAAATGGAATTTAGTAAGTCCTTAAGTTATTAGAAATTTTTAGAAGTTATTTGGTTAAATTTGGAGTTCATATGAATTATATAAGTATAATATATGGTATTTTATAACATTGTTACAAATGGGTAACAAATGTATAGAAACCGAGATTTAGAGGAAAATAAGGTTAAGAATAATGTTTATAACCTTTTGGTATAGTTTGGTATTTTTGGAGTTGTATATAAGGTTTTATTAAGAAATGTGTATAATATATAGTTTTAATGGAATTAGAAAACTATGTATTAGAAATTGAGAGTGAATTGTGGTTTTATAGAAGTTTAGTGGTTATAAGTAAAAGCCGAAAATATTAAGGGCCATTTGGTATTTTAAAACAAAATATGACTATATTTATAATTGTTTTAAATGACTTAAATGTCATAAAGATGTTATATAACAATAATGTAACATATATTAATTAAGTGGTGGATTTTGTAAATATTTAAGAACATAGGTGCTGTTCGGAAATATTAACATTTTTAAATGGAATTTATAATATGGTTTTTATGTTATAAGAGTTATAACATTTATAATATAGAGATATTCATTTAAAAAGAATGGATATAGATTATAAGACTTACCATATAATAATAAGTTCCATAACACCTATATAAAATATGTAATGGTGTAAAAATGTGATATGGTTCAATAATTATGAATTACCATAATTAAAATGATAATAGATAAGGAGAAAGAATTATAAACATTAGATATGGAAATTCTAATGTTAAGAGTGTTCATGGGATAATAGGATTTAAATATTAAAAGTATTGCTTACATATGAATTATACCACATTGAACTTAGGAAAAAAGAAGAGAGAGACAAACCTTAGAAAAAAATACTAAGGTGAGGTGTATAGTGCATGACAAAGAATCATACATGCAATAAAGAAACAAACTATACGACCTACAATATACGTTAAGTTACATGCGATAACAAAGTCCAACAATAAGTATATTAATATACAATACAAGACTACGCATGTAATATAACACTTTCCAATCTCGAGTTAAACCGAAAGCCCGACAAACATTGACACTATAACGGGGGGTTAACCGGGAGTTAATAGTGACGGTACGGGGTACCGTAGGATTGTGTTGTTATACGGTATGCTAATCAGTAGCATTATGTATTGTTTAGACTGTTAGAGACGACACACGGAGCATAGGATCTTGCTGATTCATACTCCACCGTAATACACCAGGGTGAACGGTATGTTATTTATGTGGCTTGATTGTCTCTGAGGATTTCCTCAGTTCGGACATTGTGTGAAAATCTGTGATAAGATTGAATGTCTGCTTGTGTTAATAATCTTGAGTTGTGGATTAATGCTGCTTTATTATTACTGTTGTGCGATAACAGTACCGTTCGTATATATGAACATATTATAAACGAACTAGCGGCAGTGATGCTATCTTATATGTGTAACATAAGGAACGTAAGTAAACGTTGTAGCATCAGGATAATAAGATATATATATTATCTGAGACTTATATACGGAGCATTGGCCTCTTTAACGCCGCTCTCGTATCTAACACTGGATCCCGAGTCGACATACTCAGGATTGGACTAACGACCTTAGTCTATTGTGTTAAGGAAAGTAATAAAACGATGCGATGGTATAGATAAGTTATCAAGAGGTTGTGGCTCTGCTGTGAAATGTGATCCATTAACGATACTAGGATACCGTGTGGTAACCGTAAGTATCAGGATAAATTTCCAACGAACTACAGATTGTTCGTAGGACGGAGACTCTACCGCTGGTGGCTACTGCCGTGGTGACCCGCCAAAGAGATGGGTAACTTAGAGACACGTCGTTCTAATGAGACGTTGTCATTAGACATGACTGAACAATTACGAACGATTATATTAACTCGTACATTAGGCGAACATTATTTGGGCGTGCATGCCAAAGACGAGAGTTCATACTCGTTTATAATTCTCGTTGTTTCGCCTTGTTGTTCATTGGTTATGCTGTGTGGTTATGTGTGGTATGTTGGTGGTGTTGATTGAATAAGTCGTTGTACTCATAAGTGTGTTGTGAATTGGATTAATTAAAATAAACTGTACTTATATCTGTGTTGTGAACTGGATGAGTCGAGTCACTGTGCTCGTGTGTGGATTTTGTGGATTGTTCGTCGAACGAGTCGACGTACTCAACTATGAACTTTCAGGTGTTGTTGGAGTGGAGTCTCCGTACTCATATAAGCGTTGTAACGCTTTCAGTGGTCTATTACGATGCGATGTGTGGAGCCGGGGGCTTATTTGTTATTTGAGTTTACTGCAATATATAATGTTGCTTTACAGTTTTAACATTAAACTATTTGCATGAAAATGGTTTGCATGCTCTCGACCAAATAACTGAATGGTCCGAGGTGCATGACAGTCAGGTAATAACATACTCAGCAGGGGCTGATTCCATACCACAAACTACCATTTTTGCAGGTATGCAACTTCCGGTGTCGGCAAAGAGAGTGACGCGCTGGGTAGTATGATTACAGTTATTCGAACATGCACTGTTGCATTTTGATACGAACCTAGAAACGTGTATAGGTTTTGGATACTTAGAAAGCTCACTGTGAATGTATTATATTTTGGTTTGGGAAGTTTAGATCTATCTCTTGTTGTCACTGCGAGAAATTGTTTCGTATGTATGAATATATCAGGAAGCACGTTATTACTCGTATGGGCGAGTAAGAACGGTGACACCAGTAGTTCAATTGTTGAGATTACCGCTGCGATTATATTGTTAAGTAAGATGATTAGGAGCCGATTAGAGTAGGGTTGTTACAAAAGTGGTATCAGAGCGGAGTACCGCTCTGATGACAAGAGATAGTAGGATTTATACAGTGAGCTTAGGTTTTGGGAATACGGGAAACGTTGTGAGGATACGTGACCTTGCGGGGTTGATGCAATGCTTAAAGCTTGCACACCATAGCCGTAGAGGCACTTCAATATTAAACGACCAAGACTACGATTAGACCGAGTAAAGGTCTAACCCGTCCTCTTGACTGATGTCAGGGAGAGGTCTGGGTAGCAGTACTAAGGAAGAACACGGGGCAGCGGAAGGTGGTGAAGGTCCAACAACCCCAAGTAACGCGAAGATGGTATGAGCCACTCGCACTTGATGGGAGAGCATCCCGGGAAATTTGCAATGGTACCCCCACCCCACCGCAGCCCGTACCTCAAGTACTATCTAGTGAGACAATGAAATGAGAAACACCACGGAGATAACTCTCCTGATCGGAAAGACCCGATGTGGATGCTGAGAGAATTACGTTAAATGTAGAAAATAAGACTTTGTGTCTCGATGTAATGTTTAGGACTGGGGGTCCTGGTAATGGCATAATGCCTACCATATGAGTATTAGATGAATGTTAAAACAAGGTGGAGGAGATAATTCCCATAGGACTAATGGGGTCCGCTTGCTATAAGCAAGGCACCCCTGTCCTATATCCAAGAAAACCTGGACAGTGCGCTTGGGGAAAAGGAAGTGGAAACGACGAGTAATGATTAGTTTAAAGATATGTAATAGACGGAAGGAATTACCTTTTTGAAGTCTCACCAGAAGCGAGTAACTCTAAAACCATGCAACACTGAAGGTTCAGGATGGCCCGACGTGCATGAGGAGAAATCTTGAGAACTGTAGGAACAAGAACTCGTCAAATTGCTATCATGCAACGCCTCGTGAGGAAAGTAAGACTTTATTACCATGACAAGCTTGTGGGAACGAGTGCGGGAGTGAGACTATAAAATTTGAATAAGAACTTTTGACTTGAACAGGAACCCGACTAGGGAATAGCACTGCACTGACACACCGTACCGGTGGCGCAGGCTGCATGGCGCACTTGCCATTGCAAGTGCCACACTAACCAAAGTACTAAATTTCAACCTACCTTGCGCACTTGCTACAGCAAGTGCAGCGACAGTAAACTATTTCTAAAGGACCGAGTGGTCCAGACGGTTACCATTAAACACTAAACTTTTATGCGAGCCCATAATGCAATAAGCAGGACAGCCTTCTTAAAGGCAGGGGTACGAACCCTTGGGTTAGAGGTTGGTAAAACCTCGGGAGGGCCTAGCCGGTCTGACCATTAAACCTGAAAAAATACTATACCATTTAGTAGAATATAAAAGGGGGAGTAAATGAGAATAACAATAATTAGTGCCTACAAGCCTGACCCCAGTGCCGGCATGGACATTAAACGTCAATCATTACCGGTGGGGAGTGACGAGTCTTCAGGACCAGCATAACCACATTTAGAGAGTGCGCGACACTCGTGGTTAAACCACTACCATTGAACATTGCCAGAGGGCAAGAAGTGAGCTATACGAATCAGGACAAAAAAATTTATTATTAAAATTAATATTAATAGGCAGATGTGAACGTGTAATAAAGGGCCGATGTAATGCCCGCACCACACCACCGGAGGTGTTGTTTTCCATTATACTGCTACACTCCCGTATGGAGGGCAGTGGATATAAACTAAAAAGTGAAAATTGCTTGATGACGGAGATACCGTTACCCCCAAAGAGGATGGAGGAAACGTGAGTTGAATAAGAGTAAGGACTATACAATGAAAAGGAATGACTAGCGGAAACCACTAAGTTGTGGGTATCCAATTGTAACCTCAGGAGAAAGTATTAGAACCAACTAAGAATAAATTAAATAACAAACTAACAATCATTTAACTATCAGAATAAGTATTGAATCTGGATACCGTATGGCATAGGTCTACGGAGGGATACCTTAGTACCACCAAAGTGAACCAAAACTAGGGGAACAAGGGTGATGAATCACAGGTACTGATTAATATCAGACTAACGGACTACCATAAGACAGGGGAACATGAGGTGTCAACCTCTATCATGGAGTCCGGAAACACCATAAGGTGTAACCCAATAGATTGGATGGAATTCGAATACTGGAAACTCATATCTGAAGGCGTTAACAGCCTAGGAGTGAAGGAGAGATAATAAGTAGTTACTGATCCCCACTCACAAATACCGGATGACGAGCATGTGGAAACCAGAGTTAGGGCGATGAGTCGCAAACACCTATCCTAGAGAAAGTAAAGGAAATACACATTAATAAAGGAAACCATAGAACCTTAATATTAGGACCATTCTGACATTAAAGGTTAAGAATTGGCAGCATAGCTACTCAAACATAAATTACCGAGACTAAGAGTACGATAATCACCGGGTACGAACGCTACGAGTGCACTAAACGAGACATGGGACAACCGCACTCCTAGGAGCTTGTGGGCCTGACAAACTATATTAGGTTGGTTGGGTAAGTAGTAATGTATCAGTATGGTACCCCATGCATGTAAACGAGTAGTGTAGGACCCAGGAGGTAATCAACTCTACGTCTAAGTCAGCGAATGGAACCCTGACTAGGTAAACCATGTATTGACGAGAGAGATCTCAGTCAAACTAACAAGATTAGGAAAATCAAGGATAGCTTAGTAATAAAGTGACAAGGTCGCAACTCCACAGTGGAGGAGTTAGAACATAAGTTTTACGGATTTTAGTAAACGAGGAAACTAAGACCAATTTAATGGTAATGGCAAGTTGAACCCACGAATGAGAAGAAGAATTGTGGCATCTAAGGAAGTTATATTAGAGAAACCCTTGTGATAATAGATGCTACCCAAAGGGGGCACAAAGAGAGTTATACCACGCGCTGAGGGCGCTGCGATAATATCGCATTAAATAATAATAACCACATGCTCAAGCCATAAACGTTAGTATGTTAGTACCAATTAGGGTTGAACAGAAATGAATACCAAGCTAAAACCCACAGTCGTATTGTATGTTTACAACAGACGAAGGGCAAAAGCGAACATTACAAGAGATACTCTAAGCTGGAGATTAGATACTCCATGCAAACCGCAACGGCGGATAACCGTCCAATCGACTGGTACATGGTGCGCAACAAGCGACCATTATAATAACTGTTAACCGAATTATGCTGGTGAGAATCAAAGGTGGAAGATCAGATAAACAAATGGATTCTCCTAATGGAGAAGAGGGATGAACCATATATGTGGATACTAAAGTACCAACACACGAGGGATACGAGTTCACATTAGCAAAAGCGACCTACAAGGTACCCAAAGAACAAACTCATTCTAGAGGGAAATAACTTGGAGTCATGAGGCGCCAATTAGATGCGCATATCAGACTCGTCTTGATATTTTAGAGACAACTGTTGCAAGCACTAGATGCTAGAGCATAGCTCGACAACACTTATACCGAAGATTAGTTCGGTAGGGTGGCATGAACTCATGGGAATATACCATGAGCATGTATAGAATTCAGGAGAGTTGAATAGAATGTCTAGTCGAAATAATAAGCGTGTGTGACCAACGATACCACGCAGTCAAATAAATTACTCCTTTCCATAATTATGGAAGACCGTGTAGAAAACACCATCACATGGAGTTGAAAACGACATAAAACTACTACCTAAGAGGGGTAAACTAACCACAAGGTAGTTGGGCATACTGCTTGCGGAGCGAGTGGGGCCCATATTGCTTAGGTTTGACGTACCTAGCGGTTTGGGGAAACAAGATAGACATATAACCTGAGGGCTAAAGCCCGCCCCTATAAAAAGGGTAATGAAATATGTAGCACATTAGTGCACGGATAATTCCACTGGAATGAAACATCTTGAACTTATTACTTCACGATGATATATTCGTAGATTACGTGGGCGTAATCATTTTTAAGGGGGGTAGAGCGATTAAATATACCGTACGTAGGAGTACGTAGCGCATGGTACACATGCTGCAAACACTATTATTGTACGTAGAGTACAAGTGTTACGATTGTGTTATGTTACTTGAGGTAATATTGTGATGTATCATGTGTATGAACATAATATATTTTAGTTCGCTTTAGTTATGGCGAATAGGAAAGGGAGAACAGATAGAGTGTTCTTATCCTAATTCCGATTATTTATGCAAACGTTGCGAACACTAAACACATAAACGCCTAACTTGTTATCTCCGGTTGAGAGTTCAAGTAGGTCTATCTGGTAGCTTCGGTGGGAGATGGCAAATAGAGGAGTAGAAAGCTCCATATTATATGATTTGTGACTCGGTATGAAACCGAGTATTGGAATGCGATGAGTGAGTCGGCATGAGACCGATGTATAACCTAGTGGAGGTAAAACCTCTAGGAATTGTATGAATAATTATAAGTCGAGTGAACTTGGTACATGGTTAGGATACATGATCCTATATGCCGGTGATTAGATTAATTACACTAGTTGACTTGTGTATCTACGGGATACGAGGTGGTAAATATCAAGAGGAAACGAGATTAGAAGTGAATAAACAATTGATTGATTGAATTTGACGTGGGAAGTTGAACTTGATCCTGGTCCGATCAAGGGAAACCGAACACAAATTGAGGTGAGAGATAGTTCAACACTGACGCTGACCACGTCGGGGTTAATGATTCTCGAAACTTCCTACAAGTGGACACAGATATGAATGGAAATTGGAATTTAGGCGTCACTCGAAGAGCCGTGGACCGTGGAGTCCTTCGCCATTAGACCGGTGTGTCTGCGAGTGACATCACCCAGAGAGCCGTGGACCGCAGAGCCCTTTGTCATTAGACCGGCGTGTCTGTGGGTGACTAAGGAAATAAGGTGACTGCCCGAGGAGCCGTGGACCGCAGTGTCCTTCGTTATGATCAAACCGGTGTGTCCGCGGGTAGTAGACGTTGGTTGGGTTGGGGATCGTCAAGTCCTGGTCTTTAAGACTGCTTCCCTGTGAGTTGTCAACGTTAACTATATGTGCACACATACATGTGGAATGATGTGTGAGTATCCTCGCGAGATACTAACATGTAGATAGGGATGCGTGGAGTATCCCTTGCAAACACCTTTGAGTACTTTATGAGTTTTGCACCTTGTCTAGTGCTGTGTACCATGAGTTTTGCACCTTGTCTAGTGCGGTGTACTATGAGTTTTGTACCTGGTTGAATATATATATAGTACCGCTGAGTACTTTTGTGGATGAATTTGATGTGCACCTTGTTTAGTGATGTGATATGATTGAGTTTATACCATGAGTTAGCTATTTGATATATGCTGTATGTGGACTAGGTCTGAACCTAGTGGGAGTTACTCCCTAGCAATGGATTGTTTGGTTACTTAGTGGAACTTGATTCCTTAGGTGAACTGTAGAGGATTAAGGACTTCGGGACGAAGCCTTTTTAAGGGGGGTAGACTGAAATACCCCTAACCTTTAAAATATAATTAAATGATCTATTAATGATCTAAGATGATTATTAAACATCTAAATATTATTGGGGAACAATCTAAAAGATCTCAACAAGGCAAACACGCCTTAAGATCGGTAAAGCCGAAAATGTGCTTTAAGACACCATAAAGATTGTGTGACCTCAAATAGGATCCAAAGTGGATTCCTAAGTATTATAATGAAGTAAGGAACACAACAAAACCGTTCTCAAGGAGAACTAAGCTCAGGAACACCCTGTGACACAAAATGTGCACTAAAACACCTTAAAGCACGTTTTTGTGAGATTGCCTTTTAAATTGATTTTTAATGGGCTTAAAAATTATAATTACCCTTAAATATGATATTTTATCATTTATATCATATTAGGAATTTAATTCCAGAAATTTACGAATTTTTACAAATTTAATATTAAAATATTAATAAAACCCCAAAGTGGGCCCGCATGAGTCAAATTGACCAAGTATGGTCAATGGTCAAGTAATGACCCATTTGACCTAAAGGAAATCGGCTGGCAAGGAGGTGGGAAGGCAGCATAAGTCCTTGATTGACAATAATTCCTACCTAATACATTACTTTTTGAAAATAACTTACTTTTTCCATTATTTCCTACCTTTCCCACCTTCTCCTTTCTTCCTTGTCCGATTCCACACTGCCAGCCGAGTTCCTCCCTTCCTTTGAAGCTCTCAAGTCTGTTCTTGAGCATGGAAGGCAAGCCTAGCTCCTAAGCTCTTAATGTAAGTGTTTTAATGTCATTTTTAGCTCTTTTTCTTCATCTCTTCACTACCAACACCTAGATTTCGTGGCTCATCAATTCCTATGGCTTATTCTCAGTGTTCTAAGGTTAGAACAAGAGCTAAACTCGGTTGAGACCAGTAGAGGGACCAAGGTTGTTCAAATCTACATTTTAAGGTAAAAACATACCTTAAGCCTCTCAATCTTTCAAGCGGTTTTCTTCCTCTGATTTTTTATGAGTTTATACACTCATAATCTTCATATTTACATGTTCATTCAGTTGGTTAGCCATTTGGAGCAAGGGTGACCAAGATCCAAGAGAAATACTCCCTTTTAAGGCATTTTTCCAAGGTAAAACCTAATAACAAGGTAGCATTTCGAGATCTAACTATTTCCTATGTCAATATGGTGGATCTAACACCTGTGGTGTGTTTGGTTCAGGTCGAAACCACCTAGAACTTCCCTTGCATTTTTAAGGTGATTTTTGCCTTAAATCTTACATTAATTATTCCTTATGGTTAAGCTCAAGCTTGGAGTGTAACCATATCTTGTTTTTGTGTATTAAACATGTCTAAATCAGTGGTGATTTTTCCTACAAGTGGCCGAGAGCATACAAGGATAATCAAGGTATAAACACCTTAAACTTATGATTTTTATAAATTTTAAGCATATATATATATATGGCCGAGAGTGAAGTTACATATATAGGTCATATTGACCTAAAAATGGAAAAAATGGCTAAGATAAATTAAGCTAGTCATTTAAGAGGTTTAATTAACATAATGGTCAAATTATGACATTATGTGGAAAAATAATTAAACTAAGGTGAGGCCGAATATTATGCTATATTTTGAGACATTTATTGTGTAATTTATTTTGCAAGTTCAAGGTTGTAATAAGGCCATGTCATTAGGCCATTTTAATTTAAGTTTATAAGCTTATTTAGTTTTTTATTTATGCTTATAATTAAAATTGGGGCCAATTCAATTACTAGGAATTTAAAAGCCGTGGGCTTAATTTAGAGCAATTTAGGGTTTTTAAATGAATTTAATAAAATTATAACATTTTATAAAGTTTTGGGTCAAAATTGTAAAAATAGAAAAGTATAGGTTATTATTAGTAATTACCGAAAAATTGGTTCCCATTGGTATTAGGAGTCAAAGTTGACTATATAGGAGACTTTGACCAAGTTTAGAAATTTAAGAAATTAAAATACTACCTTATAATAAGATACTTATTAAATTGTAAAGATTTATAAGATTTGGGGTAGTAATGTAATTACCGAGACTTAAGGGTACTAAATGGAATTTAGTAAAGTCCTTAAGTTATTAGAAATTTTTAGAAGTTTATTTGGTTAAATTTGGAGTTCATATGAATTATATAAGTAAATATATGGTATTTTATAACATTGTTACAAATGGGTAACAATGTATAGAAACCGAGATTTAGAGGAAATAAGGTTAAGAATAATGTTTATAACCTTTTGGTATAGTTTGGTAATTTTGGAGTTATATATAAGGTTTTATTAAGAAATGTGTATAATATATAGTTTTAATGGAATTAGAAAACTATGTATTAGAAATTGAGAGTGAATTGTGGTTTTATAGAAGTTTAGTGGTTATAAGTAAAAGCCAAAATATTAAGGGCCATTTGGTATTTTATAAACAAAATATGACTATAGGTTATAATTGTTTTAAATGACTTAAATGTCATAAGATATGTTATATAACAATAATGTAACATTATATTAATTAAGTGGTGGATTTTGTAAATATTTAAGAACATAGGTGCTGTTCGGAAATATTAACATTTTTAAATGGAATTTATAATATGGTTTTTAATGTTATAAGAGTTATAACATTTATAATATAAGAGATATTCATTTAAAAGAATGGATATAGATTATAAGACTTACCATATAATAAATAAGTTCCATAACACACATATAAATAAATATATGTAATGGTGTAGAAAATGTGATATGGTTCAATAATTATGAATTACCATAATTAAAATGATAATAGATAAGGAGGAAAGAATTATAAACATTAGATATGGAAATTCTAATGTTAAGAGTGTTCATGGGATAATAGGGATTTTAAATATTAAAAGTATTGCTTACATATGAATTATACCACATTGAACTTAGGAAAAAAGAGAGAGAGACAAACCTTAGAAAAATAAATACTAAGGTGAGGTGTATAGTGCATGACAAAGAATCATACATGCAATAAAGAAACAAACTATACGACCTACAATATACGTTAAGTTACATGCGATAACAAAGTCCAACAATAAGTATATTAATATACATACAAGACTACGCATGTAATATAACACTCTTCCAATCTCGAGTTAAACCGAAACCCGACCCGACAAACATTGACAGCTAATAACGGGGGGAACCGGGAGTTAATAGTGACGGTACGGGGTACCGTAGGATTGTGTTGTTATACGGTATGCTAATCAGTAGCATTATGTATTGTTTAGACTGTTAGAGACGACACACGGAGCATAGGATCTTGCTGATTCATACTCCACCGTAATACACCAGGGTGAACGGTATGTTATTTATTATGTGGCTTGATTGTCTCTGAGGATTTCCTCAGTTCGGACATTGTGTGAAAATCTGTGATAAGATTGAATGTCTGCTTGTGTGAATTAATATGCTTGAGTTGTGGATTAATGCTGCTTTATTATTACTGTTGTGCGATAACAGTACCGTTCGTATATATGAACATATTATAAAACGAACTAGCGGCAGTGATGCTATCTTATATGTGTAACATAAGGAACGTAAGTAAACGTGGTAGCATCAGGATAATAAGATATATATATTATCTGAGACATATATACGGAGCATTGGCCTCTTTAACGCCGCTCTCGTATCTAACACTGGATCCCGAGTCGACCACTCAGGATTGGACTAACGACCTTAGTCTATTGTGTTAAGGAAAGTAATAAAACGATGCGATGGTATAGATAAGTTATCAAGAGGTGTGGCTCTTGCTGTGAAATGTGATCCATTAACGATACTAGGATACCGTGTGGTAACCGTAAGTATCAGGATAAATTTCCAACGAACTACAGATTGTTCGTAGGACGGAGACTCTACCGCTGGAGTGGCTACTGCCGTGGGTGACCCGCCAAAGAGATGGGTAACTTAGAGACACGTCGTTCTAATGAGACGTTGTCATTAGACATGACTGAACAATTACGAACGATTATCTTAACTCGTACATTAGGCGAACATTATTTGGGCGTGCATGCCAAAGACGAGAGTTCATACTCGTTTATAATTCTCGTTGTTTCGCCTTGTTGTTCATTGGTTATGCTGTGTGGTTATGTGTGGTATGTTGGTGGTATTGATTGAATAAGTCGTGTACTCATAAGTGTGTTGTGAATTGGATTAATTAAATAAACTGTACTTATATCTGTGTTGTGAACTGGATGAGTCGAGTCACTGTGCTCGTGTGTGGATTTTGTGGATTGTTCGTCGAACGAGTCGACGTACTCAACTATGAACTTTCAGGTGTTGTTGGAGTGGAGTTCCGTACTCATATAAGCGTTGTAACGCTTTCGTGGTCTATTACGATGCGATGTGTGGAGCGGGGGCTTATTTGTTATTTGAGTTTACTGCAATATATAATGTTGCTTTACAGTTTTAACATTAAACTATTTGCATGAAAATGGTTTGCATGCTCTCGACCAAATAACTGAATGGTCCGAGGGTGCATGACAGTCAGGTAATAACATACTCAGCAGGGGCTGATTCCATACCACAAACTACCATTTTTGCAGGTATGCAACTTCCGGTGTCGGCAAAGAGAGTGACGCGCTGGGTAGTATGATTACAGTTATTCGAACATGCACTGTTGCATTTTGATACGAACCTAGAAACGTGTATAGGTTTTGGATACTTAGAAAGCTCACTGTGAATGTATTATATTTGGTTTGGGAAGTTTAGATCTATCTCTTGTTGTCACTGCGAGAAATTGTTTCGTATGTATGAATATATCAGGAAGCACGTTATTACTCGTATGGGCGAGTAAGAACGGTGACACCAGTAGTTCAATTGTTGAGATTACCGCTGCGATTATATTGTTAAGTAAGATGATTAGGAGCCGATTAGAGTAGGGTTGTTACATCACTAGTGCCAGGTTCGATTTCACATACCTAAATGATTAACCCGAATCAAATCCATACCTAAAAGAATCGAATAACCCAAAGATCAACTAGAACAAAGGTTACCCAAACTGAAGTCACCCAAATGAAAGCCATCAAAACTGACAATCACACGATAGGGGTGTCCATTCGGTTAATTTGGTTAACCAAAATCGACTTTTGACTTTTTTTGCAGTTTTTAGTTATTTCGGTTATAACCTAATTAACTGAAATTCAATTCAATAACCGAATTAACGCAAACAAAAAATGGAATTTTTTTCCACTAAATAACCTAAAACTAAAAACCGAATTAGTTTATAGTTAACATAATAATTTGGTTAACCAAATTTTCTAAAAAAAATTATGATTTGTATTAATATTTATATATTTTAATTGAAAGTTTAATTTTAAAAACTAATTCGGGTATTTGGTTAACCAAAATATTCATTTCTATAACCGAAAACCGAACTGAATTAAAATTTGGTGAACCGGAAACCAAAATAAAAAAAGCAGTTACAAAAACGGTTAAAATACCGAAAAAAATTAAGTTTTTGGTTATAACTGAATTAAGCAAATCGTACGGACAACCCTGACAAATACTATTGTACAATCGGTTAGGGGTGGCAATTCGGGCGGATGGGTCGGGTTGAAACTCACCCATACCCAACCCGATTAAAATTGTATTGACCCATACCCGACCCGAAAATAATCTAGTTACAAATTTTCAACCCATATAAAATCATTGAACCCTAACTCGACCAGTTTAAATATAAATTGTTATAACCCAAGGTTTTAATACAACTTTATTACGTCGCAATTTTATTTTAAGTCGGTTCACTTTAAATTCAGGACATGGAAGTCCTTTGAGGAAAGACAAGGGCGAGGAAGTCCTTTGCTATTATTATTTTTGGGTAAGGATTATTAAGTTAATTAATCCTCATATTAACCCATCCAACCACGTTTTGAAATCACGTCCAGATTTCTCCTCAACTGTCAGGTTACATCAGAGCGTATTCTCCCTTCTCTCTCTTGTTATTCAGAGGATCCCTCCTCTCATGCGTCGGCGTTTTGCTGATTCGTTCGTTGTGCTGTGCCGTTGGTGGATTCTGCGTTTGCTTCGTCTTCTCCACTGCGATCAGGTTTGTGAATTGTATATGGATAATACAATTCAGTTTTGGGGTTTTAGGTTTTGAGAGCTCCCTCTTTCTAATTTTTTTCCTCTACAATCTGATTGTCAGAATCTTCAATCCTCTGCGTGACTGGGTTCGTTTTCTTCCTGTTGGTCCCCTTGCTGTCGAATTCAGGTGAGAATTGTGTCGCAGTCATTGGATTACAGTTTCAGATTTGGTAGACTTGTTCAGTTCTGATTGAGGGTTTCCTCTGCGTTGCCTTGGAATTCAGTGGCTATTTGGGACTGTGTGTTCGGTGTGCGTTTCGGTATCGCTGTTGGCTGCACTCTGCTGTTCGGATTGGGATACCGTCTGTCAATTATTGAGGTAGGTGGCTGATGGATTCAATTAGTGTGTTCAGCCTTGGGGAGTTTCGTTCCAGTTCTGAGTTTTGATTGTGTTCTGTCTTTGCGTTGTGGATGCGAACTGTCTGTTTAGTGACATTTTAATGCCTACAAACCCCCACGGTCGTTTTCTACAAAATGCTATTATTTTGGTTGTGTTAACCTCTGTTTTGGTGTGCAATTCGTTTCTGAAAACTGCACTTTTCGGTATGTCCGAACGTCTGTCCGAGCTTTGACGTTCGGACATGCCCTGTTGCGCTTCGATTTTTCTGAAGATTTTGCCGTGTCCGAACTTCTGTCTGAGCTTTGATGTTCGGACGGGGTGCGAGGACGAGTCCGACTTACAAGTCTCGAAAGGTGTCCGAACTTGTAAGTCCGGACAGAAGTTCGGACACACCCTTCTGCATTCTCTGATTTTGCTTCGACTTGTGTCCGAACTTCGTCGTTCGGACACATGTTCGGACATTACGCGTATTTGGTTTCCGAAAGCGTCCGAACATCCGTCCGAGCTTGAATGTTCGGACACCCGTCTGATTTTGATTTCTAAAGTCTCGACTTGTGTCCGAACGTTGATGTTCGGACACAAGTTCGGACATGGTGCTGTTTTGACCTTAACTTACTCGTTTGAGCTCCGTTTTGACTTCCGTTTGCGGGGTTGGATTCCCCTTCTGATTTCCAAGCTATCTATGTGCTTTCTGGCGCCTTTGGTGCACACATGCTTAACTGTTTTAAGCTTCTGTTTTGGGACCTAGTTATCTCTGTATCTGAACCTTTGGATGGCTGGTTTAGCTGTCTCGTAGCGCGCTATGTAGGATATCCTTCTATTTCACGGGTGATGTTCCCCATTCTGTTCACAGGTGTTCCACCTGTTCTGTTTACGAGTGAGGTTTCCTCATTCTATTCACGAGTTGTTGCTCGTTCTGTCTGTATGCTGATTAACTAGGGTCCCCTTCTGTTTCTACTTCTGTTGCTTTTGAACTCTGATTAGTCCTGTTGTGTTTGAACTTCTGTTTCTGATCTCTGTCATGGTTTCCTTCTGTCTACTTCTGTTTGATAACGTTCTATAAATGTTTTGAGCATGCTGGTTGATGAAGTTGGTCATCTACTGGGCATAGTTGTTTGCTCATTCCCCTACTTTATCTAACATTACAGATTGATTAGCGAGGAACGTCTTCCTTCAGCTTCTGGAGCTTTGCTATGTTATTTTAGTTTTGAGACGTTTATACTTTGTCTTTGTGGCCTGTGGGCCTGAATAGTATTTGACTTTGCGTTTGATCTTTGTTCCGTATTTGGGTCTGAGAGTACCCCATTGTATTTGCTACGCTATACTTATTTATACAAGTATTCGTTTGGGCCTTGTTTTGTTTATCTGTTTGCGTTCGATTATTAGAGCCTTGCGTTATTTTGTAATAATACGCGGCGTGTAATACCCCTAACTCCTAGGCCAGTGTTTGGGGGTGTTACATTTAGTGATATCAGAGCTCTGGGTTCTAATCTACTGGGGTTTTAAGTTAGCCAGTCAGTCAGAAACGTCAGTACTGGTGTCTGAGTCTAACTGCCTACTGTTGGACTTTCAGAATGCCGCCAAAAAGAACTCCAGGAAATGTTGCTGATGCTGTTCAGCAGTTCATGACGCAGCTCATGCAGACGATGGCTGCAGGGGGAGGACCTGCTGGCGGACCAGGCCCAGCTGGGGCTGATGCTGGAGGAAGGAACGTAAAGGCGGTTCAGGAATTCATGAAGCTGAAGCCCCCTTCCTTCGATGGGACTGGAGATCCCCAGGAGGCCAGTCATTGGTTGACTGAGGTGGAGGATCTGCTACGAGTTATGGGCTCAGAGGAGGAGCAGAAGGTGGACTTCGCCACCTTTCTTTTCAAGGCCGAAGCCAAGGAGTGGTGGAGGTCTTTGATGGAGAAGTTCCCACAGCCATGAACGTGGGACCAGTTCACAGGGGAGTTCAACAAACAGTTCTACCCCGATTGTATAAGGACCGGCATATCTTGGAGTATAACCGGCTGCGCCAGCGGCGCGATATGAGTGTGGAGGAGTACGTTAGGAAGTTCATCAGTCTATCCAAGTTCGCGCCTGAGCCAGATGAGCATAGGAAGGCCAGGAAGTTTGAGAGCGGCTTGAGGCCGGATATTCGCTCTACTGTGACGCCGCTGCGCCACAAGACCTTCAGGGATGTAGCTGGCGTTGCCCTGTTGGTGGAGGCCGATCTGAAGGGTCGCCAGTCTGGTAAGGACCAGAAGAGGAAGCTGAGGTCCGATGACACGGATATGAGGGATCAGTCTGCTTCTCAGAAGAAGCAGTCTACTGGGGACCGATCTTGGGACCGTTCGAGAGACAGAGGAGGATCGTCCTCATCTTCATCCGTCCCGAAGTGCCAGGTCTGTGGCAAGTTTCATCGAGGCCAGGACTGCTACAAGAAGTCCGGAGCCTGCTTCAAGTGTGGATCCTGGATCACAGGATTGCTAATTGCCCTCAGGCCGAGAGGAGCAGAGGTAGCTCAGGAGTAGAGCTGGAGGATCCGTATCTGAGTCCAGAGATCGAGACCGGGCAGAGCAGAAGAGCCCCAGGGCCAGGCCAGAGTCTACGCGATGGCTGGAGGTCGAGACCGACCCACTAACAGAGTCGTCACAGGTATTCTCCAGCTGTCATCTCGCTCTGTTTTCTGTCTGTTTGATTCTGGAGCCACTCACTCGTTTATATCTGCTGAGTTAGTGAGTGAGCTAGACCTGCCTGTTGTGCCCTTGAGTGTGGAATTGTGTGTGCATAGCCCTTTAGTTGGAAACTCTTCTATGCTGTCAAACTCTGTGTGTAAAGATAGTCCTATGCTAGTAAAGAGTAGGGTTCTGTGTGCTGACCTCATCCCTATGAGATGACTACCTTTGATGTGATTTGGGCATGGATTGGCTTGCTGCGCATCATGCCCACATCGATTGTGCTGCTTCGAGGGTTACTTTTGAGGAGCCGGGTCAGCCCCGCTTGGTTGTAGCAGGGAATGGAATCCCGTGCTCGCCGCCAGTCATTTCAGCCATGCAGGCGTTCTGCCATTTGAGGAAAGGATGCCAGGGATTTCTGTGTTACATCCCTGAGGTTCGCAAGGATGCGAAGTTGGAGGAGATTCCAGTGGTCAGAGACTTCCCAGATGTGTTCCAGGATGATGTACCTGGGCTTCCCCTGTCAGAGAGGTGGAGTTCTCGATCGAGCTCGTACCTGAGACTCAGCCGATTTCTAAGGCCCCATACCGGATGGCGCCTGCTGAGCTTAAGGAGCTGAAGGTTCAGTTGCAGGAGTTGTTGGATAAGGGCTTCATTCGCCCTAGTGTGTCGCCTTGGGGAGCGCCAGTGTTGTTTGTTAAGAAGAAGGATGGTAGTATGCGTTTGTGCATTGACTACAGGGCTCAATAAGGTTACCATTAAGAATAGGTATCCCCTTCTGCGCATAGATGACTTGTTCGACCAGTTAGCAGGAGCTAAGGTGTTTTCGAAGATCGATCTGAGGTCCGGTTATCATCAGTTGAGGATTAAGGCAGACGACGTGCCTAAGTCCGCTTTCAGGACATTACGAGTTCCTAGTGATGCCATTCGGGCTGACGAATGCGCCTTCTGTGTTTATGGATATGATGAACCGGGTCTTCAAGCCGTTTTTGGACCAGTTCGTGGTGGTGTTTATCGATGATATCTTGGTGTATTCCAAGAGTGCTGAGGAGCACGAGGAACATTTGAGGACCGTTCTCCAGACTCTGAGGGAGAAGGAGCTGTACGCAAAGCTGAAGAAGTGCGAGTTCTGGTTGGACCAGGTGGTATTCTTGGGTCATGTGGTCTCCAAGGATGGTATCTCCGTGGACCCGAAGAAGATTAGAGCTATTACTGAGTGGGCCAGGCCTACTAATGTGGGAGAGATTCGTAGCTTCCTTGGACTAGCGGGCTACTACCGTAAGTTTGTGGAGGGCTTCTCCAAGTTAGTGATTCCTTTGACTCGCCTGCTGCAGAAGGAGGTTAAGTTCGAGTGGAGTGAGGCCTGTGAGCAGTGCTTTCAGGAGCTGAAGAAGAGGTTGACGTCTGCGCCGATCTGACTCTTCCAGAGGGGACCGAGGGTCTAGAGGTGTTCTGTGAGGCGTCCCATAAGGGACTTGGGTGTGTTCTGATGCAGCATGGGAAGGTAGTAGCGTATGGCTCCCGTCAGCTTAAGCCTTATGAGAAGAACTACCCGACCCACGACCTGGAGTTGGCTGCTATAGTTTTTGCGTTGAAATTTGGAGGCACTACCTGTATGGAGCAACGTGCAAGGTGTATACGGATCACAAGAGCCTCAAGTACCTGTTCACTCAGAAGGAGTTGAACTTGAGGCAGAGGAGGTGGCTGGAGTTGCTACATGATTATGATTTGGAGATTCTCTACCACCCGGTTGGGCGAATGTGGTTGCTGATGCGCTCAGTAGGAGGGGTCCGTCTGGAGCCGTTTGTGCTTTGTCTGGTGTGCGGAGGTCTGCTCTCGAGTTGCAGCGTATGGGTATCTGGGTCGTCCGTCCAGAGAGGTCTGGGATGTTAGCAGCATTGCAGATTCAGCCTACCTTGATCGACCGAATCAAGGCCAGTTAGGAGCTCGATGTCATTTTGTGTAAGATCAGAGATGGGATTTCTTCTGGTCAGGAGTTTGAGTTCTGGGTTTCAGAGGATGGCTGCCTGAGGTTCAGAGGCCGTGTTTGTGTGCCTGCAGATGATGCTTTGAGGCGAGAGATTATGCAGGAGGCTCATGGAGCCCCGTACTCGGTACACCCTGGAGGTGTGAAGATGTACCGGGACCTACGAGAGACATTCTGGTGGAGCAACATGAAGAGAGACATTTCTGACTTTGTATCCAGATGTCGGACCTGTCAGCAGGTCAAAGCCGAGCATCAGAGACCAGCTGGGTTGCTTCAGCCTCTTCCCGTTCCGGAGTGGAAGTGGGAGCGCCGGCATGGATTTTGTCATGGGGCTGCCCAAGACCCCGAGGGGATTTGACGCAGTGTGGGTGATAGTGGATAGACTTACGAAGAGTCCCCATTTCTTGCCAGTTAGGAAGACCTTCAGTTTGCACCGTCTAGCGCAGTTGTACATGGATGAGATAGTGCGTCTGCATTGGGTTCCAGCTTCGATTGTGTCAGACAGAGACCCGAGGTTCGTGTCCAGATTCTGGCAGAGTTTGCATCAGGCTTTGGGGACGAAGTTGTCTTTCAGTTCAGCGTATCATCCTCATTCAGATGGGCAGACAGAGAGGACGAATCAAGTCCTTGAGGACATGCTCAGGGCATGTGTGCTTGACTTTGGAGGCAGCTGGGACCAGCACGTTGCCTTGATAGAGTTCGCCTATAATAACAGCTTCCAGACTAGCATCAGGATGGCCCCGTTTGAGGCTTTGTATGGCAGGGTGCAGGTCACCCATCTGTTGGGATGATCTGAAGGAGAGAGCAGTTGTTGGGCCGGACTTGGTTAAAGATGTTGTAGCTAAGATTCAGTCTATCAGGGAGCGTCTGCTAGTAGCTCAGAGTCGTCAGAAGAGTTACGCCGATTAGAGGAGATGACCTCTAGAGTTTGAGGTGGGCGATCATGTGTATCTGAAGGTTTCTCCAGTTCAGGGAGTTGTTCGGTTTGGGAAGAGAGGCAAGCTTAGCCCTCGCTTTGTGGGTCCTTTGAGATCCTGGAGAGGATCGGACCGGTTGCCTATCGTTTAGCATTGCCACCGTCGTTGGCTGGAGTTCACAGTGTCTTCCACGTGTCTATGATGCGGAAGTATATTTCCGGACCCGTCTCATGTGATTGACTTCAGTCCACTTCAGTTGAGGGAGGACTTTACGTTCGAAGCAGTTCCTTTGAGGATTTTAGCCCGAGATGTTCACAGCTCAGGAGTAAGACCATGCCTTTGGTCAAGGTTCAATGGTCGGGTCAGTCTGAAGAAGAGGCGACCTGGGAGGTCGAAAGTGAAGTGCGAGCCAAGTTTCCCGCCCTTTTCGAGCAGTAGGTACGCTTAATTTCGAGGACGAAATTCATTTAAGGGGGAGGTGATGTATAACCCAAGGTTTTAATACAACTTTATTACGTCGCAATTTTATTTTAAGTCGGTTCACTTTAAATTCAGGACATGGAAGTCCTTTGGAGGAAAGACAAGGGAGGAAGTCCTTTGCTATTATTATTTTGGGTAAGGATTATTAAGTTAATTAATCCTCATATTAACCCATCCAACCACGTTTTGAAATCATGTTCAGATTTCTCCTCAACGTCATGTTACATCGGAGTGTATTCTCCCTTCTCTCTCTTGTTCTTCAGAGCATCCCTCTCTCCTGCGTCGCGTTTTGCTTTTCATTCGTTGTGCTGTGCCGTTGGTGGATTCTGCGTTTGCTTCGTCTTCTCCACTGCGATCAGGTTTGTGAATTGTATATGGATAATACAATTCATTTTGGGGCTTTAGGTTTTGAGAGCTCCCTCTTTCTAATTTTTGCCTCTACAATTTGATTGTCAAAATCTTCAATCCTCTACATGACTGGGTTCGTTTTCTTCCTGTTGGTCCCCTTGCTGTCGAATTCAGGTGAGAATTGTGTCGCAGTCATTGGTTTACAGTTTCAGATTTGGTAGACTTGTTCAGTTCTGATTGAGGGTTTCCTCTGTGTTGCCTTGGAATTCAGTGGCTATTTGGGACTGTGTGTTCGGTGTGCGTTTCGGTATCGCTGTTGGCTGCACTCTGCTGTTCGGATTAGGATACCGTCTGTCAATTATTGAGGTAGGTGGCTGATGGATTCAATTAGTGTGTTCAGCCTTGGGGATTTTTCGTTCCAGTTCTGAGTTTTGATTGTGTTCTGTCTTTGCGTTGTGGATGCGAACTGTCTGTTTAGTGACATTTTAATGCCTACAAACCCCCAAGGTTTTTCCTACAAAATGCTATTGTTTTGGTTGTGTTTAACCTCTGTTTTGGTGTGCAATTCGTTTCTGAAAACTGCACTTTTCGGTATGTCCGAACGTCTGTCCGAGCTTTGACGTTCGGACATGCCCTGTTGCGCTTTGATTTTTCTGAAGATTTTTCCGTGTCCGAACTTCCGTCCGAGCTTTGATGTTCGGACGGGGTGCGAGGACGAGTCCGACTTACAAGTCTCGAATGGTGTCCGAACTTGTAAGTCCGGACAGAAGTTCGGACACATCCTTCTGCATTCTCTGATTTTGCTTCGACTTGTGTCCGAACTTCGTCGTTCGGACACATGTTCGGACATTACGCGTATTTGGTTTCCGAAAGCGTCTGAACATCCGTCCGAGCTTTAATGTTCGGACACCCGTCTGATTTTGATTTCTAAAGTCTCGACTTGTGTCCAACGTTGATGTCCGAACACAAGTTCGGACATGGTGCTGTTTTGACCTTAACTTGCTCGTTTGGGCTCCGTTTTGACTTCCGTTTGCGGGGTTGGATTTCCCTTTTGATTTCCAAGCTATCTATGTGCTTTCTGGTGCCTTTGGTGCACATATGCTTAACTGGTTTAAGCTTGTATCTGTGTGGGACCTAGTATGATCTTCTGTATCTGAACCTTTGGTGGCTGGTTTTAGCTGTCTCTTCTGTCGGCGCATGTAGGATATATCCTTCTGTTTCAACGTTGATGTTCCCCGTTTTGGTCACAGGTGTTTCCACCTATTCTGTTTTCGAGTGAGGTTTCCTCGTTCTGTTCACGAGTTGTTGCTCGTTCTGTCTGTATGCTGTGATTAACTAGGGTCCCCTTCTGTTTCTGCTTCTGTTGCTTTTGAACTCTGATTAGTCCTGTTGTGTTTGGACTTCTGTTTCTGATCTCTGTCATGGTTTCCTTCTGTCTACTTCTGTTTTGATAACGTTCTATAAATGTTTTGAGCATGCTGGTTGATGAACTTGGTTATCTACTGGGCATAGTTGTTTGCTCATTCCCCTACTTTATCTAACATTGCAGATTGATTAGCGAGGAACGTCTTCCTTCAGCTTCTAGAGCTTTGCTATGTTATTTTAGTTTTGAGACGTTTATACTTTGTCTTTGTGGCTTGTGGGCCTGACTAGTATTTGACTTTGCGTTTGATCTTTGTTCCGTATTTGGGTCTGAGAGTACCCCTTTGTATTTGCTACGCTATACTTATTTATACAAGTATTCGTTTGGGCCTTGTTTTGTTTATCTGTTTGCGTTCGATTATTAGAGCCTTGCGTTATTTTGTAACAATACGCGGCATGTAATACCCCTAACTCCTAGGCCAGTGTTTGGGGGTGTTACATAAATACTCCTGTTTTTCTACAGAATGATCAATCATCCCTAAAAGCGTGCACATGATAGTAATTTATTTCGAATCATGGTGTGCCGTTTTTTCAAATGTCAACATTCTGTTAAATTGGTCAATAATCTTAACCCATAGCCGTTATTTGTGTGGATGAAACGGTGTGAACGGTGGAATTTGTGGGACTAATGAATGACATAGTATTTAGGTTTTCAAACAAAGAGTGAATGGTGGATATAGATGACCTAGAAAATGTATTTGGAGTTATAAAAAAATTATTTGTATGGGCCTAAAGAAGTGATAGTATTTTTGTTTGCTATTATACTAAAAGTTATAAAATTAATACATATCCAAGAAACATATTTACATATTTATCAATCCATTTATTTTTAATTTAAACTAAGTAAACGAGTCGAGTTGAATTCGGGTTAAGACTTATACCCAACCCATATATTTTTTGGTCGTAAAAGGGAGGGCTAGCCTCATGTATTGGTAACCACAATCGAGTTTACATCATCCAATAAGGACTCCAGCACATAACTAGGAGGAGAATATAGAACATGATTATTTGAGAGGTTAGCTAGACTAAATTTAGCGATAAGATCTGCCACTTTATTACATTCACGATTGAAGTGAACTAAAGTTGCTTCCCAGTCTCAATTCAACATCTCCTTGCATTCCAAGATGACAGATCTGTAGAGGTGGTGTACAGGACATGCCGCAATCAGGTTGTAGAGCTCCAGCGAATCAGTACTAAAAACAACCTTATTGACCGAAGAATCCCAGGCTAACTTGAGGGCATGAAGCAGGGCTAAAGCTTCTGCAAGAAGAACACTGGCCTTGCCTATCAACTTTCCAAATCCCATGATCCAAGAGCCTCGATCATCCCTGCAAACACCACCAACCGCATTAAACTTAGTAAGAGAATTAACAGCAGCATCAATATTAAATTTGAAGGAACCAACACCAGGAGGAGTCCAAGCGCAGGGTCTGGATTCATCACAATTAATATTGATAGTACTACTCCCTGAGAATACCGGAATCCCAGCTGACCATGCTCTGTGGTTGGTACTACATTCTCGAATAATAGATTGCAGAGGCAGAAACATCCTTTGCTCATCCCCAAATATTTTGTTATTTCGCCAAATCCAAAGCATATGGCAAGAAATTGAGAAAACTTCGCACCAGTTGAAATTAATTAATCATGGCTGAGGTCTAATAATATTAGTCTTAAGCCATTGCAGAACTGGAATCGAATAAAAATCCCGTCTATCTGAACTAGGTATAAAACGATTCCAAATTCTCTTTGTCACTGGGCAATCCCGGAAAACATGAGAAATGGTTTCTTTAGCCCCACAATAATGACAAGATTTATCCTGAGTGAAACCCATGAAAAATCGCCTAGCTTTAGTCATGAGCTTCCCCAGAGATACCTGCCACATGAAAACTCTAACTTTTTCCTGCACATGCAACTTCCATATTCTTTGAAACAAGTCAGAGTGAACAGAATGTTGATTATCATTAATAGTATGTTTGCTCAACAGAGAATACGAAGAAGCAACATTATACTTGCTCGAATTATGCGAACCCCAAGCGATGAAGTCATCACCTGCAGACTTAAAAACAGATTGGCTAAGAAAGTCAGATTATAGAGAAACAGACAGAAAAGGCAAAAATCTATCCCATTTCCAGCCAAATTGCTCATCCCAATAATCAGCCACCACATCATTAATAATAGAATCAGGAACATTCACCACAGCCAAAGATAGCAAATTAGAATTAAACAACCAATTATCAATCCAGAAGCGAACCATTTTCCCATTGCTAATAACCCACCTAAACCCTTTCTGAACCAGGGGGCACATTTCCTAATGTTCCTCCAAGTTACAGAACATCGTCTAGTATCAGGATTTGAATATCTGCTTCTAAGGAGTCGACCACAACTACTAGATTGGTAAGAAACTAAATTCCAAATTAATTTCCAAAGCACGCCATATTCATGGTGCGCGATTTCCTAAAGCCTAAGCCGCCAATACTCTTAGGTTTGCAGATTTGGTCCCAGGAAATCGGGAGAAACTTCAGCTCATTAGGATCATTACCCCAAATAAAATCCCGACACAGCTTGTCTATCTGATCACACACACCCACTGGCAGCAATTGACATTGCATATTATGAATCAGAATAGAAGCAACGGAGCTTTTAGCGAAGCAGATTCTGCCAGCTAACGAAAGAGATTTGGTTTTCCATCCCGAAAGTTTGTTCCTAATCTTTGCTAGCAGAAGTTCCTGATTACGTTTGTCGGCACGACCTTGTTGGAGATAGACTCCCAAGTACCGGCCAAAATCCCTAGAAACGGGAATCCCCACCTCTGAATTGAGAACTTGCGCTCTCTCACTACTCGCATTCCTAGACAGGAGCAAAATAGACTTCTCAAAACTTATAATCTGGCCAGAAGCCTCACAAAAACAGCTAGAATCTCTTTCATAACATTCACTTGTTTGGTAGTGGCTTCCCCGAAGAGTACCAAATCATCCGCAAAAAAACTGTGGGATAAAGAGACCCTAGACCGACCCATCCTCAAGGGTATCCACTCTTTATTCTCTACTGCCATATGGATCAAGTGGGATAGCCTATCCAAATAAAGCACAAAAATGTAAGGAGACAAGGGATCACCTTGTCTCACACCCCTCCCGGATTTAAAAGGGCTGGTAAGTCCCCCATTCCAGGACACATGAAAAGACACAGACGATATGCAAAACATAATTAAATTTATCAGGCTATGAGGCAGACCTAGACAAAAAAGAGTATTTTCAATGAACCTCCATGATAAACGATCGTAGGCCTTAGCTAGATCAATTTTAAGGGCCAAAAAACCACACTTAGCCTTAGCATTATGCAACAAATGAAGGGCTTCCTGAACCATAATGATATTACCGAAAATGTTTCTGCCCGGGATGAAGCTAGATTGGTTGGGTGAGATCCAAACTGCATAAAGGCCTTCAATCTGTTCGTAATAACCTTCGCAAGAATTTTGTATTGGACTTGGCACAAGGATATAGACCTAAACTGGCTTACTAGTGTAGGTTGAGCTACCTTAGGAATCAAAGATATGATGGTTCAATTCAGATTACTATCAAATAGAGGTGATCATTCGGGCGGGGGGCCGGGTTCGGGCCGGGCCAGAGGAAAATTTTAGGCCCGTCGGGCCTATTTTAAAAAAACAAGCCCGGTTTTTACATGCTCGGGCCGGGCCGAGCTAGGCCCGGTTTTTTCCAGACTTTGCCGAAGCCGCCCGCCCGGCCCGGTTTTTTAATTTTTTTAAATATAAATTTTAAAAAATATATTTTAATATAGATTTATTATTATATATAACTTATTTAAAATTAATATATTATAAATAACTTATTTAAAATTTATATTATATAGAATTTTTGTATATATTATATAAAAATTAAATATGTATATATTACATTTTAAAAATATAATAATAATAATATAAATCGGGCCGGGCCGCTTGCCACGGGCTCAAAAAATGTGCCGCGGCCCGGCCCGGCCCGGTTTTTCATTCGGGCCTAATTTTATGTCCAGGCCCGCCCGGAAGCCCTATCGGGTTCGGGCTCGTCGGGCTTTTTTACGGGCCGGGTCGGACCGGGCTGCCGGGCCGGACACATTATGATCAGCTCTACTATCAAAGCATCCATTAAGAAAAGAACTTCTAACAAACTGCAACATGGGAGGCGCAAGCTGGTGCCAAAAGGCTTGAAAAAACCCTGCAGGAAACCCATCCACACCCGGAGCCTTATAAGCTTTCATGCTATTTAATGCTCTGGTAACCTCATCCATAGAGACCTCAATTGAGAGAGAAGCATACTCTTCCCTCGAAAGTCTAGGAAAGCCATGCTCAGAGAGCTCTTTCACAGTAGGATCATTACAAGAAAAAAGATTCAAGAAATGGTTACGGACTAAGAGACTAAGGTCAGCATCATTGGTCACCCAAGTCCCATCGCTACCCATGAGTTTAGAAATTTTATTGCTTCTTCTCTTAATGTTAGCCTTGGTATGAAAATAAGAGGTGTTCCTATCACCAAGCTTAACCTTGTCATCTCTAGACTTTTGAAACCACAGCAGTTCCTCCCTCTGGAGCCACATATCAAGTTCAGTCTGAAGGGATTTTCCAAGCCCCTTCAGGTGATCGCCAACACCAGATTTAATTACTCTTTGAATACCCCGAATTCTAGCCAAGATCCTTTTTTTATTCAAAACAATATGACCAAAAGAATCTCTGTTCCACACCTTAAGATACTCATCAAGGTTCTCCAAAGATTCCCTCAAATCCATGTGTAAATTCATGTTTTGTATAACAGAACTGCGAAACTCAGGATGGGTAAACCAAGCGGCCAAGAATTTAAAAGGTTTCGAACCAGGCCTTCTAATGCAATTATCAGTGAGGGACAGTACCACCGGACTATGATCTGAACTAGTCCTAGGGAGATTCTCAACTAATGCATTTGGAAAACAGTTACACCATTCTATGGAAGCTATAACCCTATCTAGCTTATCCCTATGAGTACCATATGTCCAAGTAAAAATATTACCAGAAGCAAGCAAGTCGATTAAACCACGCCTATGGAACCAATCTAAGAACAAAGCATCCACCCCACTACTTCTAGCAGTAGATCGGTTCCTATCATGAGGATTAAGAGTAGCATTAAAATCTCCACCCAAAACCTAAAGAATATCATTCCTAACCTGAAGAAGATCAATCTCACACCAAAGTTGCTCTCTCAAGGAAGGATTTGGGCTAGCATAAACAGCAGTCAGGAGATAAGCTTTTCCATTATCAACAACTTGACAGTGAACAAACTGCCTATTAGAATGAAGAATTTGAATGTTGATGGTGTTATTCCATAATACCCAAATACCCCCACTAAACCCACGAGCATCTTCCCGATAAACATTATCAAAACCGATTTTATTGCAGATCAAATCAGCATTCCTACCGCTAATTCGAGGCTCAACCAGCACCAAAACCGTGAGATGCTTAGTACAAAGGAGATCCTTTAAAGATCTATAAAAACCAGTTCTAAGCGCACCTCTAATATTCCAGAACAGAATAACCATCACAATAAGTTAACAAAACACCACAAACCTAACATAACAGCTACGTTTTATCCAAAAGAGATGAACTCTTATCACACAGAGACACAGAATCAGTGGCAGATGTCATACCAGAATTATTACCAGCAAAACCAATATTAGATGCTCCTGTAATAGACACGATAGGGGACTTACTACCAGATTTTGGATTAGAATCCCGGGCATAGGGCATCCGCGTAGGAGAGGATAGCTGCTCACCACGAAGAACCCTAAAACCAGGAGCCTTACTGTCACGGTTTGGGCTAGATACTCTGATGGGAGAAATCTGATTTGGAGTGGGTTCACTGCCACCTTGAGCGTCCCTGGGAACAAGATCCCTATCGTTAGCAGGTAATACTTCTTCCTTAGGCATATTTTCCAAGTCCTGATTCAAAGCCTTAAACCGGGAACTACCTTCCATCTTGCTGCGAGGGTTATTTAAGTTCGCCTGGGTTTTCTTTTTGAAGGATTTTCGTTTCTTAGGGACCATCCATTCCCCATAGTCCTGGGCTATATGTTGCGGGATCTCAGTTGTGCTTTCCGGCACCAGCCAAACCCCTTCGCTCTGACAAACTTGATCCTCAGAATTCCGATTTGGGCAATTAGCATCCTTGTGCCCATAACATCCACATTGGAAGCATACTAGATGTAAGCCTTCGTACTCGATCTTCATAGTCCGACGACGAAAGCGATACTTAGCAAGAAGTGGCTTAGTGAGATCCACCTCTATAGCCACCCTTGCCAGTCTAGATTTACCAAATCCTGCCATTGACAGATCAACCCTTTTGACCTGCCCAACTTTTGAGCCAAGAATACCTAGAAACTTTTCATTATAATTCACTCGGTAAATCCGGGAACCTCACCAGAACTTCCAGGTTTGCTAGTGCCTCCGAGTTAGGATTGAAATTAGGTTTCCATCTGCGAATAGTGAGATAGTGGTCGAGGATCGGCCAAGGCCCTTCAGTCAGAACGAAATGTAAGTCCTCTTGAGAAGCAAACGTGACTTTAAAAAATCCATTGGTCAGATCATCCATGGAAAACTCTCCATGTAGGCACCATCTGCGCTTCAATCTGTCAAAGAGTATATTCATCAGCAAATTCTTTCCAAGCAATTTGATAATAATTACATTTCGCCATGGACTTCGAAATCGAATTTTCTGTTCTCTGGTAAGGTGGATGGAGGGACATCTTGGGTCATCTTCCTCCATGTCATCATCTTCGTCATCAGAGACCGAATCCAGCCAGGAACACCCTTCCTTTTGATGCGCTTGTTGATCGCGATTACTCATAACCACGGCCTTGAAAAAGGGATGAGAAACGTGTGAAGTTGGAATACTTTGCTGCTGCCCTAGACAGTCGTTCGCAACATCCATGACCAGACTTTCTGAATTCCGTGGCTTCTTGGACGGATTACTGATTTGGGGATGGTCATCCATTATGCGCGAGGCGATAATCACTTACGAGAAGACAGGGAGGAGAAGAACTGAGAAAAACGAAACAAAGGAAGCAAAGCGGCGCCGCAAGAAGCGGCTACCGTCAAATTAGGTCAATACTCATCGGAGATAGCGGGAGAAGACTCTCATTTTTTCCGGAAAGGATTCACTCCTGGACTTGTATCAAGTCCCTGAACATTCTGGTCCATTCCCCATTGGATGATGGGTACTTTTTGTTTTTTAATTAAGTAATAAGAGTAGTTATAGCTATTTTTGTGTCACTTCCAATTAATGTTAATTCAAAATGAAACTCACGATAATGATATCTTTTTTTCAGCTTCCTACATTTTAGTTATCAATTAAGATCATTATATATGTGTTTAATTATTTACATTTATCTATATTTTATACTTTCCCACAAATTTCTAAACTATTAATATTATTGAACTAAATCTATGGATTTTACAATATTTATTACTTACAAATTCATTGAGAATTATTCTTTCTAAATTTAATTTAGTAGTGATTTTTTAAAATTTATCTCCATTTTTTGAAAATATATATTTACTAAAAAATATTTTTGCTTTTTTCACTCTTTCCTATATTTTGTATAATTATAATTTATCAAATACCAAAATTTTAAAAAAATTGCCAAAATTTAGCTTTCTGAAACAAGATAATTGATTTTTTTTACTTGTTGGTGTATTTTTTACATTGACATAAACTTACATTAAAAAATACCCAACAACGAAGAATAAAACCCATAATCTAATCTATGGAAACTTAAGAAGTTTGTTATGATCTATCTAATTTTCTTTCTTTTATCCAACATATTTTAATTCATCTTTGATATTTTATACTATAATATTTATTAATTATATAATTCATTCAAGATTTCCTTTTTATATTTACTCTAGTTGGTGATTTTTTTAACTACTTTATTTTGTTTTTTAAAATACATATTTACTTTAAGAAGCTATTTATTCTTTTCTTTTCTTACATTGTTTCTATATTTTGTAAGTCGTTAATTTATTAGAACTAGAATGTTTAAAAGATATTTTGTTGAAATTTACCTATTCAGTTGTAATTTATACATTGCTACAAATTTAATAAGTGCTAGGTGTTTCATTAGAGGACTCATGGTGTTTAGTTATATTGTTGTCAGTATATTATATCATGTCCGCTAGAAAAGAGTACCAATGTCTTTACAGACAGTATGGTTAACAACATCGTGTCTGGTTGATATATATGTACATATTGATTAGATGCTAGGTGTTTCATTAGGGGACTCATGGTGTTTACTTATGTTGTTGTCGGTATATTATATTATGTTCGCTAGAAATGAGTACCAATGTCTTTACAGATATTATGGTTAACAATATCGTGTCTGGTTGATACACAGGTACATATTGATTAGGTGCTAGGTGTTTCGTTCAGGTATTCGTGGTGTTTGGCTATGTTCATAATGGTGTTTATACACAGGTACCAAATGAACAGAGACTAGGTGTTTCATTAGGGGTTTCGTGGTGATTGGTTATATTGTTGTCGGTGTATTATATCTTGTGTGCTAGAAAAGAATACCATTGTCTAACATCATGTAAGTTTATACCGAGGTATACATTTAACAGGTGTTTGGTGTTTCGTTGAGATATTGGTGGTATTTGGCTATAATGATGTTGGTGTATTATATCATGTATGCTAAAATAGAATATCATCTCTTTCAGAATAGAATTGTTACCAATAATGTGTCTGATTTTTACACAGGTACATATTGAACGTGTGCTAGATTTTTCGTTTCAAAATTTGTGGTGTTTGACTATGTTCATGATGGTGTTTATACACAAGTATATATAGAACAAATGCTAGATGTTTCATCAGAAAATTCATGGTGTTTGGTTACATTACATTGATGTCGGTGTATAATATCCTGTGAGTTAAAAAGGATATCAATGTTTTTACGAATAGCATGTTACCAACACACCGTGTCTGGTACATATTAAACATGTGCTAGGTGTTTCGTTTAAGATTAATACACCGACATCAATTAACCAAACACCAAATACCTTGCACTAGTACAATATGTGTTGTACGGTATCTATGAGAGTTGCATAAATGAAGGAGTGAATACAGATGTAACATCGGCACAATGGTTGCCGTATAATGAAGATATTTAATCTACATAATGTGAATGCTAAATCAATACTGCTATTATAAATACATGATTTTTTTTGTTCTTGAAATCTAGCTTGGATTGCTGATGCATCATCGACTCATCACATATCATCACAGGAATCTCAACTGAGTTCCAACACCAACAACGCATACTTCACGCTGATGTCCCCATCGAACACCGGCGGAATTACCCTCTCGGAACAAATTGAATTACAGGTCAGACAAATCCCTGATTGTAGAAAACAACTGCTTCCACCAGTATCACTGGTATAAGTTCATCCACTTCACTACAGCACCGGCACCATTGACATCGGTGTTCAACGTCTGGCGCCGTGCACGACGTGTCCATTGTTCTTGCTTATCGCTGCGAAAACAACTAGCGAATAGAACAGAACAGGAATCCTTCAATTTACAAATTTGGGAATTGTTTAGGGGTAGGGTTGGGGGCTTCTGTGCAAATTTGAGTGGATTGATTTGATTGCTTTGAGTAGAACCTTTGAGAAGACGACTTAAATGAGGGCAGAGATGAAGATGAACGATATGGTGCGTGTCGAGTCTGAGAGCAGGTTGTTGCGAGTGAGTATGGTTGTCTTCGTTCTGAACGAGCGATGGGCAGAGGCAAGAACTCAAAATAGCTTCTGGTGGAGGAAGAAAGCTAGCGTCTCCAGATTTATTGGTATTCAAAACCGCAAATCCCACAAAAATATATACCTGACATAATTTTTTCTTTCTATAAAGCATAAATTAATAGCAACTTTAATCTAGGCCTTTCAATAATAATTTCTCTGATCTAATGGTAGTGATTCAGTCCAGAATATTAAGGGACTTTAGTAGTACTGGACATTATCTATATTCCATTTTTTCCCTCTGCGCCCTTGTTCTCGTGCCGTACAATAATATTACTTTAAACAACAATTAGGTATCCCCAACCCATATATTTAATAGGTAACCCATACCCAACCCATATATTTAATAGGTAACCCATACTCAACCCAAAATTAAATGGGTCAATAATCTTAACCCATACCTGTTATCTACGGGTTGGGTTTGGGTCGGGTTTTCAGGTTGGGTAAAAATTGACACCCCTACAGTTGTACGGTGAACATCGTATAACTGTTCATTTAAGCTCAAAGGTTGATCAAGTTACTGTATTGATTGTTCTGCTTGATGCAAAAGTTATATGTATTATTATAAAGGTTGTTCCACTTTATGTGATAGTCATTCAAATTAAATACAAACCAACCAAACCAAACTAAACCAAACCAAACCAAACCAAACCAAACTTGAACTAAATAACCCGAACTCTCAGGTCTTGGAATAATTAACTTGTAATCTCAATATGTTTTTGAGATAAAACTTATAAACTCAATAAATTACTTCTTGTTTCAAAAAAAAATTGTTACGGGTAAAATTGTCATTTTCTAGGGCTTGTTAATGACAGATTTAACGGACGTTTCACAGTTGTGGCATTTTGTGAATTTCAAAACATTATCATGACATATAAGGGTCAGGTTTTAAAAAAAGTATATAACGAATTATGAAATATTTTAGTGACATATTGTAATTTATTGGTGATGCACCAATTGAAAAGGTAACAAACAAGGCCAAACCCAATTGGACATCAAAAAGTTACAGTTGAATAAGTAAATATCATTGAAAATTGAATTGGGCAAACACCCAGTTGGCCGGATCGGAACTATGGATGACAATTTTCAATTGATATCCGCCAACCCGATCCATCTGATTTTAATAAACGGATAAAAATCCGAAATAAACGGATAAAAATTTGAAAGAAACGGATGACAGATCGGGTGATGGATGACCTGATGACGGACCGGGTCAGGTCGATCCGTCATCCGTTTATCACCCGATCCGTCACCTGTTTAAAATTACACCTTGTTTTATTTCAAATAATCAAACAAAAAATACTAAAAACAAGTTGTAGACTTATATTTTACGGTTTTTATTTTCTCTCTCAGCACACAACTTAATCCAATTTTTTTATTGATATTAGTATAATTTTTTTGGTATGTTGGAGTGAATATTATAATATAGTAATTTCCCAATAAAAACATAATTATATTCATTGTCATACTAAAAACATTATCACTCGGTCTATTCGAATCACCCACGGATGACGGATGGACATATGACGGATGAAGAATGAATAGGTGACTGGTGGACGGATGATATATCCGGATAACGGATTCGGGTGATGCTTCATTCGAGGCGAACCCGATCCATTGACATCCGTGATGCGCGGTAGTGGACCACAAGCGGGGGAGTCTCAGTGTCGCACTACTCCTTGAATCTAGTTGGACATCATGAAGTAACCGGTTGTCACTTGTCAGACCTCCCCATGCTGATGGAGCGCCTGGAGGAGCCGCGCGCGTCCTCAGGTGACTTAAGGGGACGGCAAATCGTGATGGCGAATGACAATTAGGTCGAAGTTACATTGTCGTTTTGGCGCCAAAACAACAAGCGCCCACTGGTGGCTTTTTCCTCACGGTTTAACGTCACCTCAGATAGGGAAAGGTTTGTCGTCTATTACCTCGCAGGACAGGTAACTACTTTCTACAAGGTATTCTAATGTTTTTCTCAGCGCTTAGGAATCAAGTAGAATTTAGAATTTTGGTTCGATTAGGAGTTCCAAAACAGAGTTTGGTTGTTTTTGGACGGTGGAGAGAATTCATTCACAGTTCGCCTAGCCTAGATGATATGTTGATTGTTCTGCTACCTTTGTTTTAGTTATCCTGGGGGATAGACTTGCTTACAGGCAAGGAAAAAGAACGAGGCCATGATTTTAAGTATGGCAATTGAAATCAATCAACGTATTGCTAGTAAGGGCATCCACAATGGTGTGGATTCCACCCATAGTGGTAAAAAAGAAAAAAGAAAATGATGAGGTGGAGGAGAGAAGATGTGAGAGGGTTGCTTAATTTAGAACCTGGAGAGAGAAGGTTCTTGCTGACACATGGAGAGAGAATGTGAGAGAAGAGATTATAATAATATTTTTAGGTGGGTGGAATCCACTTTCCTTATTGTGGATGCCCTAAGTTTTATGAATTGTGGTAGTCAATTGAGCAGCAAACAGCCTTTGCGATACACGTTTGTCATGGATGACATTCTCAAAGAAAAAACTTCTTTGTGAACCATCGAGAGGGGTAAAGGAAGTTTCGATCCTTGCACATTAGATCTAGCGTCTGTTTAGCTCTTTACGTGGCATTTACAGATGGAAAAAGATAGGTCAGAAGCACCTCTTTTGTTTTTACCTTTATTCTCCTTTTTTACTTCTGTAGATGCGGCCAAATGTGCCCCTTGTTTGGTGAGTTTGGTAGTAATTTGTCTTTTTTACTGTTGCCTTTCACTTGTTTTATCTTGAGCCAACCAATTCCAATCCGCTTCTTTCTGCGCGAATTTGTTTTTCCACGAAAAGTAGGTTATGTGCTCCACACTAGGAGTAGCATTCTAGTCCGTCAGTATCCTACTACATTCAAATCTGCAGGTTAATTTTAGATGAGGGTTCTGTTAGCTATTGATCAGGTTAGGCTTTGTTGGGCATCGAAATATTGGATTTTCCCTCCTTTACCTGCACCAGATTTGCTCTGTCTTCCTGCTCTCCATTTTCTGTAAATAGGTGTCCGTGTATTAGTTGTAATAGCTAGTTGAATCTATATGAAATCATCTAAAAGGGTATGAGTTTATTTGATTGTATTCATGAAGAGTTAATGAAGTAATGAATTAAGCTAGTTTATTGAGTAGCGTCTGGCCTCCGGCAGCTCTGTGAGCTTCAAATCTTCCTATACGCTGATTTGACAATAGTCTTTTCAAGGTAATTCCGTACCTGAATTCCTTGATTAGGGACACACCAACTAAAATGCAGCTTGCAGTTCCCTTGTCTAAGCATGTAAGTGAATTTCCGATCTCGGCGAAGCTAATATTCCATCGCTAAGCTCTTACCTGCTTTTCACACATCTTGTCTGGCGAAAAAAGGGAAAATGGCTGTTAGATCTTTCCATGCTGTTATCTGTTTTGATGCCTTGGGATGGAGTACCTGAACAATAATGTACATGGATGGCTGTGAAAAACAAAGACAGAAGGGTCTTTATGGTAGGAATTTATCATGAAGGATAGCCATCGTGCGCCTACCACTTGGTTGGTAGGAACATTGATAATTGAGGGTCCTCTAAATGATCTATTATTCGAATCTTGGCTATAATAATCACACGTGAAGCAGGGTAACGTCTGTCCTCTAACTTTATTCGAGTTAGGTTGGGTCCTGTTGTGCTATATAATAATGTAGTTTTACCTTTCAGCTATACCTTGATTGGGAAAATTTGATATTTCCATAGAATATCCTACTGTGTGATTGTTGCAAGCATTTTTTTTTTAATTTCTTCTGGGAAGGAAACGTAGAAAACTCCTCGTTTTTTATCACCCCCGTTATGTTCCGGCAATTGAGCCGACAGATGTCTCCTCTCTTTCGCTCAATGAAGCCAATTATTGTCCACTGTATTGTATAGAGGATCCTATAGTCCATCAGACTTTCTGCTGCTCCCTTTGCTAAGTGGACTCACCGTTGTGATTGGTAGACAGAAGCAAAATTTCTCTGAGTAGCTTGTTTACCTCCCCCTGATTTTTATACATTGGAGAACTCAAAAAATGAGCTGTCTATCTCTCTATCTCTTTCTGTAGTATTGGCTTGGAAGATCTGCGATATGAAATCCAGTGATAACCCCGAAGACATGTATATTGGCATATTGCCATAAATTATGATGGACTACTGGAAGTGGAAACTTTTTAATAGCGAAGAAGGAAAAGTAGAATGTCATTATGTGCTTGACCAGTAACTCGCTCTTTAGCTTAGATTCTCTAGTCAACAAAGTAAGAGCATCATTTCCTTTCTTAACTTTTTATTTTTTAAAGGTAGAACTGCTAGGTCTTTATATTTTTAGTGAAAGGCCTGCTAGGCCTATATTTGTTTTAGTGAAAGACCTGCTAGGCCTTTGAATATGATAAACCCAGTGTTAATACTCGCCCATAGCTATGCTTTTCAACTTATGGGCAATGTTAATATTGAGTAGGTGCTCATTACATTGGATGAAAACTTAAAACAAATGGTGGAAAGTGAGAAATAAATAAATCAAGTGATGAGTCAGTTTAGATTCGGATGATGATTTTTCAGCTATTTCTGGGACCTATTGCCCAAATCCATTAAATTACAACTAGACCCTCAAATTATTATAATTTGATCTTAACATTTTTAACAAATGACAACCAAACCCCCTCATTCCTGAGTCACACTGAAATTTTTAAGTGAGTTACACTTAACCTTTAAAAAGTACTATAAATTTTACATTCATACTCCTAAAATTTTTAAAAGCTATAAAATATATATTAGTTTTACCTGTTTATTACCCTACCCGTCCAAATCACTTACAGGTGATGGATGATTCCGGTGTGATGGCTGATAATTAACAGATGGTAAATCAGATTTAGGTGAAGTCGATGAAATTCGATGATGAATGAGGAGCAGAAGATTGCTTGACTGAACCTGAACCATTTACTTCCGTAGATCTATTTTTGTAATAGTTGAGGTTAATGTTTAGCAGCAAAAATTACTGTTATTTTAAAACGACTGTTTGAATAAAAAAACTAGTTACTCCTTTCTTTGAAGAGAGACTAGTTGTTTTATTTGCTGTTTTGTCATAATCTTGAAGAAGCTACGACATCATAGTTCTCTAAATGTTACGAAACTGATATCCCTGAACGAACAATAGGAAACATTCTCAATTGAGATGCTACCATCCAATCCATAAAAAATGCTGGTCCAAACATATATGCATAGTCCTAAAGGCCAAACAACTTATTAATGGCTAGCTGAAAATTCAACGAGCTATGAGCTCTATCATACGTGAGCTTTATTGCCTGCTAATAACATAATGATTAAAAGATATCCTGGGTTCTCCCCTGTTGAAATCTTTGCCTGTGGGGCTAAAACAAAAGTACTATCCTGTCTTCTTTTTACTTTTTTTTTTTTTTAGTATTAGAGCTTTTCTTTTACCCAAGCAAATCTTAACACTGCTGCTCATGTTTCCTAAGACGCCAAAAAGACTAGGCTCTCACCAATTATAAATTCCTTATCAGCGTAACGCTCCCCAGTTCCTCACCGCACAGTCCACTCTGCTCCTTTCCCACCCACTCCTTTCATTCTACCTCTCTGACTTCCTTCCTCACTCACTCCCTCTCTCACTCTCTTACTTCTCCGCAGAATAAAACTAGGAGAGACTTACCAAACCCATAGTGGGAAGATCCAGTAAAAAGAAAATGGGGGCAAAGAAGCCTAAGGTGGTGATAATAGGGGCTGGAATGGCTGGCTTGACAGCTGCTCAAAAGCTCTTCACCACACAATCTTCAAGAGAGCTGTTTGATCTCTCTCTGGTTGAAGGTGGAAGCAGAATTGGAGGGAGAATCAACACCTCTGAGTTTTGTGGGGACAGAATTGAGATGGGCGCTACCTGGATCCATGGGATTCAGGGAAGCCCAGTTTACAAGATTGCCCAAGAGACCAATTCTCTCCAGTCTGACAAGCCATGGGAATGTATGGATGGTTTCTCTGATGAGAAAATCTCATCCCCCACAACCATAGCCGAGGGTGGATTGGTCTTGAATCCTTCCATTGTTGAACGTGTCTCCTCAATGTTTGACAACCTAATGCGAACCGCTCAGACCAGGGAGAAGGAGGGCGCAAGAGATGAAAGAGGAGAAGATGGTTGTGTTGTACACCGAGGAAATAATGGTGTTGGTGGTGGTGAGAAGGGGAAACAGTACAGCGTTGGTAGTTTCTTAAGGCAGGGTTTGGAAGAGTATTGGGAATCCACGAAAGGGAATCAAGGAGAAGAGACCACAGGAAGCTGTGTTGACGGTGGTGAAAATTGGAGCCGTAGATCGATTGAAGAAGCTATTTTTGCCTTGCATGAGAACGTACAAAGAACTTACACCGGGGCAGGTGATCTCTTCAATCTAGATTATAAGGCAGAGAGTGAGTATGAGATGTTTCCAGGTGAAGAGATCACAATCCCCAAGGGGTATACTAGTGTGATTGATTCATTAGCGTCATATTTGCCTTCCGGATTAATTCAATTAGGAAAGAAAGTAGTAAAAATTGAGTGGAATCCACACAAGCAACTGCTAGGAATAATAGAAGATGGAGAAGCGTTGGAGCAAAGCTATAGCCCTGTGAAGCTGCATTTTAGTGATGGGTCAAGTATGGAAGCTGATCATGCCATTGTCACGGTTTCATTGGGTGTTTTGAAAGCTGGTGTTTGTGAGGGGTCAAGCTTGTTCAGTCCTCCCCTCCCCAGAGTTAAGAGAGATGCAATTACTAAACTCGGTTATGGTGTTGTCAACAAGCTCTTCTTGGAGGTCAGTAACGCGCAAGATCAAGAAATAACGGGGAAGAACCCAACCGACGATAACGGAAATACGAGTGGTTCGTTCCCTTTTATGCAGATGGTATTCCACAGGGCAGATTCAGAGTTTAGACAAAAGAAAATTCCATGTTGGATGAGGAGAACAGCGTCTCTCTATCCAATCTATACGAACTCAAGGGTGGTTCTTTCTTGGTTTGCTGGGAAGGAGGCTTTGGAGCTCGAATCTCTCGACGATGAGTCAATTGTGGAAGGGGTGTCAACCACAGTCTCGTGCTTCTCCGCTAGTCGTCAACATGCGGAGGAGCAAACAAGGAACCATTCAGAGCCGCAGCTTTATTTCTGTAATGGGGATTCAGGTATGTCGTCTTCATCTTCTTCAGCTGGGTTTAAGTTCACGAGGATGCTGAAGAGCAAGTGGGGAAGGGATCCCCTGTTCTTGGGTTCGTACTCTTATGTTGCGGTTGGTTCTAGTGGCGATGATTTGGATACAATAGCTCTGCCATTACCTGGTGGAGGTGATGCTGGATCGGGTGGTTCTCCTCTTCAGATTTTGTTTGCAGGGGAGGCAACAGACAGGACGCATTATTCTACCACTCACGGAGCCTATCTTAGTGGAATAAGAGAAGCGGATAGGCTTTTGCAACACTATGGTTTATTGTAAGATGCGTTTGGCTTACTTTGGTTGTGCAATCAAGCAACTAGGGAATTTTGGGTATTTTCTCTGTGGCTTCTTTTGGTATTTGCCAATTTTTTAGCTTCTCTTTCTATTGTTCCTTTATCCTTAGTCTCATCTGATATCAATACCTTTTGGCTATTTCAATATATTTCTTTTTCTCTTTTGGGTTGGGTTATCTGGTACACGCTCCTTTAAGTGGCTATGGAATGATGTTATGAAAGATCGAAAAGAGAGGGGAGGGGGGGCGGGCGGAGGGGGGTTGTAGAAAGGAAAGAAGCATCTTTGAATAATACAGCGCAGTACAGTACTGGTATTAAGTTAATCAATGGATCTGACCTTGATCTTCTGCCACGCCTCGTTGTGAGCTCTGTTAATTATATGTAGATCCTTGTGTTGCCAAAGCTGAAAGACCTGTCACTGAGATCTCCCTCGAAGCATTATAATACTTATTAGGTAATTTCTTGGTTATCCAAATGTTGTTATTGATGATACATATATATTTGTTCAATAAAAATTGTATGGTTAGAAATTTAAAACTGTACTAATGTACATGTAAAGTTATTAAAATTCTATTAGATATATATACTAATTTTTTAAACTGTGTAATAAGTTTATAATATGTGTGTTTTTACACTATATAAACTGTACAATTTTATTCTACTAGATGTATATACTAATTTTTTAAACTGTGTAATAAATTTACAAAATCTGTAATTTTACACATACAAACTGTAAAATTTTAAATGTAACTAAAGATAACTAGATAAGAATGATTGTATTTAATAAGGGCGAAATTAATTTTTGGAGTTATCGATTCCCTTTTCTGGTTGGTCACCTTGGATTCCTTTTCTCCATTCCTCTCTAGCTCAAATAACTATAGGGGTTTTAGTTGTAATTCTATGGACTCAAATATCGGGACATGATCCGTGAAACCCGGCTACTTGCAGCTTGCAGCTCATTTTACTAGACACTAAGCTTTGTTTGACATATTAATGGCTATTATATATTATTATAAGTGTTGACCGGTTATCATGTTGTGTGAGAAAACATTGTTTAATTGCTATCATATTTTTAATGTGAATACAGTGTTTGATTTATTAATGAGTTATTAATGCACTTTTATAATACTACTTTGTGATTCGTGAGAGATAAATAAATTGTTACACTATTAAGATTAATGCTCCAAATGAGTTACTCCTCCATACATACATGGATTATTTTATTTTGTTTCTTCATTCATACAAAGATTTATATATCATGTTTGTGATGAGACTTGGTGTTGCCTTTAGGGCTATGCATATATGTAGGTTTCTGTGCTCGACGAAAAAGGAGTGAATCTAATTCTAGACTAGAAAGTGAAGTGTGTCTAAATGAGTATGTCTAAGGTGTATTTCATATTATTCATTAACATTTCGCAAGCTCATTTCTTCACTCTAGCTAGTTTTCCTCTAGTTTTTGTGTTTTTATTAGTGTTTTTACACATTCATTGCTTAAACAGAAAAGGATAACATAGATAGAAGAGCCAAGCCCTCGTGGCTTGTTCGGTAGAGGAGTGATATCCTCGAACCAAAGGTCCTGGGTTCAAAATCTACCCCACTTATAAAAAAACATAGATAGAAGCTAAGTAGACGAAGAGAGGAACACATGTGCATAAATGAATTTAGAATTGGAGCTATAACGAAGAAGATAGGCCTTGGACAGGACCTGTGCGGACATGTGTCCAGGCTTGCGTTGACGACAAAGCCCGAAAGTTGTTTAAATCTTCATTAGTCCCGTCCGGACATGTGTCTGGACTTGTATGTCTGGACACGTCCTGAGATTTGTCTCCATCTGTATTAATGGCGTATGGACACTAGTCCGGACAACGCACAAGTTAATTCTCACCGGGACAAAATGTAACATCTCTCAAGGACACATTATTCCCTCTTGTCTGAACTTCTATCCGGATGGTAAGGTCTAAATGCCTCACCAGATCTTACTTGGACACGAATGTCCTCGCCCGGACACGAATGTCCTCGCCCGGACACGAATGTCCTTGCCAGGACGTAGCCTCGGACAGCAAACAAAGGGCAGCAGACTCGCATAAAATAAAAGAAGAAAGAAGGAAAGAAAGAGACGGGAGGCTTCGGGCACTAGACTGAACGACGAGCAGAGAAAGAAAAGATGGAAGAAGAGAAGAAACAAGAGGAAGAAGAGGAAGAAAATGAGGAGAAGCTCACCTCCATTGAAGCCCTTCTTTAACCTCCATGGCTAACTCTTTTCCCTTTTCTCTAATGCTTATATAGTCTCCTTGTAGCTTGGGATGTGGATTTACCAAAATCTCTAAAACTCCATTGTTGGACCTGGAATTTGTTTAATGCTTTATTTAGTCCATGTGCTTAATGAAGATGATTATTGAGTGTTTATGGCTTCTAATCTTGTTCATATTAGATTTGGGGATTTAATTAGGGTTTACTCATTGAAATGTCAATTTGTTAAATTGGTTGGATTAACGTTGCTGATTGGTTTAGCATTGGTGTGGAAAATATAGATGGGCTCACGGAAGTATAAATCTATACCACTGGGGACTAAAACAATGTAATCTAAAAATGGTGAATCCCGAGGTTAGAGTATATTGCAACTTAGAGGGGAACTGAGTTGATCTTAGTGTTACCGATTAACCCGGGGTTTAGTTGAAATACCCGGGAATTTGCAAGTTAAGAATAATATAGTATATAGTATGAGTAATAAGTCCTAGATTAGTATCATAGTGGCCCAGGGAAATTAGCTATATTTCTTCATTAGATTATCCCTATTCCTAAAAATATCCGCGATTTTCTACAGTCCCTAAATCCTTACTACGTATATTGTCATTGATGATATTATTATTATTCAAAATACTACTTCAACCTCTCTTCAATGTTTCAACGTTGTTTGAAAGTCTTTGAATGTGTTCCTAATTTATTTTGCATTTAAATTGTTTGTTTTAATGTAGAATCCAAACTCGATTTTACTTCCTATTATTAATTATTTCTAATTACAAAGAGTTCAAATCCCTTTTGACTTCCTTAGATTAATAATAAATCCTTCTCTTGATTTTGTTGTTATTAGAATTCTAGAATTTTCTTTAACGTTATGATAACCTCTCGCTAGAATTATTGTCCTATTCTGTTTAATTTATTTTTATTCCAATCTCCTTTCTATTTCAAATAAATGGTTAATAAATGATTTCCTATTACACACTCTCTCTCATCTTGTTACAACGATCTATTTTCTCAACAAATTCCAAATTTTGAAAGTTATTTCCTAATTTCTAAGGAAGAAGTTGTTAGAGGTTTGATTTCTTCCTGATGATTCTCAAACGTTATGTTGTTGTATAAATTTAACTATTTATTTTGATTTTCTTTTCTAAGTTATTTGAATTCCATAATTATTTAACTCTTTTATTTTAAAATGAATGTTTATTAATTTGTTTTAACAATATTGATTTCCCTTATTCCTATTATTTATTTATTTATATCACGATCTTCACCACTACGCTTCACCCTCATCATGGCGCTCCTACGCTTTTGCTCTACCAAAATTTATTCACGCATCTTCTTCCTTGAGCTCTTATAATTCGCGTTCTCCATTCTACATTTGCTGGATCATTTCCCTTGGTGCCAATTAGGAATTCGACTGGGTAAAGTATTTTTACTTAGTAGTTTATTTATTTATTCGATTATGACTAGTAGCGTCTGATTGTTGGCTATATATATCTAGACTCCAATTACGCCGACGAGTGCTTCTAATAATCCTAAGGATATAGAATGTTGAGGTGAATTGATTTATCAGGTAAATTCTATGCTCACTGTTGTTTGACTGCTGTTTTGTAAAACGATTGGAAAAGGTTTCACTGCGTTTTATGAACTCTCCGTTGTGGTTTGGAAATTTTGGATTGTTTCCCACGTTTTGGAATTGAGGAATTGGATTGTGCTGTGGATTTTGGTTCTGGATTTTGGGAGTCTTTCACAGGTTGTATTCTATTGTTGGGGAGCCCATAGGTGCTCCCCATGATTATTATTATTTGCGCTGCACACATTGTTGCAGTTAAGATCTTTGAACTATTCTATGTTACTGCTGTTTCATAGGGGGTGTGCACACTTAAGGACTTAGGGTGAGGTGGTTGTTTGACGGCCCCATAGGTGACTGTCCTTTTGTTTGGGCCTTTGGGGTCCCATAGGTGATCTCGTATTTGGTATTGAGATGATCTCCTGTTGAAAGCTCCCTACTGTGTTTTGATGTTATTTTGGAAGTTCCTCTAACGTTCACTAAATCGTTCTCACCTGATTGACAAATAGCAAATGAGTTTCAAAAACATATTTTACAGGTTGAGGTAGTCTTTACTTAGTTTTTTCTGATTTGTGCGATCCTATCGGTGTTTTGTCTATGTTTTATGATCGCAGGTATGGATGACTAAGTGTGGGGATCGGGATGGCGAAATCACATAGTTTAGGAATTATGAGTTACTGAGACGATGGTTGTATTACAATGTTTTGGAGTTACTGTGTTGTTTTCCAAGATTTTACATTTTGGTCATTGTTTTGACTCCCGCATATGTTGAATTAACCTCTGTTCTAGATGTTTTTTTAGTTCATCAGCCTGAGCACCCATGGGAATTGGGTGTGGCGGTAATGCCCTGGATGTTTTGAACCCGCTGCTGTTTTAAGGTTATGTTTATTTGAGTATTTACTAATAGTATTTCTCGATAGTTTATGAATCGACCTTGTGAAGTTTGAGCTTTGTACTGAGGTACTTATTAATAACTGTACTCATTTAAATGTTTTTCATATTGTTGTTATGGTTTATACATGTGTTCTTGGTGGTTTTTGGTTTCTGTTTACGCGTTGGAAACTGCACTTAGGGACTTGTCCGAACTCCGTCCGGACATCAATGTTCGGACAGGCCCCGAAAGATTTCAAAGGTTTTCGTCGTTTGGCTGTGTCCGAACATCTGTCCGAGCATCAAAGTTCAAACATCATGCGAGGACGGGTCCAGCTTGCAAGTCTCGACTTATGTCCGAACTTGCAAGTTCGGACCAATGTTCGGACCACGTAAGAGATTTTCCGAAGTTTAAAACTTGACTTGTGTCCGAACTTCGAAGTCCGGACACAAGTTCAGACGATTGATATTTCCCAGTTCAATCTTCTCGGCTTGTGTCCGAACTTCCCATGTTCGGACATAAGTTCGAACCAACTCTATTTTGCACTTTTAGGACTCGTTTGAAGTTTTTTTTTTTTTTTTTTTTGTTTTTTTTTTTTTTTTTTTTATAAGCTATCATTTGAGGTAAAATCTAAGGTGTTACAAGGTGGTATCAGAGCCTGTGTTTTCGAAATAAGATAAAACTTGAGTAAACCAGATAAAAAAACTTGGGGATAAGCCGCTTAGGAAAATTATGTTGAATTGTATGTTATATTGTGCTCTGTTGAGTTATGTTGGACACCTCTGTGTGATGCTTGAAGATCATACAGGGAATATTGTTTACTTGTTGCACATATGTGTGTATTATATGATGGTACATATACTCATTTATATATACTTGAATTGTCTACCCGAGGATTGGGTAGTATGAACGTAGTAGAACTTGGGGGGGGGGGGGGGTATTTGTAGGAATTTAAATTCCTTTGAATTCGTGACTCATAATCAGGAGTCCATCTTGAGTAGAGTAGACTGGCAGACCGACTGAACTTCTCCTACAACACCAGAAGTCAAAGCAGAAGCACTATCATGGCAGCCAACGACCCAATGAGACAACTCCAGGAGCTTGCTTTGAACCTGGGCCAGATTGTGCAACGCCAAGCCCAGCGAGACAATGTGCCAGAAGGCTACACGAAGAGGATTGCCCACCTGAAGCCGACTGCATTCAAGGGGGAGGAGGACCCAGTACTGCTGGAGGATTGGCTGCGAGAGTTCGACAAAATCTTTGAGGCAGTCAATTGCCCTGCTGATAGAAGAGTCAATGCCGCTGTTTAATACTTCAAGAGCGAGGCTGATATCTAGTGGGCTGCCAACAAGGACGCTCTTCTGGCGGGACCTGATTTTGGATGGGAGGCATTGAAGGAGGCCATGCGAAGACGATTCTACCCCGAGCATGTTCGGATGTAGAAATACCTAGAGTTCTCTGAGCTCAAGCAGCAGGCCCAGAGTGTGAAGGAGTACAACTCCAAGTTCCTAGAGCTGGCAAGGTTCGCGCCGACGATGGTCCCTGACGAGGCGTCGAAGGTGCACAGATTTGTGGGGGGACTCAACTGGAGTCTCTAGGAGGCTTTGAGCGTACTGACAATACCTACTCTCCAGGACGCGTATGGAAAGGCTGCTAACCTGTATAGGGTGCAGCAGAAGAGGAGGGAAGTCCAGGCGGGCCAAAAGAGGAAGATGAAGGACGAGGAGGAGTCCCGGAGTCGAGACGACCGACATCAGAGGCCCAACCAGGACAAGAGGGGGAGGCCTAACTCAAGTGATAGGAGGAGGTTCAATGGGAACCAGAGGAATGAATAGAGGAGGAATGATAGACCCCAGGGGCAGGTACAGGGGGGAGAGACCGGGCGAGATAGGCACTTCCACTGTAGGAGATGCCACAAGGACCACCCGGGGAAAGACTGTGACAGAAACCTAGTGGTGTGCTTCCGGTGTGGCAGGACTTGTTGGGTAAAAACCTAACGGTAAATTGTTGTTAGGGGTTTAACCTAACGACAAGTGTACCGGTCGATTATAGCAAGTTTTAATCTCGGAGTATTCCCTGAGTATCGAACCAAAGGAGGCGGTGTCTAGTTTAATTTCTACTTACACACAAAACAAGAATAATATAACAGGAAATTGGGGGGTTTCGTATGTGATGGTAAATGCTGTAAAAGAGTTCACTAAGCAATAAATAACAGGTAAATAATTGATTTGATTTTGTTTGATAAAGGAAATTCCGGTTTCCTACTTTTCTCTATATTTACAATTTCTTCCCCTAAGTGATTTCTACAGAATTTTGAATAAAACCCTAGAATAAGGATAACTCGTATTCGGTCTCCCGCTCCACGAATTCTAATTAGCAAAGACCGAATCCTAACTCTCGTTATGAATCCACTGTTTACTAATTGCTTTAAGCATAGTCTAGATTAATGGTCAGCTAGTGGTTTAGAGGAATTACCATCTCTATACTAACTGGTTCTTTCCCTGTAGTCAATTGATAGCCGCAGTTCTCACTTATAAGCTAACAAACTGATAAACTCAATAATTGATCAGATTAAAAAGTTTAGGAATTCATAAGGGAAAAGAAATTTATTGTACTGTAGAAAATCACAAAGGTTCAGAAATAATTAATCTAGAGATACATAGTAAACCGAAATTAAAAGTGACTACTCAGCCATAGACATAATAACAATGCTCAATATAAACAGCATAAGGATAAATGGATTTAGCAGAAAAACTGATTTTAGGAGCCGTCGCCAATTCTATAGTGTCCACTCTTGTCTGTGTCACGTCCGGCTATCTGGGGTCAGACGTCGATCCGGACGCGTTGTTCAGGGTATTTCCGGATCCGGACGTCGATCCGGACGCGGCTAAATGAAGCGCCATGAGCAAGTTTCTGTCTGTAACCGAGGGAGAAGGAATATGGAGAAAGATTTGTGAATGGAGATGAAGGAGCGATCGTGAATAAGGAAGTAATATGAAGGGAGAGGAGGAGAGTGTAATGTGTAGACTAGAGCGTCTGGTACGAATTGAAATGAAGGATGAAGGAGGGTTTAAATAGGCTTAGAAATAAAACACTGCTTTGTGGTAAGTTGGGTAAGAGCATGGGCGTCGTCTTAATCTATCTTGAGGTATGGGCTAAACCGCCGCTCGGCTGATAATTGCGCCGAAAGCCTGATTATCAGCGCGATGCGTTTTTATTTTTTCATTTCTGTGTGACGTCCGGATCTCTGTCCGGATCCGGACGTGAGACAACGGTTTTAGATCTGAATATCGGGTAATGTCCGGATCTGTGTCTGGATCCGGACAAGACACAACACTTTTGGATCTGGATCTCGGGTCACGTCCAGCTTGCGTCCAGATCCGGACGTGTCCTTTGATGGGCCTCCGGATTTGCGTCCAGGTGAGTTTGGCCGGACGTGGCCAAGTTTTGCCGCTTTTTCCGGATTTGTTCCCCGCTTGTTGCGTTGCAATCCTTATGATGTAAAATCTTCATTTCTCAGGGTTTTTCCTATATTTATCACATAAAATGCGTCAATTCATATCAAAACATCAATCTTAGGAAAACCATAGAATAAGTGGGAAACATTGCTTAAATTGTTGCAGATTATAAGGTAATTAAACCCTAAAAAGCCTATATGTTTCACACTTATCAACTTCCTCACACTTATGCTTTTGCTTGTCCTCAAGCAAATAATGAATAAGAATATCTCTAAAGCCGTCAAATAATCTCAAGATCATACAAGTGCAGGGTGAAATCAAACAAAGTGATAAATGAGAGAATAATCTTGCTCTTTAGAGGTAGGTTTTCATAAACAGTAAAAGAGGAACAATTTTGTAAAAGCATAGAGAAACTAGATTGCAGAAGACAAGTTAGCCTAGCTTGAGACTTTGCACCAATTTTCATTCCTCTAAACTTTGGATGACAAGGGGTGTGAAGTAATGCCTTATTCCGTAATACCTTTCAACACCACACACTCATGATCAAAAGCATAAATTTAACTGCAATTACCTCTTTTGAAAGCATTCGTCTTCAAGAATTATGTATCAAACAAACTAATATTTAAGATCTTGCAGAGTTATTCCGTAACCCAGACTTTTCTCTCTATCCTTGAGATGGTGTTGGGCCAACTATCCCAGATCCCGAGACCATAGGTAGATAGGTGTTAAGGCACCCTTAAGACTTAATAACCGGATAAACGAGGCCTGCTATTGTTAGGAAAAAAATTTTGATCAGCGGAGTACCTTGCCTTATCCTTTTCATTCCAAACATTCATTTCATTTCCAAAATCCCAAGCTAAAATAATCTGGTTTCCACAACTAGCCAATCTACCAGATTTCAGTGAAAAGAGAGTATTTTTAAATAAAACTATTTATCCAAACCTCATCAAGCAAAAAGATTCCAACGGTTTTCACTTGGTTTAATTTCACTCGGTGTGCACAGGCGTTAGAGCAGCAAAAAACAAGTGTGGCATTAAAGAACAACTAGCATATTTTCCAGGAAAGGTCTTTCCTTCCTCACACTTAAGAGGAGCAATGTCCTCATTGGTCATAAAAGAAATGCAAGTAAAAGAACTTTCAAAACATGTTATACTCATAATAGATGCATGTGCAATAATTAACCCTTAACACAAGCAAAAGCGGAACATCAATAAGTTAAAATAGGAACCGAGACTCCCCTGGTGTCATAGATTGAGAAAGATGTCCTTCCTCACACTTAAAGTTTTGCAGGGGTCGAGATATTCCTCACTGAGTCACAGACAATATGCGTTTTGTGCAGAGTAAAATTTGCTAATTTTCCACTGGCATGTACGACCACAGAATAAAGTGCATTAACTCGAACGATAGGGAATATTTAAATTGTATGAGTAATATTAGTGAAAGAATACTCCCCAGGATTCAAGCTTAGCAGACGTTCGAAAGTAGTGTGGTTCCATTTCCTGTACTTATAGCCGTTTGTGTCGCAGTAGAGATGACATGTAAATTAATCATTTAAGAATGCTGCACTGCTCAGAGAAACAGGAAATTTAGCAATTCAGAATTAAAACACTGCCTAATATAACCATTACCACTTCACCTGTCAGTCTCGTGTTTTACCATTAGTTTTAACAAACAAAAGTAAAGCAAGTAAAAAAAAAGAAAAGTACAGAAAAACAAACAATGAAAATAATTGAAGCAATAAAGAGGGGATGGCTGTCACTGAGGCGGCTGTGGTGGCGGAGCTGGAGGTTCTGTGTTTGTCGGGTTCGTCAATGGAGGAAGAAGGAAGAAAATAAAGAAGAAAGAAGAAAGAAGAAAAGAAAGAGGAAAAGAAAGAACGGCGCGCGTCGATTTTGGTGACGTCGGGTTCTAACGTCCGGTTCCGGACGCGTTAGGTTTTTGAGTGTCCGGATTTGTGTCCGGCTAAGTTTAGCCGGACACGTTGAAATTTCTCTCTCTTTTTTTATATATATATTAGTAAATTAAAAACCACTATTCTAAAACATCTCATTGTATCTTTAGAACTAAAAAGGAAATATTACCAAAAGTAATCAAGTAAAAATATAACACACACAGGAAATGCAGAAATAAAATAGCAAGAGTGTTAAAGGACTCCCTGATTCGTGATGAAAAATGCCGTGATATTCCCCCACACTTGAGTTCAGTTTAGCATCAAAGTGGAGTAACTAAAAGATCAAACTTGCAAAACCAGAAGAACTCAAGTGGAACCAGGCAGAGTTATTTATTCAAAGAGGGTAGTCAGGTCTCTTACAGTAAAATAGTAAAATGTGAAAAATGCACAAGAGATCAAAAGAAAATTATATCCAACAAAAAGAAAGTGTAGAAGAGATTTTATACTGGTGGGTTGCCTCCCACCAAGCTGCCCATCTTTTCGGTCTTTGGCTAGACCTTGGTGCATCAGTTTGAAGAATCAGGATCCCGGAGCCAGAGTGTCGAATGAACCATATCAACATCGCTCCCTTGGTACAACTTCAGCTGTTATCTATTAACCTTGAATGATTCCCTTTTCCCGTTGACCACACCAATGACTCCATAAGGGGAAACAATTGTAACTGTGAATGAACCCGACCAACGAGATTTCATCTTTCCCGGAAATAGTTTCAATCTTGAGTTAAACATTAGCACTCGGTCACCAATCTGAAACTCTCGTTTTACAAGCAATTTATCATGCCACTTCTTAGTCCGTTCCTTGTAAATCTTGGCATTTTCATAGGCTTCCTCTCTGAATTCATCCAGTTCACACAGCTGCAGTTTCCTTTCCTCACCGGCCTTGAAGATCACAATTCAGAACTTTAAGTGCCCAGAAAGATTATGTTCCAGTTATACCGGAAGATGACACGCCTTTCCAAAAAACAACTTGTAAGGAGACATTCCCAAAGGTGTCTTATAAGCTGTCCAGTAAGCCCACAAGGCATCATCCAATTTCATAGACCAATCCTTACGGGATGAACTAACAGATTTCTGTAGAATCCATATAATCTCCTTGTTAGTCACCTCAGCTTGCCCATTGGTCTGTGGACATAAGGTAAGGATACCTTATGTCTTACTCCGTACTTTTGCAACAAAGCTTCAAACTACTTGTTACAAAAGTGAGATCCTCCATCACTTATGATTGCCCGTGGTACACCAAACCTAGTGAAAATGTTTTTCTTCAAAAATCTCAGCACAACCTTTGCATCATTAGTAGGTGCAGCCACTGCTTCAGCCCATTTAGTCACGTAATCTACAGCTACCAAAATGTAGAGGTTCGAATGTGAAGAAGGAAATGGACCCATGAAGTCAATCCCCCGCAATTCAAATGGCTCAACCTCCAAGATATAATTCAAGGGCATCTCAAGTTTACGTGAAAGGTTACCTTGGCGCTGATAGCTATCACATGTGGACACAAATGTATGGCAGTCTTTATGTAGCGTCTTCCAAAAGAAACCTGCCTCCAACACCTTAGCTGCTGTCTTGGCTGGCCTGAAGTGTCCTCCAGCTTCTCTTGAATGACGGTGGACAAGGATGTCACGTGTCTCAGTCTCCGGGACACACCGACGAATAATTCCATCACCACAAACCTTGAACAAGAATGGATCATCCCATCGGTATTGCTTAACAGTGGAAAAGAATTTCTTCCACTGCTGATAGGACATCTCTTGTGGCAAAATCTGCTTAGCAAGGTAATTCGCAATATCGGCATACCAAGGATCCTCCTTAAAACCAATTGCATACACCAGCTCATGAGGAAAATATTCATTAATTGGTATACCGTTATCAGGAACTTGCATCCGTGATAAATGATCAGCAACTCCGTTCTGTACTCCGGGCTTGTCTCTCACCTCAATGTCGAACTCCTGATAGAGTAGTATACATCTGATCAACCGGGGCTTAGCATCAGCTTTCTGGAACAAATACCTCAAAGCAGAATGATCAGTATGTATGATGATTTTGCTCCCGATGATGTATGGTCTGAACTTGTCACAAGCAAAAACAATGGCCAACAGCTTCTTCTCTGTGGTGGCATAATTTTTCTGAGCGTCATTGAGTGTCTTACTGGCATAATAAACAACTTGTAGCACCTTCTCGTGCCTTTGACCGAGGACTGCTCCCACAGCAAAGTCGCTCGCATCACACATGATTTCGAAGGGTAAGGACCAATCAGGAGCAACAACAACAGGTGCAGATGCTAGCTTTTCCTTGATGATGATAAATGCCTTAAGACATTCTTTGGTGAATTCGAATTGCGCATCCTTGGCCAGCAAGTCACACAACGACTTAGATATCTTTGAAAAGTCTTTAATGAACTGTCAATAGAAGCCCGCATGACCTAGGAAACTCCTCACATCTTTTACTGTTGCTGGTGGTGGTAACTTATCGATCACTTCAACCTTAGCCTTGTCCACCTCAATGCCCCTACTAGAGATCTTGTGTCCCAGCACAATGCCCTCTTGCACCATGAAGTGTCACTTTTCCCAGTTTAGGACTAAATTAGTTTCTCTGCACCTGGTTAAGATACGATCCAAATTTTCCAAACAAGAATCAAACGTTAGTCCAAAAACTAAAAAATCATCCATGAATACCTCGATGCATTTTCAATACAGTCAGAAAATATGGCCGTCATGCAGCGCTGGAAGGTAGCTGGAGCGTTACATAAACCGAAGGGCATGCGTTGGTAGGCATACGTGCCATATGGGCATGTGAAAGTTGTTTTCTGTTGGTCCTCTTCAGCAATAGGTATCTGAAAATACCCAGAGTAACCATCCAAGAAACAGTAATATTTATGCCCTGCAAGTCTCTCCAACATTTGGTCAATGAAAGGAAGAGGGAAATGATCTTTTCTAGTTGCAGCATTCAACTTTCGACAGTCAATGCACACTCTATGCCTTGTAATAGTTCTCTGAGGAACTAACTCACCTTTATCGTTGGGAACTACAGTAAATCCCCCTTTCTTGGGCACTACCTGCGTAGGGCTCACCCACTCACTATCAGAAATTGCATAAATAATACCTGCATCGAGAAGCTTAATGACTTCTTTCTTTACCACCTCCGTCATGTTTGGGTTCAATCTTCTCTGGGGTTGAACTAGTGGTTTAAAGTTTTCTTCAAGAAAGATGCGGTGTGTGCAAAAGTGAGGAGCTATCCCCTGGATATCAGTGATTGACCAACCTATCACCTTCTTGTTCTTCCTAAGCACCTGCACTAGTTGCTCCTCCTGTTTTTAGTTAGTTATGCAGAGATAATGACAGGCAAACTAGAGGGCTCAATTAAGAAAACATATTTTAGATGGCTGGGGAGAGGTTTCAGCTCCAAGGAGGGTGGTTCTTTGATAGAGGGAATCAACTCCTGAGGTTCCCTTTCTAGCTTTTCATTCTCCATTCTGGGACCTTTTCGATATCGTCCTCCTGCTGATAATTGGAATGCCACAGCAGAGACCTCCGGATCATAATGAATTCTATCTATGGATTCCAGTAAGCACTTCTCTAGCTCATTGATATCAGCAGGGCTAAATATATAATCCTGCAGTAGAGAGTCAATAGATTCCAAACTAAAACAAGCATGTATGTCAGATGGGTGTTTCGTAACCTTTGACATGTCAAAAACAAGCTGTTCATCATGCATTCTCAATATTATCTTACCACCCTCAACATCAATGAGGGTTCTAGCTGTTCGCATAAATGAGCGCCCAAGGATTAGTGGTACTTCTTTGTCTTCCTCCATATCTAAGATCACAAAGTCAGCAGGGAAAACAAAAGTACCAACTGAAACAACCAAATCTCGCACTACTCCTTTTGGTAAAATAATGGATCTATCTGCTAGCTGAAGAGTAATACGGGTGGGTTCACATTCACCTAATCCAAGTTTAAGGTACATAGACATAGGCATTAAATTGATGCTAGCACCCAAATCACATAGCCCCTTACCGCAGTTGATACAACCTATAGAACATGGGATGATTGGGAGACCTGGATCATCGAGCTTCGGGGGAAGCTTTTTAGTGAGCACAGCAAAAACTCTCTCTGTCAACTGGACCGTTTCCTTCTCTATCAACGACCTTCTATTTGAGAGGATGTCTTTCATGAATTTTGCATAGATAGGCATTTGCTTTAACGCATCTGCAAAAGGAATATTTATGGTTAGTTTCTTAAAGATGCTCAAAAACTTACCGAACTGCTCATCAAGGTCTTTCTTCTTTAGTCTGTTCGGGAATGGAATGGGCAACTCAACAGCTACTTTCTGTGATGGTTTAGGAACATGGGTAGATTTGTTTGATGTCTCATTCTCTGATTGTTTAGGTTCGCCAGCCGGCGCATTCTTCAACACTGGTTGCTCAACAATTTCAACCTCTTGACCAGCATCATTTTCTTTATCGGGTTGATTGGGAGTATCCACAACTTCAGGGATCGGGTGATCAAGCTGTCTACCACTTCTCAAGTTTATTGCTTTAGCATACTCTCTTGGATTCATCTCTGGTTGACTAGGCAAAGACCCTTCAAGTCTCTCTAAAAGCTTCTGACTAATCTGAGCCAATTGAGTTTCCATTCGCTTATTGTAAGCTTTTTGTTCTTGCATGAATGCCTTTTGGTTGTTGTTGATTTCATCTTGCTCATTGAATCTGGCTTTTATTGATGCAATGAATTCGCTCATCATAGCTTCCAAATTTGAGGAACTACTAGCTCCTTGACCTTGCATCTGTTGGTTCTGAGGAGGTCTCTGATAAGACTGATGATATTGTTGTGGTGCCTTCTGATTGTAGTTGTTGCTCTTAAACCTTTGCTGCTGATATCCTTGATTGCTTTGGTTGTTATAGAAATTTCTCTGTCTGTTCCCCAGGTAATTCACCTCTTCACTTGGTTGAGGTGTACACTAACACAAGTTTGAACTTCTACCACAATACTCACATTGAGGGAGTGAATCAGTGATAGCCGATGCATTTGATTTTGGATTCATCAATGTGCACATCTTCTCAAACTGCTTCGACATGCTATCCATCTTAGCAGCTAAGAGGGTATTCGAGTCTACCTCATAAATTCCTGCATTCTTCTTTGGAAAGATCTCAGTAGCAGCTCTAGCACCTCCCCATTGGTTAGCTAAATTGGAAAGAGTTTCCAACAACTCCTTTATCCTGGTGATTGGAAGCTCCATAAGACTTCCTCCTGCATAGGTATCAACTAATAGACGTCTCTGGGGGTCTAGATTGTTGAGCAGAAATATATGTTACTATACTTCTACCTAGGCAGTGTACCTATCGTTTTGCGGAATAGTGAATTAAGTGGGGGTTGTCGATCTCAGGGACCTCGTTCAATTAATTGACAATTTATTTACTAACTGAGAAACTAAACTAAGAAAACAGGAAACGTCACCTTTTCAAGTTTTACTTAATTTAATAAAAAGAAAGACTCAACAAACTAACATAGAATAATAAAGCAGTAAAATAAACTAAACAAATAAATAAAGATTAAAACTCTAAATCTAATGAAGCACCCCGGATTGTGTTGCAAACCTTCACTTTCTAATCTATTAGTAAACTCTCCCCTAATTCTGCAATAAACTCAAAAACTTTAATTAATTCGTCAACGGCTAAGTCTAACGAATCCTAACCAGTTGCTAGAACTAGCAGCAGACTAATGCTCTAATCCGGACACAACTAATCGCATAAAGAACAGCTTCTATTTGAGACCGATTAACCTATAGGCGGGATCATGCTTCTAGTCGTTAATCAGGTTTAATTCCTATGTCTTGTTATCTATCTCAGCTCTCGCGTGTTGATTAGAAAACTACAAATATAGCTTTAATAATTGATCAGAGAATTAAAGCGCATGAAGAATAAGAATTAAACTACTGCAATTATAATCAGATAAGAGATTACAAAATAAATATAAAGATTCGGTTTGCTACCCCAATCCGGGGAGCTAAACTAACTACGCTAACATAAATATAAAAACTGGAAAAATAATAACAAAGGAAGAACACATGGACAGATTAGATAAAAAGGGAAGAAGAAACTTTGTTAAGAAGTCCCCGCTCCGTCTTCCGTCGTCGTGTGTGTCTGTATTAATCCTTGTCAGAAGTGTGGTGTGATGACAATGATATGTGGTGTGGTGGTAATGTTGGTGAACGGATGAAGACGTGGTGATGGTATGGTCTGGTGGTGGTGACGTTGAAGAGAGGCGCAAGCCTCTGCGCCGTGTGAGCATGCCCGCAACGAGACCTAGTTCTCTCCTTATATACGAAATTGCGGCCAAGAATATCTATCAATTCCCTTCATTTATCTTCTGTTGATAAATAACTGATTATCCAAATAATCAATGTAGCAACCTGAATACATTGCATAATACCTTAGCCGCCTCTGTGAATTAACCGTGATTGTACAGCCACCCATTAAAAAAAAAAAAAAAAAAAAAAAAAAAAAAAAAATAAATCATATTTTATTCACAATTAAATATATCGTGAATGAAATTTGCTTTTCATGAGATATCATTCGTGAGTGTGATATCATGATTAAAGTGCAGCAGCGATGTGGATGATCATTAGATAATCATTATATAATAATGATGTAATCATTATGTAATAATGAATCAATCATTATTATGTAATGAGTCAATCTGGTGTGGTTTAAATGGACACATGTCTGGACACAATTTGAACAGGGCCTAGATTTTTCATACGGACTCCGTTTTGCTCCCCGTTTGTTGTCTTGTGAAGTTTGAGATGTCAAGAATGTAATTCAATGAATTTTACCTACATTTGACACATAAAATGCATCAGCTCACATCAAAGCATAAATATAAGGAAAAGCATATGATAAGTGAGAAATACAACATGAATTGTTATAAAAATAGGAAGAATTTAAGCCCTAAAAATAGATGTATTTCGCACTTATCATAGATCCTTATAAAATGATTGCAATACAACTTCTTCTCCCAGACCATGATGTGGTACTCTTCTTACAATTCCTTTGAATCACTCCCAAGCTTTAGAAAGAGTTTCACCGCTATACTGTTTGAAGTTCGTGATCTCACCTCTCATTGACAGCATTCGAGACGGTGGAAAGTACTTTGCTAGGAACACATTTGCCAGCTCACTCCAAGAAGTGATACTGTTTGGAGATAGGGAGTTCAGCCACTCTGCAGCTTTGTCCCTGAGTGAAAAAGGAAACAAGGTTAACCTGGCTACCTCTTGAGAAGCTGGTGTTGAACATGCTCCAACCAATCGTAGGAAGGATGTAAGATGAACATTTGGGTCTTCAGTAACTATTCCACTAAACTGTGGAGCATTCAGGACCATCATGACGTAATGGGTCTTGAACTGCCACTCTACCCCTTCCGGTAGTGCAGGGATTACTATTGGTGATGTGAGTCCTTCCACATTCGGACGAGTGTAGTCATTCATCCTTCTTTCTTGGCTGATACCGTCCATAATACACTCCCAAATGTATCACCTGGTGAGTCCTTGAAAAACACTTCTGGCTCAACTATAGACTCCAGTACTAATCCCTGACGACTTCTTCTAGCAAGTCGCTCTATCTCGGGTTCAAGCTCAAATTCAGGATTGCCTTCAGAACGAGTTTTAACCATAAACCAAAATTAGATAACTGACAGTAGTTGTAAAAGTAAACTCAATCGGGTAAAACCAAAATAAACTAGATCCAAAAATAAGAAACAAATCGCACAAAGCTAAGAAAATGAACAAAATAAAATAAAATAAAATAAAACAAAACAAGAATAAACTAAAAAGCAAAAACAAAACAAAATTTAATGAGATAATACCAATATAAAAATTAAACTAAATAACCGCGCCTCCCAGGCAGCGGCGCCAAAAACTTGTTGTGTAAAAACCTAACGGTAAATTGTTGTTGGGAGTTTAACATAACGGCAAGTGTACCGGTCGATTATAGCAAGTTTAAATCTCGGAGTATTCCCTGAGTATCGAACCAAAGGAGGCGGTGTCTAGTTTAATTTCTACTTACACACAAAACAAGAATAATATAACAGGAAATTGGGGGTTTTTGTATATGATGGTAAATGCTGTAAAAGAGTTCACTAAGCAATAAATAACAGGTAAATAATTGATTTGATTTTGTTTGATAAAGGAAATTCTGGTTTACTACTTTTCTCTATATTTGCAATTTCTTTCCCTAAGTGATTTCTACAGAATTCTGAAAAAAACCCTAGAATAAGGATAACTCGTATTCGGTCTCCCGCTCCACGAATTCTAATTAGCAAAGACCGAATCCTAACTCTCGTTATGAATCCACTGTTTACTAATTGCTTTAAGCATAGTCTAGATTAATGGTCAGCTAGTGGTTTAGAGGAATTACCATCTCTATACTAACTGGTTCTTTCCCTGTAGTCAATTGATAGCCGCAGTTCTCACTTATAAGCTAACAAACTGATAAACTCAATAATTGATCAGATTAAAAAGTTTAGGAATTCATAAGGGAAAAGAAATTTATTGTACTGCAGAAAATCACAAAGGTTCAGAAATAATTAATCTAGAGATACATAGTAAACCGAAATTAAAAGTGACTACTCAGCCATAGACATAATAACAATGCTCAATATAAACAGCATAAGGATAGAGGGATTTAGCAGAAAAACTGATTTTAGGAGCCGTCGCCGATTCTGCAGTGTCCACTCTTGTCTGTGTCACGTCCGGCTATCTAGGGTCGGACGTTGATCCGGACACGTTGTTCAGGGTATGTCCGGATCCGGACGTCGATCCGGACGCGGCTAAATGAAGCGCCGTGAACAGGTTTCTATCTGTAACCGAGGGAGAAGGAATATGGAGAAAGATTTGTGAATGGAGATGAAGGAGCGATCGTGAATAAGGAAGTAATATGGAGGGAGAGGAGGAGAGTGTAATGTGTAGACTAGAGCGTCTGGTACGAGTTGAAATGAAGGATGAAGGAGGGTTTAAATAGGCTTAGAAATAAAACATTGCTTAGTGGTAAGTAGGGTAAGAGCATGGGCATCGTCTTAATCTATCTTGAGGTATGGGCTAAACCGCCGCTCGGCTGATAATTACGCCGAAAGCCCAATTATCAGCGTGATGCGTTTTTATTTTTTCGTTTCTGTGTGACGTCCAGATCTGTGTCCGGATCCGGACGTGTGACAGCGGTTTTAGATCTGAATATCGGGTAATGTCCGGATCTGTGTCTGGATCCGGACAAGACACAACACTTTTGCGTCAGGATCTCGGGTCACGTCCGGCTTGCGTCAGGATCTGAATACCCGCTTGTTGCGTTGCAATCCTTATGATGTAAAATCTTCATTTCCCTGGGTTTTTCCTATATTTATCACATAAAATGCGTCAATTCTTATCAAAACATCAATCTTAGGAAAAACACAGAATAAGTAGGAAACATTGCTTAAATTGTTGCAGATTATAAGGTAATTAAAACCCTAAAAAGCCTATATGTTTCACACTTATCAGGAAGGGCCACAGAGCTTTTGAGTGCTTCCAGAGCCCTTAGGGAGGTGCACAGCAGAAGGGGGAATGGCGGAGATCGGGCCTACAGACCAGCAGACTCCCAGTCTCGAGGCAGAGATCAGGACCAGGGTCAGAATCAGCGCGGGGATGCTCCCCAACATGGTAATGGCGGGGGTGGAAATGGAGGCAATAGAGGTCAAGGGGAGAACCGAGACAACAGTCGAGCTCCTGGGAGGATCAACGTTATGAGTCGGGCCGAAGATGAGGTGTTAGCGGGTACCTTCTCTGTTCATGGTACTCCTGCTCGTGTTTTGTTTGATACTGGAGCTTCGTACTCGTTTATTTCTGAGAACTTTGTTAAGAACCTGGTCTAGAAACTTGTAAATCTCCTACCATAGCAGTATCTATACCCTCAGGGCGAGTTATTTCTAGTAATCATGTATTGAAAGATGTGGGGGTAGACATAAAAGGGGAAACATTTGTAACTGACCTGGTCCAGTTCATCCTCCCCGACTTTGACATCTTCTTGAGGATGGACTGGCTAAGCAAGCATAAAGAAAGGATTGACTGTGGAGAGCAGAAGATCATCCTGAGAGGACCATCAGGCCAAAGAGTCTCCTATAGTAGCGTGGAGAAGAAGCTAGGAGTAAAGATAGTCTCAGCCATGTTAATTCTCTCCCAAGTGAAGAAGGGACAGCAGGCGTACCTTTGCCATGTCCAGGACCTGAGCAGAGAGCCAAGCTCATTAGAAGAGATTCAGGTGGTCAATGAATTCCCTGACGTCTTCCCAGATGAGATCCTTGGCATGCCGCCAGACAGGGAGGTGGAGTTCAGGGTCGACCTCATGCCAGGAGCAGCGCCTATTTCCAAGGCCCCATCTTGTATGGCGCCATCAGAATTGAAGGAACTGAAGGCTCAGTTGGAAGACCTCTTGGAGAAGGGATACATTCATCCGAGTGTATCTCCTTGGGGAGCTCCTGTCTTGTTCGTAAAGAAAAAGGATGGGAGCATGAGGCTGTGCAAAGACTATCGGGAGTTGAATCAGATCACTGTGAAGAACCGGTATCCCTTGCCCAGAATCGACGACCTCTTCGATCAGCTTCAGGGCGCAAGAGTCTTTTCCAGATAGACCTAAGGTCGGGATACCACCAGCTACGTGTTGCAGAGAAGGATATCCCGAAGACTGCTTTCAGGACCAGATATGGGCATTTTGAATTCCTGGTGATGCCCTTTGGATTGACGAATGCACCGGCAGTATTCATGGACCTCATGAACCGGATCTTCAACCCATATCTAGACCGGTTTGTGGTGGTATTTATTGACAACATCCTCATCTACTCCAAGGATGAGGAAGAGCATGAGGAGCACCTGAGATCAGTCCTACAGATCCTGAGAAAGCAACAGCTTTACGCCAAGCTGTCCAAGTGCGACTTTTGGTTGGACCGAGTGGCATTTCTGGGCCACATCGTTACCAAGAAGGGAATCTCAGTGGATCCGGCCAAAATCCAAGCAGTGAAAGAGTGGCCAAGACCGAGCAACCTGACAGAGGTTCATAGCTTCCTGGGTCTAGCAGGATACTATAGGAGATTTGTGAAATATTTCTCAAAGATAGCCAGACCCCTCACGAACCTCATGAAGAAGGTAACCAAATTTCAGTGGGACGATGATTGCGAGAAGGCGTTCTAGATGTTGAAAGATAGGTTGACCACAACCCCAGTGTTAACCTTGCCCTCAGGGACAGACGGATTCGAGGTTTTCGGCCACGCTTCCAAGTATGGCTTGGGATGTGTCTTGATACAGCACGGGAAAGTCATAGCCTACGCATCGAGACAGCTGAAGGAGTATGAGACCCGATACCCGACGCACGACTTAGAGCTTGCAGCAGTAGTCTTTGCCCTTAAGATCTGGAGGCACTACCTCAACGGTGTCTCCTGCAAGATCTACACTGACCACAAGAGCCTCAAGTACATCTTCACCCAGGTGGAACTTAATATGAGGCAGATGAGATGGCTGGAATTGATCAAGGATTACGACTTGGAGATTTTGTATCATGAAGGGAAGTCTAATCTGGTGGCCGATGCTCTGAGCAGAAAGAAAATCCATTATGTGAATTCGATGTGGGTTCTCCCAGACGTGTTGGTTCGTAACTTCCAAAAGCTGAACCTGGAGGTGATGGAGGTCGGAGGAGTGGAGCGCGAGGTGAGGTTGTACTACATGAGTGTCTCTTCCGACATCTATGGGGAGATACTCAAAGGACAGCCTAGTGATGAGAAGCTAGAGTGTATCAAGGAGAAGATGAAGGAAGGGAAAGCTGAGGGGTTCGAGATCCACAGTGATGGCAGCTTGAGATTCAGAGGCAGATGGTGTGTGCCCCAAGAGTGTGCGGAGGAAAAGGAGAGACTAATGAGGGAGGCCCATAACACTCCCTATTCGGTTCATCCTGGTGGTGATAAATTGTATAAGGACTTGAAGAAGATGTTTTGGTGGCCTAAGATGAAGTGGGAAGTGGCGGAGTTCGTATCGAAGTGCCTTACCTGTCAGAAGGTCAAATTCGAGCATAAGAGGATGTGAGGTTTACTGCAGCCGCTGGATGTCCCGAAGTGGAAGTGGGACTCCATCTCCATGGACTTCGTGATGGGTTTGCCACCGGCGAGAGGAGGAGTCGATCAGATTTGGGTGATAGTGGACCGACTCACTAAGTCTGCACGATTCATACCTATGAAGAAGACGTGGTCCAGGAGCCAGTTGGTGGATGCCTACATCAAGAACGTGGTGAGATACCACGGGGTACCTGAGACCATTATTTCAGACACAGACTCGAGGTTCTTAGCCCATTTCTGTCAGCAATTTCAGAAGGTGATGAGCACCAAGCTGAAGTTGAGCACTGCATTTCATCCAGCCACTAATGGCCAGACCGAGAGAACCATCCAGACCTTGGAGGGTATGCTTCGAGCATGTGTGATTGACTTCCAGGGCTCATGGCTGATATGTTGCACTTAGTGGAATTTTCGTACAACAAGAGTTACCACACCAGCATCAAGATGGCTCCTTATGAGGCTTTGTATGGGAGAAAGTGCAGTACACCATTGTGCTGGAGCGACATCAGCGAGACTGTTGTTTTGGGGCCACAGTTGATTGAGGAGACTATGGAGCAGGTCCGGGTGATCTAGAGTCGAATGAAGGTAGCTCAGGACAGGCAGAAGTCCTATGCCGATCTCAAGCGCAGACCAGTTGAGTTCGAGGTGGGAGACTGAGTTTTTCTGAAGGTATCTCCTGTGAGAGGGGTAACCAGGTTCGGGAAGAAGGGGAAGCTTAGCCCAAATTCGTTGGACCCTACGAGGTCTTAGAATAGATTGGAGAGGTGGCGTACTGTCTAGCACTCCCTAGTGAGCTGGAGAAAGTTCACAACGTGTTCCACGTGTCCCAGTTGAAGAGATACATTCCCGACCCTTCGCATGTGCTGTAGCCAGAGGTCTTGGAGCTGGAGCAGAACCTTTCCTTTGAGGAGTATCCTATCAGAGTAATGGACACTAAGACCAGGGAGACATGATCAAATTCCATCCGTATGATCAAGGTCTTATGGTCAAATCATGGGACAGAAGAGGCTACATGGGAAGTAGAGGAGGAGATGAGGAGGAAATACCCACAGCTCTTCGATCAGGTAACCACTCAAATCAGTATCTACTTTAGCAGTTTTCGGCTTATGGATGAGTTTTAGTTTCGAGGGCGAAGCTTTCTTCTAAGGGGGATGAGATGAAATACCCGGGAATTTGCAAGTTAAGAATAATATAGTATATAGCATGAGTAATAAGTCCGAGATTAGTATCATAGTGGCCAAGGGAAATTAGCTATATTTCTTCATTAGATTATCCCTATTCCTAAAAATATCCGTGATTTTCTACAGTCCCTAAATCCTTACTACGTATATTGTCATTGATGATATTATTATTCAAAATACTACTTCAACCTCTCTTCAATGTTTCAACGTCGTTTGAAAGTCTTTGAATGTGTTCCTAATTTATATTGCATTTAAATTGTTTGTTTTAATGTAGAATCCAAACTCGATTTTACTTCCTATTATTAATTATTACTAATTACAAAGAGTTCAAATCCCTTTTGACTTCCTTAGATTAATAATAAATCCTTCTCTTGATTTTGTTGTTATTAGAATTCTAGAATTTTCTTTAACGTTATGATAACCTCTCGCTAGAATTATTGTCCTATCCTGTTTAATTTATTTTTATTCCAATCTCCTTTCTATTTCAAATAAATGGTTAATAAATGACTTCCTATTACACACTCTCTCTCATCTTGTTACAACGATCTATTTCTCAACAAATTCCAAATTTTGAAAGTTATTTCCTAATTTCTAAGGAAGAAGTTGTTAGAGGTTTGACTTCTTCCTGATGATTCTCAAACGTTATGTTGTTGTATAAATTTAATTATTTATTTTGATTTTCTTTTCTAAGTTATTTGAATTCCATAATTATTTAACTCTTTTATTTTAAAATGAATGTTTATTAATTTGTTTTAACAATACTGATTTCCCTTATTCCTATTATTTATTTATTTATATCACGATCTTCACCACTATGCTTCACCCTCATCACGACGCTCCTACGCTTTTGCTCTACCAAAATTTATTCACGCATCTTCTTCATTGAGCTCTTATAATTTGCGTTCTCCATTCTACCTTTTGCTGGATCATTTCCCTTGGTGCCAATTAGGAATTCGACTGGGTAAAGTATTTCTACTTAGTAGTATATTTATTTATTCGATTATGACTAGTAGCGTCTGATTGTTGGCTATATATATCTAGACTCCAATTACGCCGACGAGTGTTTCTACTAATCTAGAGGAGATAGACTGTTGAGGTGAATTGATTTATCAGGTAAATTCTATGCTTTGACTGCTGTTTTGTAAAACGGTTGGAAAAGGTTTCACTGCGTTCTTATGAACTCTCCATTATGGTTTGGAAATTTGGGATTGTTTCCCACGTTTTGGAAGTGAGGAATTGGATTGTGCTGTGGATTTTGGTTCTGGATTTTGGGAGTCTTTCACAGGTTGTATTCTATTGTTTGGGAGCCCATAGGTGCTCCCCATGATTATTATTATTTCCGCTGCACACATTGTTGCAGTTTAGCTCTTTGATCTACTCTATGTTACTACTGTTTCATAGGGGGTGTGCACAGTTAAGGACTTAGGGTGAGGTGGTTGTTTGACGGCCCCATAGGTGACTGTCCTTTTGTTTGGGGTCCCATAGGTGATCCCGTATTTGGTATTGAGATGATCTCCTGTTGAAAGCTCCCTATTGTGTTTTGATGTTATTTTGGAAGTTCCTCTAACGTTCACTAAATCGTTCTCACCTGATTGACAAATAGCAAATGAGTTTCAAAAACATATTTTGCAGGTTGAGGTAGTCTTTACTTAGTTTTTTCAGATTTGTGTGATCCTTTCGGTGTTTTGTCTATGTTTTATGATTGCAGGTATGGATGACTAAGTGTGGGGATCAGGACGGCGAAATCACATAGTTTAGGAATTATGAGTTACTGAGATGATGGTTGTATTACAATGTTTTGGAGTTACTGTGTTGTTTTCCAAGATTTTACATTTTGGTCATTGTTTTGACTCCAGCATAAGTTGCATTAACCTCTGTTCCGGATGTTTATTTAGTTCATCAGCCTGAGCACCCATGGGAATTGGGTGTGGCGGTAATGCCCTGGATGTTTTGAACCCACTGCTGTTTTAAGGTTATGTTTATTTGAGTATTTACTAATAGTATTTCTTGATAGTTTATGAATCGACCTTATGAAGTTTGAACTTTGTACTGAGGTACTTATTAATAACTTTACTCATTTAAATGTTTTTCATATTGTTGTTATGGTTTATACATGTGTTCTTGGTGGTTTTTGGTTTCTGTTTACGCGTTGGAAACTGCACTTAGGGACTTGTCCGAACGTCCGTCCGGACATCAATGTTCGGACAGGCTCCGAAAGATTTCAAAGGTTTTCATCGTTTGGCTGTGTCCGAACATCTGTCCGAGCATCAAAGTTCGGACAACATGCGAGGACGGGTCTAGCTTGCAAGTCTCGACTTATGTCCGAACTTGCAAGTTCGGACCAATGTTCGGACCACGTAAGAGATTTTCCGAAGTTTGAAACTTGAATTGTGTCCGAACTTCGAAGTCCGGACACAAGTTCGGACGATTGATATTTCCCAGTTCAATCTTCTCGGCTTGTGTCCGAACTTCCCATGTCCGGACACAAGTTCGAACCAACTCTATTTTGCACTTTTAGGACTCATTTGAAGTCCATTTTTGATCCCGTTTGCGCTGTTAGATTTGTATTTTTATAAGCTATCATTTGAGGTAAAATATAGGGTGTTACAATGTGGTATCAGAGCCTGTGTTTTCGAAATAAGATAAAACTTGAGTAAACCGGATAAAAAACTTGGGGATAAGCCGCTTAGGAAAATTTTGTTGAATTGTATGTTATATTGTGCTTTGTTGAGTTATGTTGGACACCTCTCGGTGATGCTTGAAGATCATACAAGGAATATTGTTTACTGGTTGCACATATGTGTGTATTATATGATGGTACATATACTCGTTTATATATATGCTTGAATTGTCTACTCGAGGATTGGGTAGTATGAACGTAGTAGAACTTAGGGGGGGGGGGTATTTGTAGGAATTTAAATTCCTTTGAATTCGTGACTCATAATCAGGAGTCCATCTTGAGTAGAGTAGACTGGCAGACAGACTGAACTTCTCCTACAACACTAGAAGTCGAAGCAGAAGCACTATCATGGCAGCCAATGACCCAATGAGACAACTCCGGGAGCTTGCTGTGAACCTGGGCCAGATTGTGCATCGCCAAGCCCAGCGAGACAACGTGCCAGAAGACTTGACGAAGAGGATTGCCCACTGAAGCCGACTGCATTCAAGGGGGAGGAGGACCCAGTACTGCTGGAGGATTGGCTGTGAGAGTTCGACAAAATCTTTGAGGCAGTCAACTGCCCTGCTGATAGAAGAGTCAATGCCGCTGTTTAATACTTTAAGAGCGAGGCTGATATCTGGTGGTCTGCCAACAAGGACGCTCTTTTAGCGGGACCTGATTTTGGATGGGAGGCATTGAAGGAGGCCATGCGAAGGCGATTCTACCCCGAGCATGTCCGGATGCAGAAATACCTGGAGTTCTCTGAGCTCAAGCAGTAGGCCCAGAGTGTGAAGGAGTACCACTCCAAGTTCCTAGAGCTGGCAAGGTTCGCGCCGACGATGGTTCCTGACGAGGCGTCGAAGGTGCAGAGATTTGTGGGGGGACTCAACTGAAGTCTCCAGGAGGCTTTGAGCGTACTGACAATACCTACTCTCCAGGACGCGTATGGAAAGGCTGCTAACCTGTATAGGGTGCAGTAGAAGAGGAGGGAAGTCCAGGCGAGCCAAAAGAGGAAGATGGAGGACGGGGAGGAGTCTCGGAGTCAAGACGACATACATCAGAGGCCCAACCAGGATGAGAGGTGGAGGCCTAACTCAGGTGATAGGAGGAGGTTCGATGGGAACCAGAGGAATGACTAGAGGAAGAATGATAGACCCCAGGGGCAGGTACAGGGGGGAGAGACCGGGCAAGATAGGCACTTCCACTGCAGGAGATGCCACAAGGACCACCCGGGGAAAGACTGTGAAGGAAACCTGGTGGCGTGCTTCCGGTGTGGCAGGAAGGGCCACTGAGCTTTTGAGTACTTCTAGAGCCCTCAGGGAGGCGCTCAGCAGAGGGGGAATGGCGGAGATCGGGCCTACAGACCAGCAGACTCCCAGTCTCAAGGCAGAGATCAGCACCATGGTCAGAATCAGCGCGGGGATGCTCCCCAACGTGGTAATGGCGGGGGTGGTAATGGAGGCAATAGAGGTCAAGGTGAGAACCGAGACAACAGTTGAGCTCCTGGGAGGATCAACGTTATGAGTCGGGCAGAAGCTGAGGTGATAGCAGGTACCTTCTCTGTTCATGGTACTCCTGCTCGTGTTTTGTTTGATACTGGAGCTTCGTACTCGTTTATTTCTGAGAACTTTGTTAAGAAATTGGTTCTAGAAACTTGTAAGTCTCCTACCATAGCAGTATCTATACCCTTAGAGCGAGTTATTTCTTATAATCATGTATTGAAAGATGTGGGGGTAGACATAAAAGGGTAAACATTTGTAACTGACCTGGTCCAGTTCATCCTCCCCGACTTTGACATCATCTTGAGGATGAACTGGCTAAGCAAGCATAAAGAAAGGATTGACTGTGGAGAGCAGAAGATCATCCTGAGAGGACTATCAGGCCAAAGAGTCTCCTATAGTAGCGTGGAGAAGAAGCTAGGAGTAAAGATAGTCTCAGCCATGTCAATTCTCTCCCAAGTGAAGAAGGGACAGCAGGCGTACCTTTGCCATGTCCAGGACCTGAGCAGAGAGCCAAGCTCATTAGAAGAGATTCGGGTGGTCAATGAATTCCCTGACGTCTTCCCAGATGAGATCCTTGGCATGCCGCCAGACAGGGAGGTGGAGTTCAGGGTCGACCTCATGCCAGGAGCAGCGCCTATTTCTAAGGCCCCATCTTGTATGGCGCCATCAGAATTGAAGGAACTGAAGGCTTAGTTGGAAGACCTCTTGGAGAAGGGATACATTCGCCCGAGTGTATCTCCTTGGGGAGCTCCTGTCTTGTTCGTAAAGAAAAAGGATGGGAGCATGAGGATGTGCATAGACTATCGGGAGTTGAATCAGATCACTGTGAAGAACCGGTATCCCTTGCCCAGAATCGACGACCTCTTCGATCAGCTTTAGGGCGCAAGAGTCTTTTCCAGATAGACCTGAGGTCGGGATACCACCAGCTACGTGTTGCAGAGAAGGATATCCCGAAGACTGCTTTCAGGACCAGATATGGGCATTTTGAATTCCTGGTGATGCCCTTTGGATTGACGAATGCACCGGCAGTATTCATGGACCTCATGAACCAGATCTTCAACCTATATCTAGACCGGTTTGTGGTGGTATTTATTGACGACATCCTCATCTACTCCAAGGATGAGGAAGAGCATGAGGAGCACCTGAGATCAGTCCTACAGATCCTAAGAGAGCAACAGCTTTACGCCAAGCTGTCCAAGTGCGACTTTTGGTTGGACCGAGTGGCATTCCTGGGCCACATTGTTACCAAGAAGGGAATCTCAGTGGATCTGCCAAGATCCAAGCAGTGAAAGAATGGCCAAGACCGAGCAACCTGACAGAGGTTCGTAGCTTCCTTGGTCTAGCAGGATACTATAGGAGATTTGTGAAAGATTTCTCAAAGATAGCCAGACCCCTCACGAACCTCAAGAAGAAGGTAACCAAATTTCAGTGGGACGATGATTGCGAGAAGGCGTTCCAGATGTTGAAAGATAGGTTGATCATGGCCCCAGTGTTAACCTTGCCCTCAGGGACAGAAGGATTCGAGGTTTTCAGCGACGCTTCCAAGTATGGCTTGGGATGTGTCTTGATGCAGAACGGGAAAGTCATAGCCTACGCATCGAGACCCGATACCCGACGCACGACTTAGAGCTTGCAGCAGTAGTCTTCGCCGTTAAGATCTGGAGGCACTACCTCTACGGTGTCTCCTGCAAGATCTACACAGACCACAAGAGCCTCAAGTACATCTTCACCCAGAAGGAACTTAATATGAGGCAGAGGCGATCGCTGGAATTGATCAACGATTACGACTTGGAGATTTTGTATCATGAAGGGAAGTTTAATCTGGTGGCCGATGCTCAGAGCAAGAAGAAAATCCATTCTGTGAATTCGACGTGGGTTCTCCTAGACGAGTTGGTTCTTAACTTCCAAAAGCTGAACCTGGAGGTGATGGAGGCCGGAGAAGTGGAGCGCGAGGTGAGGTTGTACTACATGAGTGTCTCTTCAGACATCTGTGGGGAGATACTCAAAGGGCAGCCTAGAGATGAGAAGCTAGAGAATATCAAGGAGAAGATGAAGGAAGGGAAAGCTGAGAGGTTCGAGATCCACAATGATGGCAGCTTGAGATTCAGAGGCAGATGGTGTGTGACCCAAGAGTGTGCGGAGGAAAAGGAGAGACTGATGAGGGAGGCCCATAACACTCCCTATTCGGTTCATCCTGGTGGTGATCAATTGTATAAGGACTTGAAGAAGATGTTTTGGTGGCCTAAGATGAAGAGGGAAGTGACAGAGTTCGTATCGAAGTGCCTTACCTGTCAGAAGGTCAAATTCGAGCATAAGAAGATGGGAGGTTTGCTGCAGCCGCTGGATGTCCCAAAGTGAAAGTTGGACTCCATCTCCATGGACTTCGTGATGGGTTTGCCACCGGCGTGAGGAGGAGTCGATCAGATTTGGGTGATAGTGGACCGACTCACTAAGTCTGCACGATTCATACCTATGAAGAAGACGTGGTCCATGAGCTAGTTGGTGGATGCCTACATCAAGAATGTGGTGAGATACCACGGGGTACCTGAGACCATTATTTCAGACAGAGATTCGAGGTTCTTAGCCCATTTCTAGCAGCAATTTCAGAAGGCGATGAGCACCAAGCTGAAGTTGAGCACTGCATTTCATCTAGCCACTGATGGCCAGACCGAGAGAACCATCCAGATCTTAGAGGGCATGCTTCGAGCATGTGTGATGGACTTCCAGAGCTCATGGCTGATATGCTGCACTTAGTGGAATTTTTGTACAACAATAGTTACCACACCAGCATCAAGATGGCTCCTTATGAGGCTTTGTATGGGATAAAGTGCAGAACAGCATTGTGCTGGAGCGACATCAGCGAGACTGTTGTTTTGGGGCCACAGTTGATTGAGGAGACAATGGAGCAGGTCCGGGTGATCCAGAGTCGAATGAAGGCAGCTCAGGACAGCCAGAAGTCCTATGCCGATCTCAAGCGCATACTAGTTGAGTTCGAGGTGGGAGACAGAGTTTTTCTGAAGGTATCTCCTGTGAGAGGGGTTACTAGGTTCGGGAATAAGGGGAAGCTTAGCCCAAATTCGTTGGACCCTACGAGGTCTTTGAAAGGATTGGAGAGGTGGCGTACCGTCTAGCACTCCCAAGTGAGCTGGAGAAAGTTCACAATGTGTTCCACGTGTCCCAGTTGAAGAGATACATTCCCGACCTTTCGCATGTGCTGCAGCCAGAGGTCTTGGAGCTGGAGCAGAACCTTTCCTTTGAGGAGTATCCTATCAGAGTAATGGACACTAAGACCAGGGAGACCCGATCATAGTCCATTCGCATGGTCAAGGTCTTATGGTCAAATCATGGGACAGAAGAGGCTACGTGGGAAGTAGAGGAGGAGATGAGGAGGAAGTACCCACAGCTCTTCGATCAGGTAACCACTCAAATCAGTATCTACTTTAGCAGTTTTCGCCTTATGGATGAGTTTTAGCTTCGAGGGCAAAGCTTTCTTCTAAGGGGGATGAGATGAAATATCTGGGAATTTGCAAGTTAAGAATAATATAGTATATAATATGAGTAATAAGTCCGAGATTAGTATCATAGTGGCCCAAGGAAATTAGCTATATTTCTTCATTAGATTATCCGGAGAGAGACAGTTTGCTGGAGATGAAATCTAAGTCAATGTTTGCTGATGAGGAGATGAAAAGATGAGAAGGCGAGCACAAATTTTCTAAGAAGAGGGAACTGTTCGAAGTAGAACGAAGAACAAATGGAGGAAAAATAAAGGTTTCGCAAATTTTTGTTTCCTGCAATCAGATACGAAGTGGCGCGCGACTTCCCGCTCTGATATATTTTTTTCGAGGGATCCCGCTCTAATATATTTACACATAAATGAGATACATATAATGACTTAAATTTATAAAAGTCATTAAAAGTTTAGTTTTTTTGGGGTCATGTGTTGATAAATTTATGGTTTATATGACACTTAAAAAATTGAGTCAGTAAATCTAATAATTTTTTACTGACATCTGTTATATGTCAATATAAACTATTTTTATTGACACAAAAGTATGTGTCATTAATGGTGTGTGTCAGTAATTGTAAGTTTCATTGTAGTGATAGAGATTATCTAAGTAAAGTGTGAATCAGACTTAAGTGTGAGTAAGAGCTACAGAGTTTGTGGGCTGGTTAGGACTAGAGTTGTGTGACAACACTTTGTATTTGGTAGACTGATCAGTCGAGGAGCGGTTGGGGAACCGTAGGCCGTCTGTCAGGATTGGGTAGAGGACTTTGGGATAAAGTCCTAAAATGTCTCGGAGTCCGTGTGTGGGGCGAGAGAGATTGAGTGAATTTCTGTGTGTAAGTTCTCAATCGAAATGGAGTTTCTAGTTTAAGTTTATCTCGTGTCTTTCTTTAACTGTCAAAGTTTATTTAAGTCAACGATACGTCCACGATCGACCGGGGATGCATCAGGAGCGCTATCTAGTTTCACTCATCACCACTCCAAGCTAATGGTCTTCCTGACCGACAAAAAATGAGCAGACTTTGTAAGCCTATGGACGATCACCCACACTGCATCAAGCCCACGCGAAGTCCTAGGGAGGCCCATCACAAAGTCCATCCCTACACTTTCTCACTTCCACTCAAGAATGGGAAGAGGCTGAAGAAGGCCAGCAGGTCTTTGATGCTTAGCCTTCACCTGCTGACAAGTATGACATCTGGACATAAACTCCGAGATCTACCTTTTCATATTGCCACACAAGAACAACTTTCTGAGATCCCGATACTTCTTAACACCACCTGGGTGTACCGAGTACGGGGCTTCGTGTGCCTCCTGCACAATTGCCTACCGCAAGGCAGCATCACACTGCACACAGACCCTACCCCTAAATCAAAGACAATCGTCATCAGACACACTGAAGTCTAAGTCCTGATCAGCAAACAACCTCTCTCAAATCCTACACAACTATGCATCAACCTCCTTACCAGCCTTGATCTGATCGATCAAATATAGACTGAACTTGAAAAGCGTATAACGTACCAACATGGTCTGATCTGACAATCCTTACCCCTAGACGTTATTGCTCAAGCACGGACCTCTGAATCCCAGACAAGGCACAAGCCATACGTGGAGCTCCTCTATGACTCAATGCGTCCGCATCCACATTCGCTCTACCAGGATGGTAGAGGATCTCCAAATCGTAGTTGTGAAGCGGCTCCAACCACATCCCCTGTCTCAAGTTCAGTTCCTTCTAGGTGAATATATACTTGAGACTCTTATGGTCCGTGTATACCTTACACGACACACCATACACATAATGCCTTCAGATCTTCAAAGCAAACATAACAGCTGCCAACTCAAGGTCATAGGTCATTAAATTCTTCTCGTATGGCTTAAGCTGATGCAACCCAATCCTCTATGCAATGCATCTCAAAACACCTTCAATCCATCTGTCCCAAGTGGCAAAGTCATAATAGGAGCGTACGTCAACCTCCTCTTATGCTCCTGAAAGCTCTTCCACTAGTAGAAAAAGACCCTACCGTAGTGGTTGTTTGGTACCTATGGCAGCGGTTGAAAACCACTACGATGGGTGCCGCTGCGGTAGGTACTCTAACGCAGCGGTTCTTTTAACAACCGCTGCGGTAGAGTACCTACCGCAGCGGTTGTACCAGCGGTTGTAGAACCGCTGCGGTTGTAGAACCGCTGCGGTAGAGTACCTACCGCAGCAGTTGTTAAAAGAACCGTTGTGTTAGACCTTTTTTTTAAAAAAAAAAACAACCTATCGTAGCGGTTCCTTCAACAACCGCTGCGATAGGGTCTCTTCAGAAAATATTGACAGGGCCTATTGCAGCAGTTCTTACTAAGAACCGCTGCAATAGGTTGTTTTTTTTTTTGATTTTTCCATTCCACCCTACAATTCTACCACACACACCCAAAATCAATCAAACCTGTTAAGATATAGCAATTAACAATGCCACCACAATGGGGCATTTGATCAACCATTTCACCATTTCAATAGCCACCAAACCTATCTACGGGCAATAATCTACTTACATTTACAAATTTGAGCAAATAAATCAAACATCAACAAAAACTTTACAGAAACCACAATTGTTTCATGAGAATTTCAAAATCATCCTACTCAATCCTACCGAACCCTAAAAGCAACCTACATTAACGCTCATGAATTCTGCGAATTCTTCGAGCACCTCGGTAATATGTCCTTCGTTGTAACCGTCTACCAACTCTTCAAAAGCCTTGAAATTAACACAAAAAGAAATATGAAAAGTTGCTAATAATACTTTGAGTTTAAGAATCAATGTTAAAAATTATCTACAAAACCAAAATATTTCGAGAATGCTACTTATCTTGTCTAGAGACTTCTCTGGCAAGAGTCTCGGTCCCGCTATCAAGTCACTCATAAACCGAATGACATAGTAGCCACATTCCGAACCTCCCGGCAGCTGTGGACACTACACATGTATATACGTACATATTCAAAATCGATTTAACACATAAATTATAATACTGTTCCTATTTTAAAACGAATGAACATATTACAAAATTTGAATAAGGACTACAAAAATACCTTGACTACATTCCACGGAATCTTCTTAATTCTCTCTCCCCGGCTATGTGTTAGTACAGATACAAAGGCACTAGAATTCATACGCACAGATAAAGTAAAAGTTATCAACTGGATGATTAAGAAATAACTAAAAATTGATAATTAATCAAGTTAAGTAAATTCATCACCTCATCAACATGTTATATATAAGTGGCCTCTTGGGATGCCGAGATGCTGAGTCAAGCTGCAGGACTCTTGGGCTTTTTAGACATAGAACGAGCAAAGACCAGTGTCGGCTGTTCATAGATTACAATACAAGCAGAACTTAATTCAATCAATTACATAATACAAATATCATAATTTTTAAACTAACTTAACATTCGATAAAATTCTTACCCTTGATGAAGAGGCAGCATTATGTAAGATTTATCAGCAACTGCACACGCATGTATCACAGTCTGAAATACCCCAAACCTAGTTATGTTATTTAAACACCTAAATGTGGTATATTAAGACTAAAAAGAGTCTTAGAAACATTAGTAAACAATTTCAACAATATAAAACAAGAAATGTGCGTTAAGGTCAATAAAGGCCAAAATGTGCTCTAAGCTTGGGTTGAGCTTGGTTAAGACCTAATGAACTTACCAAGACATCATTTATATACTAATGAACATATTAAACTAATTACCAAAGAAAACCAAGCTTGAAAACAAGTTAAAACACAAAATGTGCTTTAAGGAGTCTTAAAGCACATTTTCGAAAAATTGTCTTGTAAATGAGTTTTGAATGGCTAAATGTCCATCATTACTCTTTAATTAACATGTGTACTATATAGTATCACATTTGGAAGTCTATATCAATGGGAAATCAAAAATTTCACTTCTAAGTGCCTTGTTTTTATGAATAGTGATTTTAATAGCTAGTTTGTAACATATGTTTGTATAAGTAATTAAATTGACAGATAAAGACTATAATACCCCTAAGTACTATTGGGGGCCGGTTTTCTTAAGTGTGGTGACTCAACACTCTCTTGTTAACATATTAAGTAAATAAAGATAACTAATTAAAGTACTTTTTACTTTATAACTACAAATATCTTCAAAAAGTAAGTTTACCTTCATTTCTCCTTCTTCCTTGTATTCACACGGTTCCATGCTCTCTTCAACCTCTCTTCTTCATTCTCTTCCACGGTAATACCACACCACCACCATTAAACTCCATCTTTGATCTCTTGTAAAATCTAGCTCACTTAACCAAATCAAAAACAAACACCACCATTCTCTTAGTCTCATCAAGCTCTTCATTCCTATCTTCTCAAAACTTCAAGACCACCATTTCGGTGCCATGGAGTTCCACCATTGAAGGAGCTTGAGCTTGTATTTCTACATATTATTACTCTCCTTTGCTTCTAGGTAAGGAATCTCAAATAAAAACTTCATTTCCTCCATGTTTTGTTGTTGACCGAAAATACCCATTGAAGGTGCTCTTTATATGGCTTTGTTTTAGCTTCATTCCAACCTTTCAAGGACTAGGTGGAGTCCTCTCTTGATAGATATTCAAACTCTCTTCAAAGACCAAGGTAAAACAACTACATTAATGTTTTTGAAATAATGTAAACCTAGGGTTTACAATGAGTTTAAGCTTGGAGCTTGTATACTAATTTCAATGTTTGTATATTGTTTAGTAGTTGACAAGGAATCAAATACCTTACCGGTTTTATAAGGAAACAAGAAAGAAGTTGTGAGGAAAAGAGGTAAATGTACTAACCTAATGTAGTTTAATGCCTTAGGAGAAATGAGCTTATAATGCTTGTTAAAACTACCTAAAGAGCAAATGGTAAATGACCTAGTGAATGTTCTCAAGGACTAGTAAAGAAACATATGTCTTGTTGTATGAATTTGCGGGTCAAAGGCATATATATTGTGGAAATTCAGTGTTTAAGGGTTATGCACTTTAAGGGCCTAAGAGCCATGCATTTTAAGGGCCTAAGTGCCATGCAATTTAAATTATGCACTATATTGTGATGTAGTGTAAATTTGGTGAAACTTTGTGTGTGAGAGTGTTCTTGGTGAATTTAGGTGTTCTTGTGTGCTTAATGGAAAAAACAATGTGTTTTGGCTTAGTAATGTCCTAGGAGAATCCATGTCAAAATTTAGGTAAGAAGCAAGAAGTTCTAAGTGTTTATATAAGGCTTGGTGAACTAGAAATGTTTGAAATGCTTAAGTGTTTTACAAGAGGAGAAATAATGTCTTAAGGTGTTCTAGGTAAACAAAGGGACTTAGACATCAACTAAGGTTTAGGTGGTAAGAAATGATGCTTGGGAGATGATGTTAAAATGAGGAGAAAGCATTTGGGATAGTTGTCATCTTAGGTATGAAACACCACTTTGAGACTAGGAGAAAACATTGTAAGTGTTAGGAATTTTGGTAAGAAATGAGTAAAGGTTTAAGGAATTAGAAAATGAGTTTTATGAGTGTTTAAGGATGTCTTAAGGTGTGTTTGAAGTGCCCAAATGAGGTTAGGGTGTAGTAGGATATATGGGGTGAAGTTTGGAGTTGAATGAGAAAAGGAAAACAAGAGTCTGGGGCAGACCGAACTTGCGACCGAACTTGCAAGGTCGGTCGAGCCCAGTTTACCCTGCGAGAATTGTCTACTGGAATGGACCGACCTTGGGGACCGGACTTGCAAGGTCAGTCGGGCTTGTATTTTGTGTACGGATTAAGTTTCTGGAATCGACCGAACATGGGACCGGACTTGGCAAGTTCGGTCGGGCTGAATTTTCAAAGGGAAGAAACTCTCGGGTATGGACCGAACATGCGACCGAACTTACAAGGTTGGTCGGAGTAGAAAATTTTGACGGAAATATGTTCTGGAATGGACCGACCTTGTGCAAGGTCGGTCGGTAAGGTCGGTCGGACCAAAACTTGTAAAAAAAAACAGAAAGAATGTGACTTATGTAGTTAACCCTAGGGGGTATAATGAAGGTAACCTAGGGTAAGTTAGACATTAAAAACATGTCATACAATCATGTTAAATACTTAGTAAGTTTGAAGTTAAATAAATAATTAACCGACGTTATTAACCATGTATAGGAGTGACCTACGGAGGGAATCAATCGAGGCAAGGACCAAGGTATGGTTTTCTTGCAGTCTGTTGCCTACCGGTTTACACCGGCTTGTGTGTTGCTTGTTTTTCTGTGTGTTTATGACTTTGTAAGATTAAACCATGTAAAGAGTTTACAGTTGTTAAATATTATTATGTTGTTAAGTATGACTCTCTCTTCCCTTGTGTGTGTCTAACAAGACTCGACTTATATTTGTGAATTGTGTATTGAGTTCAATAATGAACTGCTAACAAGTGCTAACGGGGGAAGTGAGGAGTCCGGTCTGTTCCGGCCACGCGTGTGAGTATGGGAGTTGATGTCATAACCGGTTCGATTCTCTTTGTATGTTATGGTTGTTTTCCAATTTGGTTTCCAACCTTCCCTTAGCTTAACCAAGGCTATTTTACTGACTCACGTCGGGCCACAGGGGCATACTATGTGTTATTTCGGTGGGCTTGGATCACTATAACCGAGGCACCTTGTGTTAAGTTAACCGTTCAATCTAACAGGATGGTAACGAGTTATGTAACGAGCTTAGCATGAGCATGGCAACATTCTCTAGGCTCTCTGTGGGGACTTACTGTGTAGGTTCTCTTCCTAAAAGGAATTGTTCTTGTGTGATGTGTGTGATGTTCTGTACAATACCCATGTTATGATATATATGTATAAGTTGTGTGTTTTAAAATGAATGCCATGTCATCATGACAATTAGTTTGCGCGCATCCCGGTAGCCGATGGGCTGCGCGTTAACCATACCAGCCAAGGGTTGCTGACCCCCTCGGGGGCTCCATATTTCTTTTACTGCAGGATGAGAATCGAAGAAGCGGAGTGGCTTTAGATTCTAGGATGCAGGATTACTTTTGATTACTTTTGGATGTTGGCCCAGGATGCGCCTGTGCACCCGTGGCGTTATGTATTTGGTTATGAACGGTTTACAGTGATGGTTTACAGTGATGTTTTACAGTGAAGGATGTATGTAAACACTCGGTATTATGTCAATGTATATATGGTTATTAGTTCTATGCTCGGGAGTCTGATCATCAGACCGGTACACTTGTATTTATTCTGCCTTGTTAACCACGTGGGTGGTTGACAGCGCTGTAGCACCAATCGTTTAGTTACTGTTTAGTTGTTTAAATTCCGCTGCGATCTCAAGTAATGTTATGTGCGTAGTAGGGGTGTTACACAGTCGACAAGTACTGGACCAAAGCTTGGGGGTCAGATCCCATATTAGCTTCAGAATAGTAGTCAGGGAATAAGAACCCGAAACTACTATTCTCATGTACTTGCACCGCCTTGTCATCAACAAACCTGCACCATATAAAGAAACCAATATTATGAATTTAATTTTCAAATATACAGAGTAAAATGTGTACAAGGTATGCTAATTACTCACATGCAAGCCGATTTGAGAATCGACGCACTCAACCAATCCTTCGTGAACAACTCCACAAAATCAGTAAGATAGATTTCAAAACTCTGAGCGCCTGAATAGTAAAAAAGATCCGGTCTTGGTTCCATTGTAACCGAATCTCTTGCTGGCGGCGTCATCAACAGTGTGGAGTGCAACAGTTTCAGCTTGGGGGGTAAGACATGCAGAACCGCCGGTTGTAGCAAATTCGATCTCATCACAACTCTAGTCGCGGATGCCATCGAAGGATTAGTTGGTGCAACAACAACTCTCTTTCCTTTTGCCTTATTAGAATTTGATTGAATGTGTTCCTAATATATTAATTTAATAAGTATATGTTTCTACTCTAGGATATGTTAAAGAATAAGTTTTTTCATGGGGTTACCTGCTGCTCCCCAAGCTTAATCAATCTACAGGGCCACTGTACTGTCATGGATTCAGCTTGACGAAGGGTGGATATGTCTGCACTGGGCACCGGTATCTAACAATCCGCGTAAGCAGGCGCGTAACCTTCAACAAGCACCCGGGCATGGTACTCTCGGAGCGCTGCATTCCTCACGGTGTCTCCAGCAGAAGACTTGAAAAGTTTTCCCCACCTACTTCAACTTCGTCAACGCCAATCACTTGGAACAATGTGCAGTCAATCGATTGCTAAATTTTCAAAATTAAAGATTTTAGATGCACATAAACAAGTGTATAATTTGTTTTTTTTTTTGTATTTGTAGTTAACATGTTGTTCTAACCTCGAGAGATGAATATGGAAATGGGTCGACAGAGTGAACACTACTGGGAGGCACTGTTGCGGGCTCTGATGCTTGTGTCAGATCTGGCGGTCTAGAAACCTCCTGACTCATCCTCTCAGATCGCATCATCTCCATAGCTTGAGCGATTGACTACTGAAATTCATTTCGTAGTCGCTGCTCGAGCTCCACATTCTGGTGTAAGTGCTCCTCATATGTAATGCTCCCTCCAGCACTGTGTCTGGACCCAGAATTACCGAAGGCTTGGCATATACCGACATGACCACCAAAGCCTACTACACGACCCGGATGATCCTTCTTCCCGAGAGCGCGGGAAAGTGGATCATCCTGCCTAACGGGCTGCCAAGTGCCCTGGGTGATCTGGGAGCTTAACTCTTCCTGTTATGGAGTTTAATAAGTCAATAAGGATACTTCGGTTTATTTAACTGCTATTGTTACTCTATAAATATAATAAACATTTTTTAAACTAAAAATCACTTACCATTTGGTTGATGACTTCTCTCGTGGCGTCATCATACTCAGCAGGTGCCGCCGGATTTGAAGGTTTCTTCCGTCGACTTAAGTCCCAAACCTTCATCCTTCGTTCGCTGACATTCGAGCCAGCTGGCAACAACCCCTCTTTCTCCCACTGCGGCACACGCTGAGCAATACTTGTACTCCCCATGTGGGGGGTAACGATTTTTTTGCATTTTGTTGTTGTTTCTCACGTATAGCCTACATATATGTATGAAAAGACAAATTATGCAAATAATATATGAAAAAGACGAATTAACCAAATGAACTCTAAGGACACTTTAAACATTTATCATACAAAAGAACAACTACTAGTGTGAAACTCACCTTGAATTCAGGGGGCAAACGCTTCGCAACAAACTCATTCCACTGCTCTTCAGTAATACCATCATATTTTTGCCACGATGGTCTCCGATCATCCACATCTTCACCTTTTGCCTCCTCTATCTTTGCGGGCTCCTCACAGTAAATGTACTGCCTCGTGAGTAGAGATCTGAAGTCTTTAAACTGTGTGGCAATCCCCTTCATCACATCATCCTTCATAGAAGGATTTATACTGAATCGGTCCTATATGCAAAAAAAAAAATGGATTAGTGTAAAATAGTAAGTATATAAATCTTAAAACAAACTATTAAGTGTAACAAATAGCTTGAGACGTTCAAATATCTGCTCCTTCAATGCCTGAGGCACTTGCTTCCAATGGTGGTTTATATTGAAATATGTACTCACCAAATGCCTTGCTAGAGCAGTGAAATCATTTTTCCAAGTACCCGTGGGCTGATTAAACTCATTGAACTCCAAAGGCTTCGTCGGGGGGCCTCTATTTGCTTTCAGCCCACGGGTTGCCCCTCGTTTTTTTGGTTTCTTGAGAGGCGGAGGAGCAACTTGTATCTCTTGTGCTTCCTGTGAAGGCCCAGCTGTCTCAGTCTGCCGTGGGGTGGTCTCTATGTCTGCTTTCTTTGATTTCTTTTTACCACCTCGTGGGGTGCGTTTTGCCGGTCTACTTTCCCCAGTCAGGAGCAGCTGTCCTATAGGATCATCAATAGGATCATCATCCACTAAGGAAAAAAAACACACACATTAGATCAATATTCATGGAATGATGTATAATTGCAAAAATAAACATAAATAAGTAATTCTGATAACATTGTAACAACAATAATACGAATTATATAATGTAATTTCAACTAATGATGTTACCTAGACATAGTAACATATATCATGATCTGTTTTCTACCCAAACCCCCTCATTATGGTCTGATCGAGCGTGATGGTCTGAACATCCTCATTTTGTAAATCATCAGTTGAATCATGCAACCCTGTATGCAATGATACTGTTTCATCTATCATCTCATTATCATCATCGTGGTTGTTTTCATCCTCAAACAAAACCGGTCTTCTCCCGGGAAGAACAACATACCATCTACTAGCTTTTCGGTCTTCAACATAAAACACCTGGTCACAGTCTTTACCCAACACAAACTAATCTTCCTTATTAGTTGTAACACGTGAAAGATCAACCAAAATAAGTCCTTTATCATTTTGGAGTCCATGTCGATTGTTCACCCAATTGCAGCGGAACAATTGAAACGAATCAATGTGATAGTTTAGTTCCCATATGTCCTCTATCACACCATAATACCAACTGCTACTGCTCATTGGTTGAACCTGGTTACCTAGACCATATTCAGTCACCGATGCTTCAATTTTTACCCCACTGTTTTGATGTATTGATTTAGCATCTTGGCGTGCAGTGTAGTATGTGCATCCATTAATGTCATACCCTTCAAACGATACAACATCTGTTCCAGAACCAACAGCTAAACATTTGATTTCTTCACTGACATCTTCGGGGTTCAATGAAGCTTGCTCAAACACATATTCCTTAAACCATTGGACGAATACTCGATTGTGTTCTTTTTTAAGCCAGATACGGTTTTTGGTAGGGTTTTGTCGTCTACATTTGTATATGGAGCATGTTTCTACTGGATGTACGGTTGCAACCAAACTCAGCACTACTCTATGGTTCCAACCAAACTAACGTAGCCTAAGTACTCTAATGTTCCAACGTAACTAATCTAGCCTTATTCTAACAATTCTAACACATTTAATTTAACTTCAAAAAATCATTGCATTATTAAAACAAAAAATAAAGTTTAATTACTTACTTGTTTTAAGGTTGTACAGAGGGGGGAGCTAGGAGACTGCTTTGGTGATGGGCTGGGAAAGTACTAGTACAAATCCAATAGCAGAATCAGAAGACCTGACAAAGAAAAGTAAAGATTGTTATACACAAATAACAAATAAAATTAATTAATAAGACTAATACGATTGTAGAAAAAATTCGGCATGACCTTTGCGTAATCGTGTTAATCCCATGCTTATCATTAAGCATTCACCAACATCTTATTTACCACGACAAATAAATTCAACAATTGACAGCAACCATCTTTATTCACAATCACTCAATATTAACCACAACCACTTTTTCGCAATAATTAATTAAACACAAAGAGAAAAGATAGATGAAGATGTTACCTTTTCACTCTTACTCCACAGCAGAAGAAATGAGGAAGAAGAAGTAGAGACCACCCCAATTACTGCAGACAGCAGGGAAGCAAGGAAATAATATTAGTGGGGGCAAGAAATCCATTATTATAGGCATTATCATATTAAGAAAATAAAAAAGAGAAAAAAAATAGATGAAGATGTTACCTTTCCGCTCATGCTGCACAACAGAAGCAATGAGGAAGTAAGAGACATAGAGACCACCCCAATTACTGCAGACAGCGGTGAAGCAAGGTAATAATATTAGGGGGAGCAAGAAACCCATTACTATAAGCATTATCATATTAAGCACGTATATACTGCAATGTAATGGGAGAACATAGATGTTATAAAGTTATAGATCTTACCACTTTATTAATGTGAAACTTGAAGTTAATTTTTTAAATAGTTTGAGAATTAAGAACAAAATGATTTGTAGTTATTCTTTTTCTTTTCATAGTATTTTTATTTACCATTTCAATTTATATGAATTTAAGTTATAAATTTGTTATATATGAATTGTTTTAATACCGTACAAGCTGCTCGCAGTTTAAAGGCGTTTAATTAACATCTGTTTCAGCTCTATTTATTTATTTGTACTGTTAGTGTGCTGCTTGTTATGCAGTATATCTCCTCTGTTTTATTTGAGTTAACATTTTTTTGTTACATTTTTCTTACTTCCCACGCTCTTCTTTCTCTTATAAAGGTTGTAATTTTTTTCAAGGCTCTTTGCGAAAAAAGTAATACAGTATACCAGTATTACTTTGATTTCAGCACCGAATTAGTCGTATCAAATTTGTCTAAAAGAACATATTAAGCTAGTTTTTTACAGGATTTTTTATTAATAGTATTTTTTTTGCAGGAATTATGTAAAATTATAATAGTCAACAACATATATACATATGAATTCAAACTTTTTCATGTCAACAAACGACTTATATATGGTTTATGATATCGGTATCATGTAGTCATTATGTAATGCATTCAACATATAACATTTAGATCTAATTAGTTTAGTAAAAAAATTCATATACAATAAATCTATTAAAACTTGTTTTGAATTACAAACTTGTTTATTGGATCTATATAATGAAAAGTAAAAACTTATAGTGTGGAAAAAAATTATAAATTATAAAATGGTATATAATACTTGAGCTAAGTTATTTTATATAGTAGATGTTTATATACCTTATTTGTATATTGATTTGCAATTTTTATTTTTTAATATCTTTCATAGTTTCATAGTCATGTTTATAATTCTAGTTCTATATTTATATAATTAAATTTATCATCCGTATCATTAACTCTGTTTTATCTGTATCCGTACTTCCGTATCGCATACTTCAGATGACCCGTACTAAACTCCCGTACCGTTTTTTACAACTTTGGGTTGTATGCAGAGGGCACAAACAGCAAAAATATCAACTCGGCATTTTATCGAACACCTTATAAGCACAACTATTTATACTTGTTCAATAATCTATCTATATTCAAATTATGCTCACACAACTAAACTAACAATCAATAACTATATTACAACTAGTTATTCAATCAACAAGACAATAATTAACATATTTCGAAGTTCGAATTCGGAAATCGAACCTAAGGTTCCCGCAGCATTCTCGATCGACGCCTGCGACCTCTTGGTGGAACGATTGGTGACGGAGACGGCGGCGAAGAACGGTGGCGCGACGAGGAAGAAGACGATGGCGGTGATGGAGCAATCGCAGGCGTCGAGCTGCGCGGAAATCGCCATCGAATCGTTGTCGCTCTGCTTCGTTCTCGCGAGACAGAAGAGAATGAAGAGGAGAATGACGGAGTGCTCGATTTGGGGAAAAAAAAAGACCCTATCGCAGCGGTTCCTACTAAGAACCGCTGAGATAGGTCAGTAAAAAAGACCTATCTTAGCGGTTCTTAGTAGGAACCGCTGCGATACAGTTTTTTTTAAATGACCCTACCGCAGCGGTTGTAAGTAACAACCGCTGAGATAGGTTTGCGGGATTTTTAAAAACGGCCTATCTCAGCGGTTGTTTTTACAACCGCTGCGATAGACCATTTCTATACTAGTGTTCTTGCAAGCCTCGCTCCACTAAAACTGAACGTCCTTCCTCAAAAGACGGGTCAAGGGGGACACAATCTTTAAGAAGCCCTCAACAAACTTCCTACAATAGCTTACTAAACCCAAGAAACTCTTAATCTCAACAACATTTGTGGGCCTCACCCATTCCGTGACCACCCTAATCTTCTCTAGGTCCACCGAAATAGCATCCTTCAAAACAACATGACCCAAGAAGACTACACGATCCTGCCAAAACTCACACTTCACTAGTGCAGAAAATGTTTTTTACTACGGTTATTTTGCCTATATACCACGGTTATAAACCGTGGTTTATACTCGGGTGGTATATCAGAAAATTGCAATAAACCACGGTTTGAAACCGTCGTTTAAAAGACGGATTATAAACCATGGTTGCACTAAAACCGTCGTTTAAAGTCGTTTCTGTCACGGGATCAGACCGATTTTATACCACGGTTTGGCTTTATAACCGTGGTATATAAGGCTTTTATACGACGGTTCATCTACATAACCGAGGTATATGACTCTTTTATACGACGGTTCTCTAACCAACCGTGGTTTAAAACGTCGTTCCACTGAATTTTAAACCACGGTTTTTACATAACCATGGTTTTTTTTCTTTTTTTTTTTAGTTTTTCTTGTTTTTTTAGCCTCTACCATGTGTTTTCCAACACAACCCAATTTACAATCACATATACAACCTGTACAGGGCATCCAACTGGTATTGCCCTTTGGTAACCAACCACACTATATATGACCACAAACCAAGTTGCCAATTTGAATTGCAACATCGAAAACGAATTGCAAACAAACCCATTCAAACTTTCAAAAATAAGAGAGAGTTGAACTTTACAAACTTTGAGAGTCTACGTTGCTTCAGCACAAACAAAAGTCTAAGTCTAACTACACTAGGATAAGATCTAAGAAACGCTCAAGTAATTTTTACACCAAAACTGCGATAAATGATCTCTTACAAAGTCGAGATCCATCTTGGAATACGTGCTCCCTGTTTTATGAAAAAAGAAACGATCTGTCCATAAAAGAACTCATCATTAGTACACACAATTTTAGAAAAAAGAAACGATCTGTCCATAAAAAGAAACTGATCATCATTAGTACACACAATTTTATTTAAAATGCAATAACTTTAACTAAAACTTTGTTTTAACCGTATACTACAAGTTCTATCTCCACATATAGGGCACGCTAGAGCTCCTTTAATTGTGTATCCCGAGAGGTTGCCGTATCACTAGTAAAAATCATATTTTTAGTTACATAGGTTCCGGTAACGACTTAAATTCGTTACCATAATTGTTATTAGTGATAACTTTTTCGTTACCAAAGATAGTACTAAAGACTACAAAAAAATTGAGACTATAATAATGATATAAATGTTACAAAATCATATTTTTAGTAACGATATAATTTTTAATAACGAATAAAAGTCGTTACAATAAATAAATTGATCTTTGGTTACGCCATCTCGTGTAACGACATGTAATGACTTTTGTCGTTACAATAAATTGGATTAGTAACGATTTTGACTTTTGGTAACGATTTTATGTTGTTACCAAACATTTATATTCTAGTAGTGTATGTAGGGAAATCATTGATTGTACATAACAACATAGCCCGGAGCGTGAAGTTTTCCATACCGTATGAATCATACACTGTCGCACCTTCATTCCACAACAATTGTAAATCGTCAATAAGTGGTTGCAAAAACACAACAATTTTGTTTCCCGGTTGTTTTGGACCCGATATCAACAGAGAGAGGAGAATATGTCTGGGTTTCATACACAACCATGGCGGCAGATTGTATATTGTCAATAAAACAGGCCAAGTACTGTGTATACTGCTCAAAGTTCCATAAGGGTTCATCCCATCAGTACATAAACCAAGTCTTAAGTTCCTTGGGTCTGTACCGAATTGAGGGTATATTCTGTCAATGTTTCTCCATTGTGGTGAATCGGCTGGATGTCTCAATTTACCATCATCCTTTCTATGGGTAGCATGCCATCGGAGGTTCTCAGCATCTTTCTGAACTGCAAACAAACGTTTGAATCGGGGAATAATCGGTAGATACCACAACACCTTCGTAGGAGAACCCACGTTAGTGCTTATGTGGTTTCTGTCACCCTTTTTTACATAACGTGATTCCCCACATTCAGAGCAATGGTCATCCAACTCATTCTCCTTCTAGTACAACATACACCCAGCTGGACAAGCATGTATTTTTTTATATTTCATACCCATCGGACACATTAACTTCTTTGATTCATAAGTTGTTGTGGGTATCACATTGTCCTTTGGTAGTACATCCTTCAACAGTTGTAAAAGATCTGTAAAATTGACATCACTCCATCCATGTCTCGCCTTCAGATTGAATAGTTTTAGGACAACGCTCAATTTGTTTTGTGTTTGCATATCACATCCACCGTACAACGGTTCCTGTGATGCTTGCATCAGATTTTCGAATGTTTTGGGTTTGTTGGAAAAATGTTGTCCAACATCTTCCATCATTGCATTAAGGTCCTCCTGATCATCTGAATCACTAACTAGTGAATCATCTTGAGTATCCCAAAATCGTGTGAAGCATCCATTTCTGATTGTTCTGCAACGACGTTATCAGCACATTCAAACACTTGTACTGAATGTTGACCATGCAGTATTGTTATGGCTTCATAATCTTCTGTAAACCCTCTGTGAATCAGATGATCCTTAATCTTGTCCACACCTCGGTATTTGAAGTCGTTCTTGCAATCGACACAAGGACATCGAATATATCCCTTATCCCTTGGTTTAAGATTGTCAACAAGGACTTTGCAAAATTTATTGACCCCTTCTAGGTACTTGATGTCCAATCTGTCACTGTACATCACTGAGCGCTCCATCTCCTTTTTCAACTGTAACACCCCAACCCGAAATCCAATAACCTGAACGGCGATCACTCCCAAATAAAATACAACTGCAGCGGAAATAAATACAACAACCGGGCGGTATTACAATGCCGTTGGCCACCCTTGTGACCAACAAGGCTAATCCAAATACAATCTCCAAAAGTCACGGTCTGAATACGAATACAATCCGAGATACTAGGAATCAAACTCAAATGTAAAATACTTAAGTAAAAAAATGTCTAGAAGAAGACTCCCATAGCTTGAATCTACCCCACCTACACTCGGTGTGGTAATCTTCTCAACTTCAGGTACCTGAAAAATGGGGGTGCCCCCAAAGGGGCTCAGCAAACAATGCTGGTATGGAAAACGTGCAGCCCATCGTCTACCGGGCCACACCAACTACTTTGTCGAACACATGCAGTTCATTTTTATAAAGCTGTAAACAAGCATAGTCTGATAATAACAAGTATCCATACAAGGACAATAATGTCACATAGAACAAGACACAGAAGGTCGTGTTAGCTGAACTGAAATTCTTTAATGATAGTCGGTCCACACAATGGGACTGACAGGTATAACTGAATATCTTAAATAGTGGAGGTATAGTGACCTCGTTAAGATTGAAAGGTTGGGTAAAAAACCCCAGGAGATAACGTAGTTAAACCCTGAACTGAGAGGCGTGGGAAATAGAATCCCACTAGAGGAATGAAGTCTTCCTCAAACTGAAGGGCATTAGAAACCCGGAGGAATAGAGTCTTCCTCCCAACTGAAAGTTCCGTCGCGACGTAGATAGGAGACGACCTGAGACAGGTACAGCTCCTGTAGCATGCATGGCCAGATCCAACTGGGCTCCTCGTTCTCGTAGTATAGATTGTTAATGTCATATAAAGACGTTAAACAAGAACACAATGTGTATTGTCAATTATCACGTTTAGGATAATGACGTTTGTTATAAAGTGAAGTTAGTGAGAGACTTGAGTACAAGTCCTCGGTATACTGAAGCGCAGGTATTTAATCCACTGGTATAGTAGTGTTTGTATGCGTGGGACATACACGTAGTAGTCAGCATCATTCACGCACATAAAAAATACAACAGCGCACAAGAGTAAACAACATTTTACATTAATTATCTTGGTCGTTATTCAAACAACAGATAGCACACAAGCCGGTGTAATCCGGTAGAAAACAGGTTGCAAGAATCCCATACCGTTCACCGTAGGTTGCAGTTGTTATCCCTGGTCAACGTCTGGTCAAACAAAGTCCTAGAATAGGATTAACTGAGAGGGTTAATTTATGTTACCCTTATATAATAATTCTATTGGATCTTTCAACAATCTCGTATTTGTTATTTCATGTGAGGTTTATTTCTTTTAATTACCTCATGATTTAATGTATAACTTATTGTTATTCCTTTTTGATTTATTTATAAATCCTTTAATGTACATATATGTATTCATATATTCATGTACTATATTTGTTGTTTATTTTAATTGTCTAAGTGACATAACAACTTATAATTTTCTTAACTATATTTAAATGTCTTACAATGACATTATTCTATAATCTCATTATTCTCCTTTTGTCATGAATAATATTTATTGTTTCCTTTAACTTCCTTATAACTATATAAGCCATAGTTCTAATTCCATAATTCCTTTAATTAAAATTCTTTCTTCTAATTCCTCAAATATCCATAGGACCTATATTTATTTAAATCTAAATTATTACCCTTATATTTCGGTTATTTATAAATCAACCACATTAATTCATAAACTTTATATTTAAATTCTAATCTCATTATATTATAGAGTTTTAACTTCTTATTTAGCTAAATTACATAGTCACACTAATATTTTGGTATATAGCTTTTAAGTACTATAACTTTCAAAAATAACAACTTAGCCCCTTAAATTCCGGCAATAATAATTTATTCCCTATAATTACAATTAACCACAAAATCTTATTAACTTTACATAATGCCTTATAAACTATAGTTTTAATTTTAATTCTCCATAAATGCCGAATATATATATATAAATTCTTAAATTACCAAACTAACCCCAAATAATTCGGCTTTGGTCTTGAACTCTCCATTAATTACATTTTCACCCCAAAACTTTATAATAACTTCTTAATAACTTATAAACTAAAGTCCAAATATATAATTCCTCAAAATTTCGAAAGTGGACCTAATAATCTCTTAATTATGAATTCGCCCACTAATAAGTTCTAAACTTTCATAACAACTTTATAAATTACATAATAGCCCAAAACTTTATAAAAAGTTATTTTAAAGCTTGTTTAAATTATCTAAAATTCTTAAACTTAATTCCTAACCTTATATTATAATAATTACACCAAACACCCCTTTAGCTCACGGCTTTCACAATAATGCACTATATTTGTAAAAATTACATTTAAGCCACATAACTTATTAATTAGCCATTTAAGCTCTAATAGAATATTTTTAACTCATCAAACTTTATAGTATAAGTTTATATACATAAGTAGCTCATAAAAATCTATTTAGTACTTAGACAATTCGGCCATAATTTAATAGTGACCATATAGTATATAAAAGTGGATTTATATGCCATAAAAATGTACATAAATTCCTATGAGTCATATAACTTATGTAAAAATTATTGTAATGTCTTATATTGATTCTTAGCTTAAAATAAAGCATTTTTGCCCTTGATAATTCGGCTTGAATTAATGTGTAACATAACTAAATTTTGTGACACAAAAATGTGTCTTAAGGTAAATATTTTCTATATAAGTTATAGATTGTATTTTTGGCATATAATACCATATAGTTTCGGTTTTAATAAACCTAGGAGATGTACATAATTTTTGTATAATTTTTAGAAGCTTAACAAAGCTTATAACATAAAGATTTACTTAGTAAACTTACTTCTTAACAAAGGTGGTTAAGTGCTTGAACACTTCTTGAATCTCCAAGCTTCCTCCAAGGTAATATTGAAGCTCCACTTCGGTTATATGCAAGTGGTGAAGGAGTTTTAGGAGTTAGATCTTGAATAAAGATCTTAAGTAGATTTGTAAGTAGTTTTACAAGAATTTACCTTAGGCTTTTCTCCTTATAATTCGGCTCACTAATGGTGGATGAAGAACAAGTTTTCCTTCATGAAAAAGAAGAAGAAAAGAGCCTTAGAAGGAGTAGAACTTGGTTACACATAAAAATGTGCTTTAAGGATTTCAAGCATTAAAACTACCTTAAGATAACCTTGAGATGCTCCTTGGATTAATGTTGGTTTGAACAACCTCCTTGGTGAACTAAGTGATGCCGAACTCTTGTTGTTATGCTAGGAAGAGTTTTGCTTCAAGGTTTGACAAGAAATGCTAGGAAATTACCTTAAAGATGAAGATAGAAGTTAAAACTCCATTAATGGACTTAAGAGCTTCAAAGGAAGAAGATGAAGCAAGAAGAGAGAGCTAGGGAGCTTACCAAATTCGGAGGTGTGAAGTGCAAGGAGGAAAGTGAGACCTAGCTCACGTAAATGCAAGAAAAGAATGACTTGGAATTGATTTTTGTTTTCTTAATTCTTAATGTCAAATGACTATACTTTTCCTTAGTTTATTACAAGAGTTATTGGCTCAATAAATGACTCCTTTCCAGCATGAAAACCGGCCATGTGGTGTGACTAAGCAAGAGTTGGAAAGACAATAATGTTGGCTAGAAGACAAGGTAAGAAAAGGTAAGGATATTCCTTTGATTTTTCAATGTTAAATGACTTGTCTTCTTCTTCATGTAGGTGCACGATTTCAAGGGTTGAATGGGGGTCTCCATCGGTGTTGAAGAGCCAAGGAAGAGCTAAGGAAGAGCTAAGGAAGGTCACATGCTTAAGAAATCAAAAGGCAAAAAGAAAAGGAATCTACTTTTTGCTTTTAGTATTTGTTTTTGTCTAGCCAACTTGGCCATGTTCTCTAGCATAATTTCGACAGCTCTCTGGTCAAATGAGTCACACATTTCTTTGCCATTAAGTATTATAGCACATGGGATGATGAGTCATTATGTTTTAAGCCTTTTTTAAACTTTAAAGGCAAATTTTATACTAGTTTTTGCTCTCAAAATCGGCCCCTATAGAGAGCCTTGTTGACTAGTCACACCAACTGATTTAGAAGGTCATTTTAACCCTATTTAAGATTACCAATTCGTGGCATGTCAAAAACTACAAGGTAATTGCGTAAAACGCATTTTCGTGACACCCGAAGGTGTGTTTTTGTGCTCTAAGGAAATTTTGGGAAACCAATTGCTTTTATGAGTTCCAAGTGTTTGTAAACACTTATTATAGTAAATAAACATATACTAAGATGTTACATTGGGTTATATGGGGTTACATCCACCCGTGACATAATTTACGGGCCATCGGGACACCCGGGCAAAAAGGAGCGCTAAGAAATCCTCCTGTTGTTTTTGCTGAATTTTGAGAAACCACTTCGTGGGTTCTCTTTATAATGGTTAAAAAGATGTTAGGAACTCAAGGAATTAATTTTATAGGAGTTCGTGCCACCTCGGCACTCCTCCGGACTTTTCGTGCTTTAAGGGGCGTGCGTGAGCACTCCCGAGCGTTTTGCGTTTTTGACTGAATTTAGCTTAGGGAATATATTGTATATTCATATAATAATTGTATGACCATTTGGTTTGAATATTAGAGGGTCATACAAGGTCATGTTTGACCATATGCTTCTAAGGCGTTTTAGCGTTTATGGAGAAACGACTATTTTTACGTAACGTTTTCATGCATGGGTTTGCATGCGTACGTGAAATGATTCATATTTGGATTATATTCCAATAAATAATGATTTAATAATATTATTTAGATTTGGGGTATTTCAATCTACCCCCCTTAAAAAAGGACTTCGCCCCGAAGTCTCATATCTAAATTATAAGGTTGTGGGGAATCAAGTTCCACTAAATATCCACAACTCAATCTAGTTTTTAGGGATCAAGTCCCAAGTCTCTATATTTCTAAGTTCACAGTGTACATCAAACACAACAGGAATACTTTGGAACAATATAGTGTGATGTAATAACACAGTCACTTTTCATATCTAATAGTGCACAAAGTACATTCAAATACAGTGTTACACAAGAACACATACAAGACAAAGTGTCGCTGAGATATACTGAACAGTGTTACACAAGAACACATACAAGACAAAGTGTCACTGAAATATACTGAACAGTGTTACACAAGAACACATATAAGACAAAGTGTCACTGAAATGCACGAAAGTGCAACAAAATGCATACTAAATTCACAAACGAAAAAGGCTCTACCCCCCAAAAAAGAGGGGTACGCCCACGTACCCTAGACTAAAGTGTCTAATCGGTAAATAGTGAGGGAAACTTCGCTCGCATATCAGCTTCTAGTTCCCATGTGGCCTCTTCCACATCGTGGTTCGACCAAAGAACCTTTACTAGGCTCACAGATTTGTTTCGAGTGTCTCGTGTCTTTCTGTCTAAGATTCTTTGCGGTGTTTCCACATACCGCATTGTTGGTTCTAATGAGAGTGTCTCTGGTTGTAGAACATGAGAAGGATGAGGCATGTACTTCTTGAGCTGAGACACATGAAAAACATTGTGTACTTTGCCCAACTCGGCTGGCAAATCAAGTCGATATGCCACAAGGCCCACCCGCTCTATGATAGCGTAGGGTCCTACAAATTTCGGGCTTAGCTTGCCCTTTTGCCCAAATCTGAATACACCCTTCATGGGTGATACTCGTAGAAATACCTGGTCGCCAACTGCGAACTCAAGGTCTCGTCGCCTCTCATCAGCATATGATTTTGTCTGTCTTGTGCTGCTTTCATGTTACTTCTGATTTGTTGTACTTCTGCCTGGACTTGCTCTAAGTACTCAGGCCCAATGATGACGGTCTCACTAGACTCGTCCCAGCACAATGGTGTGCGACATGGTCTGCCATATAAGGCTTGGAAAGGTGACATCTGTATAGAGGCGTGATAGCTGTTATTGTATGCAAACTCGATGAGATGTAGTCTATCTATCCAGCTGCCCTGGAAATCCAAGGCACATGCTCGTAGCATGTCCTCTAAGGTCTGAATAGTCCTCTCTGACTGTCCATCTGTCTGAGGATGAAATGCTGTGCTAAGCTTCAACTCAGTGCCAAGTGCCTCGCGAGTAGCTCGCCAGTATCGTGAGAGAAATCTAGTGTCTCGATCTGAAACAATAGTCTTAGGTACTCCATGATGTCTGATAATCTCCTGCTCAAATAGTTCTGCAACTTTGGCACTTTCCAAGTGTCTTTCATCGGAATAAACCTAGCAACCTTAGTCAGTCGATCAAAACAACCCAAATCATATTAAGGCCTCCTCTCGTAGGTGGTAGTCCCACCACGAAGTCCATGGAGATATCATAAAACTTCCACTCTGGAACTGGCATAGACTGTACCATACCTCCTGGTCGTCTATGTTCGAATTTCACTTTCTGACAAGTGAGACATCGAATCACATATTCTGTCACGTCGCCCTTCATACCACTCCACCAGAAATACCTCTTAGATCTTTGTACATCTTAGAAGCTCCTGGATGGACAGATGTGGAAGAAGTGTGGGACTCTCGAAGAATATGCTCCTTTATATCTGTGCTGTCTCTGGGAATACACAATCTGCCCTTCAATCTGATGAGTCCATCATCATGTAACTGGAACTCATATTTCCACCCTCAAATGTACCGTCAGACAACTTCTGACTGATCTCCATCATTCGCTGATCACTCTGCTGTGCTCTACGTATGTCGTCCATAAGACTCGAGCTAGCCACAATGGCATTTAGAGAATGTGCTCGTCGACTCAGTGCGTCTGCTACAACATTAGCTTTCCCTTCTTTGTACTGCAAATCAATGTCATAGTCCTTAAGAATTCAACCCATCTTCTTTGTCTCATGTTTAACTCCTTCTGGGTGAATACATACTTCAAACTCTTGTGATCCGAATATACGGTCATCTGGACACCATACAGGTAGTGGCGCCAGATCTTCAATGCAAAAACAATAGCTCCAAGCTCCAAGTCATGTGTGGGATAGTTTTCCTCATGTTTCTTCAACTGTCGGGAAGCGTAGGCGACTACCTTCCCATTCTGCATGAGTACACACCCTAATCCCTGCCTGATGCATCACAGTAAACTTCATAACCCTCTGTGCCTTCAGGTATAGTCAAAACTGGTGCTGATGTCAAAGCATTCTTCAAAAGCTCGAATGAGGTCTCACATTCAGTAGTCCATGTGAAAGGTGCGTCCTTCTTCATTAAGCTGGTCATAGGTTTGGCTATTTTGGAGAAGTCTCTGACAAACCTTCTGTAGTATCCTGCTAAACCAAGGAAACTCCTGATGTCCGTAACTGTCTTTGGCCTAGGCCAAGTGCGAACTGCTTCTATCTTTGCTGGATCCACTGCGATCCCAGCATCAGAGATAACATGTCCTAAAAAGGAAACTCTGTCCAACCAAAACTCACATTTGGAGAACTTAGCATAAAGCTGGTTCTCCCTTAAGATCTCAAGTACATGTCGGAGGTGACTCTCATGCTCTTCCTTAGACTTTGATAATGAGGATGTCATCGATGAATACAACCACGGTCTTATCCAACTGCTCTCTGAATAATCTGTTCATCAAATCCATGAAGACTGCAGGTGCATTTGACAAGCCAAAAGGCATAACTGTAAACTCATAGTGGCCATACCGTGTTCTGAATGCTGTCTTTTCTATGTCTTGCTCCCTGATGGGTATCTGATGGTAGCCTGATCTCAAATCGATCTTCGAAAACACTTTTGCTCCTCTAGCTGATCAAACAATCATCAATCCGTGGTAGTGGATATTTGTTCTTCACCGATACTGCATTAAGCTCCTGTAATCAATACATACGAAGGCTTCCATCCTTCTTTTCACAAAAGACTGGTGCTCCCCAAGGAGATACGCTAGGTCGTATGTATCCCTTGTCCAATAAATCTTTCAGCTGCTCCTTCAGCTCAGCCATCTCTGCTGGTGCCATACGGTACGGTGCCTTAGCTATGGGACCGGTACCTGGTAGTAATTCGATGGAGAACTCTACCTCTCTGGATGGCGGTAAGCCTGGAAGTTCCTTTGGAAAAATATCTGGAAATTCCGACACCACTGGCATAGCTGATCAAAATCAGGGTCATGCTCTACATCCTGAACATAGCATAAGTATACTTCCTTCTGCTTCCTGACGTGCTTGTACATGGACATAGCAGATATAACTTTTATGATGGTGCCTAGGGCTCTGACGGTAAGATACTGTCACTCCTGACGGGCTCTTAAGCAACAGTCTGCGCTCTGCACAAAGAATGCGGCCTCTGTGCCGCCCCAGCCAGTCCATCCCGGCTATAACATCGAATCCTAGACCTCTGAACTCAATAAGGTCAATAGGAAATCCTCCTCCTTAATACTGATAGTGGCTCCTCTATAAAGACGAGTGCAACTGATCTTCTCCTTAGACGGGAGTGCCACCTTAAAATCAGGTAACTCTACAGCGTCTAGCCCCAACTTCCCCGCAAGCGAAGGCGAAACGAAAGTATGTGAGGCTCCGGAGTCGAACAGTACTAGTGCATCCACTCCATTAACGGAAAGGTACCAGTGAGGATCGCGCCGCCCTTGCTGGCCTCCTCCTCAGTAAGAATACTTAAGGCACCTTCCGTCTCCTTAGCACAACCTAATAACAGAATCTGAGTAAGTACTTTGTATATGATGGGGTCGAAAGACATTCACTTTCATAACAATAATGCTTCACTGATGAGATGATCTCCTTTCGGATGTCCAAACAATTACAACAGTACTTTCTAAAAGTCAAACTTAATCTTCCTGGTCTCATGTGAGTGGTGTTTATCACTGTCGAAGGTGCTGTGTTTATTTAATCCTTTTAATTCCATGGTATAGCAACCTTGACTTTCCACCCATTATTAAAACATCTCCTGAACTCAATATGATTTTCTTTGCAAGGTCCACACGCTTCTGCTCGCCATAAAGGAACTCTGCGTCATCTCCAATTGACAAAGATAATACTGGTATCCCCCGTTCAAGGGACCCTTTTGTTTCATCATTGTCCTGGTGTAGTCCTAAACGGCCTCCTTCTTCATAGAAGTTGATGATACATAGATCAGCCCTTAAGTTGGGAACTGGATCTTCTTCTAGCTGTTGAGCTGTATTAACTGCTTGTTCCACAATTGGTAAAAATTCTTCTGGGATTTTTGGTACTTGTGCTCCATCTCCATTTCTTGTATCTTGGTAGGCTTTGTGTAAGGATTCCAATCCTTTCCTAAGCACATCATTTTCAGCTTCATTTTTGATCCTCCTGGAAATTCTGGAGTGTAGAACCCTCCTGGTCCTGCTCCCAATTCTTGACATTTCTAATGATTGCAATTTGTGTCTCCGGTGTTAGGTATCCTTTGAGTATCAAACCTGGTTGGATAACCTTACATTGTTCGTTCCCTGGTTCTTGTACTTTGATAATGTTTTCCAGGGGGGGGTGAGGGGATAGGAAAGCATATCTTATAGCTTCCTACGTGGTTTAAATTTTACTAGTGAGTCTTACTAATTCTTTCCTACTCAATTAGGCAATCAAGGCATGCAAGCACTCATTCACATCATCCATTGCTCAATAACAGGTTCACATGGTTTAGAAATACCTGGGTTGGTAGAAGGACCAGCCTCATCTGAGCGGTCCATGACATGCAGGGCGGGTCCCGATGCTGGGCCTTTGCCCTTATACCCCTGAGTTGGTTTGTTGGTGGAGGGCGAGTATCGCTAGCTCCATTCTTTTGGTGGTTTGCTTTGCTCCCGGGCGGTAGTTCCTGCTCTCCGGGTTTCGGATACACTCGAAGGCACGATGCCCGAGTATCTGACAGTAGCGGCACATGACTTTCTCCCCTTGGCAGTCCACGCCTGGGTGATCCTTTCCACACTGTTTACAGTTGAAACGGTGGACATACTTCTGGCCCGTGTTTGAGCCATGTCCAGAACCTAATACAATCAAGGTCAATTATACATTCCAAAGTCTTAGATAGTAGTCTAAGTAAAACTAACTTAAATCCTTTCAATACTATCACTCAACCCTTAACTTAAAGTCTTAGATATCCTAATCTCGGTGTATCCTTGTATCCAGAGCGTAACTACGCTCTGATACCACTTATTGTAACACCCCAACCCGAAATCTAATAACCTGAACGGCGATCACTCCCAAATAAAATACAACTGCAGCGGAAATAAATACAACAACCGGGCGGTATTACAATGCCGTCGGCCACCCTTGTGACCAACAAGGCTACTCCAAATACAAACTCCAAAAGTCACGGTCTGAATACGAATACAACCCGAGATACTAGGAATCAAACTCAAAGTAAAATACTTAAATAAAAGAAATGTCTAGAAGAAGACTCCCATAGCTTGAATCTACCCCACCTACACTCGGTGTGGTAATTTCTCAACTTCAGGATACCTGAAAAATGGGGGGTGCCCCCAAAGGGGCTCAGCAAACAATGCTGGTATGGAAAACGTGCAGCCCATCGTCTACCGGGCCACACCAACTACTTGTCGAACACATGCAGTTCATTTTTTTATAAAGCTGTAAACAAGCATAGTCTGATAATAACAGTATCCATACAAGGACAATAATGTCACATAGAACAAGACCAGAAGGTCGTGTTAGCTGAACTGAAATTCTTTAATGATAGTCGGTCCACACAATGGGACTGACATATAACTGATATCTTAAATAGTGGAGGTATAGTGACCTCGTTAAGATTGAAAGGTTGGGTATAAAAACCCCAGGAGATAACGTAGTTAAACCCTGAACTGAGAGGCGTGGGAAATAGAATCCCACTAGAGGAATGAAGTCTTCCTCAAACTGAAGGGCATTAGAAACCCGGGAGGAATAGAGTCTTCCTCCAACTGAAAGTTCCGTCGCGACGTAGATAGGAGACGACCTGAGACAGTACAGCTCCTGTAGCATGCATGGCCAGATCCAACTGGGCTCCTCGTTCTCGTAGTATAGAATTGTTAATGTTATATAAAGACGTTAAACAAGAACACAATGTGTATTGTCAATTATCACGTTTAGGATAATGACGTTTGTTATAAAGTGAAGTTAGTGAGAGACTCGAGTACAAGTCCTCGGTATACTGAAGCGCAGGTATTTAATCCACTGGTATAGTAGTGTTTGTATGCGTGGGACATACACATAGTAGTCAGCATCATTCACGCACATAAAGTAACACAACAACGCACAAGAGTAAACAACATTTTACATTAATTATCTTGGTCGTTAATTCAAACAACAGATAGCACACAAGCCGGTGTAATCCGGTAGAAAACAGGTTGCAAGAATCCCATACCGTTCACCGTAGGTTGCAGTTGATTATACCCTGGTCAACGTCTGGTCAAACAAAGTCCTAGAATAGGATTAACTGAGAGGGTTAATTTATGTTACCCTTATATAATAATTCTATTGGATCTTTCAACAAGTCTCGTATTTGTTATTTCATGTGAGGTTTATTTCTTTTAATTACCTCATGATTTAATGTATAACTTATTCGTTATTCCTTTTTGATTTATTTATAAATCCTTTAATGTACATATATATTCATATATTCATGTACTCTATTTGTTGTTTATTTTAATTGTCTAAGTGACATAACAACTTATAATTTTCTTAACTATATTTAAATGTCTTACAATGACATGATATTCTTATAATCTCATTATTCTCCTTTTTGTCATGAATAATATTTATTGTTTTCCTTTAACTTCCTTATAACTATATAAGCCATAGTTCTAATTCCATAATTCCTTTAATTAAAATTCTTTCTTCTAATTCCTCCAAATATCCATGTAGGACCTATATTTATTTAAATCTAAATTATTACCCTTATATTTCGGTTATTTATAAATCAACCACATTGATTCATAAACTTTATATTTAAATTCCAATCTCATTATATTATAAAGTTTTAACTCCTTATTTAGCTAAATTACATAGTCACACTAATATTTTGGTATATAGCTTTTAAGTACTATAACTTTCAAAAATAGCAACTTAGCCCCTTAAATTCCCGGCAATAATAATTTATTCCCTATAATTACAATTCAACCACAAAATCTTATTAACTTTACATAATGCCTTATAAACTATAGTTTTAATTTTAATTCTCCATAAATGCCGAATATATATATATAAATTCTTAAATTACCAAACTAACCCCAAATAATTCGGCTTTGGTCTTGAACTCTCCATTAATTACATTTTCACCCCAAAACTTTATAATAACTTTATAATAACTTATAAACTAGATCCAAATATAAATTCCTCAAAATTTCGAAAGTGGACCTAATAATTCTCTTAATTATGAATTCGCCCACTAATAAGTTCTAAACTTTCATAACAACTTTTATAAATTACATAATAGCCCAAACTTTATAAAAAGTTATTTTAAAGCTTGTTTAAATTATCTAAAATTCTTAAACTTAATTCCTAACCTTATATTATATCATAATTACACCAAACACCCTTTAGCTCACGGCTTTCACAATAAATGCACTATATATTTGTAAAAATACATTTAAGCCACATAACTTATTTAATTAGCCATTTAAGCTCTAATAGAATATTTTTAACTCATCAAACTTTATAGTATAAGTTTATATACATAAGTAGCTCATAAAAATCTATTAGTACTTAGACAATTCGGCCATAATTTAATAGTGACCATATAGTATAAAAGTGGATTTATATGCCATAATAAATGTACATAAATTCCTATGAGTCATATAACTTATGTAAAATTATTGTAATGTCTTATATTGATTCTTAGCTTAAAATAAAGCATTTTTGCCCTTGATAATTCGGCTTGAATTAATGTGTAACATAACTAAATTTTGTGACACAAAATGTGTCTTAAGGTAATATTTTCTATATAAGTTATAGATTGTATTTTTTGGCATATATACCATATAGTTTCGGTTTTAATAAACCTAGGAGATGTACATAATTTTTGTATAATTTTTAGAAGCTTAACAAAGCTTATAACATAAAGATTTACTTAGTAAACTTACTTCTTAACAAAGGTGGTTAAGTGCTTGAACACTTCTTGAATCTCCAAGCTTCCTCCAAGGTAATATTGAAGCTCCACTTCGGTTATATGCAAGTGGTGAAGGAGTTTTAGGAGTTAGATCTTGAATAAAGATCTTAAGTAGATTTGTAAGTAGTTTTACAAGAATTTACCTTAGGCTTTTCTCCTTATAATTTCGGCTCACTAATGGTGGATGAAGGACAAGTTTTCCTTCATGAAAAAGAAGAAGAAAAGAGCCTTAGAAGGAGTAGAACTTGGTTACACATAAAAATGTGCTTTAAGGATCTTCAAGCATTAAAACTACCTTAAGATAACCTTGAGATGCTCCTTGGATTAATGTTGGTTTGAACAACCTCCTTGGTGAACTAAGTGATGCCGAACTCTTGTTGTTATGCTAGGAAGAGTTTTGCTTCAAGGTTTGACAAGAAATGCTAGGAAATTACCTTAAAGATGAAGATAGAAGTTAAAACTCCATTAATGGACTTAAGAGCTTCAAAGGAAGAAGATGAAGCAAGAAGAGAGAGCTAGGGAGCTTACCAAATTCGGAGGTGTGAAGTGCAAGGAGGAAAGTGAGACCTAGCTCACGTAAATGCAAGAAAAGAATGACTTGGAATTGATTTTTGTTTTCTTAATTCTTAATGTCCAATGACTATACTTTTCCTTAGTTTATTACAAGAGTTATTGGCTCAATAAATGACTCCTTTCCAGCATGAAAACCGGCCATGTGGTGTGACTAAGCAAGAGTTTGAAAGACAATAATGTTGGCAAGAAGACAAGGTAAGAAAAGGTAAGGATATTCCTTTGATTTTTCAATGTTAAATGACTTGTCTTCTTCTTCATGTAGGTGCACGATTTCAAGGGTTGAATGGGGGTCTCCATCGGTGTTGAAGAGCCAAGGAAGAGCTAAGGAAGAGCTAAGGAAGGTCACATGCTTAAGAAATCAAAAGGCAAAAAGAAAAGGAATCTACTTTTTGCTTTTAGTATTTGTTTTTGTCTAGCCAATTTGGCCATGTTCTCTAGCATAATTTCGACAGATCTCTGGTCAAATGAGTCACACATTTCTTTGCCATTAAGTATTATAGCACATGGGATGATGAGTCATTATGTTTTAAGCCTTTTTTAAACTTTAAAGGCAAATTTTATACTAGTTTTTGCTCTCAAAATCGGCCCCTATAGAGAGCCTTGTTGACTAGTCACACCAACTGATTTAGAAGGTCATTTTAACCCTATTTAAGATTACCAATTCGTGGCATGTCAAAAACTACAAGGTAATTGCGTAAAACGCATTTTCATGACACCCGAAGGTGTGTTTTTGTGCTCTAAGGAAATTTTGGGAAACCAATTGCTTTTATGAGTTCCAAGTGTTTGTAAACACTTATTATAGTAAATAAACATATACTAAGATGTTACATTGGGTTATATGGGGTTACATCCACCCATGACATAATTTACGGGCCATCGGGACACACCCGGGCAAAAAGGAGCGCTAAGAAATCCTCCTGTTGTTTTTGCTGAATTTTGAGAAACCACTTCGTGGGTTCTCTTTATAATGGTTAATAAAGATGTTAGGAACTCAAGGAATTAATTTTATAGGAGTTCGTGCCACCTCGGCACTCCTCCGGACTTTTCGTGCCTTAAGGGGCGTGCATGAGCACTCCTGAGCGTTTTGCGTTTTTGACTGAATTTAGCTTGGGGAATATATTTGTATATTCATATAATAATTGTATGACCATTTGGTTTGAATATTAGAGGGTCATACAAGGTCATGTTTGACCATATGCTTCTAAGGCGTTTTAGCGTTTATGGAGAAACGACTATTTTTACGTAACGTTTTCATGCATGGGTTTGCATGAGTACGTGAAATGATTCATATTTGGATTATATTCCAATAAATAATGATTTAATAATATTATTTAGATTTGGGGTATTTCATCAACACACACCAGATGTCATGAACTCGTTCCATTGATCTGCTCTTTTTTTATTTACAGATTTAACAACCTAAACCTATCCAATCACCTTCGATCTCACCTAGGAACAAGTTAATAATATACAGTAGTTTAGTGATAATTTCGGCAGCATTACCCTACAGTTCTCCTAGTGTAGATATATATATATATATGAATCGTTTCCATTCGCATATATATGTACACTAGAAGAACACTAGGGTAATGCTGCCGAAATTATCACTGAACTACTGTATATTATTAACTCATTCACAACCGAGATGGTGAGATCAAAGGTCATTGGACAGTCCCAACAGGGACTATCTAAGACATACCTCTATCAGGTAAATCTCAGACAGGTAATTGATTTTCCATTGTTTTAATAGAAAAACAAAAATAAATTGAAACGTTTTAAATACCAACCTAATGAGTACTGGATGGTCAGCGCGAACAACACAGAAGAAGGAGAAGTAGGCAAATGCTCTTGCACGTAGTATATGACACCTCGTCTTAATTTGATTGTATTCTACCTCAGAGCAACCTGCAAGAGATGAAAAAATTGAAACTATAAGTAAGTATGAAGAAAGTTTTAAATTCGATGGAATTAGTATCAGCTTAAATCTGAAAAAAAATTGAATAATTGAACAAATAAACAGAGACGAAAGAATTTTTGAATAAACCATGTTATTGAAACAAGACATTTTATAAAAAAACTAACCTAATGAGTAGGGATGACACTAGTACAGAAATGGTCTCTACAGCCCCTAACGCAGCGGGTGTAAAAACAACCGCTGAGATAGGCCCGTTTTAAAAAATCCGCACACGCCAAAAATATCTACAGCGGTTGTAAGTAACAACCGCTGCGCTAGGGTGTTAAAAAAAAACAACTCTATCGCAGCGGTTCCTACTAAGAACCGCTGAGATAGGTCTTTTTTACAGACCTATCTCAGCGTCTTAGTAGGAACGCTGCGATAGATCCCTTTAATATAATTCAGTGCGCGACTTCTTCTTCTTCCTCCTCACCAGTGGCTAAACCCTCTCTGTGTGCGACGGCGATTTCCAGAGCGACGAAGCTTCGACGCCTGCGACCGCCACCGCCACTGCCGCTGCCACCGTCTTCTCTGCGCCAGCCGCTCTGCCTCCGTCGCCGTCGCCCTAACACCCCACCGGTTCGAGGCGTCGATTTGTTGCGCGACTGAACAAAAAACGAGGTTAGTTAACTTCGTTTTTGTTTGTTTAATTGAAATGTTATTTGTATTGTAGTAGATTCGAGACTGCTTTGTTCTGATTGTTGGATTAGTGTGATTTTTAGGAGTTGTTGAGTGTTTACTGGTTTCTGAAATTGTGGAACTAGAAACCGTGAGCTATATGTTGTATTTAGACATTGAAACCAAATTTAGTTTCTGGCTAGAAATTATATGACTGAAATTGAGCCCATAAAATTGAACTAGGATCTCGAAATGGTAGAAGTTTGTGGCTGTTATTGATTTCGAAAATTTGATTCAACATTGGTGTTGTTATTCTGTGCAGAAATTATGGTTCTTAGGTTATTGAAGGGTTTGAAAATTAAGACCTTGTTTTGGAGTTTTAATAAAGTCGGTTGGTTAGAGTTTGATTGTGGGGATTAAGGTACAAGATTTACAGGTGAAAACAAGCATTAAACTATATCTTTTGCTACTGTTCTGCCGTTTTCCCTTCACATCTCCAACCTGTTTTTTCCAGTTTAAACATGTTCAATCGGTGGGAATATGAACCTGCTCTTGTGTGTTTTAAATGGGGTTTAAAACTTGTTAAGAGTCATTTATTCAAGGTAAATACTAACAGTGGTATTAAATTATGATTATTAAAGAAATAAAATACCTTATAGGAAATAAAAGAAATAAAATACCTTATACTAACACGTGTTACTAATTTAAGAACACTTTGCTCCTCTCCTCTCTTTCATCATCATAATAATAATTAGAAATGGAATCAAATTATCTTATTGATTTAATTCTTGTAGTTTCAATTTGTCAATTTGGTTTATTGAACTATAGGAAACTAATAGAAGAAATCTAAAACTTAATTTTAATATAAAAATTCTTCAATTATCAATTAACCGACGCTTACACTTGGTTAATCGAAACTGAATCCTCAATTGGTGTATTTTGTTTATTGTAATGCAGTTGTTGATTTCTAATTTAGTTGTGTGTGGATAATTGTATATAGTTATTGTTTAGTTAGTTAATTAGTTATGCATACAATGTTCGAAAATACCTGAGTGGAAAATTGTGTTGTTTGCGATTAAGGATGGATGTTGCCAATTGTTGAATTGTTTGTCGTGGTAAATAAGATATTGGTGAATGCTTAATGATAAGCATGGGATTAGCATGATTACACAAAGGTCATGCCGAATTTTTTCAAGAATTGTATTAGTTTCATTAATTAACTTCAATTATTTGCTGTTTTGTGTAGCAATTAATCTACGTCTCTTTCTTCCTCATTCCTTGCTTCCCCGCTGTCTGCACTAATTGGGGTGGTCTACTTCTTCTTCCTCATTTCTTCTGCTGTGGAGTAAGAGTGAAAAGGTAACATCTTCATCTATCTTTTCTCTATGTTTGTTTAATTAATTATGCGAAAAAGTGGTTGTGGTTAATATTGAGTGATTGTGAATAAGGATGGTTGCTGTCAATTGTTGAATTTATTTGTCGTGGTAAATAAGATATTGGTGAATGCTTAATGATAAGCATGGGATTAACACGATTACGCACAGTTCATGCCGAATTTTTTCTAGAATCGTATTAGTCTTATTAATTAATATTATTTGTTATTTGTACCAGTACTTTCCCAGCCCATCACCAAAGCAGTCTCCTAGCTTCCCCCTCTGTACAACCTTAAAACAAGTAAGTAATTAAACTTTTTTTTTGTTTTAATAATGCAATGATTTGTTGAAGTTAAATTAAATGTGTTAGAATTGTTAGAATAAGGCTAGATTAGTTACGTTGGAACGTTAGAGTACTTAGGCTACGTTAGTTGGTTGGAACCATAGAGTAGTGCTGAGTTTGGTTGCAACCGTACATCCAGTAGAAACATGCTCCATATACAAATGCAGACGAAACTGAAAGACAAATCAATCTTAAACTTGTTTTGTTTTCACATATAGAATGGAGCGTGACTGGATGTACGGTGATCGAGGGGATCACTACTTTGATGAGAAGCTGAAAGAGTTCCTCAAAGCGGCAGTGCAACACAAGGACAGAACAAAGGCGGACAATATTTCATGTCCTTGTGTTGACTGTGGGGTCGTAAGGAAATATGAAGACATTGAGGAAATTAGATTTCATCTTAAGTCCCGTGGATTCATGCCACATTACAGAAGATGGAATTTTCATGGAGAAACTGTTGCAGCTAGTGCTTCAACATCATCAAGTGCTCATGATCCACGTTACGCAAGTACCGCCCACACCTTCAATACCATCAATGAGTCGGTACCGTTAAGTGATTCAGGATTCGATGACAGTGAGACCACTCACCATGATGAGCAAATGGATGAAATGTTAGAAAATGTTGCGGATACTTTTGTCGATAAGCCGGAAGAGTATCAAAGATTGTTGGACGCATCAAAGACACCTTTGTACCCTTCGTGCGTTAAATACACAAAATTGCTGTACTTAATTTGTTCAACTTAAAGGGGAATATGAGTTGGTGACAAGTGTTTCACGTCATTTCTAGAGCTGATACATGATATGCTTCCTGATGAGAATGGTCTTCCTACATCCACCTACGAGGCAAAGAAATGGATGTGTCCAATGGGAGTTGAATATAAAAAGATTCATGCTTGCCCAAATAACTGTGTGCTTTATAGGGGTGAATACGAACATCTAGACAAGTGTCCTAAATGTTTGTTGTCCCGGTACAAGGACAAGGATGAGGATTCCTCCTTTCAGAAAAAAAATCGTCCAGTGAAATTATTGTGGTACTTGCCGATAATTCCTAGATTCAAACGGTTGTTTGCCAACCCGAAAGATGCGAAGAACTTACGATGGCACGCGGATGGTAGAAAAATTGATGAAAAATTAAGACATCCTGCAGACGGACCTCAGTGGAGAAATATCAACAGAAAATTCAAACATCATTTTGGGGATGAGGATAGGAATCTGAGACTTGGATTGTGTACCGATGGGATGAACCCGTATGGCACGTTGAGCAGTCAGCACAGCACTTGGCCGGTGCTACTAGTGATCTACAATTTACCGTCATGGTTGTGCATGAAACGAAAATACATTATGTTATCACTCCTAATTTCTGGTCCAAAGCAACCTGGTCATAACATTGACGTATATCTTGCACCACTGATCGACGATCTGAACTTGTTGTGGAATGAAGGGACAGTGGTATATGATGCTCATGCGAAAGAAAATTTCACACTGAAGGCGATGTTGTTCTGTACTGTTAACGACTTTCCTGCCTATGGGAACTTGTCAGGATACTCGGTGAAAGGATTCAAAGCGTGTCCGGTATGTGAGGATGACACATGTTCAGATCGTCTGAAGCACTGCGGCAAAAATGTTTATATGTGTCATCGACGGTTTCTTCCAGTAGACCATCCTTACCGTTCGAGAAAGCGAAAGCTGTTCAACAATGAGCCCGAGACTCGTGTGGCTCGTCTGCCTTTGAATTCAGAGGAAGTGTATGCAAAGGTAAAAGACATTGAAAATGTCTTTGGAAACACATCCAAGCCGCCGAAGAACATTTGGAAAAAACGTTCCATTTTTTGGGATCTACCGTATTGGCGGCATCTGCCTGTTCGACATTGTTTGGATATCATGCACATTGTGAAGAACGTCGGTGAGGCAGTGTGTGGTACTTTGCTCAACATACCCGGCAAGACGAAAGACGGATTGAAGGTGAGGAGAGATATGCAAGAGTTGCGCATACGGAAAGAACTACACCCAATAGAGGATGAGAAGCGAACATATCTACCTCCTGCGTGTTATACCCTCTCTAAGAGTGAAAAATTAAGTTTTTGCAAGTGTTTGCACACATTGAAGGTACCATCTGGGTACTCTTCAAACTGGAAGAACCTAGTTTCTATGAAGGATTTGAAACTGTTAGGCATGAAATCTCATGATTATCATGTGTTAATGTTGCATCTTCTTCCAGTTGCAATACGAGGGATATTACCAGAAAATGTCAGAAATGCTCTAACTCGATTATGTTTCTTCTTCAACGCTGTCTGCTGCAAGGCAATTGACTCAGACACCCTCGATGATCTGCAACATGAAATTGTTGTGACAATATGCCAGCTTGAGATTTATTTCCCACCATCTTTCTTCGACATAATGGTGCATTTAGTAGTGCATATTGTCCGAGAGATCAAATATTGTGGTCCGGTCTACTTACGTTACATGTATCCTTTCGAACGATATATGGGGATTCTGAAGGGTAGAATGAAAAACAGATATAGACCGGAAGGCAGTATCATCGAAGCAACAGTGACTGAGGAAGTCACAGAATTCGACAAGTTATTTGAACGATGCAGAGTCAATTGGTATTCCCAAACCACGTCACCATGGTAGATTTAAGGGTAAAGGAGTTATTGGCAAAAAGGTTGTTCGTATCTCTCGTGATCTTATTAATCAGGCACATTTGTTTGTACTACAACACCTTGAGGTTGTTGAACCCTACTTCGATATTCACATTGCTGAGTTGAGTCGACAAAACCCTACCAAAAACCGTATCTGGCTTAAAAAAGAACAAAATCGAGTATTCGTCCAATGGTTTAAGGAATATGTGTTTGAGCAAGCTTCATTGAACCCCGAAGATGTCAGTGAAGAAATCAGATGTCTAGCTGTTGGTTCTGGAACAGATGTTGTATCGTTTGAAGGGTATGACATTAATGGATGCACATACTACACTGCACGCCAAGATGCTAAATCAATACATCAGAACAGTGGGGTAAAAATTGAAGCATCGGTGACTGAATATGGTCTAGGTAACCAGGTTCAACCAATGAGCAGTAGTAGTTGGTATTATGGTGTGATAGAGGACATATGGGAACTAAACTATCACATTGATTCGTTTCTATTGTTCCGCTGCAATTGGGTGGACAACCGACATGGACTCCAAAATGATAAAGGACTTATTTTGGTTGATCTTTCACGTGTTACAACTAATAAGGAAGATCAGTTTGTGTTGGGTAAAGACTGTGACCAGGTGTTTTATGTTGAAGACCCAAAAGCTAGTAGATGGTATGTTGTTCTTCCAGGGAGAAGACCGGTTTTGTTTGAGGATGAAAACAACGACGATGATGATAATGAGATGATAGATGAAACAGTATCGTTGCATACAGGGTTGCATGATTCAACTGATGATTTACAAAATGATGATGTTCAGACCATCTACGCTCGATCAGACCATAATGAGGGGGTTTGGGTAGAAAACAGATCATGATATATGTTACTATGTCTAGGTAACACCATTGGTTGAAATTACATTATATAATTCGTATTATTGTTGTTACAATGTTATCAGAATTAATTATTTATGTTTATTTTTGCAATTATACATCGTTCCATGAATATTGATCTAATGTGTGTGTTTTTTTCCTCAGTGGATGATGATCCTATAGGACGACTGCTCCTGACTGGGGAAACTCAGCCACAGCAGAGTAGACCGGCAAAACGCACCACACGAGGTGGTAAAAAGAAATCAAAGAAAGCAGACATAGAGACCACCCCACAGCAGACGAGACAGCTGGGCCTTCACAGGAAGACAAGAGATACAAGTTGCTCCTCCGCCTCTCAAGAAACCCAAAAAACGAGGGGCAACCCGTGGGCTGAAAGCAAATAGAGGCCCCCCGACGAAGCCTTTGGAGTTCAATGAGTTTAATCAGCCCACGGGTACTTGGAAAAATGATTTCACTGCTCTAGCCAGGCATTTGGTGAGTACATATTTCAATATAAACCACCATTGGAAGCAAGTGCCTCAGGCGTTGAAGGAGCAGATATTTGAACGTCTCAAGGTATTTGTTACACTTAATAGTTTGTTTTAAGATTTATATAGTTACTTTTTACACTAATCCATTTTTTTTGCATATAGGACCGATTCAGTATAGATCCTTCTATGAAGGATGATGTGATGAAGGGGATTGCCACACAGTTTAAAGACTTCAGATCTCTGCTCACGAGGCAGTACATTTACTGTGAGGAGCCCACAGAGATAGAGGAGGCAGAAGGTGAAGAGTGGATGATCGGAGACCACCGTGGCAAAAATATGATGGTATTACTGAAGAGCAGTGGAATGAGTTTGTTGCGAAGCGTTTGACCCCTGAGTTCAAGGTGAGTTTCACACTAGTAGTTGTTCTTTTGTATGATAAATGTTTAAAGTGTCCTTAGAGTTCATTTGGTTAATTCGTCTTTTTCATATATTATTTGCATAATTTATCTTTTCATACATATATGTAGGCTATACGTGAGAAACAACAACAACAAATGCAAAAAAAAATCGTTACCCCCATCACATGGGGAGTACAAGTATTGCTCAGCGTGTGCCGCAGTGGGAGAAAGAGGGGTTGTTGCCAGCTGGCTCGAATGTCAGCGAACGAAGGATGAAGGTTTGGGACTTAAGTCGACGGAAGAAACCTTCAAATCCGGCGGCACCTGCTGAGTATGATGACGCCACGAGAGAAGTCATCAACCAAATGGTAAGTGATTTTTAGTTTAAAAAATGTTTATTATATTTATAGAGTAACAATAGCAGTTAAATAAACCGAAGTATCCTTATTGACTTATTAAACTCCATAACAGGAAGAGTTAAGCTCCCAGATCACCCAGGGCACTTGGCAGCCCGTTAGGCAGGATGATCCACTTTCCCGCGCTCTCGGGAAGAAGGATCATCCGGGTCGTGCAGTAGGCTTTGGTGGTCATGTCGGTATACGCCAAGCCTTCGGTAATCCTGGGTCCAGACACAGTGCTGGAGGGAGCATTACATATGAGGAGCACTTACGCCAGAATGCGGAGCTCGAGCAGCGACTACGAAATGAATTTCAGCAGTCAATCGCTCAAGCTATGGAGATGATGCGATCTGAGAGGATGAGTCAGGAGGTTTCTAGACCGCCAGATCAGGCACAAGCATCAGAGCCCGCAGCAGTGCCTCCCAGTAGTGTTCACTCCGTCAACCCATTTCCATATTCATCTCTCAAGGTTAGAACAACATGTTAACTACAAATACAAAAAAAAACAAATTATACACTTGTTTATGTGCATCTAAAATCTTTAATTTTGAAAATTTAGCAACCGATTGACTGCACATTGTTCCAAGTGATTGGCGTTGACGAAGTGAAGTAGGGTGGGGAAAACTTTTCAAGTCTTCTGCTGGAGACACCGTGAGGAATGCAGCGCTCCGAGAGTACCATGCCGGGTGCTTGTTGAAGGTTACGCGCCTGCTTACGCGGATTGTCAGATACCGGTGCCCAGTGCAGACATATCCACCCTTCGTCAAGCTGAATCCATGACAGTACAGTGGCCCTGTAGATTGATTAAGCTTGGGGAGCAGCAGGTAACCCCATGAAAAAACTTATTCTTTAACATATCCTAGAGTAGAACCATATACTTATTAAATTAATATATTAGGAACACATTCAATCAAATTCTGATAAGGCAAAAGGAAAGAGAGTTGTTGTTGCACCAGCTAATCCTTCGATGGCATCCGCGACTAGAGTTGTGATGAGATCGAATTTGCTACAACCGGCGGTTCTGAATGTCTTACCCCCAAGCTGAAACTGTTGCACTCCACACTGTTGATGACGCCGCCAGCAAGAGATTCGGTTACAATGGAACCAAGACCGGATCTTTTTACTATGCAGGCGCTCAGAGTTTTGAAATCTATCTTACTGATTTTGTGGAGTTGTTCACGAAGGATTGGTTGAGTGCGTCGATTCTCAAATCGGCTTGCATGTGAGTAATTAGCATACCTTGTACACATTTTACTCTGTATATTTGAAAATTAAATTCATAATATTGGTTTCTTTATATTGTGCAGGTTTGTTGATGACAAGGCGGTCCAAGTACATGAGAATAGTAGTTTCGGGTTCTTATGCCCTGACTACTGTTCTGAAGCTAATATGGGATCTGACCCCCAAGCTTTGGTCCAGTACTTGTCGACTGTGATACATGCGTGTGCAGTTGCTGATAAATCTTACATAATGCTGCCTCTTCATCAAGGGTAAGAATTTTATCTAATGTTAAGTTAGTTTAAAAATTATGATATTTGTATTATGTAATTGATTGAATTAAGTTCTGCTTGTATTGTAATCTATGAACAGCCGACACTGGTCTTTGCTCGTTCTATGTCTAAAAAGCCCAAGAGTCCTGCAGCTTGACTCAGCATCTCGGCATCCCAAGAGGCCAACTATATATAACATGTTGATGAGGTGATGAATTTACTTAACTTGATTAATTATCAATTTTTAGTTATTTCTTAATCATCCGGTTGATAATTTACTTTATCTGTGCGTATGAATTCTAGTGCCTTTGTATCTGTACTAACGCATATCCGGGGAGAGAGAATTAAGAAGATTCCGTGGAATGTAGTCAAGGTATTTTTGTAGTCCTTATTCAAATTTTGTAATATGTTCATTAGTTTTAAAATAGGAACAGTATTATAATTTATGTGTTAAATCGATTTTGAATATGTACGTATATACATGTGCAGTGTCCACAGCAGCCGGGAGGTTCGGAATGTGGCTACTATGTCATTCGGTTTATGAGTGACTTGATAGCGGGACCGAGACTCTTGCCAGAGAAGTCTCTAGACAAGGTAAGTAGCATTCTCGAAATATTTTGGTTTTGTAGATAATTTTTAACATTGATTCTTAAACTCAAAGTATTATTAGCAACTAATCATATTTCTTTTTGTGTTAATTCAAGGCTTTTGAAGAGTTGGTAGACGGTTACAACGAAGGACATATAACCGAGGTGCTCGAAGAATGGGCAGAATTCATGAGCGTTAATGTAGGTTGCTTTAGGGTTTGGTAGGATTGAGTAGGATGATTTTGAAATTCTCATGAAACAATTGTGGTTTCTGTAAAGTTTTGTTGATGTTTGATTATTTGCTCAAATTTGTAAATGTAAGTGGATTATTGCCCGTAGATAGGTTTGGTGGCTATTGAAATGGTGAAATGGTTGATCTAATGCCCCACTGTGGTGGCATTGTTAATTGCTATATCTTAACAGGCTTGATTGATTTTGGGTGTGTGTGGTAGAATTGTAGGGTGGAATGGAAAAAACAAAAAAAAAAACCTATTGCAGCGGTTCTTAGTAAGAACCGCTGCAATAGGCCCTGTCAATATTTTCGGAAGAGACCCTATCGCAACGGTTCCTTCAACAACCGCTGCGATAGGTTGTTTTTTTAAAAAAAAAAGGTCTAACGCAGCGGTTCTTTTAACAATTGCTGCGGTAGGTACCTATCGCAGTGGTTGTAGAACCGCTACGGTAGGTACCTACCGCAGCGGTTGTTAAAAGAACCGCTGCGTTAGAGTACCTACCGCAGCGGTTCTACAACCGTTGCGGTAGGTGTTTCACCTACCGCAGCGGCACCCATCGTAGCGGTTTTCAACCGCTACCATAGGTACCAAACAACCGCTGCGGTAGGGTCTTTTTCTACTAGTGTGATCAAGTCACAAATGGGAAAGAAGAGGGATTGTTCAACCGTAGAAACACCTATTCAATAAAATTAAAATAAGGTTAAATTCTGGAAAAAATTTGGCATGATCTTTGCGTATTTTTAGATACTCCACATTTTTTTAAGGCAGAAACAAACATAGTAGCAGCAACATTAATCTCACATTTCACCACACTATGCAAATATATATTCTAATGATTGCAGAATACAAATAGAATTTAGTATAAGATTTATTTGTGACAATATTATATATATGTACATGTACATATAAGTATTTCTTTCTAAAATCATAATCAGAAATGCAAGTGTTTTACTGTGGGTTCTGATTAGGCAAACCGGTGGCAGAGGTTGACGGGGCAGCAACAATTAGTGCAACAAGTGGACAATCCAACCGTGGGTAGTAACACCTATTCAATGAAATTAGAATAAAGTTTTAATTTTAAAAAACATGACTAATTGAACAAATAAACAAATGAATATATTTTAACAAACCAAATTGTTAAAACATTTATAATATACTTACCTAATGAGTAGTGATGATCAACTCACAAAATGGGATGGAAGAGGGATTATTCAACCGTAGTAACACCTATGCAATAAAATTAGAATAAGGTTAAGTTATGGAAAAAATTTGGCATGACCTTTGTGTATAATTAGATACTCCACATTTTTTTTTTGCATAACCAAACTGAATAGCAGCATAATAGCACTCTTTTGTTTTAATCAAACAATCTCTCGGCAATGTAACATTGGAAGTTCAGATTAATCTTGCTTGACATAGCTCCAAAAACTTGAGAACATTCAAAGTACTATTGCATTAAAATATTCTCAAATGAAAGACAAATGCAAGAACAAATTAAAGCTGGGTAAAATAGCAATATAGAAACCGAACTAAAAAACCTGAAAATAAACGACAAGTTAATCCTGCATTAACAAAGAAGGTATCCGTATTGAGAGGTCATCATATTGGACCAGTCCATCGTTTCCTGGTCCAGTATCCATTGGCGGCCCAACACAAATATAGATTAGTCTAGACTATTTTGGTTAATAAACTAGATTGTTTCTGTTATGATTTCCAGAGATACTTTAGGAAGATAGTTCAGATTTTCTAGCTGATATTAAAACTTTTAAAAATGCTTATAGAGAAAGAAGAACAGGTCAATAGGTTATAATTAATGACTGACCGAATTATTTGCAGCTTAACGCTATATCATAAAGATAAAGACACCGGGTAATTTGACACAGTGCAAAATATTAGACCTACCTACTACTCTTCAGGGTCGTGTGTTCCGTGCATAGAGGTTATAAGACTTGTATTGCTTGCTGGTCAAGCATGTGGTAGTTTCGTAACACTTATATATCAGACAGATTCTTTTCTATATCCGTGTGTAAGTTTGATGCAATTATGAGTATGGATCATAGTAGTAAATCTTCAGGTTATCAATACTAAATTCATTTACAACTATAATATATTATGCTATTCTAGCAGACTCAACTGCAATAGAACATAAGTTTCAAAAATCAGACAAGGGGTAGTAATACCACTTAAAACATGTTTCTATATCTACTATAATATATATGGTCAATCTCAATGCTGTTAATTAAAGGGGTAGTAAAACCACCTAAAACATAATGTAAACAAAAAAGAGCTTATATAGAAAGACAAAAAAACAGCATTGTAGCACCCAAACTCAAATCATAACCACCCAAATTGTATCCATCTAAACAAAAACGCACCTAAACCAATCTAAATTACTTAACCTAAACAACCGAATTCATCCTAGCCATGACCATCCCACCAAAACCAAAAGTAAAACAGTCCAAATTAAACTGATCCAAATCGAACACAAACAAGATTACCCCTTCACTATTTCTAAACTCTCTTCATAATTTAATCGAACAGCCCAAAACCACCACCATCGAAACCAATTAACAACAACAGACGCGCACTGCATTTTGGACTCTCTCAACACCACCACCTAGCTCCTTCATCGATTAGCAGCAGAGAAAATGAAGAAAAAAAATACATACCGATGGGGGCGACACGAGAGCGGCGGTCTTCACAGGGGGCGACACGAGAGCGGTGCTCTGGCGCGGCTTCAGACGACGGGGGCGACACGAGAGCGGTGGTCTTCACAGGGCGACCTCAAGTCGGGAGCTTAGGGGGAAGACTCGCACAGGGCGGCGGAGTAGTCGACGGCGACAGGGCTAGCAGTTGGCGACGGTGGTGACGGAACAGGGAAATCGAGAGAGGAAGACGAAGACGGAACAGGGAAATCGATTGAGAGAGGAAGAAGAAAATGGGGCGTCGGGGGGTAAGTAAAAAAACTTTTAAATGAGGGTTAGTTTAGAAACCGTCGTTTAAAGGCTATGGGACGGAAGCAATAAACGACAGTTTTAGAGAAACCGTGGTTTTAAATTTTTGGCGCAACATATAAAACGACGGTTCGTAGGGACCCGTGGTTTATAATAACTTTATACGACGGTTGTACTAGAACTGTCGTTTTTTCTTCTAAGCGGTGTAGTTATAAACGACGGTTATTTATAAAACCGTCATTTATATGATGAAGCATGCAACATAAACGAAGATTTTACCAAGAACCGTGGTTTGTAATGTTTAAACGACGGTTATTTGTTTAACCGTGGTTTAAAGTGCATCATTTAAAATCATTTTTCTACTAGTGCTTCTTTATCTTAGCGTACAACTCAAGCTTTTTCAAAGTCCATAGAACTATCCTCAAATGCTCCTCATGCTTCTCAGCACTCTTGGAATACTCTGAAATATCATCAATAAAAGCCATCACAAATTAATCCAGATAAGGCTTGAACACTCGGTTCATCATGTCCATAAAGACCGTGGAATCATTCGTCAACCCTAAACGGCATCACCAGGAACTCATAGTGACCATACCGAGTCCTAAAAGTAGACTTAGGCACATCATCGGCTTTAATCCTCAGCTGATGAAACCTGGAGCATAGATCGATCTTCGAGAATATGGTCGCACTAGCCAACTGATCAAAGAGATCATAGATACGGGGAAGTGGATACCGATTCTTGATGGTAACCTTATTCAGCTCCTGGTAGTTGTTGCACAACCTGAAGTTGTCGTCCTTCTTCTTCACAAATAGAACCGGCACCTCCCAAGGAGACACACTAGGGCGAATGTATCCCTTATCCAACAGATCCTGCAGTTATATCTTTAACCCCTTAAGCTCTACTGGACTCTAGCAATAGGGAGCCTTCGAGATAGGCTGAGTCTGTTACGCTAACTCAATAGAGAACTCCACCTCACGTTCTGACGGGATACATCATCTTGAAACACCTCAGGGAAATCAAAAACCACTAGGATGTCCTTCAAACGAGACCCTTCTCTAACCTCAGGAATGTAATACGAGTACCTCTGGCAGCCCTTCCTCAAGAAGATGAACGTCTGCATCGCCGAGAAAACTATTGGCGAGCAGGGAACTGAATTACCAACAAATTCGAAACAGGGTTTACCCGACTCCTCAAACACGTACCTCCTAGCTGCACAATCTATATGGGCATGGTGCTCTGCCAGCCAATCCATGCCCAAGATCACATCAAAGCAGGTCATCCATATAGGGATGAGGTCATCATACAAAACTCTATCCCGAACTACTACGGGATAGGTTCTACAAACAGAGTCAAGAACAAAAGGAGGCACACCACTCAAAGGACTAGTGACACACAGCTCAATGCCTTTCGGCTCAACAGACAGAGCAAGCCTACCCACTAAGTCATCAGACACAAAGGAGTAGGTAGCTCTAGAATCAAACAAGTAGATTATTGGCTGAGAAAGATAACTGAAGAATACCTTAAATGACACAATCTGTAGTGCAATCTCGCTCCCCAACCATTCCATACACACGACCCTGAGTCTAAGGCTTCTACTGCTCGGTCTTTTCCCCTGACCCTGAACCGCCGTCTCTGCTCCCTGAACTGCAACTACCACCTCTAACCTGTGGACACTGGGCAATCCGATAGTCCATAAAGCCGTACTTGAAGCATGCTCTGGACTTCTTGTAGCACTCTTGACTAGGATGGAAGTGACCAAAATCAACACACTTAGCTCTAAATGTCGAAGAGGAAGAAGCTTCATGATCTCCATGATACAGCTTCTTCCTATAATCCTTGACCCTCTGCTTCCTCTTCTGGTCCTTCTTCTCAGTCCACTGCCTCAGCCGAAGCTCACTCTCGACCACCAAATCAACGTCAACCACATCCTAGAAGGTCTTATGGTGAAAAGTCAATTCCAAAAACGAATCAAAACTCATGGGCTATTGTGCATAAAGGATTTTGTAATATCTTTATTTTTCCAGTTTCCATCATTCAGCCTTATTTTTCAAGGGTTTTTGAATGTGGCCAAGACACTCATCAATGACTGTTATGGATCAGCCCTATTTTTCAAGGGTTTCTGAATCAACCATGATTGTTTCATTAAGAACGAGGAGTTTAGGAGAAAAATAAAATGAAAAACTCTCGGTTGATGCTTTTATTCTGAGGTAATTTTTGTAACCTCATAGAATATAATGTTTTTTTCCTTTTTCCTTTTCTCTTTTTTTCTTCTTCGATCCTTTTTTTTTCATACATCATCCCTATTTAAGATATTCACCAAAAAGAATTGAACTATTTCAAAAAGAAAGGAAAATATTACCCAAAAGTAAATCAAAGATAAAAGTAGGAGTGAGGTCATATACTCATGTTAATAAAAAGAATCATGAAGTTAAAACAGAAATCTAAAAGTCATTAGAAAGCTTACCTCTTGAGAGAATAACCATTAACTCTTCCCTAATCATAATTTGATCAAAGACACACAAAAATAATAGTAAAACATTGATAAAACTCTCAACTTATACATATTATTTATAAACATATACTTATTTTTTATAAAATAATTTTTTAAAGGGGGATTCCTGGCCTACACTTGGCAGGAACACCGTCTCCAGTGTTCAAACTAAACAAATCTGAAAAGAAGAATTTGATTTTTTTTTCCTTTTTTTATTTATTTAAATGAACGGCGGGAAAATTCAAAGAATAAAGAAATAGAGACTCCCCTAGGTTTAGAAAACCAATGCATGAGGAGGGCCCTCTCTACACTTAGCCTTTTGGCTACTTGGCAGAATTATCAGAGATCTTGGATAAGATGGTGACCTAATTTGCATGCTCCCTTGGATTAGTTTGAGTTTGAGACGGGAGTTGACCAGGTGGTCTTGGCTGAGCAAGAAGTTGCTGCAATTGCAACTGCAAGGATTTGTGCTCCTTGCGAATAGTCGAGATCTCGTTGTGAGCATCCGGGGTCTTGTTTATCAGGGCCGACATCATATCACGCCGTTCAGCCATCTCAGCCTCTGATGAAGATGCGGGATGAATTGTCGGTTTGAAGGGACTCCTCCGTAAGGAGTCTGCATGAATTGCCTCTGACCTCCCTTGTAGCCAGCATGGTTTTGAAAATTTTGAGGGGGTTAGTTCCCCTGCTGCCAAGGCTGCCTGAACCCATCATTGTTGCTCACGTGGTTCACTTCCTCAACATTTTGAAAATCTTGCAATTCGAGGTTCTGGGCGTGTGATTGTGCAGTAACCACTTTCGCCTGCTGAGGAAGATTATTCATTTCCAATTGCTCCACCACCTTTTGCAGAGCACTAACCTTCATTGACGTTTGAGCATTGCTCTCCAACAGCTGCTCATGACTTTGCATTAATATGTCAAATTTGGCATCTCCCTCACCCACTAGGTATAAGCCCGTGGTACCACCCCTAGATCCACCTGTGGCCCAATCTCGAATCTCTTCGCAAAGAGATTCAACCCACTAAGGAATTGATCTCCTGGCTTCTTTAGTATGTCAGCACTAAGGAAGGATAGGATCATGGTTTTACATTGGTTGATCAATCCTTTATAAAAAAACTAAGAAAGTTGTTCCTTGGTGAAGCCGTGATGAGGACATGTCCGGAGCAACCCTTTGAATCGGTCCCAAGTTTCACAGATGTTCTCCGAGCCTGGTTGTCTGAAGTTGTGGATTTAGGCGATCATCTCCAGGGTGCGACTTGCGGGCAGGAACTTGTCATAGAATTTGGTCGCCATGTCCTCCCAAGTGGAAATAGTACTTGGGGTCAGACTATGGTACCATTTGCTGGCGGCCCTTGTAAGACTATGGGGGAAGAGGGAAAGTCTGGCATATTGGAGCACATTGTTGGGGAAGTTAGGCTATTTGTGTGTTGCAGGAATTTGGTTATGCGGAGCAAGGCGTCGTCCGGATTCGACCCATCGAACAGCCCAACTCTTTGACACAATGAATCTGATGATATGGCTTAAGTTTTTACCATTCATCGTACTCTTGTTGTGCGAGGAGAGGGAGGTTGATCACTAGTTTTTAGCCTAGATTGGAAGGCTTGTTGATGTTACGGACTGTTGGGGTTGCCATTTGTGTAGGGGGTGTGTTTGGTTGGTTTATTCGTTGTCTCAAGGAACGAAGAAACCTCCTCTTTATCTCCGGATCGAGGTTGGATAAATCTTGAGGAAGACTATTTGACCAGAGGAGCATTCACCTTATAACTTCAGGAGGAGGAAACAAAACGTTATAATATTTTTAACAAAAAGAAAGAAAGAAGGAAAATAGAAAAAAAATAAATAGAAAAAAATGGTCTCATAATAAAGCCTACTATGTACACAACACTGTAATTACTGAAAAATTAAATTTGTATGTGTGCGGGTGTGGTGCCGGCTATCTACTGCCCGGCATCGGACTTCCTCCTTAATGTGCCGGGCTATATCACATGGCACCACGCACAATAAAATTATTCCAAGAAAATTAATAAATCAAAGAATAAGCAAAATGGGAAGGGAATTAAAATGAGCTGTAGGAGAGACAAATTGTACATATCTCTAATTATTTTTTTAAAAAAATAAAAGGAATGGAGAGTAGAATTGAACAAGGCGGGCAAAATGCCGGATGTATCCTGTCCGGCGTCAAACTTCCTCCGAAATGCCGGATGTATTTAACCTGGAATTGTGCACGGCATGCTCAATCTAGTGAAAACAATGGATGAATTAAATCAAAGAATCAAAGAATAAAAAATAAAGAATAAGTGATTACCGATTTTAGGACTTGGACTAATTCCAAGTCCCAGGCAACAGCGCCATTTTGCTAACAAAGAAAATTGTAGGGGGGAAGGGAGTACAAAAAGAATAAAAAGAATAAAAGAATGAAAGAAATATAACTAACCCTACAACTCTATACAGGTAGCAAAAATCCCGGTCAGAGTTTAGTGTGAGTAGATTACGAACGCGAATATCGAACCCAAGGGACTTTAATAGAAAATCAGTTCTAATCCTAGTAATAGCCTATTCTAAAACAAGGGGGGAAATGTAAATAACAATTCTACACTAAATAAACTAACTAAGTAAAATATCTTTGACTCCAGATGATAATCGACATAAGAACAAGTATGGTCATAAGTCAAACTGCAAAGTTTCAAAATTAATCTCACAAAATAAATGCGTCGGATGTCATGCCGGACAAGGAATGCACGGCACCTTCAAATTCTTTGAATGTGCAGGACATCAAACACTTGACAGTACACCCGGCACCTTCAAATTTTAAAGGTATTTCCAGTTTCTGGGTCTGATAACAAGAACTCATTATCCAAAATCGAATCGTTCATATTTCATGCCACGAAACGAACAAGATAATGGAGAAAAACATATTAATTTCAATCTTAAGTCATGTTGCCCACTTTTCAGAACAACATAGTTAAAGACCACTAAGATCCCTTAACCCATTCTACTTTTGTCTTTTGAACCTCAAATAGAATTTAGAAGTAAAGAGAACAAGTAGCGAACTCATTCTACTTTGTATGAAGATCAGAATCTTAGTTGATGAAACTTGCACTTTTATTAATAACCATAAGAGTAATTACAAGAATATAATTCCTAACCAAAGATAGCAAGGAATTCTACAACATCATCCACTTAAACAAAAGAGAAAATACAAAGAAGGAAAGGGGATTGGTTATAGCCTTAACCCGACAAGATCTTCTTCTTCTCTTCGCGTGGATGATGGTGCAAAACCTCCTTGGACACCAACAAGGGAATGATGCGGACTTTGGCGTGTGGATGGAGTGGAAATGGTATGTTGGAATGTGTCCAAAATGTGTATGCCCACGGCCTACTTATAGACCTCAAAAATCCATCTATGCTGGATGGAATGTCGGGTCAGACGTACCCGACACCTAATAAAACACGTGCCAACTGTTAACGGTCGAAACCATCAAATTGGAGCGAAACGATGCATGTGCCGGACAGGGGATGTCCGGCACCGTACCCGGCATCAGTTGAATCGCCAACGTTAAATAACTGCTAACGTTTGACAAACAGTGACGATCACTCGTGCCGGATAGGAAGCACCCAGCACTATGCCCGGTAAAGCTTCTTTTCTGCTACATACTTGTGCCGTGCAGAATCCACCCGGCATTATGTCTGGCATTATTGGTCTTTTGGTTAGAAACTTGTTTCTTGCATGAAAAACATATAAAAACATAAGTCTGTACAAATAATACACTTAAATACATAATATAACATAAATACTAACTACTTAACCTTATTTTTACTATTATTCATATAAATCTAGCATATAAAATATGATAAGTATGCGGCTTATCACACATCAATTCACAATTCTCTCCTCTAGTCACCAAACACATTTTCAGCACAATTTTAGTTCATTCATTTAATTACCCGTCCCAAAATTCTAAAAGCATTGGAAATAGATATTAAGGTAGATTATTTGCCTTGAGCTCATAGGTTCCTCTTTTCACTTCTCCTCTTTCTCTTCTCTTTTTCTCTTGATTGTAAATTGATCATGGGGCAATGCCATTGCCCAAAACTCTAGACCAACACCCAAATGGGGGAATTAAGCACTGAGCAATATACCTAGACTCATGAATTACTCTAGTTTGCAAGGGAAGGGCATAAAGCACAAAATTAAGGAATTACCTTTGGAACCCTAGAATGGGCTTTTGGTCAAAAGCCAAGGGAGGTTCCAACTACACTCTTGGAGTTTGAATCAAGGCTCATACAAAGAAGGGAAGAGTGCAAATCAAGGGGCTAAAATCGGCTATGTAACAGATTAAGGAAATAATGAGCTTTTGTTATTTTCTTACCTTAACACAAAGAGGAGATGAACTAGCTCTAGAAAATCTGATTTTCTCTTCAAATGGGGCTATACACATGGAGGTCAACTTCAAGGTTTGGATGTTTTAAAAGGTGGAAAAGGAAGCCCTTGACGAGACCAACAAGAATATGCAATTTATTTTGAGTTTGGAGCTTTATTGTAGCTTGGGGAAGAGGGGGAAGGAGGGAAGTCATGGGAGGCTGCTTCAAAAACGGAAAGAGGGAGAAGGGGAGGATGGAACCGGCTAGGAGAAAAGATAGGGAGGAGAAAGAGTTCACATTTTTGTTTGTTTGTAAAGTGAGTGGTAGTACCCCCTTTATTCTCCTTGTCTCACGTGAGTGAGGGAGTCTCTTAGGCTGAGAGAGGCTGAGTCATCAGCCAGGAAGGAAAAGAAATGGGAGGAGAAAGAAAATGTGAGAGGAGGGGAGGAATGGAAGAGAGAGAAAATAAAAAGTAAATATGTACTTTTTTCTCTTTTTGCTTTATTACTTTTACCTTTTTTTAACTAATAAAGCTAGTTTATTAATTGAGAGGAGATTGATGACACATCACTTATAAAAACCGACCCCCTCTCTGATTGGGCAAGGGCATTTTCATCTTTTCGCAAGAAACGCTCCTTAAATTCCTGGTTCAGCACTATTCATCAACCAGGCCCGTTTTCCGGATTTTTCTCGTTTATTTAATTTTAATGGTTCTTAGACCTTCATTAAGGTTTAATTATAGTTACATGATCAACTATAATTTTTACAAGTCTATTAAACTGCTTAAAGTCACGTTTCCAGGTTTTCTTGAAAAACGTGCTTTAGGGCTTTGTTTGCGTTTTTAATCCAGTACATGGGTCCGTTTTCTTTGGGAATTTTTCCCACACGTTCTTATTATATAACTAATTCCTAGGAATCCATATAGGACCCTAGTTGAGGTCATATACCGCCTATAGTTTTTTAACACACGTTTTTACGTTTTGTGCCTTTTAAGCGTTTCCCTCTTTCTTTTGGGTTTTACTTTCTTCACCAATGTTCTTAAGGCATCATTAGACCTCCAAATATGATTATAAAATAATTAATCACCATATTTAAGTCAGGAATATTTCACTAGCCAAGTCACCCGCTTGAGGAGCTTCTCGTCCACCGTGAGAGTGAGGTCCGTGCATTTGGAAGCTAACTCCACGACAGGCTAGGAAGTAACAAGGTCCATAAAGAATTTTGCTTGCGGCTTGGCACTGAGAGTTGGAGGGACCGAGAGCAATGGGTTTTCCTTGGGCGATAAAAATCCATGGATTTCATCGGCTTAAGACTTGCTAGAGGGTGAAGACAAACTAGATTAGGGTGGATGCTAGGTGCTACAGAAGATCAAGGCTGGAGCTTGGTATACTTGTTAACGCTTTATATTGTGTCGTGCTAATAAGCTTTGACCTATCGATCATTTTGCAAAAGAAACTATGGTGGACGTGAAAGTTCGAGATTTGATTTTTGGGAAGTAATTTTACGAGCTCTATTTTCTACCACCACCGTCCTGAATTGACCGTCCTATTTACTATTTGGATATGTCGTTTGACTTCAATTTTTTACATATAAGATAAAATAATTTTAAAAAATTAATTTTTATATATGATTTCTTACATGTTAAATTATATATTACAAAATTTAGTTTTATAAAATTATTTTATCTTATATGTTTAATATTAAAGTGTAAAAATGTGTCATAAAATAAACAGAACCAATTGACCGGAGGAAGTAAGTTAATTCTGAAGTTCTAACATGCCCTTAATTAAGAAGTAAATACTTAATCACTTATTGCTGGTGTCGTGTGATGTGACTTGTTGAATTACATAATCTCCTTTCCGACCAGAGTTTTTTTGTGTTTTTTAAACCCTTTCCGACCAGAGTTGGGATATGGGCGATCAGTCAAATCAGATAAATGTTACACGAAAGTGGACTCTATCATTGAAGTAATAATGAGTATAGGTCGATCATCCACCGGTGTATTAATTCCTCTCTCTTTCGCGGATTAGCTTCGTGTCCATGATAATTGCGTTGTGTATGTTGTGATGTCCATAAATTTGGTGCAAGGAGCTAGCTTGACACATTTTTTTGTTGATACATGTGGGTGCGCGATGAATGAACTGATATTGACCGATGGGTGTTCATAATTGATTACTGTACACATGTGTTTAATAATTAGTAAAAGGTTCTTCCCAACCATAATGTTTTTTTATAGAGTGTTGTTTTGCTGTAAAAAAAACTAGTTACTCCCTCCGATTAATAATAATTTTTAGAAACTTGAACATTTATTAAGGGAGGTAGAAAAATGAAACATTTATCCTTATTTTTTACTTTTCCTTTTAGATAGTAATTATTTTTGTGTTGAATAGTAGAGTTAAAAGTAGAAAAAAGTGTGTCAAAAAAGCTAAAATGATATATATTTTTAAACAAGAATCTCGTCCTAAAACGATAGATATTAATTAACGTAGGGAGTATTAATTAGTGAAAAAATCTTATAAAATAAGTTTATAATTTAGGCCCATCCTTTTACAAGATTGAAAAACTAGTTATTTTATCAGTTCACTTTTTCTCCCTATATGTCGCATATATCAATTATCATAAATTATTTATTTTTTCTCTTACCTACTTTCTCTCTACTTTTTATAACTCCAACCACAACTGCCATCAACTAATACAAAAATATAGGACTTATAGGTTTAAGTTTAACAAGTCACTCTCATGACTTGCCCAAAGAAATCAGTAACACTGGGATTGTAGTTTGTTTCGTGCGGTAATAATCAACCCACTGGGTGGACCATAGTAGAAGACATGTTGGGGTCCTCATCCATGTTTACTGACAACAATATCTTGTGGGGTATCCAACCTAGCTTAGCATATTTGTAGATGTCCTCTAATCCCTACATTGGAGTTCTTTATATATTTTTTTCTTCCGGTCTACTATTTTTACTTACTCCCTCCGTCCTGAATTGACCGTCCTGTTTACTATTTGGACATGTCGTTTAACTTCAATTTTTAACATATAAGATAAATTAATTTTGAATATTTAAGTTTTGCATATGAATCCTTACATGATAAACTATATGTTACAAAATTTAGTTTTATAAAATTATTTTATCTTATATGCTTAATATTGAAGTGGAAAAACGTGTCATAAAGCAAACAGGACGGTCAATTCAGGACGGAGGGAGTAGTATTTTTACTTTTTTTTTAATTGTTGTAGTAGTGTTATAACCTACTCCCTCCGTCCTGAATTGACCGTCCTGTTTATTATTTGGACATGTCGTTTGACTTCAACTTTTAACATATAAGATAAATTAATTTTGAAAATTTAAGTTTTGCATATGATTCCTTACATGATAAACTATATGTTACAAAATTTAGTTTTATAAAATTATTTAATCTTATATGCTTAATATTGAAGTGGAAAAACGTGTCATAAAGCAAACAGGACGGTCAATTCAGGATGGAGGGAGTATAATATTAGTTTACATACTTAATTAAAGAACAATGAAAAAAATTATTAAAAGGAATTTGACACTATTTTAAGAGATTCAATTTTGTTAAAATTTGTGAAGGAGAAGGCGGGACTGAAGTATCGAAAGCAAAAATAGAGGAAAATGTGCAATATTTTTAGCAGACAGTCGACGACACGGGCAAGCCGTGTGTTGCTCGGTGTAGTCCTGCCATTTGGCAGTCCAGTCAGCAGCTGACTGGACTGTTTTGCTGACTGGGCTGTTTTTTTATTATATTAATTTCAATTGGTTGTAACTTTTAAAATATAAGTCCAAAATAAAAAAAAAATTATATCATTGTTCATCTAAATTCAAGCTCTTCAAAACAAGACCAGACATGAATATGTTTTGATAACTTTAAAATTTTATATTATTTACAAAATAATAATAATACATTATAAAACAAAATGATTTTATTGGTTCCAAATTTTGTTATCTAATTCACCACTTATTAGTTAATAAATCATAATATCAATTTTAATAAATCATATATCAAAATTAATGAATCATATCTTTATTTTGTGTATCATCACAAACATATAAAAATAAATATTTTTACACAATAATACAATATAAAATAATATTGATATGTATGAAAAATACACGATTCACTATATAAGGTTTAAAATACCCATACAACAATAATAATACACTACAAAATAAAAATAATTTTTATCAGTTCCTGAAGTTTGTTATGTAATTCACCACTTATTAATTAATGAATCATAAATCAAACTAATGAATCATATTATCATTTTAGTGTATCATCGTATACATGTAAAATAAAATTTTTAAACATATACAACACAAAACAATTTTGATACGTAAGAAAATACATGATTCACCATATAAGGTTTAAAAGACACCACACAACAATAATAATACACTACACAATAATAATGTTTATCGGTTCCGAAGTTTGCTATCTAATTCCTCAGTTATTAGTTAATGAATCATAATATCAATTTTAATGAATCATAATATCAAATTTATGAATCACAACATATCATGAGTAACATATAAATATAACATTTTAAACAATAATACACCACAAAACAATATTTGGTATGTAAAAAAAGGATTCACCATAGATTTAAAATTATCATACAATAATAATAATACACTACAAACAATAATAATTTTTATCGGTTTCGAAGTTTGTAATCTAATTCCCCACTTATCAGTTAATGAATCATAAAATTAATTTAATGAATTATATTATGATTTTAGTGTATCATCGTATATATGTAAATAATTTTTTTTAAGTTGTCAAAACTATTCATAACTGGTCTTGTTTTGAAGAGCTTGAATTTAGGTGAATAATGATATATATTTTTTTAATTTTGGACTTATATATTAAAGTTACAATCATTTAAAATTAATAATAAAACTGCAGTTCAGTCAACAAAACAGTCCAGTCAACAGCTGACTGGACCTGCCACATCACATGACTGCACCATGATGGATGCGGAGGGTCCGTGGCATCGAAATTGCGTATTTTTAGACGGTGGAAGGGTTCACTATTCTGTTATCATTGAACCTGATAATTAGATTCCCTTTTTGAAACATCAAGATACAACTTTGTCGCAACTCATGATCGACACTCGGGATTCATAAAGCACAATTCAGTCCACCTTTCGTTCTGTAATTGGCCAAGAGCAGAAATAAACTGTATATATAGTTCCTCGGATCTGAATTCACGGTCTTAAAATAAAAATTATTTTTAAATTTTATAATATAGAATTTATTATATAAAAAATTATTTACAGAATTTAAATTTTAAAATTATTTTATCTGATATATTAAATATTAAAAATAATGAATAAGTGGATGAGTAGTATGTAATTTGAGAGAAAGAAGTAGAAATGTGAAATACGTGTGTGCCTTTGGTTGTTGACACTGCGGCGAGAATTGATCTGTTTCAGTTGTTTACGTGTCCGGTTAGAAAGAATTTTCTTTTTCCTTGCCTACATTTCTTTCACATCAATTATTTCTATGTGGTAACTTGATGAGGAGTCTTTTGTCACTCTTACCATATCTGTATTTTTTTTTTAAACAAAGAGAGTATTGTATTAAGAACATATAGTGATTACAGCAGGAGGGAAGTCAGAAGACTTCCAACAACTCGCAGGGAGTTGATATTTGCTAGCGTACGAAGCTAGGTTGTCAATCAAAGGTCTCAATTGTGCCAAGGTATCATTGAGCAAAAGAGTCATGCTATCGGACCCGTCTAGAAGATTTTGTGGGTATTTTTATTTTAGGAAAAATTACATTGTCCACCCATGACGTTTGACGAAATTACACAGCCCATCCATGAGGTTTCAAAAATTACTTTGCTCACCCATGTGGTTTCCACAATTTTACATCCAGTAACTTTTCTAATATTTGATCAACTTAAAAGATAGTTAAATGATATCCAAATTTGATGAAACTTTACATGGAAGATATTAAAGTGTTATATTTTGGTAAAACATGAAATCCAACGTTTTTAAGCTCATATATGATCCGTGGGACCCGATGAACGTGTCTCATGTTTCATTGGGTCCCACATGTCATATATGACCTTAAAAAACTTTAGATTTGGCATTGAACAAAAATATAACACCTTAGCATCGTCCATGTAAATTTTCATCAAATTTGGATATCATTTAACCATCTTTTAGGTTGATCAAATATTAGAAAAGTTGCTGGATGTAAAATTGTGGAAACCACATGGGTGGGCAAAGTAATTTTTGAAACCTCGTGGGTGGACCGTGTAATTTCACCAAACGTCATGGGTGGTCGATGTAATTTTCCCTTATTTTATGTTGACTGTTTACACATGTTTTTAATCAACGAATGGGTTTCCTTTCTTCGCCTCTAGGTTGTTTAATGAGGCTGACATCTCATTATCTTTCCTAATTCTGTAGTTCAATAGTGACACACCAAGGCATCAAAATAATTCGCACATACTATATCATTGCGTTTAGTTTCCCAATATGATGTAATTTAAGTTTTTATCTTTTAGTATAAAATATTAATGTTTTTCATTTATTCTTAATTTACCCCTTCACAAAATTTAAAAATGGATTTAACGGTTATATCAGAGCTTTCACAATATACTTCCATTAAACTAAAAATATACAAAAAAATATATATCGATTTACTTTTTTTCATTCCCCTCTTTCGCTAAACATCATTATCCTTCATTAAGACTTATATTATTCAAAATGGAAGAGTAAGATAGGTCCATAGAAAATTAAATCCAAAAGAACGCGAACGAACCATAATCAAGTGATGTGGCTAGATTACTTTAGAATTTCACTAATAAAATTATAAAAGAAATGTGTTATTTACCATATTTAGATTGAATTTGCCATAGGTATAATACCTATGAAGTCACGATCACGTCTCTTGATTTCATGACTTGACCAAACCTTGGTCATATATTCTGCTTACATTGCTCACAATTTCAAGTAGTTTCGTGAGTTGTGCGATTTATGATCACTAAAAATTTGACATTTGGTACAATATCTCATAAATCGGTTTTAATTATTTTGAAAATTTCAAAAATGGATTGTTGTCTAAAATCTTTCAACTACAGTATTTATAAAATACATATCCCACCCTATTCAACATGACAACATGTATGTAATTGTAAAGAAAGTGCGTGCACTGCGACGTTTGTCGTCTTCGTTTTTATTCTTTGAAATTGAAAGGGGGATGCATTGTCAATCTGAATGATGGAAACTACCGGGTTTGTGGGCCGCAGTTTCATTTAGTTCGGCCCAATAAATCTTGTTGTCGTTTTTGGGTAGAAAAATTACAAACTAGTAGAGCTCAATATTTTTTTTAAGAATAATCTTCGGCCCGACACCCGAACCATATTATTGGATAGCCTAATTGTACTCTGGGTTGGAGATATCCTTTTTTTTAAAAAAACAAAGAACTGGGTTGGAGTTGGAGATGTCGAATACAGGAGGAGATATATGGTAAAATAGTGGGGAGCCAATGATACGCTAATAATTTTAAAGTTGACCGTGCATGAATAAAGAATTCTTTTTATCAGTTCAGCAGTAAAGAAAGAGGAATATTGATTTTTGGCCTTGTCCCAGTGACATTGGAAAGACTCAGGAATGCCAGTGATGAAAAATATGTCGTCTTTCATTTGTTGCTTTTCTCGCGTACATTCCCCAGCTAGCGATCCTCAGCAGCTAGCAAATAGATAAAAAGTTGGTGTTTTTGTTTGATGGAAGCTTGCTCACATGAGTAGTAACACACAGAGGTACTTCTATGTTACCAGTTACTTAAAGACAGCTCTGAGCCTGTTACACGTCCGTATATACATGGTGCATGGGTCGAAGTCAATTTATACAATCCTTTTGTACGTATACGTACTTCATGGAAATAGACTTTACAATACCCAAACAAAATACAAAATTAACATTATCCCACCCCAAATAAGTAGAATATATTTTGAATTCATTCAGTGTATCACCGATATCAAGTCCCAATTCATTGAATTCCACCCCCATCCACGGGAAAAATCACCGTTTCAGAAAGATATGTTCATCATCTCCTTCTTATTTAACCAGTCTTTCTGAAATTAATTGCATGTAGAATGTTACTATAATGGCTCAACAAATTGATTTCTCATGGAGTTATTTGAAGTGTTTTGCGTCTAATTTGATTGTCATATATTAGACGGTGTATTAACCAACAAATAACGTGTCATGAAGTGCATGGAAGTTTCCCTTATATAATGAAGGTATTAATGAGGAGACCTAGAAAGTCCATGAACTTTGAAAGCTAATAGAAAGCATGTGCTTTAGCTATTGTAGTGTCGAAAATGAGGAGTTATATCTACAATAGGCTCTAGTATAAAACATGGCACTTTTGACACACCATTTTTGACGGTTTTAACCATGTTGCTGAAAAAGCGTGAGACAAATAACAATTTTTTTAAATGACCTTTTCGGCGGTTACAGGCTAAAATCGCCGAAAATGATTTCCCTTTTTTTTTTAAAAAAAAAATCTTTTTCGGCGGTTCCAACATTACAACCGTCGAAAATCGGTTCTTATTTCTCCCCCTCAGACTCCGTCTACTTAAACGCCCGCACTTTGCTCTTACTCACATCAGTGAGAGAGATATCGCTAGAATCGCCACCATCTTTTCTACCGCGCCTTCACCTACGTTGGCCGCCGCCTCTAGCCGCTCGGTCACCTCCCCCGCCCTCTGTTCGTACCACCTATAAAGACGACCAGAACGAAAAAAAAAGTTGTATTTTTCTATTTCTTTTCATTCAAAAATTTGTCAAATTAGGGTTGAATTGTTGTTGTGGTTATCTCTATTGAGTGAATTACATGTGCATGGGTGTTGTTGGTGATTTTGAGATGTTTAAAATTGGTGAAATCTGTAAAAAGTAACATGTGCATGAAAGACGTTTGACAAAATGTGTCTATGAGATTTCATATGTTTTTTGCTATATTGTCATGAGTAATCGATACATAATTATATTTGATGGTTAAATAATGATAAAAAACAAGTTAAAGGGTTAAAATAAATATTAATATTGTTTAGTTCTTGTAGAAATATGAAATATAAAATTGTAAAATTAATGCTAATATTGTTTGTTTCATGTTGTTTGATACAAAGTAAATGTTAACATTGTTCACCCTCGTCCAGACGTCATCCCCTTCGAACAGAATTAATAGAGTGCTCTACCTCCACCGAATCGCCGCCGTTCTCTTGCCCCCGTGCACCGCCGTCGCTCGCTGTTGTTCTTTGTCGAGGTCACCGTTGTCTTCAATTTAGGTTAGTACATTGGTCGAATTTTATACTTAAACTCTTGTTAATTTAGGTATTAATTTGTTATTTAAATGTGTCTAGCTGTTGAATGCTTTAAGTGATTTGGAGTGTATTTGACTAGTTGGTTTGGTTGAAACTGTTAAATTGAGTTACTTTTACAAAATCATGTACATGCCCGCAATTTTTTTTTTGATAATTTACTGGAGAACCAGTTACAATGACAATACTATGGCATACCAGACATATAAAAAAGAGGTTACAATTACATAACATATATAGAGAATGTGACACAAAAAATTTGAAAACGAAAATAACACGGAAAGTAAAGGTTGTCGGCTCTATTATGGACTTGATAACTGAGATCACTGCTAAGATTCACGGTTGGGGGCGCTTTCGAGAAAGCCAAAGCTTGGCCCAAAAAGTGTGGGATACTGCGGCTGACCGTAGCAACATTTTATAGTAGGTTTGGACGGATTCAACTGAGTTGTCGTCTATTCCTCTCGACCAATCGTGCTCCACCTCGTCGTCAAAACACTCTAATGTCGGGAGTTCCGGATATGTTGATGACGGGGGTGTGAATTTTTCACTCTAGTTTTGGTCATCGGACAGGAGAATTTGCAAATGCCCCTTTAGTTTAAGGAGAAGGTCACGAGAGCTGCTTAGGAGCTGGTTTATCTCGGGCTTGACTATTACGCTTAAGGATATGCCTAAAATTTTGCAAGAAAATTTCTGGATGTGGATAATGGCAGCCAAGCTTATGACCAAAATCAAGACAAGTTTGGGCTTCAACAAGAGAAGGGCTATGAGGAGAAGAGTGAGAGGTATTATGAAGAGATGGACCACAACTTGTTGATGAGCTATCAGGAGAAAAGACAACTTCCAAATTAATACCTGGGATTTGGGAAACGGGACAGGTGAGGGGAGTGGGGGGTCGCCCGGTGATCGAAAGGGAAGGAGGTTGGGTGGACTATTATGGTTGTTAGAGGGGTTTAAAGGTAAAAGTGGGCTAGATTGACTACACTTTGGAGAGTTACAAACTGATCCTGGGGTGTTTAGAGGGAGGGAAGGCCCCGCCATACTTGGTTGGGCTTCCAAGATTCCGAGACTGTGGGCTGGCCTGCAAGATTCTTGGGTTTGGGGAACAACGGACTGACATAAGGGGGGAGATGTGGATGGGGGTTGTGAGGTGAAGGCGGAAGAATTTTGTGATGAGTGAGGAAAATAGGGGGACTTGATTGAGAGTTTGCCAGAGTGATTGTCGGAGGAAGAGAAGAGGACTTATTTTGATACATGCCCGCAATGTGTTCGATTAAACGATTTTACAAATTTCAGTGACTTATTTTGATTTCTCTTCACTATTTGTGTGAAGTGGTTGATAAACAGACAATATTGATGGATTGATATATAAATATACATTAAAAAGTTTGACAATATTGATGGATTAATATTATCATTATTGTTCATTATAGTATGGACAAGCATTCTATAGCTGGTTTTTAACTCTCTATTGATGTATGTAGAGTGGATCATGAATGGAAGTACGGTCAGTGAGGGAATTAATTTGAGTCAAAAGTGAATAATGAATTTTGCAAAGCAGTTATTGATCATCGGAAGAGAATGAACGAGACACACATTTCTTGTCTTTATGCTTAGTGTGAACTTTGCAATAAGTTCCCTAACCTACATACAATCAGATTTCATCTATCAAGGTGTGGGTTTATGTCAAACTATAAGATATGGTTCTTGCATGGTGAGTCTGTAGAAGCTAGTAGCAGGGTGCAAACATCTACTCATGCGAACAGTAAACTAAGAATGGCTACCGGCGGAACTACTACTCCTAATAATGAGTGTGATCAAAGTGACACCGAAATCAATGATGATAGTGAAAATATTGAATAACTGGACTCCATACTGTAAGATGTTGAAGATAATTTCACTGATAAGCCGATTGAATATCAAAGACTTGTTGACGTGTCACGGTCCCCTCTGTTCCCCGGATGCATCAAATGTACATAATTGACAACCATGCTACACTTGTTCGATCTGAAAGCAAGATTTGGCTGAAGTGACAAAAGCTTCACAACACTACTAGAACTCCTTCATGACATGCTTCCAGATGATAACATACTCCCTACTTCTACTTATGAGGCGAAGAAGTTGATGTGTCATGTGGGAGTGGAGTACTACGAAAAGATACATGCATGTCCAAACAGTTGTATACTATATATAGGGGAAAATGCACATTTGGATGAGTGTCCAAAATGTCATTTGTCATGCTATAAATATAGAGAAGGTCAACTATCTAATTCCAAGAAAAAAGTCCTCCTGCAAAGTCATTTGGTATTTACCCATAATTCCAAGATTCAAGCATCTGTTTACAAAAGTCATCTGGTTCCACTACTGTATCTTATGAAGGGTATGATATCAATGGGTTCACCTATTGAACAAAGTGCCAATATGACAGATGTTTAAACTAGAATAGTTGGGTTAAAGTTGAAGCAACAACAACTAAATATATCACGGGTGATCCAGCTTCAGCGACTTCAACCTCAAGTTGGTATTATAAATTCAGTGAAGATATTTGGGAACTTGATTATCAGTTTCAAAAGTTTGTTATATTCAAATGCAAATGGGTGGATAATAGACACAGTTATCAAATTCACGATGGGTTTAACTTGGTTGATTTATTGTGCCTTGGTTGCAGATAGAGGTGATCATTCGGGCGGGCAGGCCGGGTTTGGTCCGGGTCAAAGGAAAATTTTAGGCCCGTCAGACCTATTTTAAAAAACCAAGCCCGGTCTTTTACATGCTCGAGTCGGGCCGGACTAGGCCCGGTTTTTTTGCAGGCTTTGCCGAAGCCCGGCCCTCTCGGCCTGGTTTTTTAATTTTTTATATAAATTAATAAAAAATAAATTAAAATTAATATATTTTAATATATATTTATATTATATATAACTTATTTAAAATGTATATATTATATAAATTTTTGTATATATATATAAAAATTAAATATGTATATACTATATTTTTAAAAATATATAATATAAAATCGGGCCTGGCCGGGCTTGCCCACGGGCTTAAAAAATATACCGCGGCCCGGTCTAGTTTTTTATTCGGGCCTGATTTTATGTCCAGGCTCGCCCGGAAGCCCAATCGGGCTCAGTCCCGTCGGGCTTTTTTACGGTCCGGGTCGGACCGGGCTGCCGGGCCGGACACATTTTGATCAGCTCTAGTTGCAGACAAGATTCGTTCATATTGCTGAAGGACTGTGAACAAGTATTTTACATTGAAGATCCCACCGATTCCAGATGGTAAGTGGTTTTACCTGGGAAAAGATTTTTCAACACAAATGTTGATCAATATGTTAATGATGATGAATCACTATTCAATAAGGCACCACCCATTTCTAAAATTATTCTGTCACAGACATTGTTGATATTCTGGACGATGTCATTTATACTAGGTCTGATCATGATGAGGGTTTCTACGTTGTAAACCATAATTGTTGTGTTTGTTTGTTAGGTAATTAAAGAAGAATGTCTTATTGTTTGTTTGTCCGTTAAGTATTTTGTTGTAGTATTCATAATGACTTATTATGTATTTGATTATTTGTTATCTTGTTATTAATATCGTATTGTTTATCTATGTAGGCAGTAAAACGGATGACATGGATGACCCAATCAGCGAGTTTCTGACAGAGGCATCCTGACCAAAGAAGAAGAAAACACGTGAAGGGAAAGGTCACAAGTCACAAGCTCGACGGGATGAATGGGGCCACGGCCTAGATGAGATTGAGGTGTTTATTATGCCTATTGAGGATACACAGGCGGGACCTTCTAGATCAAATATCCCGATGAAGAAAAATGTAAAACCTCGAGGTCATATAAAAGCTCTGAAGGCCAAAAAGATAGAGTCAAAGCCTCTATAGTTCTATGAGTATCGATAACCAACTGGGGACCGGACTGGAGACTTCACTACTGAGCTTTGCATCATAGTGCGGGAGTATTGTGATATCACCTTCAACTGGACTCGGGTTGATGAAGGACTGATGAAGCAGATGTTTGAGATCGTACAGGTAAATAAACAATAGTTAAGGTATTTTTTTAGTGCTACTTGTACGCATCCATAACTAACATTTGTTTCATTTATGATAATATGTAGAAACGATATCAAATACCTGTAGAAAGTCAGTACTACAACTTGGTCAAAGGGATGATGCTAAAGAGGCCTGACGACGACACACATCAGCCATGGGAGATCAACACACCAATTACCAAGAGAAGTGGCAGCAGTTTTATGACAAGAAGATGGAGACAAAGGTACTAACTCTTAAGATTTATATAAATAATTAATTGTAGTATATATGTGTGTATATGTATATATTTTATCATGTTAGTTATATGTTTTACTTGATAACAGGAGTATTGTGACAGTCAATCAGCGAATGCGAAGAAGAATGAATACCATCACGTGCTCGGTGCCAAAGGGGTTAACCGAAGAGTGCCTAAATGGGTGGCAGAAGAGGAGTTGCCATTGGATAGGAGCACTATGGATGAGCACTAGCTACAAGGTATTGTCTGGAAGCTTTCACGCACTAAGAAAGACCCTAAAACGGGAGAGTGTCTATATCTCTTCGAGAAGATGAAGGAAGTTGTTGACAAGATGGTAAGTTTACTTAACTTTTAAATTTATCTTCAAATTCACTTTTACAATCTTAAAATTTATTATAAAAATCTTTTATGCATTTAATTCTAAAGGATTAGCTGAATGAGCAAGTTACGCAAGGAACTTTGGCTCCTGATCAACATGATGATCAGTTGTCTCGTGCACTAGAAAAGAAAGAACATCCAGGCCGAGCAGTGGGGTTTGAGGGGATTAACATTGGAATAAGAATTTTTTCTAAAACCACTGGTCAAGGAAAGAAAGTACTCATGGACCCACGATCTCATATAAGGAGCATATGCGTGTCATTAATGATATGAGAGCAGTGGAAGAGCGAGGTCATTGCTGAATTACGTCAGGGTAATGGTGCACCCAACCATATGCTCCTCCTGATGATCCTTCTAGCCCCAGTTGTCAGAATGATCCTCCGTCATTCCCAAGCAATGACGATGCTACTTCTGTTGGAATGTACACATGAAATACCCTGACCTTAAATGTAGTGATTAAAATTATCCTAATAAGTATTTAAGGGCTTAATGGTGCCTAAGTAATATTGATGAGGAAAAATAAATCCAAAAAAAATAAAGAAATAAAGAAACACTTAAAAAGCGGAAAACGCTAAATAAGCGTTAAATAACCGTAGGAGGTATGAGACCTCAGTTAGCATATTATATGGATTCTAAAGGCTTAACAAGGCCTAAATAATATATGGGAACAACTCCCGAAGAAAACGGATCCAAATAATGTATTAAAACGCTAATAGAACTTTAGCGCACGTTTTTCGAGGAAACCCAAAAACGTGACTTTAAGTGGTCAAACGGGCCCGTAAAAATTATAGTTCATTAAATAACTATTATTAAGCATTAATGGAAGCTTAATAACCAATAAAATTAATTAAACGAGAAAATTCCGGAAAACGGGTTCCGGTTAGCGAATAGTACAAAAACCGGAACTTCCGGGGTGTAAACTATAATAAACCCAAACTAATGTGTCCCATTTGCAAATAAAAATTAAAAATCTGAATGAGAGTGGTATGGGTCTTGATTGTCCCCTCTCTTTCTCACTTATATTAATTGTCTATTACACTACAAGACAAACAAATAAGTAATAAAGTAACAAAAAGTAAAAAGTAGCCCTCTCTCTCTTCTTATTTCCTTAATTCCCTCATCTCTCTCCTCCTCATTCTCTCATTTCCCACGATGGGATTCCCCTCCCTGCAGAATACTCCCCACCTTCCTCCTTCATTCACGATTTGAAGCTCTCAAAATATGCTTCAATGGCTTCTTCAATTTCTCTCCCTCACACAAGCTCCATTTGAGCTCCAAATCAAAAATAAATTACATATTTGAACTCCCCTCATCCTCCTCTACACTTCTCTCTTTTCAAAATCCAAAAATGAGGAAGTTCATTTTCGTGGGTATACCCCATTGGTGAAGAAAATAGCATCAATGTGTAGCTTGGAGTCTCCTCTCTCCAACAAGGTAAAAATCTACATGAAAAACTCATGTTTTCTTCACCTTCCTTCACAACCGATTTTGCCCCATTTGTAATGCTCTGTTTTTCTCTCTTCTTTGAGCATAATATCAACCTTGCAATGGTGGTGGATTCACCTTCTTGAACCAAGGGCTAAAAACCCTCCTAAGACACTCCAAAGGTAAACCCTAGAAATCTTGCTTTAAACATTTCAATGAACTAGCATTAATATAAGGGTTAGGATGTTAATTGCAATTTTTTTTGTGTTCATTGGGTGATGGGAATGGAGTTTGGCAACTCCATTCCCCATATAACCGATTTTGGCAAGAAAGAAGGAAGACGAGAATGGGAAAAGAAATGAAGGAAAAATAAGCTCAAGGTAAGAGCTCCTTCCTAATGTTTAATTCTATTGCATTATAGTAATGGGAATGAGTAAACACATAAAAGAACCTAAACTATTGTATTAGTATTGAAGTTTTGAGTATTTGGGAACTAGTAAGTAAATTGTGGGCCTTAGAGCCAAGTATATTGTATATGTGTATTAGTATTGTGGATTGAGGAAGTATTGTTGAGTTGTTATTGTATTGGTTGCTGGTAGGACCCTTGTATGGGTGTGGCTATAATAGGAATGAACTTGGTGAAGAAAGTATGTGTATGGCTAAGTAAGAAAAGTAGGTGAACTATGACAAAATTTTGGTAGGAATTATGTATTTAAGAATGACTTGGTGAATGGGAGAACCAAGGTGTATATTGGATTGAGTAGGTATGTTTAGTAGTGATGAAGTGGTAGTAGTAGTATGAGAAATAAGAAGTGTAAAATCTGTAGCAAAGTGTATTAACATGCATTGGAGAAGTTAGGAAAAATTAGTGTGCAAGAATTGGTAAAAAGAGTGTTGGACTTGGGTATAGGTATTGTAGTTGCTTGGAAATGAATTGGAATGGTAAAATGAAGTTAGAACAAAGTGCTAAGATGCAAAGAGAAGTGTAGGAATGCACAAGTGTGCAAAGTGTGGAAATGAGAATGGAAATTTGTAGAATTTGAGCAAGAAGTTGAGTAAGTATTGGAACATGGATTTAAGGAGTTTAGTGAGTGTTTAAGTGTGTTTAAATATGTACAAAACATTTGGAAAGATTATGGAATGATTGGAGGTGGATTAAGGGTTGATTAAGGGTTGAAAAATGACCTTAATAGTAGTTTTTAGCAGGGTCCAGGACTTAGGATATGTACCAAGTCCCGGACCGCTTCAAAAAAAGGCCGAGAGTGAATGCAGGAATTGGTCCGGGACTAAGTCCAGGACCAAGTCCAGGACCAGGTGTAAAAATAGGCCGAAAGAAGTTAAGTGTTGGTCCGGGACTTAGGGTCCGGACCAAGTCCCGGACCACCCCCAAAATTCAGCAGAGAGTGTTTTTAAGGGTTCTAAACATGGGGGATTGATTGGTAATGGTTTTAGAAGTTGTTAAGGCCTTGTTTGGTGACCTTTAAAAGCCTTAAGAAGTGTAAACAAGTTTAAGAAGTAATTAAGAAAGTTGTAAGTTTAAGAACATTAAGTTAAATCGAAACAACGGGATAACGGGGTAAGTATGGGAGTAGTAATTAAGTGTGTGTTGTAATACTTAGTATTGATTGAACCATTTGGCATGTAGCCGGAGGTTCAAGAATAGGACTCGAGGAATAAGTAAGGACTAAGGAACAAGGGGACACCCGGTAAAGTAAATCTCGAAAAAGGTATGATTTCTTCATGCCCTGTATCCTAATCTAGTTACCCCGATTTGTGAGCTTATTTGATCACCTAAATAAGATAAATGCATGAATCGGACTATATTGCACTTACTTGTGCTTGATTTATGTGTTCTTGATATTTATTGTCTTGAACACTAGTTTGTATAATTCATGAAATACGTGGATGAAGATTAAGTGTATTTGTACCTTGTAGTGTACTTGTGTATTGTATTGTATTTCGTATGGATGTATATGTGAGCAATGTATTGTATTATTGTGGCTTGGATGTGTGACTTCTACTAATTCCTAACTACCTAACTTCTAACGTAAGTAATAAGTAAATTGGAATGAGTAGAAGTCCGATATAGCTTCGGCCACGCGTGAGGATGAGGAGACACAAGAGGTTGGATCCGATTCCTGGTTCTTAAACTGGTCCACGGCCCAAACCCCTTAAATGGGTAGCATCCTGGATTGGTGAACCAAGTAAATCCTGGTGGTGGGACAGAGTAGTCCCCGGGCCGGAGGTCCCGACGACTTAACATGAGTAAGAGTAAGTAGGTAAGTAAAGTATGAGTATGTATGAGTATGTATGTGTAAGTATGGTGTAACGAGTAAAAGAGTAATCTCCACCCGATTAACCCGGGTGGACAAAAGGAGCTAACAAGTATTGTGGATGTATGGAACGTGCATGGTGTATGTATTGAGTATGTATTGTATATGCGCATTTCAAGAAAGGTAAGTAAGTACAATTGGCTTGTATGGACTACTTGTGTGTATTGAAGTGTACGTATGTATTTGTGCATGAAGTATTGTAGTATTATGTATGGAAGCATGTATGCTTGTATGTATGAATAAAATGAACTGCATGTATTCGACCAAGTGGTCGGCGTACCCTCACTAGTACGCGGGGTATGCGGTTATCATATGCAGCGAAAGCTGACCCCCTAGGGGGAACGTTTTTAGTGTGCAGGTACCCGAAGCAGACATGGTCGCAGTAAGAGACCGGTGGCAGTGTAAATTGTAGAGAATAGTATTGAACTTGTAGCCCTGAAGTAGTAGTGTACCAAGGGGGTACACCTTGTGCATTGTAAGTATGTAGATGCGAGGAATGGGTAGATGTAGACTCTTAAGGAGTATGAATGGAATTGAAAGAGGTATTGTATTTGTATAAGGAACTTAGTAAACTCGGTTATGTATATTGTATTGAATGGTATTGTAAAGGAGCAAAGTGTTGAATGGAGCAATGTAGTATTTGGTTGGTAAATGGAGTAAGTATTGTAGATGTGTAGTACTTGGGATTCCGGTCCATCAGACTGATGCTGTATATAGTAGTAGTAGCTTTGTTAGTCACGTGGGTGACTAACGGCATTGTATCACCCACCGTATGTAAGTATGTACCGCTGCGTGAATCTGGAAGTACGAGGAGATTGGACGGTAATGACAGTATTAACTGTAGGGGTGTTACAACCCAAGCGTTGAGTCTAATGACTAGTATCCTTACGCATATGGACAAGTAATTTTTGTTATGTTTAGAGGAATTATTACTTGACATATATTTTACTACATATTTAATATTTAATCATCTACTAATCTGATGAAATTGTAGAAACCAATAAACTGTAATCTTCTGCTCTCACACAACAACCACAATATCTTTATCGCACATGGAAGAGTGTACTCATCAGGCTCGAATAACAAGACTCATGGGAAGCGACTATAGCATTATCATGGGAGAGTCTTTGTGGATGAACCGGACTATCATTGTCCTGATCTAGAACTCCCAGTACCTCAACACTAGTATAGTACAGTTCGGTTTGCAACTGGTGCCTTTGTTCAGTGACATGTTTGTCTGATTTAGAAGTGTGTGAAGGTATGCCTAATACAAACCACTAATATAGTTATTATTGTCAATTATATGAGTTTAGTATGTGTGAATGATTAGTTCATGACTAGTGTTATATGACGGTTGTGAATAGGCAATAAAAAGAAATTTGTGTCCCCTGAAACAAAAAGTCAAAACTTGCTAAATCTTCTGAATACAGATCATCCACCAATGTTGTTCAGAAAGAAAATATGGTGGATGATTCCATATTGGCACACTTGGGGCCAACACATGAAAAATCCTAACAAAGTCCGTGACTTCCCAAAGGGTAGAAATTCTATCTTGTTGAGTTTTGATGATGACCTTCTTCACTACCCAAACGGCGAAAAAGTCGACTTGTACACGACTAATGTGAAGGACATCCTGAAATTTGACTCGGTGACTACCACAGTGATGCACTTATGCATTCTATAAGTATTAGTTTTGTTTCTAATTAAGTTATAAATTGATGTCCTAAAATAATGTTAATGATCATATCTTTTAATTTATGAACAAGTTTTTGCATGATAAAAAGCAAACTTTTACTCTTGCCCACTATAGATTTTTGTGTCCTGAAGAGGGTCATACACTACTTTAAAGTGTGATTTAAAGTCGTGTAAGAGCTACTTGTAGCGTACGATCACTAACAGCATCAGAACGAAAAAGAAATATCTTATGCTATCATATCATCAAAGGTAATATCTTTTGTTTATCATTTTAATTGAATAAATGTTGTAGTTATTGATTTTGATATTATAATGGCATGTAAGTGTTTTGGTGTTTTATAGTCGTCACTGGGTTGTACTAGTGTTATGTCTGGATCGTACGCGGACACTATTTCTTGATTCGCTTCAGGTCGGACATTCGAAAGACAGCAAAATAAAGTCTCACCTTAGCATGTGAGTACATTATGAACCTCTACTTTATGTATTTCAACTCTTTCATTTAACTTAATTTGATAGTGCATATCCAGTTATAATTATTGTATGTTTATGATACTAATTATGCAGTGTATATCAAAGTGTTATGATGACAGAACGTGGGGTAAGATTGAAAAGTGTCGTTCCATGGACTTCGGTGAAGGTACATACAACATCACTTACATATTTCTTATCATTGATAGGTTGTCATCACTTACATACGTTGTTGTTTGTTTTTTTTACTATGTTTAAGTGTCCAAACCAACCTAGGAGTTTGGAGGGTGGATATTATGCCATGAGGTATATGCATGACCTTATCACCCTATTTGGTCAAATGGGGGATCCATTAGAAAGGTATGCCGTAGTTATCAATTTTTAAATTACTAATGTATACTTTATTGTTTGACTAACCTTTTGTCTTGTTTTGTTCTTCAAAGGTTTCCTCTAGTGTTGGAGAATATACTAGGGAAACCATCAACGGTATGCAAGAGGATTAGACGGAGTTCCTCTACATGAATTTGGTTTGATGTTTCACTTTGTATATTTGAATTGTTTATTTACAACTTTGTGTATACTTTTATAGCTATATAGGTTGTGAAAGATGACCATTTTGAGCACCTTAGTGGCCATTTTGATAGTTATGTATGTATATGGTCATTGTGACCCTTTGAAGTGTGGTATATGGTCATTGTGACCATATGAAGTGTATGTATATGGGCATTGTGACCATTTGATCATTGTTGGGAATTTTGTTTTATTGGCAATTTTACAACAAAGAGAGATGACATCCTCTAACATGTGATGTAGAGAGATGTGTGGGTATACCTAGATGCATTTTTTACAGGTTTGGTGATAGATGTGGGATTAGAAACAAAAACGAGAATACCTAAAAAAATCGACAGTTCTATGTAGAAACTGGAAAAAATCAACAAATTTTACTACTAATTAACGTCATTTGCTGCCTTACATTCGGCGGTTATATAAACGCCAAAAATTTAGACTAAAAACCACCAAAAATGTCCTTTTTTGTACTAGTGAGGATCCACCCTACATGTAAGCAAGGGAAAAAACCATCACAATAAAGTGAATTGTTGATTTTCAACCGTTCTAATTTAAGAATATACTATTTTACCTTTAATCGCTTGTTTCACCCATTCACAAATCACTTTGTCATGATAGTAGCGGCATTGCTACTTTCGGAGTGATGAAGACACTATCCAAGAGTCAGGCTCCTCACTTTCTTTGGTCACCATGTTGGATATTCATCACGGACTGGCTCATTTTGTGGAGTTTAAAATTTCAAAAATGGATATATATGAAAAGCTCAGTGGGGGTGCCTAGGGTTTAACTCCAGGGTTTCATAATCTTTTTTGCTATGTGGTGTTGTACCTAGGTGCTTCGTCATCCCTAATAGTTGTGTATCCATTCTTTGTTACTTTTTGCAGGTCTAAGAGAAAATTTACAAATTATCTCCTTCGGTCGGAGTTATGTCATTTACGTTTACCTCACCTTTGTGTGTAGCCTTACCGAAGTTGTGTAAAGATGACACGTGTGTTCACTCATAGTCTTACCACCTAAGACACCCTCGCGAAGTTTTCACTTAGAGACTGGTTTACGCATTTAAATGAAAGAATTGAATGTTGTTAATTCTAAGCTCAGATTGCCCCCAGTACTGATTTGAAGTTTTTTGACAAACCTTTTGAATACCCTTTTGTGTGGAGATGAATTATGGTGAATTTTTTGTGGAATGACAGAATTGTATGAGGGGTTAGGTTGTTGGTGAGTTTTTTATGGATAGACAACCTTTTCTATTTCTTTGTGAGAAGGTGTGTGGTGATGAATTGCTTGGGGATGGACAATTTTTGTGTAAGAAGGTGTGTTGTGGTGAATGATGTGTGGGTGGATGGTTCAGGTTGTGGTGGTTATGTGTTTGGAGCAGTTTACTTTGGATGATTTGTGATGACAATTTTGACAAGTATGGCTTAGAACCGCTTTGTGGATTTTGTGGAGGTTTCGAGAATAAGTTGTGGTGTTTGGGCAGAGCACATTCATCTCTTTTGAAAAATAAGACAAATTGCTGTGTTCCATTGCCAGGAAATGAAATCTCATCTAAAAAGACATTTGAAAACTTCAGACTTGAAAAAGTTGTTTGCTTGTGAAGAAAATGATTTATAAAACCATTACTCCTTATGGGTGATTTGAAAACAGTCAACCTTTGAAAACTTTGTGTGATGCATTTGAGAGATGAATGTCATGGAGGGTTATGCAGCAGAATGCAAGTGAATCCTAGTCTCTCTATAGAATCTGAATGCTGCCGAACTGCCTGACACTGACATGCTGAAGACTCGAGCTCTCGATCATCGGAACGTCGCTGAAATGACCGTGATCATTTTCTTCTACTTCTCATCTACAAATTCTGGGTAGGCTCTTGAGATGTCCAGACTGGGATGTTTCTCGACTGGAAACGAGGCTCTTGGGCCAAAATATTTTTGAGAATGTGGCACTCAGGCCAGAATGTTTATGTGTAGGCGTTTGGGCCTAAATGATTTATGAGATGTGAATTGACGCTTGGGGAATTGATTCGTGAATAGGCGCATGGGGCCAGAATGCACAGAGTTGCGAGTGTGGCACTTGGCCAAGATGCTTTGGGAATACGGCACTTAGGTCAGAATGTTTTGGGAATGTGGCACTTAGGCTAGAATGTTTTGAGAATGCGGTGCTTAGGCTGGAAAGTGTTTAGGTTAGAAATGAGACACATGGGCCGGAATGATTTCTGAACCGCATCTATATGTGTGGGCCTGAATACCTTTAATATGGAAGTGAGGAATACGAGCCAAAGGAAACTGTATGGAGTATGAATGGGCCACTGGGCTGACAAAACTTTGAAGTCCAAGATCCGTATATATTCTAGTTTGGCCTTAGGGCCAAAAGTTAGAAGTGATCCTTAATTTTTTTGTTTTGAGTCTTGAATTCAAATGTGTGGGTGTATCGATCGAAACATAAACGAATGGCTTTGAATAAGCCCACAAGTAGGATTTTGGTCAGAGCCCGAACAAAAAGTTTACCTAGACTAAATGGGCCTTTGGGCTGAAAACAATTTTGTAACACCCCATCCGCTAATCTCATAATTACCTCTTAAACTGTCACGTCTGCCCATAATATCGCAGCGGAACTCTACATACAACGGAGGGTGGTACAGTGCCGTTAGCCAACCACGTGGCTAACCAGGCCTAACTCAACTACTGCATCGGTCTGATGAACCGGAATAACCGAGTACTCAGTACAAATACGTTACTCATTCATTTCTAACTGAGTCACATATACAAATCTCAGTTCTGTTCCTTACTATACCGAGTATACAATATACGGATGCCGATAACATATTCGGTCTTACACCTTATTCAATTACATGAGTAAAATAAATTCTAACTACCCATGCTAACCACCAACCCCGTCCTACTCTCGAACGGTATCATCTTCAGTGTACCTGAAAAATAAAAACGATGCCCCTAGGGGCTCAGCTTAACGCTGCATATGAAATTCGCATACCCCGCTTGCTAACCGGGGTACGCCGACTACTTTTGTCGAGAGCATGAGATTCATTAATCATTCAACATGCATATATAGTATACACTATATATGTACACACTACACAAAATCGACAATCAATCATGGGATACAATCCCTAACTAACATAACAAGGTTGTTAGTTTGTATCAATTTACTCTTAGGGCTCGAGGGTTCTACCTCTCTAATGCCTTAGTTACTTTGTTCATTCTCTCACCCACTTTCTCAGGTTACTTATCCAATAACTCACCACTATCTCGGGTTACTTATTCTTTTCCTCCCCCATTGTCTTGGGTTGCTTATACTTTAACTCACCCACACTCTTGGGTTACTAATACTCAAGCTCTTGTAGTTCTCGAGACACTACAGGTCTCCTACGTCACGCTTGTTTCTCTTAATACTTCCTTATGCCAAAACACATGGCTCTCGAGCATAGTCTTACTTCCCCGGTTTTGACCCTACTCTGGATCTAGCATGGTGGGAAGGTTCAACTAGCTCCCGGAACTCTCTCTTAGTTCCTACTACTTCCACATAGGTCCGACTACTCTTGGACTTCTTACATTCCCATACACTCCTCTCTCGGAGTTATAATGTAATTATGTATTTTAGTCTAGAAGCATCACTCTCGATGTTTCTAATGCTTTTGGAATATTGCTTAAGTTCGGGTAATCTTAGGTTTAAGGGTTACCCTTACATTTCGTATTCTTATTCTTTCGGTTATCTTCTCATACCGGGTATAATCCTCATATAGGAGGTCGACCATGTCTCCAGGGAATTAATGGACCCTTAGGTCTCTTTTACTTTTCTTACAAGTTCACATCTTTGAACTATCTACAATCCTCTAGATGGAGGTTCATATACCTTTCCACATTTATTTATTTCGTGGTTTGTTTTAATTTGGTTTTCTACCGTTACCGGGTGTTTACTAAACCCGTACAACTCCCTCACATACTAGTGAGTTCATAAGGTTACGATTTCGTTATTTTTAAATCGATGGTATGTGTGTTTGCATGTTTCATTATTTTACGATACGACCCGATCTACTAGTCTCTAGGCATTCGTCACTCATCCATGAGTTGGTCTATACACTAAGTTAGACCTCTCTGGCATTCAAGCATGTTAGCTCATACAATATACAACAAGACATACATAATCAAGCAATGGATCATTTTCATGCTTTAGTCTTGATTTAGCCGGCACACAAACACACAAATCAACGTAACACGGTTAGCATACGGGGCATGAGAAAATCATACCTTACACCTTGGTCTCACTTTTACCGTGCCCTCACATTGCTCAGTTCACACACCATTCTCTGATAATGTTTCAAACATTATTATCAATACCAAGCTCATACGGTACGTAAATAATTACTACTCCCGTACTTACACCGTTATCCCATTATCTCGGTTTTACTCTTGTTAACTTAGGTTCATACTTTTCATTGACTCCTAGCACTTGTTTACACTTCTTAGGACCTTTACATGTCCCCAACCAAGGCCTAAACATCATCTAAAACCATTACCATTCACTACCCCATCATTAGGACACTTTAAAACACTTTCTGGCAACTTTTTACATTGGTCCGGGTTTGTGTCCGGGGTTACAAACCCGGACCAAACATGGTTTTTAGTTTCTGCCTTAATTTTCATGTGGTCCGGGTTTGTGTACTGGTCTACAAACCCGGACCACCCCCTCGGATGGCTTTCTGGTGCATTTTTGATGTGGTCCGGGTTTGTGTACCGATTTGTAAACCCGGACCACCCCTGGAACTGTCAAAATTTACAGTTTTTGGTCAATTTTCAACCCCTAATTCACCTCTAATCATTCTCTAATCATTCCACATGTTTCCTAAATTTTTAATCATCTTTAAACATGCTCTAAACCTCTTCAAAACATAGGCTTAATCCCTACTCAAATTCTTGCTCAAATTTTCCATTCTCTCTGTTTCATTTTGCACCCTTGTGCTACAGATTTTTATCTCTTAGCAATTTGCATTTTGTTCCCACTCCAATTGACCATTCCAAACCCTCCTAGTCAATGCACTTCTCACACCAAGGTTCATGCCTCAATCTTAAAACCTTAAATCCTCATTGTTTTCTAAAACTCCCAAGGCACTTAAACCACTCCTCTTTGCTACAGATTTATGCACAGATCTCCTCTCCTTGAACAAGCATTCCCAAAGTGGTTTACTAACCCAAATCAATCTCCATTCATACCTAGCTAACCCTAGGTTATAATTCACTCAAAACATCACTAAAATCACTTAGATTTCTACCGGAATTTCGCCATAGTCCGGCTACTTTTCTAACATTGCCCAAAGCTCATACCACCATTTAATTCATCCTAAAAACTAACCAAACCCATCATGGGTTCTACCAGCACAAAATTTCAATCCAACTCATCAAATCCTCCAAAATACAACACAATGCATAAATCATAAAGTGCATGCTCTTAGGCCCTTAAATCAAGCATTAATTCATAAATGCATCTGGCACTACCACAACTCTTCCTTATCTCAACATATCACATTCCAACACATGTTTGGGTTCATTCATTCATTTATTTTCCCTTCCCAATTCTAAAAGCATTAAATTAGGCTCCAAGGTAAATTATTTACCTCTTGTTGACAAGTCTTTCCTCTTTTCACTCATCTTATTTCTCTTCTCCTTTCTCTAGCTTGGAAATCGGCCAAAGGCCATGGAATTTCCCATTTCCAAATCAATATTCAAAGCAAGAAATGAGTTTAAGTAAAAACACTTAACCTCATTAATTAGAAATGCTAAAGCTCTAAAATTGGTGATTACCTTGAAACCCTAGGATGGGGCTTGGTCAAGAATCAAAAGGAAACTCCCTCCAAGCTTTTGAGGATTGAAACAATTCTCATAAAAGGGAAGAAACAAGGCTCCATTAGAGGCCAAAATCGCCAAGGTATAAAATGGAGAAAACATGACTTTTCTATGGATATCTTTACCTTAATAGAGAGAGGAGGCTTCAAGCTTCAAAATGGTGTGGTTTACTCTTCAAATGGCCAAGACCCATGAGAATGAACTTCATCCTTTTCGAATTTTGAAAAGAGAGGATGATAAGGCTTGATGAGAGGAGTTCAAATATGCAGTTATTTTCGAATTTGGAGCTTGGGTGTAGCTTGGGCATGAAAAGGAAGTTGAAGAAGCCATGGAGGGGAGCTCCATTTCAGTTCCAGTATAGATAGGAAGGGAGGAGGATGATAGGAAAGGGGGAAAGGAAGAAGAAAGGAAATGGGAGGAGAGAGGGGGGGAAAGCACTTTATCCCTTTTTGCTTTTTTCTTTTCCCTCTCTTTCTTTTTCTTTTCTTTCTTTCTTAATTTAGTGTGTGAGTGTGTGAGAGGCTACAAAAACCGGCCCCCACCATATTAGTAAGCTGGAGCATTTTTTGTCTTTTACTGAAAATGCTCATTATTTTACCCGGTTCGGCACTGTTCACTCACCGGGCCCGTTTTTCGGATTTTTCTCGTTTCTTTATTTTTAATGGTTCTTAAGCTTCCATTAATGCTTAATTAAAGTTATATAATCAACATAATTTTTACGGGTCCATTTGACCACTTAAAGTCACGTTTTCGGGTTTTCTTGAAAAACGTGCTTTAAAACTCTGTTAGCATTTTAATCCATTATTTGGATCCGTTTTCTTCGGAAATCATTCCCGTATACTAATTAGGCCTATATAAGCCTTAGGAATCCATCTCGGACCCTCACGAGGTCACATACCTCCCATACTCATTTAATGCGTGTTTTAGCGTTTTTGCGTTTTACGCATTTTCTCATTTATTTTGGTTTTATTCTCTTTACCAATATTCCTTAGGCACTAATAGGCCTCTAAAAATCATATTAGAGTAATTTAATCACCATTTTTAGGTCCAGGGTATTAAAATCTACCCCCTTAAGGAACTTTGCCCTCAAAGTTGGTGAATCTAATATGGTTAGTCTCATGGCATTCTATGCCAAGGTTATAATACACGTATAACCTTACATACTCCACAAGTCAGTCTCATTTCACACTACACATACCACACACATATCACAGCATGTATAGCAATAAAAAATACTCTTTGTACTCTCTCCATGGAATCGGTCCGAAGACAAGAAGGCACTACAGTCCTCGAATCCATATTGAGTAATACACTACTGGTCCCTCAGGTACCGGTCACATTGAACACTTACACTTTCTGGTTCACGGCCGTTTCATGACAAATGGGCACTTACTCTCTCTGGCCCACGGTCCCTTCGGTTTTGATCAAAACGTTACACATATACATATCCTCAGGCACTCTGGTTGACTCACTTAACACAGGACATTCTCAGGGTACTCTCCCGCTGCCATTGGAAAAATCACACACTGCCACCGCCTCAACCGGTCACTTAGGACGCCGCACGTACGGTGCAATGGTTTCAAAACTACTTTTCGCCTTCATGCTCAAAGGAAAATCCTTTTTCAAATTCTGTTTGAAAATTCTTTTTAAAACATCACACAACTCCAAATCCGGTTTATGGTAGCTGTAACTTTTATTCTTAGCGTGATTACTTGTGACCACTTATATTATTCTTTGCATGATTACTTGTGACCACTTATAGGGAGCTTCAAGAATCATCCAACCCTGATGTGATCAGCATTAGTGTCGAACTATCCTTCCACCCCAATTTGTGTTCGGTTTCCCTTGATCGCTAGCATATCAAGTTCCACCTCCCACGTTAGTTTCAAACAATCAGATAGTCTAACATTTTCGTTTTCTATCTTTTACTCTTTCTAGTCATATTCATAAAACAATCCATTTTAATTTATCTCTACTTCCTAGAACTTAGGTCATCCATTATTCTCAATTTACTTTGCTTACTTTACCTAAGCAACTCATGGGTTCATTTTCTCAAATTGTAACTCAATTTAAAACATACAACATACAACTCCAAAGGATGGAACTCACTCCATCAATCATTCTCAATTAAAATCACCTAGGGAAACTCACTTCCCACTAGGTTACACATCGGTTTCATACCGATTCTCACTCATCATAACTCATGTCTAATCTCAATACACATATACTATAGGGATTCTCACTCCCCAGGAGTTTCTCTACTCCCCTTTTCATAAATATTACATACTCGTTACTTGCATCTCTCATGCGCAATAACCAAAATTACACAATGAATGGGTATACATGTTTATGTAACATGAGTTTTAATCATTAAAACCATTTATTTTGTGCTATGCACATAGTAGTTTACTCACCTATACGTAAAACATACTCTAAGCGGTTTCTCGCCATACCCCCCTTAAAAGGGGTTACGCCTGTTAATTAACTCATAACCGGCTTCGGTTCTAGCCTCTAAGGCTTCAAGGCGTTTATGATTAGCCAATTACTCACATTTGCCAGGTATACTTAACCTTTGAATTACGGCCCACTAGCTTCTACTGCGCGACCTGATAACTAGAACTTAATTTGCCCTTTTATATTCTCAATGTGTTATCCACTTCCTTTTTATCCCTTTTTGTCTTGGGAATAAAGGTTTCTCAATCGTCGCGTGGTATCTCTTACCGTATATGAAATCGATGAGTTATAGATTTTCTCTTCAGTTCTCTGGAAATCTATTTCGTATAGCACTGTATACCTTCGTGATTATTCACTTACTCGTTCCGACTTATTGTCGGTTGAGGTCAAGCTACTACTTAGTATGTAGTGCTTCCTCGTTTAATAATGGCTTCTGAATTATGTTGTTTACTTGTTTCTGTATAAGAATTCTTCATTCGAGCTATCTTGCGTTTATTAAGCATCGGTCCTGGGGCCTGTGGGTTATGGGCCCACGTTCTTCGTGCATCTTTGGCCAATGGCCGCACGGTTATTTCTCTAGGTTTTCGCTCGACAAGCTTGCGCCATGTTTGTTGGCGAAAGGAAAGATTTACCATGATTGACATCTCCCATATTCCTAGCTATCCCACTAGATCATTACTGCACAAGTGCAATACCAAAACACTCAGTCCTACAGAGTGCAGAGGTGTAAACCCTTGGCAGTAAATCTCTTATGTGATAGGAATGAACATGTTTACTTTACATCCTTTCTCATCAACATAATGTCATTATCTGGCTATACTCTTATAACGGTCGCTTGCTGCGTACCATGTTCTTACTCATTAAACAACATTTGTTTACATGGCATCCGCTACTACTTTAGCTTCCGCTCATGTATTGTCGCCATTTATACTATGGCTTGCCATTCACTTGGCTCAATAGAATACGCTACTCTTTTAAATCTCTCTGCGCTTCTTGCGCATTACTTACACTACAATTCGTATTGCACACGTACTGTGTTCACTACTCAACGGATTACCCTCTCGGTTCCGACCATTGCTATCAAAGCCTTTCTAAATGCTATTTTTGTTCAATTACTCCTTGGCAATAAACACATGCTCAAGTTTCCCTACACCGCTCTAGCAGTTTCACATTACATACTTAGGGGGTAGCCTTTCTCCGGATGATTCACGCAATTGCCGCTCTCTAGGCCCCACAATAACGAGGGGTATCCCCACTGTAAGGCAGTGGTTCATTCTCCACAATTCCTCTTATGCCTTTATGCATAGGTTTTGCAACGCTTAAATCTACGAATGGTAGTTGTTTTTCAGCTTACAAGCCACATTGCCTCGCCATGCTCTATGCGGGCTGTTTATACAGGTTTCTTCTTCTCCGTATGCCATTAAATGATTATGAGGTATTTTTGGGCTCTTTGATATGGTTGCCTCATCACACTTCCGTACATGGAAGACCCTTTTTTAGTATCTCGACATTAATCTATGCTCGTTGGCAATTTCGGGTGTTCCCTTATTACGTGGGATCCCTTCGGGGTTCTACCCGAGTGTTTGCTTTACACTTGTGTTCTCAACAAGATGTTTCGTTCAACTACTGTTGACTCCGGCACCCTTCACCGATTGCTCCTGGGTGTTACTGAGTTGCGCCATTACCTTTGGCTTGAACTCATGGGTATGTTCAGTTCCTTACCCCCACCTTGCGGTTATATACTTTGACTATCCCGTTTAGGGTTGTAACGCCTCCTGTTATTGGGTAGATCATCGGTACTTTTCCTTTACCTTCTTGGTCAGGTCGTTATTCTCTTCAGTGAGGTATACTGTGGGAATTCTATCCCGTTTATCGAACATTAATATGTTCATTTTAGGCATTCGCCGTACTGCTTACGCTGGTATTCATTCCAGTTATTATGTATTTCCTAAGACATATCCATTGTCTATACTTAATACTTTGTGCTTCCTGTACTTCTTAATGCTATATCCTTAGGACCGTCATCTTACAGGGTTCTTTACTCCTATAGTTTAATAAGCTTCTCTGTGTTCCTCAATCATTCGAGGTGTCCAACTGTCTTGGTTCGAATTGGCTCTTTCATCCGTAGTATGGAGTCGAATACTTCCCGTGTTCTGTATTCTACTTGTATACATACATGGAGTATCTTATTGATACGTTACCACTTACCCGACTAACTCATAACTGGTATGTCATGTCCGCAAGCTCCTTCGGGAGTTCGGTCATCCCATGTCTCGTTTGTGTACACGTGTAGTGTCGGTCACACGCCTAGGTGAAGTATTCTGTTGCCAACTCCTCTTATATCGTCCTATGATAACTTACTGGGATTGCTCTGGTTTGGTTTTAAAATTTGGGGGTTTTTAGGAAAATTTGAGTTTTGAAAGAAAATTTTGGGTTTTGAAAGTAAAATCCTCACGGCACTTCAATGCCGGTTGCTTCTTACCAGATCCAGCTTCTCACCGACTGGTATGCTCCTTAATACAGTGGTCAAGCCGTTAGGCCTTCCCAATGTTTTGTTTCAGAATTCTTAGGATTTGTGTTGTTATATTGGCTTCATTCGCCATCCTGGTATCTTGCTAGGTACTTATTGCTTGTTAAAGTTCCTCTTAACAGTTCCGTTATTACTGCACTTGCCATGGCAAGTGCGCGGTACAGGCGGTTTTTGGGTTCACTCATACCGGTCACGGTATTGTTCACATTATATTTGGTAGCCTTGTCGGCTCTTCCTTGATCCTTTAGTTGGATAACTGCTCGTTGAAGCTGCTTCTTGTTCGTCTTGACGTGACTGTCATCCATCTGGGTGCTTCTCCCTTCTCGGGGACCCTTATTCACTTAGTTATGTGTTCTACTTTGTTGCTCGTTCCCACGTCTTTACAGTGGTTACCGAGGTTTAACGCATTTAGGCACTGCTTCAGTAGTCCTATTCGGGTATGCCCTGTAAATATGCTCGTAGTTGTCTTTCCCTTTTCGGGTGTGGTAGGGTGGGTGTACCTATTCTTAACTAGTTTCTTAGTTGGTTTGTATACCGTTAGTGGTATTATATAACTATAGCGGTCCGTGGACATGTGTTCCGGCTTTTGCTACTTCTCATGAATCCGCCTTGTTGCACGGTTGGTGCTTTCCTTCTTGCTGCTGCTCGGCCAGCCGGATTCTTGCGACTGCTAGGCATGTCGCCCCATGCTGCCACAGATTCCAGTCTCCTTGGATTAGGATTTTTCGATCTTCCGCCATTAAGTGCGGTTATAGTCATTCCAGCGGGATTCGTCTCTGGGATTTCCGGTTTTCAGAATCTACCGCATGACAGGTTCTGGTTCATATGGAAGTATTTCACACTTGCCAGATCGGGTTTCCCCATCTCTCTGGCGTTCTTTCCCGAGCTTTTAATACGGGGGTTGAGGAGGGCTGGTTTGGTATTGTAGGTAGCCAGATCATACTGGAAGTTCCTATCTAGCGCATCTCTCACGCTATCACTTAACCCTTAGCCCTAAGTCTCTATGTAACACCCCAACCGCTAATCCTATGCTTACCGTCTAATCGTCCTATTAATCCTACGAGTTCGCAGCGGAATTATTACATACTTACTACGGCGGGTGAAACAATGCCGCTAACCGCCCATACGGCTAGCTAGGCTACTAATACTTACAGTCACGGTCTGATGAACATAACGTACCGAGCTACTAATTACTTACCAAAATACCATATACCGAATACTTACATCAATGGATCACCGAGTATTAAAGTATATTCGATTACATCATTTCTAAGTTCCAAAAGAATGAGTTTCTAAGGCTACTCATCTATACCAATCCCCTTCCATCAATATCCAAAAAGGTGTACCCCATGGTACACCGGCGATTCAAAAACTACAGCCATGTACTACTCAGTACACCGATCATAATCCAATTTAATTACCATTTTAAGTTAGGATGGTTAGCTTGTTAGGAACAAGTTAGAAGTCCAAACACAATAAATAGCGGTCACGGTACAATACAACATACATTCACACATTCATTATCCTCCATACATTTCATGAATTATACAAACTATGATTTAAAGAAGATATACAACATCATACAACACTACATATTCACAAGTATGCATATTAACTCCGATTCGTGCATTTATCTTATTTGGTGATCAATTAGCACACAACACACAAATCAGAGTAACCAAGATAGCATACGGGGCATGAGGAATCCATACCGTTCACCGTCGTACGTGTTTCCAAACGTGCTTCCGGTGTCACAAATCAAATCCTATTATATACATACAATTAAATGATTAAGCTAACTATCATTACTTAACTCATACTTGCTATGTCCTTATACTTCTTACACTTACACCTTACTTACTCATTTTCCTTTACTTAAGTCTTTATCTTCTTACTTAAGGTTTGCATGCTTACATACATGTACATATACATATATATATGGGTATACATATATATATATATATACAATTATTACTTAGATTAAAATAATTTTTTTTTTTTCAGGATTGGGCCGTCCGACCCACTGTCCGACCCAAGCCCTGGGTCGGACCATTCCAGTAAGATTCGTTCCCAGAAAATTACCCTGTCCGACCCAGCACTATTCCGTCCGACCCATACCCTCTGGGTCGGACCATTCCAGAAGGGTTTGGGTCTCGAGTCTAAGCTCCGTCCGACCCACGTCCGACTCACCGTCTAGGTCGGACGAAGTCAGAAACTTCGACCCTTATATTTTTTTGCCCGTCCGACCCACGTCCGATCCACGGCCCTGGGTCGGACCATTACAGAAGGTTTACGTTTCATTCTTTAAGCCATGTCCGACCCACGTCCGACTCACGGCTCTGGGTCGGACCATTACAGAAAGTTTCTAAGCCATGTCCGACCCACGTCCGACTCACGGCTCTGGGTCAGACCATTCCAGAAAGTCTGATTTTCGTTTCTTAAGCCCCGTCCGACCCACGTCCGACTCACCGTCTGGGTCGGACGGTTCCAGAACCTGGTTACAGTTTTTATTTTTCTTTCCAAATTTCACCCATTGTTTCCCCAATCTTCCTACATACATCCTAACATGTTTTTGTGCAATTTAGACACCCTAAATCATGCTAATTCATTTCCTAACTCATTACACAACTTTATACTCATTCACTCACCTAATTTTCTAAGTTTCAACTCACACTTTCACTAGTTGTTTCCTAGTTGTGTTTTGCTACAGATTTTAACACTAACACTCTCCATCTACAACTCCCTCTTCTAATGTCATTTCTAACACCCCTAATACATTACAACTACATTAACTATCTCTCCCCATCTTCCCTCTATCTATCTATCTCAAAATCTGTTACAACTTACATCATTCACCTAGTTAAAATTTCACTAAGTGTTCTAATTCTAGATAAATTTTGACATAACCTCCCCTATATTTTTACACTCTCACCACATATTCTAGTTCACATTTTGTTACCCTTTTCACCTGTTTCAACAACCAAAACTATACAAGCTCTCATATACCAAACTCAACACTAACACACTACAAAAATTTCCTGCACTCAACAACTAAATCCCCATCTGTTTGTAACAGTTTTTAAATTGTTTTCAAAGGTTCAAAATACTTGCATTCTCTTACACATTATACTACTAATGCATCATCATTTTACGATACACATTTTTATTTCTAAAAATATGTTACACATACATATTCAAGACTACACAAAGGTGAGCTTATTTACCTTGTTTTCTTCTTCTAGTTTCTTTCTTCTTTCTTTCTCCTTCCTTCCTTCTTCTCTACCGGTTTTGAAATCTCAATCCACTAACACTACAACCATTCATATACACCATTCAATACTAAGAACTAACCCTAACCATTAATCAAATTTCAATCTAGGTTTTAGGGTTTAGAAAATTTATTACCTTTCAAGAGTGCAAATGAAGCTTGGAGTGGTTCAAGAATGATATTTCCAACTCCACCAACAAGCCAAAATTGGCTAGAACAAGAGGACAACAAGGGTTTAGTTTATGAATTTCTTTTTGCCCACAAGAGCTAGAAAAAGATGGAGTTTTCAAAATATTTTTACCTTAGAAGGACAAGGAGAAGGAGAGCCTTCTAATGGTGGTGTTGAAGCTCCAAATGGGACATACCCATAAAATCGAAAATGGGTGTTTTCGAATTTTGGAAAGATGAAAATGTAGCTCTTGGTGAGAGGATTGCAATGGTGGTATTTTTATAATTTTTGGAAGAGTTTGGAGAGAGTTACAAAGGAGAGAAGTAAGAGTTTGTGGGTGTTTTCTTCAAGCCTCCATGGAAATCGGCTAGAGGTTGGAGAAGAAAGAAAAAGAGAGAGTGAGAGGGGTGTGTTCACGTGAGACTAGGAGGGAGTAGGAGAGAGAGAGGAAAGTATTTGCTTTTTGCTCTCTTTATGGTTTTGTCCTCTAGTGTATTAGACACAATAAAGAAAAATGAGAGAGTGTGAGGGTGAGGCCTAAAAATCGGACCACACACAGACCCACATGGGTTTTGAAATTCTTTTGCAATATTGGACACACTAGTTTGGGTTATTTATATTTCTACCCCACAACTTCCCGTTTTTGATAGTTTTTACAATTTCTCGTTTTCTTGATTTTATTGGTTCTAAAGTCTCACTAATATTTATTAATGATTATTTAGTTGGCTAAAATTGTTACGAGTCTATTTGACCCGCTTAAAGACACGTTTTCCCGGTTACCTCGGAAAACGTGCTTTAAGGTTCGGTAATGTTTTTAAACCGTTTTAAGGATCCGTTTTCTTCGGGATTTGTTCCCATATTATTATACTTAATTAAGCCTCTAAATTACTTATTAGCCTAATTAATCACTATTTTTAATTACGGGGTATTTCAATCTACCCCCCTTAAGAAACTTTGCCCTCAAAGTTGCTCAAGGTTAGTAGTTTTATAATTCTACTCATTATGCACACCAATAGTCATAATGTGTCTTACTACACCTATGAGGTGTTTACTTCATTCCACATTGTAAGCATACACATTTCAACATCATACGCAATTCACATACACAATACATCATTTCCATTCATACCATACCACAATACACAATACATCATTACCATTCACAATACACATTACACCAATACACCATACATTGCATATACACATCATTCATTACACATTACACATACATACACATCCATACTAAATTCACTTGCACTACATGTGCCATACAAAATGCAATGCTTACCCCGAAGCAATGCCAGAGCAAAAGGGTTCTACCCCCCTTAAAAGGGGTACGACCCGTACCCGTATACTAAATGCTAGACTAACTAGTCTATGAATAACTGTGGGTACTTAGCCTTCATGGCATCTTCGAGTTCCCATGTCGCTTCTTCGACATCATGGTTAGACCATAGGACCTTCACCATTCGTATAGACTTATGGCGAGTGTCTCTGGTCTTCCTATCCAGAATTCTCACTGGGGTTTCACATATCTCATGTTGGCTCAATGGATAGTCTCTGGGCTCCAACACATGAGAAGGATCAGCCATATACTTCTTGAGTTGTGACACATGAAATACATCATGGACACGTCCCAAGTCCTCAGGTAATGCCAACCTGTAGGCTACTGAACCAACTCTTTCGGTGATAGTGTACGGCCCTACAAACTTTGGGCTTAGCTTGCCCTTCTGACCAAATCTGAAGACACCCTTCATAGGTGAAACTCGCAAGAACACTTGGTCGCCCACGGCGAACTCAAGGTCGCGTCGTCTCACATCCGCATAGGATTTCTGTCTATCTTGGGCTGCCTTCATGTTAGCTCGGATTTGTTGCACTTCGGCTTGTACTTGCTCAAGGTACTCCGGTCCTATTATGACCGCTTCACTTGACTCATCCCAACACAAGGGTGTACGGCAAGGTCTACCGTATAGAGCTTGGAAAGGCGACATCTTAATCGAGGCGTGATAACTATTATTATACGAGAACTCGATAAGATGAAGCTTATCTAACCAACTCCCCTGAAAGTCCAAGGCACATGCCCGAAGCATGTCCTCCAGTGTCTGGATGGTCCTCTGTCTGACCGTCGGTCTGAGGATGGAAGGCGGTACTCAACTTCATTCTGTACCCAACGCTTCCCTTGTAGCTCTCCAGTATCTCGAAAGAAATCTGGTGTCGCGGTCAGATACTATGGTCTTAGGGACTCCGTGGTGTCTGATAATCTCCTTATCAAAAAGCTCAGCTAGCTTTACTACCTTCCAGGTGTCCTTCATCGGTATGAATCTGGCAACCTTGGTAAGGCGATCTACTACAACCCAGATCATGTTGAGTCCTCCCCTAGCAGGTGGGAGTCCTACAACAAAATCCATGGAGATATCATGAAATTTCCACTCCGGAATTGGCATCGATTGTACCATTCCGCCCGGTCTACGGTGTTCAAATTTTACCTTCTGGCATGTCAAGCATCTCAATACGAATTCTGTCACATCTGACTTCATTCCAGACCACCAGAAGTACCTCTTCATGTCTTTGTACATCTTGGAGGCTCCCGGATGGACTGATAATGTAGAACTATGTGACTCTCGCAGGATGCGATCCCTTAGCTCAGCATTGCTTCGGGGGACGCATAGCCTGCCATTCAACCGAATCAAACCATCTTCATGTAGCTTAAAATCATACTTTTTCTTCTCAAATGTACCATTCTCGATCTTGTGTCTGATTTCGGTTAGGTAAGGGTCGCTCAACTGAGCGTCTCACACCTCGTCAACCAAGCTAGAAGAAGCGAGTAGCGAATGGAGCGAGTGTGCTCGACGGCTCAGGGCGTCGGCTACAATGTTTGCCTTCCCTTCCTTATACTGCAGGTTGATGTCGTAGTCTGAGAGAAACTCCATCCACCTTCTCTGTCTCAAGTTGAGTTCTTTCTGAGTGAATACATACTGTAAGCTCTTATGGTCGGAGTAGATGGTGATGCTTACCCCATAGAGATAGTGTCGCCATATCTTCAAGGCGAAGACAATGGCTCCTAGCTCTAAGTCGTGAGTCGGGTAATTCTCCTCATGCTTTTTCAGCTGGCGGGAGGCATAAGCAACAACCTTGCCATGCTGCATGAGTACGCATCCCATTCCTTTGCCTGATGCATCACAGTATACCTCAAATCCCTCTGTGCCCTCTGGAAGAGTAAGGACGGGCGCTGAGGTCAATGAGTCTTTCAGTTTCTGAAATGATAACTCGCACTCGTCTGTCCATACAAACGGTGCATCTTTCTTCATCAATGTAGTCATGGGCTTGGCGACTTTCGAGAAGTCCCTTACAAATCTCCGGTAGTAACCGGCTAGACCAAGAAAGCTCCTAATGTCGGTAACAGTCTTGGGTCTAGGCCATGATCGTACAGCTTCTACCTTAGAAGGGTCAACCGAGATACCTGCGCTCGAGATGACATGTCCAAGGAATGATACCTGATCAAGCCAAAACTCGCATTTGGAGAACTTCGCATAAGCTGGTTCTCGCGCAGTGTCTCAAGCACTTTCCTCAAGGATTTCATGTTCCTCTGGTGATTTGGATATACAAGGATGTCGTCGATGAAGACCACAACCGAAGTGTCCAACTGCTCACTGAATAGTCGATTCATGAGGTCCATGAATTTTGCCGGTGCGTTTGACAAACCGAATGGCATCACTGTGAATTCATAGTGGCCATATCTGGTACGGAATGCCGTTTTCTCAATGTCTTGCTCTTTGATTGCAATCTGATGATACCCTGAACGGAGGTCGATCTTGGAGAAGACTGAGGCTCCTTTCAACTGGTCGAATAGATCATCGATACGTGGTAGTGGGTATTTATTTTTGACTGTGACCGCATTCAGCTCGCGGTAGTCAATGCAAAGTCGGAGACTACCGTCCTTCTTCTTCACGAAGAGGACCGGTGCTCCCCAGGGTGATACGCTCGGGCGTATAAACCCTTTGTCTAGAAGGTCTCTAACTGTTCTTTCAATTCGGTCATCTCTGCTGGTGCCATGCGGTACGGTGCCCTGGCAATGGGACCGGTACCTGGCAATAGATCAATTTCGAATTCCACTGCTCTCGGTGGTGGCATGCCGGGTAGCTCCTTAGGGAATACATCGGGATACTCGGATACAATGGGTACTTCATCACTGAACTCTGGATCTCGCTCCAGGTCTTGTACATAACAAAGATACACCTCTTGGCCCTTTCTGAGCTCCCGGTACATGGCCATGGCAGATATAAGTGTGGTCGAAGGCTCTCTCGGTCTCTGGCGGTAAGATACGGTAACCCCAGAAGGACTCTTGAGCAGCAAACGATGCTCGGCGCAGAGGATTCTACCCTTGTGCCGCTCCAACCAATTCATCCCAATGATTACGTCGAATCCCAATCCATTGAATTCGATGAAGGAAATGGGAAACGATTCGCCTTTGATTTGGATTGTGGCTGATTGATAGTATTTGGTGCACTTTACTCGCTCCTTCGATGGGAGAGTAACCATGAAGTTCGGTAGCTCATCCGCATCTAGCTTCAACCTCTTCACAAAGGATGGTGATACGAAAGTGTGAGAGGCGCCGGAGTCGAATAACACATTGGCATCAATGCCATTTACTGGGAAGGTTCCCGTTAGAATGGTGCCGCTTCTGCCGGCTTGTGCTTCGGTGAGGATGCTCAGGTTACCTTCGGTACCGAGTCCACAACCTATTGGATTCACAATTGGATAAGTATTGATGGTGGACACAAGTGGAATTAAATCAACACTGCTCTTTATTGATAAACCAACCATCATACATACCGTGTCTCTAATACACGTTACTAATAGATTACATGATACTAGGAATTTAATACTTTCTAAAGGTAAGGTTCAGGCGTCCTGGTTTCATGTGTGTGGCATTGATTATTGCCGGCGGTGCCGTATTCAACTTGATCTTGTTGATCCCGTGATACAGCACCTAGAGTTTCCACCCATGATTAGGACATCTCCTGATCTCAATACCAGTTTCTGTGCGAGGTCCACACGCTTCTGCTCGCTATACAGGAATACGGCGTCATCACCAATGGACCAAGACACTACGGGCACCCTGTTCAAGAGATTCCGCTGTCTCGTCCTTGTCTTGGTGTAACCCAAGTCGTCTTCTTTCTCGTAGAAGTTGACGATACAGAGATCCGCTTCAAGTGCGGGGATCGGTTCAGGTTCGCATTGTTGTGCAAGTTCTACTGCTTGTGTGATGAGGGTCTGAAACTCTGGTGGTATTGTCGGTGGCGTCGCTCCATCTTGTGTTTGTCTCCTGGTATGTCTTGGTATAAGGATTCCAGTCCTTTCCCAAGCACATCATCTTCAGCTTCATCTTCGCTCCACCGGGGAATTCGGGTGTGTAAAATCCACCTTGACCCGTTCCTAGCTCGTTGCATCGTCGAATGATTGAGATTTGCGCTTCGGGTGTCAGGTATCCCTTAATAAGATCATACCTGGCGGATGACCTGACACTGTTTTGGTGTAGTCGTGGTTGGTGATGTCGATCTCTTCTTGATTCAAGGTTACCGGTATCGGGTAACAGATACTAAAGTTTCCTATGGTTACAATTTCATCTACGGTGAGTACTAGTTTCAACTACTTCATTTCATGCTTAATATACACTTCATTTATTTACTCATGCATTCACTCATACAGTTACTCTACTACTAGGCATGCTATTTCAAGGATTAAGGTTTAGATGATTACCTTGGCCGGATTTCGAACCGGGCCCATCACGGTCAATCACATGAGAACAGGCTGCCTCTGAGGTGCGCCCCTCTGAGGGCCCCGGGATCCCTGTCCCTGAGGTGCCTGCTGGGCCGGTGCATCGCCAGATGCCACTCCTTGCCCTCTCTCTGCTTGTAGCTTTGGAAGGTTCCCCTCGGCTTTCCATTCTCTGGGCACTTGTTAGCTGTGTGTCCCAGCTTCTGGCAGTTATAGCATTTGATGTCTCTCCCAAAGCAGTCTTTACCAGGATGGTCCTGGTTGCACTTTCTGCACACATAGGTGCGGCCATCGGAGAAGGTTTTGGCGGCACCGGAGCTAGAACCTGAGGTTAGAGGGTTAGCACATGTGTGCGGGATATACTAGATACGATACTTATACGAATTTAACGAATACAATTGGATTAGAATTTACCCTTAGGTGGGTGTGATCTCAGTGGCTTTGCTGCCACCGGTGCAGAATAACCAAGCTTAAGAAGCTCAGCTGGTTTGCCCTGCTCAGCATGGGCACTGCTCTCACCCTGGGATTTCTTGTGGGATTGCTGAAAGAAATTCCCTTTCTTCTTTCCAGCTCTTCCCCTGGTTCTGCTCCTCAGTGCTGGTGTTCTGTTATTAGCCTTGCGCTTCAGCGCGGTCCTCATCCCTTAACTGGCAAGTGATCTCAACGCGAGAAGCCGCGTGATAACACTCCTGAAATCTCAGGTATTAGCCGGGATTCTCTCAAGGAGGAATAAAGGAAGATTCAAAGAATTCAAGGAATTTAAGGAATTGAAATGATACTAAGGGTTAACCGTTTTACCTGAAGGGAGGTAAATCTGGTATAGCCCATACCGTACCGAAGGCGATGGCTCAGACCGCCATAGAAGCGATCGACCAACACCTGGCCGGTGTATCCTAGATCAGGGAGGAGACGGAGGAAGAGTGAAGGTGCGGTAGTACTCATCCACAGACATCTTGTCTGTCATCTTTAAGGCGTCCAGCTCTAGCCTTTTCTTGTTTTACGTGCTGGGTAGTATTTTGAACGGAGGAGTGAGGCGAAAGAATCCCAATCGAATGTGGGGTCGCTGACGTGCTCATGCTTGACCAGCTTCCACCAATCCATTGCAGCATCCTTTAAGTAGTACGCAGCAACTCTAACTCGAACTCCAGCAGGAGCTTCGAGTGTTTCGAAGGCCGTCTCCATCTCGGAGATGTAGGCCTCGAGCTTAGCCGGATCACTCTCGCCCCTAAAGCAGGAGGGCGGAGCTCCGCTACAGCTTTTACCCAGTTTGCTTCTCTGGGTGGCGGGGGAGGGATTGGCCCCGTTTGAGTTTGTTGGTTTTGTTGGGATTGTTGTACAGCCTGGATTACTTGAGGTAGCATCTGCGCTACCGTGGCGGCGACGATCTCAGCTATCGTCTGCGCGCCGGGTCCGTCATTGCCCCCTCCTCTGGGGCGACCTGGACCTCTGCCTGACATCTGAATATTTAACAGTTACGTTAGGCTTGCAAGATATGACTCAAAGGTCTTGGAATTTAAGCAAGGTATCGTTCATAAGAACGTTAAGGGTATCCGTTGTTAACAACGGCAGTTCCTAGTTAGGGTTCTAAGTATCCTTCTTAAGACGGTTGAAATCCTAACTCGGTAATCCCCTATGCTCGGTACTATGGACATCAGAGCGTAACTACGCTCTGATACCACTTTTTGTAACACCCCAACCGCTAATCCTATGCTTACCGTCTAATCGTCCTATTAATCCTACGAGTTCGCAGCGGAATTATTACATACTTACTACGACGGGTGAAACAATGCCGCTAACCGCCCATACGGCAAGCTAGGCTACTAATACTTACAGTCACGGTCTGATGAACATAACGTACCGAGCTACTAATTACTTACCAAAATACCATATACCGAATACTTACATCAATGGATCACCGAGTATTAAATATATTCGATTACATCATTTCTAAGTTCCAAAAGAATGAGTTTCTAAGGCTACTCATCTATACCAATCCCCTTCCATCAATATCCAAAAAGGTGTACCCCATGGTACACCGGCTATTCAAAAACTACAGCCATGTACTACTCAGTACACCGATCATAATCCAGTGTTTACATTCCAAAAAGAAGATAAAAGAAATGAAACTGAATCTTCACATCTTCATCCCTCGCGGGTACCTGCGTGTAGTAAAAATGGTGCCCCAAGGGGCTCAGCAAACGCTGCATATGGACTCCGCATATACCGCGTGCTAGCTAGGGCACGCCGACTATTTGACGTCCACTAAACATGCTGTTCATTTAATTCATACACACATGCTTTTCATACATCATACATGCATACAATTCACACAAATTCAAGGAACAATTCATAGCATACAAGTCACTTACCTTCACAAGGTTAGCCAAATTATGCATCCGGGTTAATCGGAATGCTTTACTCTTTTACTCATTACTTACTTTTCCTTACTTACAATTACTTACTTTCAATTACTTTACTTACTCATTCTTACTTACTTTCTTATACTCAAGTTAAGTCGTCGGGACCTCCGGCCTTGGGGACTACACCGTCCCACATCCGGGATTTACTTGACTCACCAATCCGGGATGCTACCCACTTAAGGGATTTGGGCCGCGGACCAGTTTAAGAGTCAGGAATTGGAGCCAACCTCTCGTGACTCCGCATCCTCACGCGTGGCCGAAACTATATCGGACTTCTACTCATTCCAATTTAATTACCATTTTAAGTTAGGATGGTTAGCTTGTTAGGAACAAGTTAGAAGTCCAAACACAATAAATACGGTCACGGTACAATACAACATACATTCACACATTCATTATCATCCATACATTTCATGAATTATACAAACTATGATTTAAAGAAGATATACAACATCATACAACACTACATATTCACAAGTATGCATATTAACTCCGATTCGTGCATTTATCTTATTTGGTGATCAATTAGCACACAACACACAAATCAGAGTAACCAAGATAGCATACGGGGCATGAGGAATCCATACCGTTCACCGTCGTACGTGTTTCCAAACGTGCTTCCGGTGTCACAAATCAAATCCTATTATATACATACAATTAAATGATTAAGCTAACTATCATTACTTAACTCATACTTGCTATGTCCTTATACTTCTTACACTTACACCTTACTTACATTTTCCTTTACTTAAGTCTTATTTCTTACTTAAGGTTTGCATGCTTACATACATGTACATATACATATATATGGGTATACATATATATATATACATTTATTACTTAGATTAAAATAATTTTTTTTTTTTCAGGATTGGGCCGTCCGACCCACCGTCCGACCCAAGCCCTGGGTCGGACCATTCCAGTAAGATTCGTTCCCAGAAAATTACCCTGTCCGACCCAGCACTATTCCGTCCGACCCATACCCTCTGGGTCGGACCATTCCAGAAGGTTTGGGTCTCGAGTCTAAGCTCCGTCCGACCCACGTCCGACTCACCGTCTGGGTCGGACGAAGTCAGAAACTTCGACCCTTATATTTTTTTGCCCGTCCGATCCACGGCCTTGGGTCGGACCATTACAGAAGGTTTACGTTTCGTTCTTTAAGCCATGTCCGACCCACGTCCGACTCACGGCTCTGGGTCGGACCATTACAGAAAGTTTCTAAGCCATGTCCGACCCACGTCCGACTCACGGCTCTGGGTCGGACCATTCCAGAAAGTCTGGTTTTCATTTCTTAAGCCCCGTCCGACCCACGTCCGACTCACCGTCTGGGTCGGATGGTTCCAGAACCTGGTTACAGTTTTTATTTTTCTTTCCCAATTTCACCCATTGTTTCCCCAATCTTCCTACATACATCCTAACATGTTTTTGTGCAATTTAGACACCCTAAATCATGCTAATTCATTTCCTAACTCATTACACAACTTTATACATTCACTCACCTAATTTTCTAAGTTTCAACTCACACTTTCACTAGTTGTTTCCTAGTTGTGTTTTGCTACAGATTTTAACACTAACACTCTCCATCTACAACTCCCTCTTCTAATGTCATTTCTAACACCCCTAATACATTACAACTACATTAACTATCTCTCCCCATCTTCCCTCTATCTATCTATCTCAAAATCTGTTACAACTTACATCATTCACCTAGTTAAAATTTCACTAAGTGTTCTAATTCTAGATAAATTTTGACATAACCTCCCCTATATTTTTACACTCTCACCACATATTCTAGTTCACATTTTGTTACCCTTTTCACCTGTTTCAACAACCAAAACTATACAAGCTCTCATATACCAAACTCAACACTAACACACTACAAAAATTTCCTGCACTCAACAACTAAATCCCCATCTGTTTGTAACAGTTTTTAAATTGTTTTCAAAGGTTCAAAATACTTGCATTCTCTTAACATTATACTACTAATGCATCATCATTTTACGATACACATTTTTATTTCTAAAAATCTGTTACACATACATATTCAAGACTACAAAGGTGAGCTTATTTACCTTGTTTTTCTTCTAGTTTTTTTCTTTCTTTCTCCTTCCTTCCTTCTTCTCTACCGGTTTTGAAATCTCAATCCACTAACACTACAACCATTCATATACACCATTCAATACTAAGAACTAACCCTAACCATTAATCAAATTTCAATCTAGGTTTTAGGGTTTAGAAAATTTATTACCTTTCAAGAGTGCAAATGAAGCTTGGAGTGGTTCAAGAATGATATTTCCAACTCCACCAACAAGCCAAAATCGGCTAGAACAAGAGGATAACAAGGGTTTAGTTTATGAATTTCGTTTTGCCCACAAGAGCTAGAAAAAGATGGAGTTTTCAAAATATTTTTACCTTAGAAGGACAAGGAGAAGGAGGGCCTTCTAATGGTGGTGTTGAAGCTCCAAATGGGACATACCCATAAAATCGAAAATGGGTGTTTTCGAATTTTGGAAAGATGAAAATGTAGCTCTTGGTGAGAGGATTGCAATGGTGGTATTTTTATAATTTTGGAAGAGTTTGGAGAGAGTTACAAAGGAGAGAAGTAAGAGTTTGTGGGTGTTTTCTTCAAGCCTCCATGGAAATCGGCTAGAGGTTGGAGAAGAAAGAAAAAGAGAGAGTGAGAGGGGTGTGTTCACGTGAGACTAGGAGGGAGTAGGAGAGAGAGAGGAAAGTATTTGCTTTTTGCTCTCTTTATGGTTTTGTCTAGTGTATTAGACACAATAAAGAAAATGAGAGAGTGTGAGGGTGAGGCCTAAAAATCGGACCACACACAGACCCACATGGGTTTTGAAATTCTTTTGCAATATTGGACACACTAGTTTGGGTTATTTATATTTCTACCCCACAACTTCCCGTTTTTGACAGTTTTTACAATTTCTCGTTTTCTTGATTTTATTGGTTCTAAAGTCTCACTAATATTTATTAATGATTATTTAGTTGGCTAAAATTGTTACGAGTCTATTTGACCCGCTTAAAGACACGTTTTCCCTGTTACCTCGGAAAACGTGCTTTAAGGTTCGGTAATGTTTTTTAAACCGTTTTAAGGATCCGTTTTCTTCGGGATTTGTTCCCTAATATTTATTCATACTTAATTAAGCCTCTAAATTACTTATTAGCCTAATTAATCACTATTTTTAATTACGGGGTATTTCACTCTAATTCCTAACTCGGTAGTTCCTAAGCTCAGTATTTCCAGTCATCAGAGCGAACTGATACCATTTTTGTAACACCCTATCCACTAATCTCATAATTACCTCTTAAACTGTCACATTTGCCCATAATATCGCAGCGGAACTCTACATACAACGGAGGGTGGTACAGTGCCGTTAGCCACCCACGTGGCTAACCAGGCCTAACTCAACTACTGCATCGGTCTGATGGACCGGAATAACCGAGTACTAAGTACAAATATGTTACTAATTCATTTTTAACCGAGTCACATATACAAATGTCAGTTCCGTTCCTTACTATACCGAGTCTACAATATACGGATATTGATAACATATTCGGTCTTACACCTTATTCAAATACATGAGTAAAATAAATTCTAACTACCCATGCTAACCACCGGCCCTGTCCTACTCTCGAATGGTATCATCTTCAGTGTACCTGAAAAATAAAAATGATGCCCCTAGGGGCTCAGCTTAACACTGCATATGAAATTCGCATACCCCGCGTGCTAACCGGGGTACGCCGACTACTTTTGTCGAGAGCATGGGATTCATTTAATTCATTCAACATGCATATAGTAATACATTATATATGTACACTACACAAAGATACAACAATCAATCATGGGATACAATCCCTAACATAACAAGGTTGTTAGTTTGTATCAATTTACTCTTAGGCCTCGAGGGTTCTACCTCTTTAATGCCTTAGTTACTTTGTTCATTATCTCACCCACTTTCTCGGGTTACTTATCCAATAACTCACCAACTCTCTCGGGTTACTTATTCTTTTCGTCCCCCATTGTCTTGGGTTGCTTATACTTTAACTCACCCACACTCTTGGGTTACTAATACTCAAGCTCTTGTAGTTCTCGAGACACTACAGGTCTCCTACGTCACGCTTGTTTCTCTTAATACTTCCTTAAGCCAAAACACATGGCTCTCGAGCATAGTCTTACTTCCCCGGTTTCGACCCTACTCTGGATCTAGCATGGTGGGAAGGTTCCTATTACTTCCACATAGGTCTGACTACTCTCGGACTTCTTACATTCCCATACACTCCTCTCTTGGAGTTATAATGTAATTATGTATTTTAGTCTAGAAGCATCACTCTCGATGTTTCTAATGAGTTTGGGAATATTGCTTAAGTTCAGGTAATTTTAGGTTTAAGGGTTACCCTTACATTTCGTATTCTTATACTTTTGGTTATCTTCTCATACCGGGTATAATCCTCATATAGGAGGTCGACCATGTCTCCAGGGAGTTAATGGTCCCTTAGGTCTCTTTTACTTTTCTTACAAGTTCACATCTTCGAACTATCTACAATCCTCTAGATGGAGGTTCATATACATTTCCACATTTATTTATTTCGTGGTTTGTTTTAATTTGGTTTTCTACCGTTACTGGGTGTTTACTAAACCCGTACAACTCCCTCACATACTAGTGAGTTCATAAGGTTACGATTTCGTTATTCTTAAATCGATGGTATGTGTGTTTGCACGTTTCGTTATTTTACGATACGACCCGATCCATTAGTCTCTAGCCATTTGTCACTCATCCATGAGTCGGTCTATACACTAAGTTAGACCTCTCTGACATTCAAGCATGTTATCTCATACAATATACAACAAGACATACTTAATCAAGCAATGGATCATTTTCATGCTTTAGTCTTGATTAAGCCGGCACACAAACACACAAATCAACGTAGCACGGTTAGCATACAGGGCATGAGAAAATCATACATTACACCTTGATCTCACTTTTACCGTGCCCTCACATTGCTCGGTTCACACGATTCTCTGATAATGTTTCAAACACTATTATCAATACCAAGCTCATACAGTACGTAAATAATTACTACTCCCGTACTTACCCCGTTATCCCGTTATCTCGGTTTTACTCTTGTTAACTTAGGTTCATACTTCTCATTGACTCCTAGCACTTGTTTACACTTCTTAGGACCTTTACATGTCCCCAAACAAGGCCTAAACATCATCTAAAACCATTACCATTCACTTCCCCATCATTAGGACACTTTAAAACACTTTCTGCCAACTTTTTACATTGGTCCAGGTTTGTGTCCGGGGTTACAAACCCGGGTCAAACACGGTTTTCAGTTTTTGCCTTAATTTTCATGTGATCCGAGTTTGTGTACTGGTCTACAAACCCGGACCACCCCCTGGGATGGCTTTCTGGTGCATTTTTGATGTGGTCTGGGTTTGTGTACCGATTTGCAAACCCGGACCACCCCTAGAACTGTCAAAATTTACAGTTTTTGGTCAATTTTCAACCCCTAATTCACCTCTAATCATTCCACATGTTTCCTACATGTTTAATCCCTACTCAAATTCTTGCTCAAAGTCACAAATTTTCCATTCTCTCTGTTACATTTTGCACCCTTGTGCTACAGATTTTTATCTCTTAGCAATTTGCATTTTGTTCCCACTCCAATTGACTATTCCAAACCCTCCTAGTCAATGCACTTCTCACACCAAGGTTCATGCCTCAATCTTAAAACCTTAAATCCTCATTGTTTTCTAAAACTCCCAAGGCACTTAAACCACTCCTCTTTGCTACAGATTTATGCACAAATCTCCTCACCTTGAATAAGCATTCCCAAAGGGGTTTACTAACCCAAATCAGTCTCCATTCATACCTAGCTAACCCTAGGTTATACTTCACTCAAAACATCACTAAAATCACTTAGATTTCTACCGGAATTTCGCCATAGTCCGGCTACTTTTCTAACATTGCCCAAAGCTCATACCACCATTTAATTCATCCTAAAAACTAACCAAACCCATCATGGGTTCTACCAGCACAAAATTTCAATCCAACTCATCAAATCCTCCAAAATACAACACAATGCATAAATCATAAAGTGCATGGCTCTTAGGCCCTAAAATCAAGCATTAATTCACAAATGCATCTAGCACTACCACAACCCTTCCTCATCTCAAAAAATCACATTCCAACACATGTTTGGGTTCATTCATTCATTTATTTTCCCTTCCTAATTCTAAAAGCATTAAATTAGGCTCCAAGGTAAATTACTTACCTCTTGTTCACAGGTCTTTCCTCTTTTCACTCCTCTTCTTTCTCTTCTCCTTTCTCTTGCTTGGAAATCAGCCAAAGGCCATGGAATTTCCCATATCCAAATCAATATTCAAAGCAAGAAATGAGTTTAAGTAAAAACATTTAACCTCATTAATTAGAAATGCTTAACCTCTAAAATTGGTGATTACCTTAAAACCCTAGGATGGGGCTTGGTCAAGAATCAAAGGGAAAGTCCCTCAAAGCTTTTGAGGATTGAAACAATGCTCATAAAAGGAAAGAAACAAGGCTCCATTAGAGGCCAAAATCGGCCAAGGTATAAAATGGAGAAAACATGACTTTTCCATGGATATCTTTACCTTAATAGAGAGATGAGGCTTCAAGCTTCAAAATGGTGTGGTTTACTCTTAAAATGGACAAGACCCATGAGTATTAACTTCATCCTTTTCTAATTTTGAAAAGAGATGATGATAGGGCTTGATGAGAGGAGTTCAAATATGCAGTTATTTTCGAATTTGGAGCTTGGGTGTAGCTTGGGCATGAAGAGGAAGTTGAAGAAGCCATGGAGGGGAGCTCCATTTCCATTCCAGTATAGAGAGGAAGGGAGGAGGACGATAGTAAAGGGGGAAAGGAAGAAGAAAGGAAATGGGAGGAGAGAGAGGGAGGGAAAGCACTTTAACCCTTTTTTGCTTTTTTACTTTTCCCTCTCTTTCTTTTTCTTTTCTTTCTTTCTTACATTAGTGTGTGAGTGTGTGAGAGGCTACAAAAACCGGCCCCTGCCATATTAGTAAGCTGGAGCGTTTTTCGTCTTTTACAGAAAACACTCGTTATTTTACCCGGTTTGACACTATTCACTCACCGGGCCCGGTTTTTGGATTTTTCTCGTTTCTTTATTTTTAAGTTCTTAAGCTTCCATTAATGTTTAATATAATCAACCATAATTTTTACGGGTCTATTTGACCACTTAAAGTCATGTTTTTGGGGTTTTCTCGAAAAACGTGCTTTAAAACTCGTTAGCATTTTAATCCATTATTTGGATCCGTTTTCTTCGGGAATCGTTCCCGTATACTAATTAGGCCTAAATAAATAAGCCTTACGAATCCATCTCGGACCCTCACGAGGTCACATACCTCCCATACTCATTTAATGCGCGTTTTAGCGTTTTTCGTGCGTTTTACGCATTTTCTCATTTCTTTAGGTTTTTTCTCTTTACCAATATTCCTTAGGCACTAATAGGCCTCTAAAAATAATATTAGATTAATTTAATCACCATTTTTAGGTCTGGGGTATTAAAATATTAGTGTAATTTAATCACCATTTTTAGGTCCGGGGTATTAAAATTTTCATTGGAAAGGCTCGATTGATTTTCAAGTCTTGTAGGTTACTTCAAGTTTGGGTGGGTTTCTTTTTCGTGGGCCTAGAACGAAATGAATAATTTAAATTGGACCGAAAAGGAAATCACCTAAATTTAGACTTTTTGGCCAAAGTCCAAACAAATGACTCACTTATATAAACCAAGTAGCGCCTTTGAGCCGCAAATAATTAAGCCACAAATTTCAAGTTGGGATGAATGGATGTAAGGAAAGCTCCTATCAATTGCTAGGGCTGGTAGTAGGTCGATCGAGCAAAACAAGGCTTTCACACAAGTTCAACATGTCCTCACTAGATGCTTAAATCAAACTGGGTAAAGATCGATCCGGAGAGGTGATTGGGGCTTGGGCCCAGGTTACCGTAAAGGAATATGGCTTGCACACTATTTTCTTTGACTTCCTTACTTTTTCACATCACCGTAAGGTGTTCATCAACGGTCGAGTCATTGACTGACCAAACGTTGCTCTTGGTATGGGTATTGTCGGAGAGGTGCTGGGAGCTGAAGCCCATGTATTAAGAAGATGTGGTTAGACGACATCCTCGTTTTTCCCCCACTTATTCACATCACCGAAGAAGGTGTAAGCCTCGGACAAGGGCAGCCTAATGCGGGCCAAAGTAGAATTGGCTTGTGTGGGCCCTCGCTCTCACATGATGCATAGGTGTAGAAATTTAAAGTGCGCACGAAAGTAAACAAACAACATAATAAAAGCAGTAAATAAACAATTTCAAGTTAAGCCTTTCTTATCTAAAATTAAACAAGTTAAAATAAGAGTTAAGTCCTAGCAGAGTCGCCATTCTATGAGTCTCTGATTTTAAACCACTATCCTATGTTGATTCGGATCTGATCGGGTTCTAGGTGCACTTATAACCTAAGATTTATAACTATGTCATAAAACATTAACTATTAAAACCTAAGCTAGCTTAGTGGAACCTATTTAGAGTCGCCACCTAATTTTTACCTATGATAAATTATGAAAGGTAAAATTCGGGTCCTAGGGCTAGGTATTCAACTTTTTCAGGGTTCAAGTTACTTTCACTACCCTTCTAAGTCATTTTTCCTCCACTTATGTTATTTACGGATTATTACGAAGAAGTTTACATTAAATGTGCAAGTTTCTGATTTTTTTGGTTTTTTTAAATTTTTGACAGAATTGAAAACTGAAAATTAAATTACCTAAACTAGGATTTCAGAAGACGAATTTGGTCAAATTTTAGTTTTGTCCGCGGCCATGGACCTAATGTCCGAACCCATGGACCATAGTTAACCTAAGTGATCTGAAAAGTCAAAATTGCAAGAAAATGAAATTTTGAAAAGTTTGGGGCCACAAACAGGGTGTCTGTGGGCCCGGACATAAGTTAAGAAAACCTAAAAAGTTTGAAGAAAAAATAAATTCTGCCACCATCGAGGCTGTCTGTGGCAATGGATGGGCCATCTGAGGGCACGGACTAGCCATATACGGTGGCGTTCGTGCACTTTCGGTGGTGGTGTTTTCGGCTCAAATGTTATGGACATGTAGCCTGGAAGATTCTAAGTACATTAGTAATTTATATTATTCAAATTGACTTTGAATTAACACCAAAACTTAATGAACAAGTTACTAGGCAGAAATGATAACAAATAACAATTTAAAAGCCAAAAAGGGTCGGTTCAAACCCAAAATTTGAAAGAGAACTAATAAAGTCGGGGGGAGTTAGAAAAGTGAAGTTCAAATCCGTTTTACCTTCGAGTTGATGGGATTCTTTGGAAGCTTCATCGGAGTCGGTCCCGGATTGAGTTCGAGCCTGGCTCCGGACCCGTATCAATCGATGTTGTTCTTCACATTTTAAAGGTTATTTTATGCGGGTTTGATGTTATTGTGGTGGTGGGAGTTGAAAAGCGTGCTTTGGTGATGATTTTGATGGAATTTTGGTGTTTAAGGGATGCAAAACGTGGGAAGAGAGGGCGGCTGAGTGCTCTAGTGCTCTGCGGTTTTTGAAGTTATGATTTTATGAAGAGAAAAGATCTCTTATATAGACAACACTAAAGATATAGTAAACTCGGTAAAAACGAAGTTTATTGGAATTTGGTCTGGTGACTTCTAAAGTGAATCTGACTATGAAATTTTAACCACACGTAGAGAAATATATTTCTTATTTTTTAAAAATAGAAATTGAAATTTTTGGATAACGGAATATTTTTAATTCAATTTCTCGTCAGATCTGTTCATAAATTAGTAGGAATTATTGGAAATTCAAAAATTCTAAATTCTAAAGCCATTATGCTCTAAATGTCATCCTTTATCATGTGTTAAATTTCAAAGTATTTCTAATTGATTTGAGTCATTTTTGGAGGATGGAGAAAGCTTACGAGATGCTTAGGAGCCCTGAAAATTACGAAAATGCCCCTCGCAGTGACTAGGCAGTCACCAATGTTTGAAACATGCTAATCAACCCGGTATATTGTACCATTTGTCTAAATTATCCTTTATGGTTCTTATCTCTTGAATTACCCCTTTTCGGGGGTCAAAATTTTGGGTATAACACACACCCAGCCCACTAAGCAGTTTTGGGAGAGTTATCCTCTTCCAACTAACTAAGTTCATACCTTTCCTTGAGAACCCTTCCATAATAATCGTCGTTGTAAGCTAACGATTTCCTTCACTACAGCTTTATCCTCTTCCAACTAAGTTCATACCTTTCCCTTGAAAACCCTTCCAGTAAATGACTTCATTTTCCAACAGCGGACCCCTTAATATGTGTCTACCTTTAACAAAAGCAGTTTGAGTCTCTCCAGCTAGAGGATTCAAGACTCGGGCAAGTCTTAGAGACAGCAGCTTTGCAATTGGTTTATATACATAATCAATCACGCTAATTGGTCTAGATTCCTTAATTTTGTTTGCATGATGGATTTTGGGAATGAGAGTAACCCAGGTAACATTTACTTGTCGTGGTAGCTTCCCAGTGTGAAAGAAATTTAGGATGAATTCAGACATTTCCTCTCCAATAATAGGCCATAGTTTCTTAATGAAGGTGAAGTTTAAACCATCCAAACCTGGTGCCTCGCTCCCTCAACATGCCCAAATTGCCTCTGAAGAAACCTACTGTGTGTAAGTATGGAACTGAGAGTTTAGACAGATAACGATGATAAAAACGTAAACTAAATCTGTTATTTAGAGTCACGTATCGCACTCGATACACAAGAAGCACGTAGTGCTTTACAACACTACTTTCCCCCGAGATCTAAACTCTCAACACGTTAAGAGTACATGACACTCTTAACTCTCACAATTACAATCAGCACTTAGATCTTACTTTGCATAGCTAACCTCGTTTCAATATGAAAAGGAAACGCTTTTAACAAAACTTCAAACCCTAGCTCTCACAGCCGTATGGACTTTTTCTTCTTTTTTCTTTCTCTCTGAAAACTACTTTCCAACTAGTTTTTCTTCTGTATATAGATACAGGAATAGTATGGAAATCTATCAAATAAGATTTTTATCTTTTACCAAAGCGTATAATCTTATTTGTTATTTTATCCTTCGCACGCTTGTAAGTTCAAGACTGACAAACTTCGTTTCGTAATAGTCTCAGCATAGGCGTCAGTCCTGAACCGAGTTTGCCGATCAAAATAGCAACAACAGTTTCCCCCTTTTTGATGCGGCAAACTATTGAAGTCTTGAACTCAATAAATGTTCTTCGACGATGACTAGCTGGTTCCCCCTGAGTTTTTCCTTGATATCCACCAAAGAACAACATGATCACAACTCGATTGTTCCCCGTGAATCTCACTCTTCCGTGTTAATTACCTGTGCTCTGTTTTTAAACCAAAAACTAAACGACTTTTCAAGCATCAAGTGTTTCAAGTATAAAACCACAGATAGTAAATATATGCTAGATCAAGGCTGTAGAATAGATGTAAAACAAATTCAGCCAAAAGATTGTAACAATCCTACAACGTCAAGCTAGACAGAGTATACAGCACACGAACACAAAGCAGTAATGTCTAAACAAACCCAGCAGTCACCAAAAGTAAATGTCAAACAAAAGTAAGTATCCGAGACTTCCAACTTCAAAGACTTTCAAAATTTCCCCCTTTTGCCACATCAAAATGAAGTAAGATATAGCAAAAAAAATATTAAGTGTCAACGAGGGGTGGGGGGTAGGATATAATCCAACTAATACTAGAACTTTTCTGATGGTTCAGATGAGGAATTAGTTGCAGTCATCAAAAAATTTAACTTTTCCTCCAGATGATTTATCCTATCCATCAAGTGCTTCTCCATCGCTGCCATTGAGTCTAGGACTGACTGTAGCAAAAGAGAAGTAGAGGCAGTAGCATGGTCAGTCTTCTCTTCATGTTGTACCGTCTGTTTGAACTGCCAGCCTGATTCTGTCAGTTCAAGTCCCATCTTGGATAGAGTTGAAACAGCCAGATAGTTAGTTGGTTGAGCAGAAATGTAGTACCCATCATCCAGTACAAGCTTAAAGTGGCGAGAACCTTAGTCATCCGTAAGGGATAAGGAATTGAAGGCTTGGAGCTATTTACAATTGACCGCAAATGACAGATAATGATTCTTGGCAATAAAGTTGAATCTTTTTGTCTAAACACCACATTAACCCAAATCAGCAGGAGTGACCTTGTCACGCATATCAATACGTGGAAAAATCGTTTGATAAGCAAGTAGATGTAATAACCTTGGTAAAACTCCCAAATCTCTCTGTGGGAAGTGTTTGAGTCTAGAACTAGCACAAGACAAACCAAAATGTTGTACTACGTCAGAATGAGGTGCCACATCCACTTTCTGAGTATTGAACTGAGCTACCCATCTAGAGGTACCTCAAGAATCATAGCAAGCCATGCAGGGGAGATTATCGTCTTGATTCTAGCCACTTCAGTCTAAAACTCATATGGTGAAACAAATTCCAAATTCAGAACAAACGGAAACATAGTTCTAGTAGTAGTATGTGGTTTCAGAAGTTAACAACCTATCCCAACCTTGAAACTTTACAATCTCCACTAAAGATTCCAGGGAGTTCTTACCCAGCCAGTCACAATCTATCAGCTTGATAGGAATAATGTAGGATTCAAGCATAGCACGATTAAAAATAGGTTTATGAGGAAATGAACGACCTGGATTTCATAACCTTTCTTGGTGAAACTCCTTCGCTTTCAATTTTGAATGAGGTCGTGCCACAGACTTCACCCTTTTCGATGACCGCGGTTGCGTGACTGGAGAATCATCACCTTTGCGCTTGGGAATCGCCGATGAAGCATCTTCGACACCCAAGGAGACCTTTCTGGCGGGTGTGCGCAACCGACGATGATTTTTGGCCAGTGGAATGTCATCCTCAGTTGTAATAGCGGATGATGAGTCATCATCGCTTACCACAGTAGTTTCTTTAGGGGTTGGAGATTTTACGTCAGGTGAGGGTTTTGAAAACGAGTCAGGGACTGTGGTATTTTGGCTAATGTCAGTTGGCTTTTCAGTAGCAAGAGGTTCCATGTTTTCGTAGATGAGCTGTTCGAAGGAATCCATGGCCGAATTTTGTAGTAGAAATTGATGGAAATTCAAGAACGAAGACAGCGGAAAAGAAATTTGGTGTTGCTGAGAAAAGATGGGACGAAGCTTAACCAAGTGAGAGAATAGTGTAAAAGCGAAAATAGAGAAGTGAAGAGAAGTTGAAAGTTTTGTGTTGTGTTGAAAAAAATAGTGTAAATGAAATAGAAGTATTCAGTGAAAAACAAGATAACAGGGAACCTCCTTTTGCTAAGCACACTCAACAGCCCTAGACTTAGTCTCTCAGAATAGAAAGTTCAAGAAAGTATTAAGTAAGTCACTATTGTCGAGAAAATAACAACCAATATTCCTAAGTAGATTTGTTTTTCATTCCCCTTTCATTTTTTTTACCTAGAGTGAAAGAACAACAAGCAGCACGTGTAGATGCTTGGTTTTAATCTCATTCCACTCCTCAACTTCCTTTTGAAATGACAAGAGGTGAGAAGTACAATCGTATTCCATTATACCTTTCATCACCACAGATTCATACTCACAGTTTATTTTCATATGTGTCTAAAAGACATGTGTTAAATGTATAGAGACAACATTTTCTTTATTTATTAAACAACACCTTGACTTTTTCTCTCCACCCATGTAACGATGTTGGGTCAACTTGCCCAGAGTAGTTACCCTTAGGAAGTTAGATGATAAGGCATCTGTAGACACCAAAATTCTCACCCCATAAAGCAAATTCCGAAATAATAAATACAATAAGAGGGGTCGTCGCCTTTCTTGTCAGAACGTATTAACGTGCTTGCCAAAATGAAACCATCATTTCATAACAAAGCTTTAAACCAATTTCCAAAGCATTTCAGAAAAACACAATTCTTCGAAAATGAATTTTCAACGACAGTACGGTTTTAAACCCGTCCCTTTTGTTTTATTCACTTATCTTATTATTGCTTATTTGTTTATTTATCCAGTTATCCTTTTATCTTCATTTTTTACATATTTATTTTATCATATTTATTGTCTTCTATCATTTACTTTTTACTTTATCATCGTCGTTTTCATTGTTATCATTTTATACGGCCTTTCCTATTATTATTTCTATTTGTGTACTTCATTTGTTTCTTATCTTATTTTATTCTATTATTTGTTTATTCTATCTTATTTTTCACTATTTGTACATATCTAACTCGGTTTTCATTTTTGTTACATTCACTTGTATTTTTATCACCATGTATTAGTACTATTCATGTACTTATTGTTCTTTTATGTCATGTTTTTTTTGTTGCTTTTTATTTTTCACCCATAGTCCATCATTTTATGATTCTTAGAAACAAAAGAAATTATTTATTTCTTCATGTTAGAAGTTGAATTTTATTTCTTCATGTTCATATGTTGAGTTATGTTATAGCTTAGTTGTTAGTATGTTTGTTAGGGAACCTATGGGTCTTAGGCTCGAATCCCACCAAGGAGATTAGCCTATTTTATTTTCCTTTCTGGTTATATTAAGGGTTAAGTATTAATTTCCCTGTTTATATGATGAGTTCTGTCATGGTGCAACTAGTAAGTGGACATATGAAAGGGGACGCGGACCTGTGTTCGAATCCTAACAAGAGCAGGTTATTTTTGTTTTCTTTTGACCAGAAGTGTGCTCTCCTGTTTTTATCACGGGTCAAACCCGACCCCATTACAAAAAAACCCTAGTCACTCTTTATAAGGATAGAAGAATGTAGCCGACGACCTCGATCTTCTTGGTCCTTGGTCATTCTCATTCCTTCCTTCTTCCAAAAGAGCCGGCCGACGAGCCCTAGATTTTCTCTGTTGGAACATTCCATTCCCTATTTCATGTTTTCAGAAGAGAAACAACTTATCTCTCTTCGTCCTGAAAATTCTCCTTATCATGAATCACCACCAACCTCGCCGATCTCCTTCATTTTCATCGGAAAATTTTTACCCAGCTCACTTCCATCCTCCCGTCATTCTTCCACCAGAAATCCCGTTTCTCACAAGCACCTCTGAAATCTCACACCCATTAACCTAAAAAAATCGAGCCCAGGAGAACACCATACTTGAGCCTGTACAGCACCAAATCGGTTAGGTCACCAGGAATTCATCCCCTCTGCATCGTCTCTGCCATTATGTTCGACATTGAGGCAGAATAAGTTAGTTTCAATTTTTCCTTTCTGGTGAAAATCGATTTCAAAATCCCTCTGTCGATTTCTCCTTTCTCTCTGTGTATTCAATTTTTTCTTGCCAAATGAATTGTACCAGTGATGGCTATCGATAAGGAGAAACAAATAACGTGGCTCTATCGGGAATCTGTTTTCAAAACTTGAAATGAGCACCACCAGTGGACCTCATCGGGTCCGGTGCTTGCATCGTGTCTTCTCTTCCCCTTTGCTTTGATTGAATGATCACTTTGCTATTCCGCTCTTATCTGACATTATCGTATTTTAGTGAGGCATTTCGTGTTCCTGCTCCCGCCTCCCTGTAAAGCACCGGGTATCACTTGTAAGCGAACCAGATCCCAAATCGCATTACAGGCGTTGAATTAATACTCTATCTCTTGTATAAAATTTTGTTTCCTATTGTTATATTTTGTTCAATCAGATTTCGCTTTCTGTACTCGATGTGTCGGTTTGTCTTGGATAAAATCTGAGTATATACTTTTGTTGCTTATTTCTGGTAGCCGATCTGAATTGCTATAAATCTTGTTTAAGTTCTCGACAAACAATGTTGTTATTCTTCGTGGGGAATCTGCATATCATCGGGACTTGACTCTAAGCGCAGTAGAAGGAAGGGTTGCGAATCGCCCATTCATGGTTTCTGTTGTCCATACGATTATTTTGCACCCTAACATCTTCTTGTTTTTGCGTGTGCTCTGCTGGTTTTATTTCATTTTGTAGGTGTTATTTTGTTCTACTCATCTGCTTGACTTGGTTTATGCATAGTTTGTTGACAGTTTGTATATGTTTAGAAGTTTGTTTACTGTTTATCAAGTTTGATCCGATTCAGTATAAGTCTATTCGTTTTATTTCAACCAAACTCACTGTTTCAAGGTATATTTGCTTCTGTTATAGTTGAACATTGTTTATATTACACTCAACTCATGAAAGGCTTGTTTAGCTCCACGGTATACAACACTTTCTCTCCACTCTGAAATTCATAGCTAGAATGAAGTCTGGGTCTAATTCTACTTCATGTGCTTATCATTCGTTCATTTTCATTTTTCTCATTGGTTTTACTTTATTATCTGGTTGAGGTACATGCTGTTGGGAATTTCGGTTGGATTTGAGGCAAGCTGGCGGATGTTTGGGGCTAAGTGTGCAAACCGGTGCCATGTCAAGGGCTTAGGATTCTCATCATCTTCGTGCAGATTCAAAACTACCGGTTAATGCTTTTCCCAGCTCCCGAATGATTGATTATATCTCAGCCTATTATTTGCCTACGACCTCATGTTATTTTCTCACTAATAATCTGTCCATTAATTCATATTGTAAAAGCTCATATTTGTTTGTTGTCCTCGTACATGTATGTTGCTTTTTATATCGCCAACTGTAATAGGGATAAGCTTGACAATTTTGATTTGTTAATAGACCCGAGCTATCAAACTGAATGTGTATAAGTTTTGACCAGGCCACTAGTTCATAAGATTTTTTTAAACTTGAAATCGTTTGTTTCTGAATTGAATTCTCCTTTAAAGCAAAATCTTGTAAATCTTCACTTTGACTGTAACATTTCACTTTGTTAAAACCTTGTGTGTAAAAACATCGGCACATTTTCTTATTTCGAGTTTTGTTTGTTAAATCGGTATTACATCTGCTTTATTTGTTAGATTTGTTCATATAGTGTCCGTTTGATATTGTTCTTTTATATCGGTTCAATGAGTTGTTGGGTTTGGGTCCACCTAGGCATATCATTTACGATCTGAGTATTGGATATCATTTTTGGGCCAAAATCATTTGCTAGCTAATTTGGGCTAAGAACAAGTAACCCTAGTTATTAGTCCTTAGGGCCCAGCCATTAGGATAGAGGGATCCCCCTGGACTGATTGGTCATTGACCAATCTCGTGGTGGTGACACCCCTAAACCCTAAAACACACACCTAAATATATAATATATATATATATATATAGAGAGAGAGAGAGAGAGAGATTAATATTCTCTTTTTGCTTTTAGACCAACATTTTCATTCAAAATTTCTTTCCAACAAACCCAAATAACAAATCAGGCCCAAATCACAAGGCCCATTTGGCCCAAAAGTTCAAACAAGGCCCATTTGGCCCAAAAGTTCAAACAAGGCCCAAAGCCCAATTCGGCCCAAAAGTTCAAACAAGGCCTAAAAGCCCAATTCGGCCCATTAAGCCCGCTAGGCCCAAAGCCCAATTTGCCCCCATTAAGCCCATTCAGCCCAAACTACCCAACTGGCCCAAGCCCAAGCCCAAGCCCAAAGTTGGCCCAAGCCCACAAAAGTCAAACCAAGTCCACAAAAGTCAAACCAAGTCCACAAAGTCAAACCAAGTCCATAAATGTCAAACTTTGACCAAAAAACGTTGACCTTGACCAAAAAATGTTGACCTTGACCAAAAAATGTTGGCCTTGACCAAAAATTGTTAACCTTGACAAAAAAATGTTGACCTTGACCAAAAAATGTTGACTTTGACCCAACCCGAACTCTAATCCAATTCAAACTCGACCGCAATCCAATTCAAACTCGACCGTAATCCAATTCAAACTTGACCTCAATCCAAACCGAACTCAACCTCAATCCAAACCGAACTCCAATTCAAATCAAACCTATTTTATCCAGCTCAATTCAATTCAAATCCAAATGCATTTCATCCAATCCACACTCGACTTGTAAATTCCTTTCATAATCCAAAAACCCAAAAAGAATTTCAAACCATCATTTTATTCAAGTTTCATCAAGTTTTCAAAGAAACCATTTTGTGGAATTTTAAAGGAAAAACTCTTCTCACATCACAAAAAACTCTTCTCAAATGCAGAAAGCTCTTCTCACATATACAGAAAGTTTTCTCCTAAAACATTTCTCAAAATCAGTGTTTCCTCATTGAGAATTCCGAACAACTTCAAAAGTTTTCAAACTTAGTTTTCAAATCAAATAAACCGTTTTCGGGGAACATGAAATGTCTAACACTTTCCTCCTAGTTAGACATCACTTGTCTCCCTTTCTGAATAAAAATCTGAGGCGGGGCACTGGGGTCGTAACCTCGCTTGTCGTAGCCTGGATCTCTTTAGGCGGGGCATTAGGGTGGCAAACCTCCCCTAATTGCAGCCAAGATTTTTACATGGCGGGGTGCTAGGGAAGTAACGACCTTCCTAGTCGCAGCAAGGATTTTAGAATTGTCTAACTCCCTTCCACTCGATTTCAATATTTTTGGCTTTTGATGTTTTAAAACCCGGGAGTTAGAGACGTTATTAGGGTTTGACTGAGAACATCTCATTCATGGTGTTTCTCTCTAAATCCTATTTTCGACATAAATTCATTGCCCCATCTTTCGAGCCTCGGCACTTACCATCAATTAAGTGTCGTGTTCGAGGGGGTACATAGGGTAATCCCTCGGGATTATCCACCCTTTTACAACAAAAATGATTTTCGGTTTTAAATAAAAAAAACTTTGAGCGAGACGCTTTTGACATCATTCCTCCAAACAATTCAGCTCATCATCTCCTTACTTCAAATCCCGACATCCCAAACCTCAACCCTATTAGAACCACAAACCCGAAAAACCCAGGATCTCTTCCCAAACTCCGAATTGTCTCACACATTTAAACCATCTTTCAGACTCAAATCACTTCACCATCAAATCTTTTTCCGAAAAAATTCCAAACTCAAATCCTGACTTCTTTCAAACTTCTATAGTCGCATAGGCCCGAGCGCCCCACAGACTCGAACATCTCAATCTCTCCATCATTTTATGATTCAAACGTCTCACAGACCCGAGCGTCTCACACACCTTGATATCTTATACCTCCCACTGTGGAGGGTGATTTTTCGGTATGAGGGGGATCTATCTAAATATGGTCTGACTGAAAAGTCGAGACCCTAGAAAAATGTCATTCTGTGGAGGGTGAAAACCCGTTATTCTGGCATCCCTCAAATACCTACTAAATTGTCTGTCTTTCCCAGAAAGCATAAAGGGGAGTGCAAGTGTGCACTACACCCGCTCTCGATGGGCTCCACGCGGACTTATGCCTCTATAAGGCGGAATTGACTAGAGTTGCCACCTAGTTTGACCTAAGATACTAGGAAGGAAGGGAAGGAGGGTTCTAAGAACCGTTAATTAACTCTGTGATTTGTTGCCTATGGATAGGACTTATCTGATCATACCAGAGATTCTATTGTGGGTTCGCACTGGGTTACACCCCTTAGAAGTGGCAACGACCACGACTTCGGATTGGTGCCCGAGGAAACCTCGGTCTCCAATTGTCGGGATTTCCTTCTTTCAAAACCTTTTTAGAGAGATTCATTTAAAAGCTGAGGATAGGATTAGGATAGGAGGAGAGAAAACGAGTGGATGAGACGAGTTTTTCTGCCAAGCTGGCAAGAAGAAGAATTATTGAATTCGAATGGGTGTAGAATAAAGATTAGGAGCCTGATTTTATGAGTTGAAGAAATCGAGGGTTTGTGGGAGTCATGGGGGATTTGACTGTTTGTCAGACATGAAAGCCACCTTAGAAGGGGAAAAGGGGTTTTTGATTGGAATGGGGTCGCACCCTATATGGGCTGCCTACGTACTCAACTCCCTGTTGAGATCAGACCTTACGTAGTTTTGGGTTTTGGGTTTGGAAGTTTTGAAGGGTTTGAAGTTTTGGGTGTGAGAGATTAGTCTGTGAGACGCTTGGGTCTATGAGGCATTTGGGGTGTTCATGTAGTGGGAGGTATGGGATATCAAGGTCTGTGAGACGCTCGGGCCTGTGAGACATTTGAATTTGAAAATAGTGGAGAGATGAGATGTTCGAGTCTGTGAGGCGCTCGGGCCTGTGAGACATCAGAAGTTAGAGAGGAGTCGAATTCGGGAGATGATTTCAGTTTGGATTGATTTGGAGTTTGGATAATGATTTGAGTGTGTGAGAGGCAATTGAAGTTTGAATGGAGATCCCGGGTTTTTCGGGTTCGAGGTTCGAAAATGGTTGAGAAAAATCATTTTTGTTGTGAAAGGGCGGGTGATCCCGAAGGAAAACCCTATGTACCCCCTCGAGCGCGACACTTAATTAATGGTAAGTGTCAAGGCTCGAAAGATGGGGCAATGTATTTTTGTCGAAAACTAGGGTTTATAGAGAAACACCATGAATGAGATGCCCTCGGTCAAACTCTAATAACGTCTCTAACTCCCGGGTTTTAAAACGTTAAAATTAAAAACATTGAAATCGAGTAGAGGGAGTTAGACGATTCTAAAATGCCGGCTGCAGCTAGGAAGGTCGTTACTTCCCTAGCACCCCGCCTCATAAAAATCTAAGCTGCAATTAGAGGAGGTTTGTCACCCTAATGCCCCACCTAAAGAAATCCAGACTGGAACAAGAAGGATGTGACGACCCCAGTGCCCCGCCTCGGATTGTTATTTTTGGAAGAGAGACAAGTGATGTCTAACTAGGAAGAAAACGTTTTGAAGGGGTTAGACATTTCTTGTTCCCCAAAAACGTTTTATTTGCATTTGAAAACTAAGTTAAAAAAACTTTGAAAGTTGTTCGGAATTCTCGATGAAGAAACACTGATTTTGAGAAATGTTTTAGGAGAAAACTTTCTGTATATGTGAGAAGAACTTTCTGCATTTGATAAGAGTTTTTGTGATGTGAGAAGAGTTTTCCTTTAAAATTCCACAAAATGGTTTCTTTTGAAAACTTGATGAAATTTGAATAAAATGATTGTTCAAAATTTGAGAAAGAAGATTTTTTAGGATTTTTGAATTAAAGCTGAATACTGAGGAATGTCTTTGGTTTTTGGAGTTTGAATAGGATTTACAAGTTGAGTTTGAATTGGATTATGAATGTGAACTAAATGGGATTGGACTGAATTAAATTGGACTGAATGAAATGAATTGAAATGAGTTGGGCTTGAATTAGGTTGAATTGACTTTGGATTGGGGTTAGAAAATGAGTCGGGTCAAAGTTAGACCGGGTCAAAGTTGAGTTGGGTCAAAGTTGAGGTTGGTCAAAGTTAGACCGAGTCAAAATTGGACCGGATTGGGCCTTGGTCAAGGTTTGGGCCGGATTGGGCCTTGGTTAGGCTTTTGATTTTTGGATTGAAGTGAGCCTTTTGATTTGGGGCCAGATTAGGCCTTTGATTCTTGGGCCTGATTTGTGAGATATTAACAAGTGAGATTGATCAATTTATTGATTGGTTTATTAACTCTTGATTAGGGGTGTGTTGAAGGTAAAGGAGGATTACACCCACATAAAACGAATGAGAGACCCGCTAGTCATGGGGTGGTTTCACATCCTAAACCCTCCTAAGCTAGCCTTAAGGGCTTGTTTTTAAAGCTTTTGTTCTTATATACATAAAAGGTGGTTTGAGTGTTTTCTGAAGTTATAGGAAATTATTGCCCCACGAAACGAATGAGAGACTCGCTAGGTGTGGAGCGATAATACATCCAAAACTTTTCTGTCAGTCGAAGGGTCCCAGAGGACATACTAAGGCTTAGTAGATAAATTAGTGTACAAGGAATAAATTGAAGATACAATGAAATTGAATATAGAACACGTACATGTGCATAATGCAAAGATGAATTCAGGGAACAGAGTCCGACGATGAATAATATCAAAACCATCAAAGAATGCAAACCAAAACTTGAGGTGAACGGTCACGTTTTAATGCTATTTACAAATAGTAAAAAAATGCACATGTGAAAGATATACTGAAGGCATGTAATTCACGCACGTCAAACAAATGAAATAAAAAATACGATCAATAACTGAATCCTAATTAAACCCTACCTTGTCCCTTTCTTTCTTTTTTTAGCAAAAGTGGAATTTGGAACAAAATCAACAAAGCTCTCACGAAAGTGTATTTTCATTTGAGCTAGTGGTGTTTCCATAACGCTTCAAATTAGCAGTATAAAGGATGGTCTAAAAAGAATAAGTAAGCAAGAATAATGAAGGATGATATTTGCAATCAAACACTGACCATCGATAATAATACCGAACACCAAAACAAGTCAGTGAGCTGTGCATGAGACAAATTTTCAATGGAAAGTATACATGTTTTATCCAAACTAACAAGAAGAGCAGATGAGGTTAGACAGTCAAACCAGGTAGCCAGCAGGCTAAACAAATTTGGCCTTAGATTCTAGCAGATTTTAACAACCCGAAACATGATCTTGCAAATTTATACAAGTGGGACCTGAATACAAACACCCCAGAATTCTTTAAAACAGTAGACAGGCATACATACATCTCAAATGGAATAAATACCGAATAGAGACAAAGATCTACAAATAGCGGTGAATGAAGACTTCTAAAGATGGCAAACCCAAATTTCTGGTAGTTTGTAGCGCAAGTGCCACCAAAAGGGTCCAAAGTCCACGAGCTCGGCAAGGTTGTCCATCATCCCCAAGCTCAATCCACAACCAACAAACTCAGATAAAATACCAGGAAGGAGGGTCTAGCATTTCCTGTAAAGGGAAGAGCAAATAACAAGTAGACATAAACATTTGTTAGTTCAAAATATAAGATAATGGTCAAAATAAACAAGGAAATAGTGTAATTTGTAGATAACGAATCTGGACGAGAAAATAACGAATCGACATCAGCTTCGCAGGCGAGGGTATTCTCAAGCTTAAACAGACATGGCCTAGGTTGAACTGTTCTGGACGTGGACGAAAGGAAACAAAGAAGTAGATAGAATCATACATGGTCACGATTGCAGGCAAGCAACCAGGAGAAATAACCCATCGTGAATTGAGTACAAAGTAGTTAGCACTATCAGTAGAACATAACAAGATAGAAAATAGAATCAGAGAGGCTTCGGCTCCCCTCGTATGAATAGAAATGACCAGTTCACCATTATTTATGCCAACGATTTGAACAGAGCGACATGCGAACAGAAGGAGAAGAACAAAGTCGAGGCATCTTTGAGCAAAATCTTACGAATCCCAAACCCACACTGGGTCCAGCATTCAATAGGACGTCATATAGCAAGAGACAGTGCGAGATAAGCAAACAGCAAGCTCAATCAACACTAACATTCGACCGCCAAGAGTAATAATAAACAAAATCTCTTACAAACATAGAATCTAAGAAACAAATAGAAGAGAAAAATTAAAATAAAACACGGACGGTATATTCAGAGGGAAACAAGGATCGACATTAAAACCGGTATCATCTGTGAAGTTGAATGCGGCTATGCAATCTGTTTTGAAGTTCAAATTTGGGTTGGAACGAAATACAGCGGCGAGGCGACAAACAAAATATATATAGTAAAAGGAAAACACGATCGACGCCACTTGGCATTAGACAAATCTGATGAAGTCGTTTACGGGGCCGTCTGCCTTCATCGGCTTCCACCGGTCTGAAGAAGAAAAAAAGAAGAGAAAAAAAATGATGAGAGAAGTCGAAGTGGCAAGCTTAGAGCCGATTTCCCAACCGGGGATACGGTGAAACATCACTTCATTAGGTGTTGAATGAAACAGAGTCGAAACACTGGAAGAGGTCGGGTGAGACCTCTGGTGAGTCGCTGAGGGTAAGAGGATTAACGTGGTGGTGGTTCACGACGGGAGAGGCTGTTGACGGTAAAAATGAGGCGTGGTGGTTAAGGTAAAAGGAAGCTTCGAGGAGGAAAGTTTTTCTGGCTTTTTGTGTTCTTCAGGTTCGAAGCCGGAAGACAAAGAAGACGTGAATCATCGGAGAAAACCCGGGATTAGTGTCGGGTTGCTTAAGAGAATGAGCCTGGGGAATTTTCCAGAACAGAGACAAACGGGAGTTGGTGGCTCTTGTTGGTTGGCTTCTTCTTCGGTTTCGATCGGGAAATATAGAAACGCTAGATAGCAGATAGCTGCTCTGTTGAAGGATTTTCTTTTGATGAAAGAAAGGAAAACTCAAGGGGAGAGTGTGGGCATGGGTGGCGCCTCGGTGTGCTTGTGTTCACTGGTGGATTTTCGGTGGTAGAAATCTTCGGAGCTATGTTGTTGATGGCGGCTTGGAAGAGATGTTTCTGGGTTTGGGATTTCAAATTGAGGAAGACAAGGGAATGGAATGTCTCAGCAACAGAGAAAGAAAGGAAAAAAACATGGGATTTGTGTTGTCTGTCGGTCTTGGGATCTGTTCACTACAGTGTTTTATAAGGAGAGGGCTAAGGTTTTTGAGGGGAGTGTCTGATTATTCCATGGGCTATGGACATAGAAAAATAAAAAATGAGAGTTGCTCTTGCCAGGGTTCAACTCAGTACCACTAGACTCTCCATTGCAAGCTTTAACCAGTTGAGCTATAACAGAATTCGGTAGTTATAACGAAGAAATACAACAAAAACCATGTTGCGAGCTGAAGTAAAATAACGGAAACACTTCCGGTCATGCCAGGAATTGAACCCGGGACCAATGGGTTGTATAATGAGTACCTTAACCAGTTATGCTAGGTCAGAATTTAATATGCACATGAGAGAAATAATACAAGAGCCTTAATTTCGACTGGATAACTCTTCTAAAAACACTACAAGTTCAAAAGAAAGTATACAATAAAAATGAGAAGATTAATCTAATGACATTAAATTAAGGAATATAACTAAAAATAAGGTTCAAAACATAATGAGGTATAAACGTGGAGTAGCATAATGATATGTACATGAAATGAATAAGATAGGAGAACAAAACAAAAGGGACGAGTTTAAAACCGTATTGTCGTTGGAAATTCATTTTCGAAGAATTATTTTTTTCTGAAATGCTTTGAAAAATGATTTAAGAATTTTGTCATGAAATGATGGTTTCGTTTTGGCACTCACGTTAATATGTTTTGGGAAGAAAGGCGAAGACCCCTCTATTTTATTCATTACTTTAGAATTTGCTTTATGGGGTGAGAATTTTTGGTGTCTCTACACCCACTACATGAACATCACAAATGTCTCATAAACCCGAGCGTCTCACAGACTAACCTCTCAAACACCTAAAAACCCTCAAAACCCAAAAAACCCAAAAAACCCCCTGAACTACGTAAGGTTTGATCTCAACAGAGAGTTGAGTATGTAGGCAGCCCATCTAGGGTGCGACCCCATTCCAATCCAAAAAAACCCTTTTCCCAACTCTAGGGCGATATTCATGTCTATCAAACATTCAAATCCCCTCTCACTCTCACAACTCTCTACTGCTTCAACTCTCAAAATCAGACTCCTAATCTTTCATTTCACACTCATCCGAATTCACCAATTCTTCCTCTTGGCACAAGCTTGGCAGAAAAGCTCGCCTCATCTACTCTCTCTCTTCTCATCCTAATCATATCTTTGGCTTTTAAATGAATCTCTTTAATAAGGTTTTGAAAGAAGGTAATCCCGACAATTGGAAACCGAGGTTTCCTCGGACACCAATCCGAATTCGTGGTCGTTGCCACTTCTGAGGGGTGTAACCCACTGTGAACCCACACAGAACCTCTAGTATGATCAGATAAATCATATCCATAGGCAACAAATCATCAGAGTCAATAAACGGTTCTTAGAACCCTTCTCCTCTCTTTCTAGTTCCTTAGGTCAAACTAGGTGGCGACTCTTGTCAATTTCCGCCCTTAGGGCATAAGTCCGTGTGGAGCCCATCGAGAGCGGGTGTAGTGCACACTTGCACTCCTCTTTATGCTTTCTGGGAAAGACGGACGATTTAGTATGTATTTGAGGGTTACCATGAATAACGGGTTTTCACCCTCCATAGAATGGCATTTTCTAGGGTCTTGGCTTCTCAGTCATACCATATTTAGATAGACCCCCCTCATACCGAAAAATCACCCTCCACAGAATGGCGACTCTGCTTTGGGAAAACTTGAGTAAGTTTTTCTCAAACTCAAGGAAGACTGAACTCCATTCAAAATTGTCAGGATTTCTACACTTCTTTCAAAACCTTCAAGAGATTCTTTTCAAAGCCTTTAGGATTATTCTACTCCACACTTAGAGTGTGTAGCTGATGAGTACAGCTAGGACTTATTAGGTCCTCAACAAACATGACAACAATTGGGTTAATTATTAGCTCACGATTTGAAAGAGACACTTAGGATTGAATGAAGCTAACTTCCCTTTAGGTTATAAACAACCAAGTTGGAATTGCCACCCTCAAGACAAAACAGTTAGTAAATAAGGTTGTTTGTTCGTTTTATTTACCGCATTCATATTATTGTTGCTTGTTGCGGGGTGAGACGGTCATTGACCTACACCATTACCGCTTTTACATTTACAAGTTGTGAGTGCATGGGTAGCGTAGGACATGCATTCCTCTATGTCACACCTATTTCCACGAGTCATGGCATCCCAATCGGTCCACGATTGATTTCCCATGAGTCGGGTCACTCATTGAGTGGTTATGCCCGTGAGGCGAGACGGTCACCGACCTACACCCTGAAGACTCATGATCCAAAATTATCCTCCATATCCGAGTCAGAGCCGACATATAGTGAACTCTGAGCCTTCAGTGTCCAGCTGCCTAATCCGGTGTCTAAGATGGGTTTTATGGGTAGTCACCCCCTTGTACGCCGCCTGTCTGACCACCCTCTGCCTTACCCTGAAGATTGCATGGGCTCAGTTCTCCATGATTCCTCTGCACCACGGGTGTCTTTAAAGCCCAATGTCGCGCTACAAATTCATAGCGGATCCCGTATTTACGGATACCCATACATGACACAGCGTAGTCAGCGAATAATTTGGCTTTAGACACACCTTATCGTGCAGACGAGGGGAGACCCGACCCCATGCAGTACTTCCCCAAGTTTCCTGAAAAGTGAGCGTGTTGTCGGATCATCACTGGCCGTGGCGTAAGTTTCCTTATCACTTCGGGGATCCTGACGTTTTGAACTTAAGCACTCCGGACTTTCTTGATGACGTGCCCCACAAGGCGTAACAGAGATAAATCCCGAGAGATGAACATTGAAGGGACGACGGTTCCCCCAGTGGTATGGAAGCATTGATTGACCTGGAAAGTGATTATCCCAACATTAACACTTACATCTCCACATCAAACACAACCACGATTTACCTTTTGTTATACATGTGTGCAACCATTTTTTAATCCAATCCGTTTTAAAACGTTCGAAATTCTCTTTTGTATGTCTCTTAAAGCTTTCTTACGAGCTCGTTTGACATAGAGTCATACCTAAATTTTACTCATAAGCATTTGCGGTTTTAAACCTGCCACTTCATCTTTAAAATGTTATTTCCAAAACAATCTTCGAAAATAGATTTTGAAAACCTACTTTCTACAAACGAATTTCAACAACATCCTTCACCAACATTATTTCAAAATAGTTTTCGAAAACAGTTTGCAAAGTTGAGTTACACAAACGTATTTCAAAATAAATGATTTAGTCCCCATGTTGTGACCCACTATTTTTGAAGTTCAACCCACCTTCAAGAGCAGTAGTCATTACTGTGGAGCGTACTAATCATTTCGTGCCTTCACAAAAGTGGTGGATTTTCACATAATATTTTGTGCCCGAACATTCACTTTTCCTTTCACAAAAATATCCCTCGGTCTCCTCCATCGGAGTAAGTGGAGCGCATGAAGATCGACAACACAATTCGAGCATAAATCAGAGTTGTACCAGTCCGAGTCAAGTGACATGGAAGCTAGCAACGACAATTCGAGTTCAAACTGCTGAAAATCAGAGGAACACCGAACTCGTTTTGTTTGATCACAGCACTGCTTCGCTGCAAGAGCCTGAAAGACGAGTAGTCGGTCAAGACCGGAAAGTGAGCGAGCAGCCGGTCAAGAGCCTAAAGACGACTGAGCTACCAACCAGGAGCCCGGAGATGAGTGAGCAGCCAACTAGGAATCCGAGTGTGTGCAGTCAGTCAGAAGCCTGAAGACGGACCAGCGAAGGTTCAGAAGAAGTTCAGCTCAAAATTCCCCCTTTTAATGACTTTTTTAGGATTGATGATGTATAGGTTTTCCCCTATGTTTCTTTCCTCTCTTATCCATTTCTGAGTAGATTGCATGTATAGGTTTATACATTCCCTTTAAATTTATTTAGATCAATGTGTATAGGGTTCCCCGCTCCCTCTTCTATTTCCTAATGACCGAGCGTCAAAATTTATATTGAGAAAATCCACCACTTTGAAAGCACGTGTTTTCAATACTATTTTTCCAAAAACTTGGTTTCTTTTGGCATGCGCGTATAAAGAAAAGAACGAATAAGGAGCGACCCCTCATAGTTGTATGTCGTTCATCAGCTTTGCTTTATGGGGTGAACGTTCTGGGTATCTACAGAAGGCGTCCCCTGAATAACACATTAACAAACGCAATCGAGCACAAAATAAACCGCATGCATTGCATTCATTACAAAAAGTCTGTGCATTATTGATCAGTTCAAATTCGTCAAACATACACAAGGCCTGTCGACCTCAGAAAAATGGCATAGTCTTACGAATCATTGTCACCACACCACACGCCAGCTTTCATCCCAATATCTCGACCGTCAGAGTCCGATCTCAGAGGGGTAGAAAAGAAAACCGAACTCAAACCTTTCCCAATCTAAAAGTGTATCATATCGTGGGGCTACCATGCGGGAGTTTTCACTCCCCAAAATCCAAAAATCATACATCTAAAAATCCCAAAAAAAATGCAGTCTCCGTCATATCGTTGGGCCACCATGCGGGAGTTGTCACTCCTTAAAAATTCAAAAATCCAGGAGCCAATCACCAGCCCAACTTCACTTGAGAATCACTACCTTGACAGTGACCCCAACAGTTAGACCACCTTCAAGGCCAACAGTAATGGGATGAGCTTCATGAACCATGAGATGAATCCGATTCAAGCGAGACTAGGTGTAGCCTTACCACTCAAGCATTGCATCCAAAAACAAAACAAACACAAAAAAAAATTCAACCATCTCCATTCATCATTTTCAGCATTTCATGCACCTATACATAGTAATTCCATATTACCACAATACATCGCAACGTAGATAATCACATTTGCATACTCCCATATCGAAATGACATCTTCGGGAAAATCGTGAGAGATTGATTGAACAGAGTGTGTGAACCACTTAACTCTCGACCCATCAATGAACACAAGGGTCTAATCAAAACCAGCACCACAAATCAAATGTGTAGCATGCGAAGAGCGGTATTTTCCCTGGAATTTCAATTGAGCGTATTGGACGATCTACTGAGCGATGAAGGAAGGTAGAGAGAGCGAAAAGAGGTAAAACCATGAGCGACATGCGCATTTCTTCAGCACATAGGAAGGCATATTTCGAGTGAGATCAATGTCGATAGCAAGTCACGAACTGTGATTCATGTAAAGATCTGAGAATAGTAAGAAAACAATCATTGACTAATGAGGATGTCGAGGCACTTAGGATCAACAATCTCCACAAAACCAAAGAGCTTTAACTGCCCTCTACATAATCCCTTAGTGAGCCCCGCTGAGCCTTTCACAATAAACCTTCTTCTACGAACTCCACAACATGCCAACTCACATACACATATTACTACTCACCCTTGAAATAGAGGATCTCGAAGGAGCCAGAGCCATGGTCTCTCTCCCACCATCTTTCACAAAAACAACAAATGAAATATTCTGAGAAATCAGTGAGTCAATGCAACTCCAAAGCCAAACACCAAAAAGAACACCGAAAATGTTCAAGAAGATCGATGAGTCAATGCAACTTAAAGCTGAAAGCCAAAATACAAAGTAAAGAATGCTTAAGAAATTTGGTGAGCCAAATGCAATTTCAAAAACCAAAATGAGAAGGAAGTGAATATCGTACACCAAAGGAGGCAAGAAGAAGAAATTCAAACCAAAAGGACCAATGATGTCTCGTAGAAACCGACAAGGGGTTATCAACACCCGTCTAATCCTCCCACCCATGGCAAAGGCGAAACATGTCCTCTATTGCATAAAAGCTCCATAAATTCCAAATTGATCCTCCTGTCCCGTGCAACATACACCATACCCATCAACCCCGCTATAACCCAATAAAAGACCTCTGACTTGTTAGTTAATGAGCGTTAACTGAAAGTATCGGATCCGAAACATGAATCATAAGTTTCATACTTGTTATCAAACATGTCTCACTTATAACAAAGGGACCATAAGCGAATGAGTGTGACCATTATCTCATAAGGTCTTTAGAGTGCGAGTGACTCTTTGATTGAACCACCAAATCATGAATAACCTACCCCGTTGCAGGTGAGGAGCTTGTAAGGATTGGAAAGTCCAAAGACTCGAAAGAAATTCTAAGGAAAATACTGCTCCGAGCATCGAGAGTAACATCACACCATTAGCACACACGACCATACTCACGAGAGATTGACCCGCATCCCTCCATGAGAGGAAAGTGATTCGCACATTCTAGTTCAACAAATCACTCAAGATCGAACCGAAGATGTCTTATATTAGTAAACCTCATAATAATAGAGATAAAATCGTACCTTCTCTCAAAAACTGCATATGCATTTTGCATCTCTTCTAGCATTTAGTATTTGCATGCATCATAAGCACTTCATTTTCAACATTCGATTGGTGAGAACTCCACCTAGTCTCGCGGGAAGTTAGCTTCAGTTGTAATTGTTGAAGCATAACGTTTGATCAAAAGATGTCAACTGGAGCCAACCCACAGCCATATCCATAACCAAGTTGGAGCCATCAAGGAGCCATCCTCAAATATTGAGACCATCTTCGGAGCTACACGGGAGCCATCCCAATAGTTCGAGAACAATACAGAAGCCACTTCAAATCCCTGTTAGAGCCATTTCGCCACCAAGACCTTGCTCACAGAGGATTGAACTACGTATGGTCTGATCTCAATGTGGAATTGAGTACGTAGGCAGCCCGTCCAGGGTGCGACCACCTCAAAGGAAAAAACTCCCCCTTCTTCCCCTCGGAGTCACATTGAAGCTATTCCGGAGCCACACCAAAGCCATTCATCACCACAAAAACACCCATCACATCAAAATACACTAATCATATCAACCCACCATTCGACTCAACATCCAATCCAAATCGAATCCCACCAACCATTTCGATAATCTCAATCAAAATCGAAACCCACCAACCATCCCGATAATCTTCACTCAAATCAAAACCCACCAACCATCCCAGAGCAGTTACTCACAATGGGGTCACGAATCATGACGGAGCCATCCCAAAGCCATGATCAGAACTACACCAAAGATATCCAACCATGCTTGGCAATTCAGAATGATAACAAGTTCACCCACAGCAAATCCATCAGATGGAGCCAACCGATCAGTCACCTCAAACTTCAACAACTGCATTAAGACCATCGACCATTCTCAAGGTCACTGTCATATCAAAACCCACCAACCACCCCGGACCGTCGGCCACACTGGAGCCATCAGTGTAACACCCCACTCGTAATCACTTAATAATCACTCACGTAGCATTTAATTAATAACATCTCACAACGGAAGTCTCACCTTACTAAGACTCACTTGGGTGTCACATGCCATTACTCGCCCATACGAGTAAAGAAGCAGAAATAAATAAACTAAGAAATAACACTGTTATTACAAATACAACGCAGTGATAACGAGATACTAACCTATACATCATTCTAACCAAGAGTAACTTTAACGACAAGTGAGTGTCTAGGTAAATCCCATATGTATACAACGTTATAAACACATTAAACTAATATTCACCCTATACATTACAAAGTCTTGCACTGTAATTAAAATTCTAACTACCCCGGTCCCGCTCTTCGGCTTTGACGGTAGTCATCACCTGCACGTAATGCCATAAAGGCTCAGCGATAAATGCTGAGTACGCCAGACCTGGACCCTATTGGTCACTTAATAGTTATGGTCGCCATTATTAAGTTTGTTACATGCTTTACCGGTGTACAGGTATTTAAAGAAGTAAACACATGGATGACGGTAATTTAAACAAGTAACACAGTCACTACATTTCACGTAATCACACACAACAACACACAACACAATAGTAATAACATTGACACGTGCAGCCATTAGTAACGGTCAGGTTATTTAGTTAGTCACACGACCCCCCGGGTCCTCATTACATCACATCACAAAACGTTAGTGGGTGTCAAGTTAGGACAACCCGAAACAATCTCACTTGGACAGTAGTCCCACGTACACACAAGGTGCTCACTGCCCTGATGATCCGAAGACTCCGGGTCTATTTCACTTTGCCTTTGTAAAGGCATCCATTTAGGTGGCCAAGGGCCTGGTGCCAACGGTAGCACACTCCGCCTGACGATCTATCTAGGTTCGTTCAGGATTAACTAGGGAAAACCCGATGCGGGATAACCCAAGATCTCTACACGCGACCAGCAGCCTGTGACTGTCTGGATTAAGGTACATCATCACATCCATTCACACTCCACTGTTAACTTCGTTAGTTAGATAGTCAGTTACACTTCTAATTATGGAGAACATCACTTATTTTGTTGGCTGCCCTGTGGGTCTTACGCATGCCTAGAATTATTCTAGGTAGTATTCACGTTCGAGTCAAAGCTCTAGAGATCGACGATGTCGTATCTCGTTCCTAAGCATTTTACTTAGGATATAACTACATACTTATAATATTTAGCGTATTATGTCAGAGAACGGTAACCGCAATCACATAACTCGCATATGTAGTTTTATATAAGTCGATCTATAGTCGACGTAGTATTAGTCCCGAAGGACGTTCGCACAAAATTAAATGGTGCGGGAAATTAAACAATCAAACATCACATATCACAATCACATCTGCTCACATACATACATGCATCACACACGTTATAAAGCACACAAATCTGAGCCCGAGGAAGTCCTCAGGACATCTCAGATCAGACCTCTTTACGTACCGTTCACCGTCGTAAATGCTAACGTGAAGCATCACGCCCGGCCTCTACTCTCGTAGCTCTTGTCTCATCGCTCTGGAGCATATATACACACTAAGTGTCAATCCACTATAATTCAAACCAAATCGGTATCCCATAAAGTCACCAATTCCCTTAGTAATTACCTCGTGATTATTCAACGTTCATCATTCGGGTTTTAAACATTGTGGGATTGGCTAAATCATCCTCTAATTATATTGTAACCAACATTTAGTATTTATTTACTACTTAGGATTTAATCCAAATAACCTATCTCATTTATTCATAGGTTTATTATTGACTACATATATATACAAGTGGGTATATATATATATGAACATATAGTTTTGTTACTATATGTTCGCTATACATTTGACCTTATCATGTTTAATTCATTTATAAGTCCTATCTTACTTATGGGTTTGTCAAGTTTGACCATCCTTGGTCGATGTAGTTCACTAGGTCAATGTAGTTGTCTTGACTAGGGTATTCAAGTCAATATATATATATATATGGTGTGTATATTTATAAATATATACATAATTCACAATTTAATTCCTTTGAATTATATAATTTATTCATTGGATTAACTCTTCATACATTTACTTAGACTTATAATTTGATTTTTTTTTCATGTATTAAGTTTTCCTCTCAACACCTCGAATCATAAACGATATATATAGTTATAACCTTCCATATATTGTTCCAAAGTTCCATATGCATATGTTATCATGCTTACATATTTATATAGATGTGTATATGCACACATTCATCAATTTAAAATCCATAAAGTATAGAGATATGTTCTATGTCACTCGCTGGTAGTCAGTTACAGTTTCAAATAGCAGAAAATGTACGACATGTAAATATGTAATTGATATATACTCTTTAATAATACAGTGTTTCGGAAAACTCAAGCGAAACAAAATATACATATATATATATACATATGTAAAGATCAATCTGGTTGAGAACACCATTAAAATAATATATTTATACATAAACCATTTACCGTTAACTGTGATCAAAACCATAAAATAGGATTCATCATTACAAACAGTATTAGCATAAGCAGTTTAAAAAAACGGTACGGAGACCAATATGGACTAATAGAGAGTACGTGATACGGAAGTATCATACGATAAACGGGGAATCATACGGATGAAATATAATATTTGAATAATAAAAACTTAATAATATTTATAATTTGAAATATGTTCCACTTTGTACATAATATTATTATTTTGTTTATTACTACCTTCAAATTGCATATTTATCTCTTATAAATTTAATCGCATTCTTAAACTATAAGAAGTTTGTAGAAGTTTTGTTGAGTGATGGATAAGTTTACATAAGTGAATTTTAAAAAAAATGTCCACACTAGTACTAAGTAGGAAAAAAACAAAAAATAGTAGTATTGAAAGTCATTGGTATAATTATAATTTTTACTCTAAAAAATATTCATTATAGTTTTAATGGTGGTGTGTGCTTAATAACATCATTTTTTTTAGTAAAACCAACCCTATATAGGTCAACATTATATTCATTTAGGATTTAATAGAAATCATTAGTCTTCTTTTTGCTCCGTCACATCGTTGTCTTTAATAATTATACCGTATTCTTTAAAAATACGGTAAATACGGAAATACAGATGATTATACGGTCGTACGCCACCACGAGAGGGGTGTTCAATTAAACGGATTTCATACCCGTATCAATCGTTTTAATTACAAAACCGGCGATACGCCGTTATAAACGGGCGTATCGTGCCGTTTTTACAAACCATGAGCATAAGTACCTCCATGTCGTAATTTTAGTTGGAAAAAAAATGTTAATTGAATATACATATATGGGCGCACTACATCATAGAATAATTGATTTTGGTTGCATCCTATCAGACAGGCACGATTGAGGGGACAAAATCTGCCACCACCACTCTCCCCAGGCAAACCCATACTGTTAACATTTCCCACCCATCGACATTCTCCTGACAAATTCCATCCAAGCCAGCCCTCCTCTCACTTGGGGTGACAATTTTTACCCAACCGATAACCCGACCCATACCCAACTGAAAATAGCGGTTTGAGTCACGATCATTGACCTATTTAATTATTGGGTCGGGTATGGTTACCTATTAAATTTTGTGGGTTGGTTAGGGTTTAAAGTCCTAACCCGAGTCACCCACCCGTTTAATTTATTTTATTAAAAATAATAATAAATAAATAATTAGATAAAATATAAATATATTACTAAGTAAGTGCTAACCTACTATTAGTATAATACAGATTATGTAGTATCTTTTTTATTAGAGGTTGTTTTATTTTGATAATACTACTTTGTTATATTCTTTATAAAAAAAAACAAGAGTATTTGTTTATGTGGATTGTCAAAAGACAGTGTTGCTGCTCTCGTCCTCCACACAGTCCCTATGGTCCTATCTCTTCTGTACGCTGAAGATTTTTGTCTATGTTTTTTTTTTTATTCTGAAGAGAAAATACAGTTATATTTTGCCCAGGCGCGTACAACATCACCTTCTTTTGTTAAGTGCCACTGAGCACGACATGTAGGTGGAAAAAGAAAAAAGACGGAGGATAATGAAAACTCTGGAATATCTACCATATTGAATGTATGATTTCATTCATTTGTAACTCCTTTTGAGCATCATAAAAAAAAATTTAATTCCAGTCTTTTAAATTTCATAGCCTAATTATGTTGGGTTAAACGGGTCGGGTATGGGTTTTAATCATTTATATATGGGTTGGGTATGGTTGATAATTTGTACCCGAATATTGTTGGTCGGGTATGGGTCAATACAATTTTAATCGGGTCGGGTATGGGTGAGCTTCAACCCGACCCATTAACCCGATTGCCACCCTACCTCTACTCAACCTTCACAAATCTGTCTTCCGCTTTCACCGCACACCCCCCGTGCACACCCCCTCCCTCATGTCAGCCGCTGTCCCCCACAACTACTAGAATCCACCGAAGCCCAGGCGAACTCGACCGGGCTCTCCCCCCCTCTCAACAGTCCAGTTTGTCACTCACCCAGCCCAGTTCTACCTTCTAGCCCACAAACTGTCATTTTTCTCGATCCAATTTCTTCCCCTTTCATTCCCCGGGTGCCCCCCCTCTCCCCTTTCCCTTCCCCGCGTCCACAAATCACGGGTACTAATTTGGAAGTTGTTCTTTCTCCTGATAGCTCGCCATCAAGTTTCGATCCATCTCTTGACAATAATTCTCGATCTCCTCCTCCTAGTCCTTCTCTTGTTGAAGCTCAAACCTGTCTTGATTTTGGTCGTAAACTTGGCTGTCATTATCCTCAGCCGGAGATTTCCTTGCAAACTTTAGGCAGATCCTTAAGCGTAATAATCAAGGCCGAGACAAGCAGCTCCTAAACAGTTATCGAGACCTTCTCTCTCTGGTTAAAGGCGACATCTGTAAACTCTCTAGATCGATGGCCAAAGCTAGAGTGAAAAATGCGCTCCCCCGTCATCAACATATTCGGAATTTCCCGGCATTAGGGGACAAGTCGTATCCGTCCATACCTGCTTAGAGATGTTGCTATGTCCACCTCACCCCCATGCAGTATGGCTAAGCCTCGGCATTCATGAAAGCGCCCACAGCAGAGTTTCTTTGCCACGATCGCAGTTTAATATCGAGACTAGGACATAACGATTATCCTTTGCTCCTTAAACCCATGTTATTTTTGTTTCAATTTCTGTCGCATCCTCTCTTTATATGTTATGTATTGGTAACCTCTTTTGAGGTCTGGCGAGAAAGGCTTTATGCCATAGTATTGCCATTGTAACTGGTTCTCCAGTCAATTATCAAAAAAAAAACATAGGAACTGTACAGCCGACAACTAACTTGGAGTTTTGAACATTATATTGTAAGCTTATGTTATTAACCCTTGGAAATACTCGGATCCATATAATATATTATATATATATATATATATAAACTAAACTTACTAAACACAAACGTTTTCATCCTCACTTCTATTGAACATTAATTTTTTTTTAAGTGGCTATCTTCACTTATTAATTTATCAATCTTATCTAATCATTTGTGTCGAACCAGCACAACACCTCTACACTACCAACCCACGTATGATAGCCAAAAGTCACCACCTGGGTTTTAAACTTGGCCAACTGCCAAATTCCTAACTCTATTTTGGTAGCCAATCCCATGTTACCTTTGCACTCCCCCATAAACTTTCATAATCTATCACGTAAATTTGATTAATACATAATCCTTGGATATAATTAACTACTCCCATGGTAAACAGTCCTTGCAAGCCGTAAATGTGCAAGATTTGTAGCGTAGCATTTTACTAGAGTTATGAGAATGGATGAGGAAAGATTTATTTAATCAATTGAGCAAATGTTTAGCCAACATAGTAGTGCACTAAGGTATATATAGAAAGCTGAATTGTTGATGGCATATGAAAAGATATCCATCATAATTAACTTAATCACTTATATAGTACTCTATCACTTAATTTAAAATTTTCCACTCACGATGTTTAGTTACTCCCTCCGTCCTGGATTGGCCGTCCTGTTTGCTTTATGGCACATTTTTCCATTTCAATATTAAGCATATAAGATAAAATAATTTTAATAAAACTAAATTTTGTAACATATAGTTTATTATGTAAGGATTCATATGTAAAACTTAAATTTTTAAAATTAATTTATCTTATATGTTAAAATTGAAGTCAAACGACATATCCAAATAGTAAACAGGACGGTCAATTCAGGACGGAGGGAGTATATAATTGATGCAAGACAACTAGATTATTGATCACGAAAGTGGAAGAGTCTTCTCATTCTCTGGTTTAAAATTTTATTTTGGTTGAAGTACTCCATGGGTGCCTAAGCGGAAATGATTCACTCTCTGATAACATCCATTTACAGGGGGAGGTTGCAACGCTCAGAAACGAAATCGCAACAATGAAGAAGACTATTGGTCAAATCAGAAAGATTCTTGCTGTTCCTGAAGCATAGAATACAACTACAGAAGACATGATTCAGAACACAACATTAACCTTGTCAAGTTGTCGTCCACAGTCAACACGGTATGGCTGTACAAGATTGTGTGATGGAACCAGCACAAAGGGTGAAATTGGACTTCAAGAACGTGTGTTAACAGCTATCAGGAACTAGATTATTCATCTGCAGGTTTACCATAGAAAAAGAAACCCATTAAAAAGTTTATCTTTTCTATATTAAAGAGGGATAGTATTGAAACTGAAGATGCAGTAAATACTATACTAATCACAAGGAAACAAGATGCCCTCAAATCCAGAGGCCCAACTACAGTTGAAAGGAGTGCTAGTATGGGACATCGTAGTGTCAAAACTAGTACTTAATAACGATTTTATAGCTTCTTCAGGGGATGACCAGTTATCTCGTTTTAAAATGCTTTTCACATCCCATTTACTACAATGCTTTAGAGGGTTGTAATTGCAAGAGGAAAAGAAACACTGTAACTGGGATAACACACACGACGTGGAAGCAAATGAAAAGCAGATCACTTCAATATGCTAAGAATGCTCTCATTGGCGTGAGCATGGTGCAGGTAGTTACGGGGTTAGTTGGACGTACACATACGTTAATTTAAATAACACAGGGAGATTGAAATTTTTTCATCACTACGCAATGCCTAGTATCTCATCAGTTAAAAAAAAGTAATGAAGGCTTAATCGTTGAAATAAGGCCGATGAGTGTAAAGCGAGAAACCCCCATAAAGCTACGCAATGAATTAACCATATCCATAAATAGTGTATAGTAGAGGTTGTACGAACTCAACCTCGTGTGTGACAGAATAATCTAAAACTCTTATTGTTATAGCGCCAAAAAGAGGGAGATAAATTTGAATACATTACCAGTTCTAGAGAGGAATGTTTGCAGTCATCTGGTTGCTATGGTATTAGAGTTCAACAGTTCCAGTGATATCACGTAGGCGCAGGCATCAGAAGGAACGAAGAGGGTTGCAGGCAGATATGCCTCAAGTTCACCATTTCCGGTTTTCACAGATGAGAACAGGGATGAAAGGAATGAAGAGTAGCAGAAGAACCTGAAGCTTCCATTGTCATATAATGGCCAGAAGAAAGAAGAGGAGTCACAGTACATTACCGGTTCTGGTTTCAGAATGAACTACCGGCCCCTTTCTTCCTCAGTCCGGTTATGAGATGCAGCTGTTCCAGCCTTTTATCACTTAAAGGAGTAAATGCAAGAAGAGGATGAGGTTTTGCGCAGAGTATGTTGCTTGCCTATCAGTCAGCACAACAAAGAATGAAGATTGGCATAGTGTGAGTACCCTGTTCGCTGGGTAGGATTGGTTCAAAAGAATCAATTGAAGAGAAACTGTAAAGCATGTATGCTCTCGTTCGCAGTAAGGGTATGGAATATAATGGGAAGTACCAAATGAAGGGGGCGCAAATGTTTGTTTTCCAGTCTGTTACAGTTTAGTAACAGTTAGCATATAGAGAAGTAAGGATAAGGGAGCTAATGTTCTTAAGAACAACAACAACTCAAGAATTCACTTCGCAAGCTGCCTGGAAAAGAACTACAGCCACGCAAGAATGAACAGAAGACAAGGAAGACAGAGACAGAAGAGAAAGGAAATGTCTGTATTATTGATTGATGATTCTTTATTACAGACTATGCTTTGCTAATTATAGCCAGTTTCTCAATGAAACTGTTACCAACTAGAACTGTTTAACAGAATGTACAACTTGCAAAGACCCATATTAGTATATTATCCCTGTAACAGATCTCCCCCTCCCAGAAAACCTTGTCCTCAAGGTTATAAAGCAGAGAAACACCGAAGCAAATCATATCAGAACTGAGAGAAGGATTTGATACTAAGGAAACCATGACTTTGAACTCCTTGTAAGCGAGATCCAGGTAGCTCTTGAAGATATATTGATCTGCTGGATCAATGGGATACGGACAATGTAAGCACCAAGTGCCCTTGCAAGTTTCAACTCCTGGTGGAGCATTAGATGTCCGTCCATATATGTTGATCAGAGTATGGAAAGGTTCAGGATCATTCAACTGTTTCATATCCTCCAATATAGCAAGAGCTGAGTAGTTTGCCTTTTCAATCAAGCCTGCCATTGACAAATGATGGCCAAATTCCCATACGGGACCAATCACAATGCACGCTTTTGTCCTTCATCTTCTGCAAAACTCCCTCTACGACATCGTAGTCTTGCAAGGATGCATAGCTGTTCATCAACTGATTATATGTGTATGAATCAGGGGAGATATTATTTTCTCCATTTCTTTGAATAGCACAGCAACGTTTTCAGGCTGCCCAATGTTTGTATACAGAGACATCATGTGTTATAGCTCAAAGCAGTAGTGTAAGAACAATCTTGCTTTCTCATCTCATTGAAAGAGTTCTGTGGCCTTGTCCACCCTCTTGTGCTGGCAATAACAGCTGAGCAGAGCTCCGTAAGTCTTCTTGGTCTGCCATGATCTCTCTAAGTTGTTGAAGTAATCTTCTGCAGATTTTACACCCTTTGTTTGGCAAGGAGGTCTATGCGTATCGCACGGTCAGCATTGTTCATCCTGGTGCCGCTTTTATCAGCCCATTCGTACAGCAAGGAACCATGAAGACTTATCAATACTAGATAAAGTTTCTTCTCCTTTGCTGACTTGCCCAAGTTCCATAGCGTCAGCAGAATTTATCCTAGGCATTTTGTTCTGTGGCCATACACCCCACGCCTCAGATGAGACGTCCCTCACACGAATCACCTTTCTCTCCTATCATCAGAACTCCTCACACAACCAGCAGTTTACCTCTCTATGGCCCTTCTCGCTCCATTCGACGCTTGGCATTCGATTGGAAAAGAGGAGACTTCCGAGAAGCAGAGTACGGCCGGCGATCACGGTACGGCGGGGGACGTAGGTGTCGCCTCCGCTTGTAATCTTCTTTACGATCCCTGGGTGCAGGCGAGGATCGATTTCTGTCGTAGCAGTCGCCTCCACCTGGACAATTTTGAGGACGGTCGAAGTCTCTCTCGTCCCTAATCTCTCTCAAGTCCTTACTATGGCGATGGTGAAGTGAGGAAGGCGGTGGTGGTGACGAAGAGTCCATGCTTACCGGATAGTCTTCTGGTAAAACTAATTCGTGTGTGAATTAGTTCGAATTGATGGCGATAATCTACGATGCTGGCAGTCTCATTTAGCGCCTTCAATTCCACCTCCTTCATCTTGTCGACATTGAAGCGAGGAAAACCTAACTTCGCAATTGTCGTATCTTCGGAATGCAAGTTCTTTTGAATTGACGTCTCGGTTGTCGGGCTGTCTTGATCACTCGACGTTTTCACCGCTGAATGGACAGAAAAAAAGTTCTTGTGAATCAAGGTCTCACCAGGCGAGCTTTCTTGCTCGATCGAAGTCCTTTTCGACAACGCCAGACTAGAATGCAAACGTAAGACCGCAATCAGATTATCTATGCGTTTGTTCATTTTCGCATTTCGCTCTTCGAACATAGTTTTGATTTGAGATTGCAGTGTCGCCCCAAAATCTTTCACCGCATCGCGAATCAACTGGGAATTCCTGTCTCAGCCATGAAAATGGTAGGATCGACTAGATTCTGATACCTTTGTTACAGTTTAGTAACAGTTAGCATATAGAGAAGTAAGGATAAGGGAGCTAATGTTCTTAGAGAACAACAACTCAAGAATTCACTTCGCAAGCTGCCTGGAAAAGAACTACAGCCACGCAAGAATGAACAGAAGACAAGGAAGACAGAGACAGAAGAGAAAGGAAATGTCTGTATTATTGATTGATGATTCTTTATTACAGACTATGCTTTGCTAATTATAGCCAGTTTCTCAATAGAAACTGTTTACCAACTAGAACTGTTGTAACAGAATGTACAACTTGCAAAACCCATATTAGTATATTATCCCTGTAACACAGTCGTTCAAGGATGATGAGATCCGCCGCCAGGGTTAGGTTTATGCAGTTGTTGGTTTCCAAATGAGAGAAATAAGAAAAGAAGTTAAGAGGAATATAGATTATAATAAGGGGATATATTTGTCCCTGATAGTTCTGGACTACATACCAACCATTGGATCATTTATAAACAGAAAGTAGATGGTCTAGATTTAATGACTATCTAATAATATAATTAATACCATAAGGTGGGATTTTTATTGATTCAGTGATATTAGTAATTCCGGTACACCCAAAATCCCGCTTCTAAAACTTCTCTATCCGCGTTCTTCTACTACCATGGTTTCTTCTCCAGTCGCTCGAAGAAGAAACCGACGAGAGATACCCACTCCGTTCTGCAACATCGGCATTCTGCTCGACGATGATGTACTACCAACTACCCGCAATTCCCACTCATTTGCCGTCTTGTTCTGCACCTGCTCTCATCAGGTTTGAAAACCCTAACTGGCGGTAGACGAACAAACTGAAGCCCGCTACCTGACGCCTGCTGCTGGTGTTTTGCTTCGTCGTCCATACCATTCGTAAGCGTCCAAGCTCTGTCTGTGGTTTGAATTTGATCTCTGTTTTTTGTCTGCCTTTGGTCGATGAAGCGGTGATTGAGGTTGCTATTTCTTTTTCTCTCTTTTATCACCTGTTTCCGTGCGTAAGTAACCAGGAAAAGCTCTCGTATATTGATGGGTTTATGCTGAAAGACCCACAATTTTCTTTAAACGCTTTTGAAATTTGTGCTTGCTGAAACCATACTTTTTTATACCAAGCTACATTATAGAATCATCACTTCTTTAACGCTGTTGCAATATCACTGTCAGTAGGTCATTTTGTCGCACAATGTGAAGGTGAATCCAAAGCCATGGAGGAAAATTGTTGTGTGCTTAATTGGGAATGATTAACTGTGTTAATTATATTGTTCTTGGTATACATATATGCCGACGGATTTTTTTTTTTAGTCAGACTAATGTATAATTTTCTGCTGTAATCAAGTTTTACCAATTGTTGCGCGTGCTTATGGTTCTATCAACCCAATTAATCTGGTACTTTCTTTTAAGATTTTTGGTACACCTTGTTCATAATCGGATCAGTACTATATGATGTTCATGGGGTGGTATTATCTGATAGTTATGGGTGGTACTATATTGTTTTCTTGTCTGGTACTTTTCTGGTCAATATATGGTGCTAACAATTTGAAACGGCACAACTTTATCAAACACATATAACTGTTCACAATAATCTGTAATAGTCACAATTTAGTCTTAAAGTTTCTATTGTTTGTTTTAATTTAATTTAGGCTGATCCGTTGTAATGGTTCTTCTTTGTGTGTCTTCAGTGATATGTCTTCATCCGGGTTGAATCAGCCAGTGTTGTGTATGAAATCTAGAAGGAAGAAGACCGTGAGTGTTTGAAACTCTCACATTGCGTTTTATAAGATGCTTACTTAAATACCTTATTGATAATGAAGAAATAGGTAATTCAGATAATGAATTAGAAGATTCTACTTTTCTTACTTTAAACCTTCAACACATGCAACAAAGGGTAAACGAGTCCAGCGCAAGAGGAAGAAATAGGTAATTCAGATAATGAATTTGTGTAATCTATTTTCTTCTTGTTCGTTTCTTCTTATTTTCTTTGATCAATTGATTGATTGTTGTTGTCGTAGTAGTAGAGCTGAAAATTTTAGTCCAAGGCTGAATTTGTTTGCCATTTGTCGGCATGTAAATGTAGTTGGTATGTGATGTTGTTCTGGCTGTATGTACCAAATTCGGTATACATTTGATTACTTATTAGTATCGGTGTCAGTAGTTGTTGTGTACAACCCGTATATTACATGTATACCAATTATTTTGTTGCTGATTTCATAAGATCTGTATATCTTTTTTTATTAAAAAAATTTGTCATATGCTTTTCTGGGACGTGAATGTATCAGCATCTATTTGATTTAATCTGTTCATGTGGTTCTTTGTGGTTCGTCCATGACAATAGTGATAATTATTTCTGGTGGTTTTAATACATTCTACGTTAATAATATCATTTCTTCTCGTTTGTTCAGCGATGAAGTGATGTCAAATAGAGGGTGTGATTGAGGAGCTCCATGGTCAAGAATCAGATGTGGTGGAATTTGGTAGCAGGATTCAGTTTTTATTTTTCCTTCAAGCAAAATGCTTTAGCGTAGCTTTATTTGTTTTTTTTGTTTTTTTTTTGCGGTCATGGGAGGCTGAAAAGGATTTTTTTTATGTTGGTATTCAGCAGCTTGGTTGTTGTAATACAGTAACATCAATACAAATACCTTTTGTTGTGATTTGTACACCTATAGTCCATGTTAAAAATGTACCAATATTTATCTACCATTTTGGTCATAGAAGTGCACCATAAAATACGAATAAAGCACCTTTCTCTAGTTTTATAACCACCTGTAAATAGTCGAAACAAGGAGCTGTTAACAATTCACACATTATAGACATTGTTTTTTGTTGTCTTACAGAATACCACCACCAGTTCTGTAATGTAATACCACCATTTCTGTAATGTAATACCACCAGTTCTCTAATATGTAGACATATAATTTTTTTTTAAAGAAAATCGAGTTTCATACCAGGTATATGTCATTAAACTACCAGTTCAGTATGTACGTTATACCATTAAAAACTGATACGGGTAGATTCTATATGTACCAGTAAATTGAAAACATTGTCTCATAAAACGTAATCAAATTATATAAAACTAACCATCGCAATTTTTGTCCTGTGATGACATACCAAACATTTGTGTAAATAATACCAGGTATCTGTCATTAAAGTACCAGTTCAGTCTGTACGTTATACCATTAAAAACTGATACGAGTAGATTCTATATGTACCCAGTAAATTGAAAACATTGTCTCATAAAACGTAATCAAATTATATAAAACTAACCATCGCAATTTTTTTGTCCTGTGATGACATACCAAACATTTGTGTAAATAATACCACGTATCTGTCATTAAAGTACCAGTTCAGTCTGTACGTTATACCATAAAAAACTATACTAACAGGTAGATACTATCCATACCCACTAAATTGAATACATTGTCTCATAAAACGTAATCAAATTATATAAAACTAACCATCGCAATTTTTGTCCTGTGATGACATACCAAACATTTGTGTAAATAATACCAGGTATCTGTCATTAAAGTACCAGTTCAGTCTGTACGTTATACCATAAAAACTATACTAACAGGTAGATTCTATCCATACCCACTAAATTGACATTGTCTCATAAAACGTAATCAAATTATATAAAACTAACCATCGCAATTTTTAGGCCGAGAGGAAGAGTTGCATATTTTCACAGATTAATGGGTGTAGTGTAGAATTATCCTAATACAGATTGTTGAAGTGAATATGCACGGCGTATTTCTCTGCAGACGGGCGTGGATTCGTGGAAGACGTGGGAGGATTCGTTGAAGAGGATGCTTTGATGATTTTACTGTGTGAATTGCATTGACGACGCTGTGTTGAATTCACGGGAATTCTTGAATTCACTGGCGTGAGTAGTATTTTACCGGCGTGAATTGGTGTTGAAGATGGCGGCTTGAACTGACGACCGGGAGTAGTTATTCAAAAATTAAAAAATTCCACAAATCAGTAAAAATAACTGCCACTAAATAAGTTTTATTTTCAAAACAGATTGATATCATCTGGACTCTCCATTAAACTTTCATCCAATGGCTAATATTAGTTCTTTATTTTCAAAAAGATTATATTACTGATCTCTCTCCATTATTGATTTCTATTGGCTTTGCTGATAATTTATCCTAATTACATAGATGGAGTTCCAAGGTTGCTAACAAGGCCAGGACTTGAATCCACTCCCAGTAGGAGTTCGTATGGTTGGGCTGCCAAAATTAGCAACACAAGGGACGGTTGGGGTTTGTATTTTCGGTGGGCTCTGTCTCAATTTAGCAGGAATGGGTTTATTAGTAACCTTCCAGTAGTAGTATTGAGTTACTATACTAGATATTTCTAGCTCATTAATTCACATCGCCCATTCTATATTTCATGCTATTTTTTTTGTATTACTTAGTGTCCTCTTTAATTATATGATAATTTATAGTATACTTGATCCCTTCTTCCCTTTTCCTCTATATCATTTATATAAGTTTGGTTTAATAAACCCTCAAATTCTTAGTTAAGATCCTAGAATCCTCAATTTATAATTAAGACTTAATAAGACTCCTAAATTAATAGTTAAGGTTCGAATATTCTTTTTAATTATTGAGGATATTTCACTCGTTTTCTCTTTATAACTACTACCTCTTTAGTCCATTATTTCATGTGGGGTTTAATACCTTTTGGACTATACTTATTTATTTAAATATATTCGGAGATTATATAATTTATTAATCATTTTGGGGCTCATTCGCCTCTTTAATCCCATGATTAATTCTTAATTACATTTAATAACCCTTAGGGGTGTTTTAATATAATTAATTATATTTAAATATAATTAAGCTTTCCATAAATCCTTTAATAATTTAAGACTCATTAGTCTTAATTAATTATATAATTTGGATGTAATAATTATGTAATTAAGCCTTAATTATTTATAATCTTTAGGGATATTTCAATCAGTGCATACCAGAGCCATCAACGTAAAGCATAACCCCGAGCAACCACTGCCTATCGGAGCCATTAGTGCATATGGAGCCATCGATGCAATATGGAGCCATCAACACACACAGAGAGTCATCTCAAAGCTTTTGAAGCAACCTCAGAGCCATCAGCTCACAAAGAATCTACATCCACAAATAGGGAGCTTTGATTCAATTAATGCATTTGTTAACCTGTCATATCTCATTTCACCTGCATATGGGAATCCTTTCAAGGGTACCACAAATTTGCTCACATCATTCGATCAACTGTTTCACTCAAGTTTAAAATATACTCTTCATTCCACTCAAGTGACCCTTCACTCGCAAAACTCCTTTACTATTCGATTCGCATTTTCGTTTTACACCCGCTAGATAGCTATTGCGCTACTAGTGTGGTCGTCTTTTCGTTTTACACCTGCGAGATAGCTATTGCGCTACTAGTGCGGTCAACTTTTCATTTTACACACTAGACACAGCTATTGCGCTACTAGTGCGGTCGACTTTTCATTTTATACCCGCTAGACAGCTATTGCGCTACTAGTGCGGTCGACTTTTCATTTTACACCTGCTAGACAGCTATTGCGCTACTAGTACAGTCGCCTTTCGTTTTACACCGCTAGACAGCTATTGCGCTACTAGTGCGGTCGACTTTTTGTTTTACACCTGCTAGACAGCTATTGCGCTACTAGTACAGTCGCCTTTTGTTTTTACACCTGCTAGACAGCTATTGCGCTACTAGTACGGTCGCCTTTCGTTTTAGACCTGCTAGACAGCTATTGCGCTACTAGTATGGTCGCCTTTCGTTTTACACCCGCTAGACAGCTATTGCGCTACTAGTGCGGTTGAATTTTTCATTTTACACCTGCTAGACAGCTATTGCGCTACTAGTACGGTCGCCTTTCGTTTTACACCCGCTAGACAACTATTGCGCTACTAGTGCGGTCAAATTTTTCGTTTTACACCTGCTAGACATCTATTGCGCTACTAGTACGGTCGCCTTTCATTTTACGCCTGCTAGACAGCTATTGCGCTACTAGTACGGTCGCCTTTCGTTTTACACCCGCTAGACAGCTATTGCGCTACTGGTGCGGTCAAATTTTTCGTTACTCCTGCTAGACAGCTATTGCGCTACTAGTACAGTCGCCTTTCGTTTTACACCTGCTAGACAACTATTGCGCTACTAGTACGGTCGCCTTTCGTTTTACACCCGCTAGACAGCTATTGCGCTACTAGTGCGGTCAAATTTTTCGTTTTACACCTGCTAGACAACTATTGCGCTACTAGTACGGTCGCCTTTCGTTTTACACCTGCTAGACAGCTATTGCGCTACTAGTACGGTCGCCTTTCGTTTTACACCCGCTAGACAACTATTGCGCTACTGGTGCGGTTGAATTTTTTGTTTTACACTTGCTAGTCAGCTATTGCGCTACTAGTACGGTCGCCTTTCGTTTTACACCTACTAGACAGCTATTGCGCTACTAGTACTGAACTTGCATTCTAGGCCCATCATAAGCCCTAGGGCTGGATATCAAGAGGTCCAGTTGAGGCACTCCTAAGCCCTCATGCACCGTAAACCAATCTAATTGTTAGTATCATAAGCTCGTCATAAGTCCTATGGCTTGATATCAAGAGGTCTAGTTGAGGCTCGTCATAAGTCCTCGTACTTTCAATTATGTTATAGGCTCGTCATGAGTCCTATAGTTAGATGTCTAGAGGTCTAACTGAGGCTCGTCATAAGTCCTCGTACTTTCAATCACATTCATACACTCACGATCGCATCCCATCAAATCACAACACCGTAGTGAGAATTTTTGGCGCCCCGTCAACCTTGATCCAATTATGCAAAGGTTTGCAGAATTGAATCAAGGGGAGCCATCTGTAGACACCAAAAATTCTCACCCCATAAAACAAATTCTGAAATAATAAATACAATAAGAGGGTCGTCGCCTTTCTTGTCAGAACGTATTAACGTGCTTGCCAAAATGAAACCATCATTTCATAACAAAGCTTTTAAACCAATTTCCAAAGCATTTAAGAAAACACAATTCTTCAAAAATGAATTTTCAACGACAGTACGGTTTTAAACCCGTCCCTTTTGTTTATTCACTTATCTTATTATTGTTTATTTTTTATTTATCCAGTTATCCTTTTATCTTCATTTGTTACATATTTATTTTATCATATTTATTGTCTTCTAGCATTTACATTTTATTTATCATCGTCGCTTTCATTGTTATCATTTTATGCGGCCTTTCCTATTATTATTTTCTATTTGCGTACTTTATTTTGTTTCTTATTTGATTAAGCTTCATCTTATCTTATTTTATTCTATTATTTGTTTATTCTATCTTATTTTTCACTATTTGTACATATCTAACTCGGTTTTCGTTTTTGTTACATTCACTTGTATTTTTATCACCATTGTATTAGTACTATTACATGTACCTATTGTTCTTTTATGTCATGTTTTTTTGTTGCTTTTTATTTTTCACCCATAGTCCATCATTTTATGATTCTTAGAAACAAAAGCAATTATTTATTTCTTCATGTTAGAAGTTGAATTTTATTTCTTCATGTTCATATGTTGAGTTATGTTATAGCTTAGTTGGTTAGTATGTTTGTTAGGGAACCTATGGGTTAGGCTCGAATCCCACCAAGGAGATTTAGCCTATTTTATTTACCTTTCTGGTTATATTAAGGGTTAAGTATTAATTTCCCTGTTTATATGATGAGTTCTGTCATGGTGCAACTGGTAAGTGGACATATGAAAAGGGACGCGGACCTGTGTTTGAATCCTAACAAGAGCAGGTTATTTTTGTTTTCTTTTGACCAGAAGTGTGCTCTCCTGTTTTATCACGGGTCAAACCCGACCCCATTACAAAAAAAACCCTAGTCACTCTGTAAGGATAGAAGACTGTAGCCGACGACCTCGATCTTCTTGGTCCTCGGTCATTCTGATTCCTTCCTTCTTCCAAAAGAGCCAGCCGACAAGCCCTAGATTTTCTCTGTTGGAACATTCCATTCCCTATTTCATGTTTTCAGAAGAGAAACAACATATCCCTCTTCGTCCTGAAACATTCTCCTTATCATGAAACACCACCAACCTCGCCGATCTCCTTCATTTTCATCGGAAAATTTTCACCCAACTCACTTCCATCCTCCCGTCATTCTTCCACCAGAAATCCCGTTTCTCACAAGAACCTCTGAAATCTCACACCCATTAACCTAAAAAAATCGAGCCCAGGAGAACACCATACTTGAGCCTATACACCACCAAATCGGTTAGGTCACCAGGAATGCATCCCCTCTGCATCGTCTCTGCCATTATGTTCGACATATAGGCAAAATAAGTTAGTTTCAGTTTTTCCTTTCTAGTGAAAATCGATTTCGAAATCCCTCTGTCGATTTCTCCTTTCTCTCTGTGTATTCAATTTTTTCTAGCCAAATGAACTGCACCGGTGATGGCTATCGATAAGAAGAAGAAACAAGAACGTGGCTTTATCGGAAATCTGTTTTCAAAACTTGAAATGAGCACCACCAGTGGACCTCATCGGGTCCGGTGCTTGCATCGTGTCTTCTCTTCCCCTTTGCTTTGATTGAATGCTCACTTTGCTATTCTGCTCTTATCTGACATTATCATATCTTTTGGTGAGGCATTTCGTGCTCCTGCTCCCGCCTCCCTGTAAAGCACCGGGTATCACTCGTAAGCGAACCAGATCCCAAATCGCATTACAGGCGTTGAAAATACTCTATCTCTTGTATAAAATTTCGTTTCCTGTTGTTGTTATTTTGTTCAATCATATTTTGCTTTCTGTACTCGATGTGTCGGTTTGTCTTGGCTAAAATCTGAGTAAATGCTTTTGTTGCTTATTTCTGGTAGCCGATCTGAATTGCTATAAATCTTGTTTAAGTTCTCGACAAACAAGGTTGTTATTCTTCTGTGGGAATCTGCATATCACCGGGACTTGACTCTAAGCGCAGCAAAAGGAAGGTTTACGAATCGCCCATTCATGGTTTCTGTTGTCCATACGATTATTTTGCACCCTAACATCTTCTTGTTTTTGCGTGTGCTCTGCTGGTTTTATTTCATTTTGCAGGTGCTGTTTTGTTCTACTCACCTGCTTGACTTGGTTTATGCATAGTTTGTTTACGGTTTGTATATGTTCAGAAGTTTGTTTGCTGTTTATCAAGTTTGATTTGATTCAGTATAAGTCTATTCATTTTATTTCAACCAAACTCACTGTTTCAAGAAATATTTGCTTTTGTTATAGTTGAACATTGTTTATATTACACTCAACTCATGAAAGGCTTGTTTTAGCTCCACGGTATACAACACTTTCTCTCCACTCTGAAATTCATAGCGAGAATGAAGTCTGGGTCTAATTCTACTTCATGTTCTTATCATTCGTTCATTTTCATTTTTCTCATTGGTTTTACTTTATTATCTGGTTGAGGTACATGCTGTTGGGAATTTCGGTTGGATTTGAGGCAAGCTGCGGATGTTTGGGGCTAAGTGGCAAACCGGTGCCATGTCAAGGGCTTAGGATTCTCATCATCTTCGTGCAGATTCAAAACTACCGGTTAATGCTTTTCCCAGCTCCCGAATGATTGATTATATCTCAGCCTATTATTTGCCTACGACCTCATGTTATTTCCTCATTAATAATCTGTCCATTAATTCATATTGTAAAAGCTCATATTTGTTTGTTGTCCTCGTACATGTATGTTGCTTGTTTTTATACCGCCAACTGTAATTGGGATAAGCTTGACAATTTTGATTTGTTAACAGACCCGAGCTATCAAACTAAATGTGTATAAGTTTTGACCAGTCCCACTAGTTCATAAGATTTTTTTTAAGCTTGAAATCGTTTGTTTCTGAATTGAATTCTCCTTTAATGCAAAATCTTGTAAATCTTCACTTTGACTGTAAACCATCTTTCAGACTCAAATCACTTCACCATCAAATCTTTTTCCAAAAAAATTCCAAACTCAAATCATCTCTCAAATCCTGACTTCTTTCAAACTTCTATAGTCTCATAGGCCCGAGCGCCCCACAGACTCGAACATCTCAATCTCTCCATCATTTTATGATTCAAACGTCTCACAGACCCGAGCATCTCACACACCTTGATATCCTATACCTCCCACTACATGAACATCACAAATGTCTCTGTAACACCCCTACCGCTAATACTGTCATTACTGTACAATACTTACCTTCGCAGCGGATACTCCATACACAACGGCGGGTGTACAATGCCGTTAGTCACCCATGTGACTAACAAGGCGAGTTACAATACTACATACTATCGGTCTGATGAGTTGAACATACCGAGTACTCTACACAATACATACCTTCCCTTGCATACTCAACCATAATTCAATTACAACTTCCAATACATTACTATACCGAGTCTACTACAATCCTTAAATTACCGATACAGTTTGGAACTTCCAATTTTCGCAATACATTACAATTACAATCCCTATTATACAACTACCCATGCTTACGTAGCATTCCCCGTCCTACTCTCTCGAATGGTGGTCAGCTTTGAGTACCTGCACACTAAAAACGTTCCCCCTAGGGGGTCAGCTTACGCTGAATATGAATTTCGCATATACCGCGTGCTAACCGCGGTACGCCGACTACTTGGGGTCGGGTATACATGGAGTTCATTTTACATGCATACATACATACATACTCATGCTACAACAATACAATCCACAATACCTACATACACATACAAGGTCCAATACTTACTAAGGAAGACGATTCGATAGTCAACCGTTCGTATTAGTTATTTATTCATTACTTTTTCGTTGCGCTACTCATTACCCTGTTCGTACGGTGTTCGGCATTCGCTACTCTACTCATACTCACCCCTTACTCTTGCATACTCATCACTCCATGTTCAATACCTTACTCGCACACGATCCTTGTTCTGTACTTGTTACTATACTTGTGCATACTCACTACTCAACACTCCATACTTACTCTTACGTACTCAATTCTTACTCATACATACTCAATACTCGGTACTCATTACATACTCATACTCACTTCTTACTCAGTACTCAATACTTTACTCATACATACGCAATACTCATTACTCATTACTTTGGCCTCTGGGCGGAGTCATACATAAGACTCGCCACCGGACCTACAATACGAGGGCTATACGCTTAGCTCCTCAAATACTCAAATGTCCGTTTTTACCGGACTACTCAAATTCCCTACACTCTTCTCTCAGAGTATATTACAATCTCATGGATTAGCCTAGAAGTATCTCTCTTGATAACCTCCACTAGCTTAGGGAATTACCTCCGTCTAGTATCCTCAGATTTAAGGGTTTCCCCAACGTATCGAATACTCTCCTGTTCGGGACATTACTTACATCAGTCGGGTCCTCTCATAATGGGTCGACTAATTGCTAAGGGGTTTGGAGATCCCTCATCATTCTTCACTACTCTCATGGTTCATGTCTTGCACCAAGGTTAATTCCTCTAATAGAGGTTACTTATACACTTCCACTACTTATTATTTGTGGATTATTCATCTCGGTTCTCCTACCGTTATCGGAAGGTTACTACTTCCGTACACTCTCTCACATTCTAGTGAGTTCATAGGTTTGCGTTATTGTTTATTGATCCGTTAGTTTAGTGCGTTGTTACTGTTCCATTGGTTTACAACATGACTCTTACTACGAGTCGCTACACAACAAGACTCATCTATGAGTCGGTCTACGCACTAAGTGAAGCCACTCAATCAATCAAGAAGTTTAGCTCACACAACATACAACAAGAAATACAATGAAAGGCAATAAACCGTTTTCATGCTTTAGTCTTGATTAGCCGGCATACAGCACACAAATCAACGTAACTCGGTTAGCATACGGGGCATGAGAAAATCATACCTTTCACCGGGGTTAGCTCTACCATGTGTTCCTCGTTCCTTGGTTCACACTTGTTCCACTGATAATGGTCCAACATTATTATTAATACTATACTCTTATGATACACAAATAATTACTACTCCCGTACTTACCTCGTTATCCCGGTGTACTTAATGTTCTCATACTCTCAACTTACTTGGTACTTTTTATACTTGTTTTCCTACTCATATACTTACTTTCTTACCTTTACTACTTCATTTATAGCGTACTACTACATATATATGCACATATGTATATAGGCATATATATATACATATGATTATTATAATCATATAATAAAAATATTTTTTTTTACTCGACCGAACTTGCAAGTCCGGTCCATTCCAGTAGCTCTCATTACGGAGAATTTTCTGGTCCGACCAAACTTGCATGTCCGATCGCAAGTCCGGTCCATTCCAGAAGGTTCCCGTCTTTGTGATTCTAGGCTCGACCGAACTTGCAAGTCCGGTCGCAAGTCCGGTCCGGCCCAGTACTTCAGGTTAAAAATCTGTTTTCGGTTCCCTACTTTACCATTGCTTCCCCAATCTTCCTACATGTAATCCCACATGTTTTAGTGCCACTTAGGCTTCCTAAAATACCTCAATTCATCCACCAAATCCATTACTAAGTCCATCAATGAACTTACACAATTCCCTCACTTCCTTTCCAACTCATGTAACAGTTTTTGTTACACTTATGCTACAGATTTTAAAACTCGATTCTCCCATCCAATACTTCCTCAACCAATGTCATTCCTAGCATTCTAAATACTTCTCCTTACCATGCCAATTCATTCCCAAGCCATTGCACTACCTACACCCAAGTTCCAACACTCTTTTTACAAAATCCTGCACACTAATTTCTTCTTAGTTCTACAATGCATTTTGATACCTCTCTTGCTACAGATTTTGTATCTTAACTTCACATACTACAATCATCTATCCATGGTCTCTAAACCTCTTTACTAAACCCAATACACACCTTGATTCTCCCATTCACCAAGTCACTCTTAATACACAATTCCTACTAAAATTTCGCCATAGTTCACCTATTTTCCTTACTTATCCACACATCTCCTTTCTCATCAAATTCATCCCTATTCTAGCCAAACCACAAGGGTTCTACCAGCACATATACAAACCTAATACACCAATACTTCTTCAATCACAATACTAATACATACTTCCTCCAATAACAATACTAGTACACATACCCCATTCATTTGGCTCTAAGGCCTACAAATCCACACATTTGCTCACAAATATTCAAAACATTCACAACTACAATACTAGTACAATAGTTTAGGTTCTTTTATTTGTTTACCCATTCCCATTACACTAATGCATTAAATAAGCATTGAGAAGGAGCTCTTACCTTGAGCTTATATTTTCCTTCTTTCTTTTCCAATCCTCCTCTTCCTCTCTTTCTTGCACCAATCGGTCAAATGGGTATGGAGTTGTCAAACTCCATCCCAACACCCAAGAAACACAAAAATGCATTTTAATTATCCTTCTAAACCCTTAGAGAATTCTAATTCCTTAAAAGGGCTTAGAGTACAAGTTAGGGTTTTACCTTTGGAGATCTTTGAGAGGGATTCTCACCCTTGAATCAAGAAGGGGGTTACTCCACCATTGGAGGGTTGAAACAATGCTCCAAATCAAGAGAAAAAACAAGGTAAGAGAGAGGCAAAATCGGCCATACTCAAGAGATGGAGAAAAGTGAGGTCTTTCATGGAGATTTTTACCTTGTTGGAAAGAGGAGACTCCAAGCTCCATAATGGTGTGCTTTTCTCTTCAAATGGGGAAAACCCATGTAGATGAAGTTGCTCATTTTCGGATTTGAAAAGATAGGAAAGTAGAGTTTGAAGAGGGGAGTTCAAATATGCAATTTATTTTACATTTGGAGCTCAAATGGAGCTAGAGCATGAGGAGAAAGAGGAGAAGCCATGGGAGGTGTTGAAGCTTCTCAAAATCGCCAGCAAGGGGGAGAATGAGAGAGAAATCGGTGGGGAAGGAGAAGGGTAGGAGAGAGATGAGGGAATGGGAGGAAAGAGAGTATGTGAGTGTTTTTTGTACCTTAGTTACTTTTTGCTTTTTGATTTACTTATTTGTTACTTGTGTGTGTGTGTGGAGAGGGCTGTTTACACCAGTAAAAGCCGGCCCCCACTGTTATACTAGCTGGAGCGTTTTTCGTCTTTTACAGAAACGCTCGTTATTTTACCCGGTTTTGATACTATTCACTAACCGGGCCAGTTTTCCGGAATTTTCTCGTTTCTTTATTTTTATCGGTTATTAAGCTTCTGTTAGTGCTTAATAATAGTTATTTAATGATTTATAATTTTTGCGGGTTCGTTTGACCTCTTAAAATCACGTTTTTGGGTTTTCTCGAAAAACGTGCGCTAAAGCTCTATTAGCGTTTTAATACATTATTCGGATCCGTTTTCTTCGGGAATCATTCCCATATACTAATTAGGCATTAATAAGCCTTGGAATCCTTATAATACTCTAAATGCGGTCTCGTACCTCCTATGGTTATTTAATGCTTATTTTAGCGTTTTCCGCTTTCTAAGCGTTTTTCTCATTTCTTTTGGTTTTACTTTCCTTACCAAAATTACTTAGGCACTATTAGGCCCTTAAATACCATATTAAAATATTCTAATCACCATATTTAAGTTCGGGGTATTTCAGTCTCATAGACCCGAGCGTCTCACAGACTAACCTCTCAAACACCTAAAAACCCTCAAAAACCAAAAAACCCCTGAACTACGTAAGGTTTGATCTCAACAGAGAGTTGAGTACGTAGGCAGCCCATCTAGGGTGCGACCCCATTCCAATCCAAAAAACCCTTTTCCCAACTCTAGGGCGATATTGATGTCTATCAAACATTCAAATCCCCTCTCACTCTCACAAACTCTCGACTGCTTCAACTCAAAATCAGACTCCTAATCTTTCATTCCACACTCATCCGAATTCACCAATTCTTCCTCTTGGCACAAGCTTGGCAGAAAAGCTCGCCTCATACTCTTTCTCTCTCTCTCTCTCTCTCTTCTCATCCTAATCATATCTTTGGCTTTTAAATGAATCTCTTTAATACGGTTTTAAAAGAAGGCAATCCCGACAATTGGAGACCGAGGTTTCCTCGGACACCAATCCGAAGTCGTGGTCGTTGCCACTTCTGAGGGGTGTAACCCAGTGCGAACCCACACAGAACCTCTAGTATGATTAGATAAATCATATCCATAGGCAACAAATCATCAGAGTCAATTAACGGTTCTTAGAACCCTTCTCCTCCCTTCCTAGTTCCTTAGGTCAAACTAGGTGGCGACTCTTGTCAATTTCCGCCCTTAGGGCATAAGTCCGCGTGGAGCCCATCGAGAGGGGTGTAGCGCACACTTGCACTCCTCTTTATTCTTTCTGGGAAAGATGGACGATTTAGTATGTATTTGAGGGTTACCATGAATAACGGGTTTTCACCCTCCACAGAATGGCATTTTCTAGGGTCTTGGCTTCTCAGTTAGACCATATTTAGATAGACCCCCCTCATACCGAAAAATCACCCTCCACAGCATCCTGTAAGACTTAATTATCAGATGAAAGAGGCCAAATTTGTGTTGTTGGTACTGTGAGCATTGGAATCTCTTGTCTTGTTCATTCCACCATATCAACCATCCAGCCCAGTTTTCCTTAAATCCAAACATATTGCTTGTTGTACATATCAAGTAAGTATATATGAAGAGAGATTAAGAGAAAGTTCATCTGACTTAGATTTATCGTGAAGATTTACTTGAAGAAGCAATAGGCTTAGCTTAACAATTTCCTCAACAGTCTATGCACCGAGATAACTTAGTGTAGAGCTTTATAAACCATGTAAAGCAATTGGATTATATTTATTGATACAACAAATAAGAATTGTAAGAAAGTAAGGTTCAGTTCTGAACTGATGAATACAAGAAGTTAATAACGAACCTAGACAGAAAACCTCAAAGAATTAAAAAAACAGAAAGAACTATTTAAAACAAACTAAAATATCGGGACTATGTCTCACTTGGTGTTGATCATGCCAATCTCAAAACGGAGTTTCTCAAAAGTTTCTCTAGGTAAAGGCTTTGTGAATATGTCAGCCAGCTGTTGTCTGTGGAACAATGAATTAGAATAATAGTGTCGTGCTCCACATGATCTCAAATAAATGGTGTCGTATATCAACGTGTTTGGAACGGGAGTGATGAACCAGATTTTTGGTTAGCTCAATTGTGCTGGTGTTGTCACAATAGATAGGAATTGGAACAAAGGATAGATCGTAGTCCTCAAGTTGCTGATGGAGCCATAAGATCTGGGCACAACACGCAGCCGCAGCCACATACTCAGCTTCAGTCGTAGACAGAGCAACCGAAGCTTGTTTCCTAGATGACCAAGCTATTAGATTAGAACCCAAGAATTGGGCCATGTCAGTTGTACTCTTCCGATCAGTTAGAGAACCACCAAAATCTGCATCAGTGTATCCAGCAAGAGTGGGTAAGGAAGTGGCTGTGTACAGAAGTCCGAGTGATGATGTTCCTTGAAGATATCGGAAAATTCATTTGATAGCCTTTACATGTGGTAACTTTGGATTAGACTGGAAACGAGAACAGAAACACACACTTTGCATAATATCGGGGTGACTTGCAGTGAGATAGAGAAGAGATCCTATCATTCCCCTATAAACGGTTGGATCTGTTGCCTCTACGGTTGATTCCAGACCTAATCTAAGGGTAGTGGACATTGAAGTGGACATCCGTTTGCACTCATTGAACTTATATTTGGACAAAAGTTCTAAGGTGTATTTGGTTTGACTGATAAACGTACCATTAGCTGTTTGCCTAATTTGCAACCCGAGAAAGAATGTCTGCTCACCCATATGCTCATTTGAAATTCTTTTGTCATCATAGACTCAAATTTTGTTGTCAGTCGTGGACTAGTAGACCCGAAAACAATATCATCAACATATATCTATACTAGAAGTTTGTCCATTCCACTTTGTTTGATAAAAAATGTGCGATCAACATGTCCCCGTACAAATTGGTCTAATAAGAAAAGATGGCAGCCTTTCATACCACGCCCTTGGTGCTTGCTTAAGACCATATAGTGCTTTTTCAAACGATAAGCATGAGTAGGATAAGAGGTATCCTCAAAACCCGGTGACTGAGAAACGTATACCTCTTCCTTGAGGTGTCCATTTAAAAAGGCCACACTTGAAGTCCATTTGGGTAAAGTTGTAAACCATGCAAAGTTGCAAAGGCAATGATTAATGAATAGCCGTCAGGTCGTGCTATTGGAGCATAGGTTTCATCAAAGTCAACCCCTCCTGTTGATTATACCCTTTGGCAACTAAACGGGATTTATTTCTAGAAATTTGACCATTGGAATCCAGCTTATTGCGATAAACCCACTTCGTTCCAATGACGTTTGGTTTTTGGTTTCTCAACAAGTTCCCATACATCATTCCTTACAAATTCATTTAATTCCTCATGCATAGCATTTATCCAGCTTTCATGCTCTAAAGCATCCTTCACGGTCTTTGGTTCTACAGTAGACACAAAACCAAAGAAAGCACAAAAGGTTTGTGCATTTGACCGGGTTTGAACTCCTGAGTTTAAATCTGATAGAATGTTGTTGATCTCTATGCCTGGGGCATTCCGATATGTCAGGCGATGTGTGATTCCTACTTCCTGAGTCCCACTGGAACCAATTCAGTTGGTTCTGGTAGAGTAGATTCTAAGTTCTGAACTGGTGATGGTGAGTCTTCAGTTGTTGCCAATTCGTCTTCTGATTCAGCCCCTGAGACGTTATCCATGGTTACTTCTTTATCCTTAGACTGAAAAAGATTTTCTATCTCTCCTTGACTCACCCTTCCTCCAAAGTTGTTCTCGTCAAACTGGACATTTGTAGACTCTTCGACAATCAAGGTACGTTTGTTAAAAACACGGTAGGCTTTGCTATTCATTGCATAACCAAGAAAGACTCCTTCATCACTTCTTTTGTCAAACTTTCCTAGTTGATCTTTTCCATGGTTAAGGATATAACATGTACACCCAAATACTCTAAAGCGTGATATGGATGGCTTACGTCCTTTGTACAGTTCATAGGGCGTCTTGATCAAAATTGGACGAATTAAAGCTCTATTGAGAATGTAACACGCCGTGTTTATAGCCTCCCCCCAAAACTAGGAGCAAGACCACTACCATTCAACATTGTACGAGCCATCTCTTGAAGTGTCCTATTTTTCCGTTTGACTACCCCGTTTTGCTATGGAGTCCTGGTTGTAGAGTAAGTATGAGTGATTCCATTGTCTGTACAGAACTGAGACATTTTTTGATTAATAAATTCCCTCCCCTGATCAGTTCGAATGCACTTGACCTTATTCTCTGTTTGAATCTGAATCTTGGTGAACAAACACGTGATCTCACCAAAAGTTTGATCCTTGATATGAAGTAGAACCACCCATGTGTATCTTGAGAAATCATCAACTACCACCAGTATGTATCTCTTACCTGACCTGCTTTGTACGCTTACCGGGTCCCATTAAATCCATATGAATCAACTCTAAGGTCTTGGTACTGCTGACCATATTCGTTGGAACATGAGAAATCCTAGTATGTTTGTTCAAAGCACAATCAGCACAAATTGTATCATGACCTAACCGCCTTTGCGGTAACCCATTGACTAACTCCTTTAGTCTCAACTTGTTAATTAATCGATGGTGAGCATGTCCTAATCTCCGATGCCACAATAGTTCTTCAACATCTTTGACGGTAAGGCATGTTAGATCCTCCTAGTCATTCACATCTATCATATAGAGATTTCCTACCCTGCAACCTCGTAACAGAACCTCCTAAGTGACTTTGTTATGTATCTGAAAACCACTCGAATCAAAGACAACTTCTGAGGGACCCTTATCACACACTTAACAGATCGTGACTGAGACCTTCCACTAGACTAACCAGATCAATACAGTTCTTTTTGCCAATCGTCATATTCCTATTATTCTCCCTTTGCCATTGTTCCCAAAAGTTACTCTTCCTCCCCCATGTTCAACCAAGGTGTTGAACTTCTTCTTATCTCCACTCATGTGTCTCGAGCACCCACTGTCCATCAGCCACCATTTCTCATATAACGAAGTAGCTAATGCCTAGTCACATTTAATCACTTATTAGCTTTAGGTACCCAAACTTGTTTAGGCCCTGTTATACGGGTAAAGGAACAATGGTTTTTGTTAATATGAGTTCTGAACTGAGGTATATTATTAACAAAAGACTTTCTGTAGTATAAACTCCTGCAAAAACCAATACTATGACCGTGTTTATGATAGTATTGACAGAAATACTCAGATTTGGTATGGTTAGCGTTTGAAGCTTTCTGCACTGGTGTATAGATAGGTGTTGTAATTTTTTTTTCTTCCCAGTCAACATTCGTGTCAAATCTGCTTTTCCAGTGTACCAAACTGGATTTCGTTGCTTTGCTATTTCTTGTTCCCTCTTAACCTTCGACAAGTCACCCTCTAAGACTTCGTTTTTCTTTCATAAGTTCTTATGTCTTTCTTGTAGTGTCTTGAATTCAGTTTGAGCCCAAGCGGGCAAACATTCAACCCTCCCTTTTATTGGTTTAACAAACTTAATAGAGGAATTTCCTTTAGTTTGGGATTCAGTAGCAGACTCTATAGGATTATCTATCCTTGACAATCTAGACTCAAGCAATTTAATCTTAGTAACAGCAGTTGTTAACAAATCACAAATTTCTTTCTTTGACAAAGAATTGAAAGCATCTTCTATGAGTTCAGGACTTACCTCGTCTGCTTCCAGAACTTCTTGCCATCCGTCACTTGCCATCATGCCGAAGTTCCGGTCTGATATCATGCTGATGCTTTCATCATCATCAATCACGGCAGTCATGCACATCTGTGATGTCTCTTCTGTCTCTGAGTCTGAGTCTGACTCCTCTTGTCCCCACGCAGCTGTTGCAGCCTCTATAAATTTCTTAACCTTGTCATGAAATTTTTCCTTTGGCTTTAGCATGCAATCCTTCACTACATGTCCAGGCTTATTACACCGGAAGCATATATTTACCCTTTTTAGACTTAAATCTATCAGTTCTGGACCCAGAGCCTCTTCTTCCGCCAAAGATCTTCCTGATACTGTTAGCTATCATTGTAATCTCCTCATCCTCATTTGTGTCATCATCTTCTTTATCGCTTGACGTTTTTTTTTGCCTTTAGTGCTAAATCCTTATTAACACTTAGACTCACTAGCCCGCCTCTCATCTTGCCCTTGTACACTGTTAGTTCAGACCCCAGTTCTTCAAAGGATAATTTTGACAAATCCTTTGTTGACTCCAAAAGTGTTGTGAAGTTCAACCATTCTTTGCACAGACTATCCAGAACCTCTCATTAACTTGAGCATTGTCCAGAGTTAATCCCACAGTTTTGAGCTCACATAAAATTTTATCAAATCTTTTGAGTGTCTCCGAAATCGTCTCACCTTCAGTCATCTTGAAGTTATCAAGCTGTCTTTTGAGTTGTTTTGCCTTCGCCTTCTTAACTGAATCCGTCCCTACATAAGCAATCTTAAGAAATTCCCAAACCTCCTTTGCGGTGCGCAAACCCCAAACTTTCTGTTGGTCTGAGTCTGATAAAGAGGACATTATAACCCTCCGAGCTTGTCGATTCTTGCTTATCAGTTTATTGTCATTCTCACCCCCGCTTGATCTTGGCTTCTCCTTGGTGACTCCTTCTTCTACGAATTTCGGCTTGAGGTCTCCTTCAGTCACCACATCCCAAAGTTGAAGATCAATAGAAATTAATTGATCCTCCATCTGTTCACACCAACTGGTGTAGTTGAATTTAGTCAACTATGGTGGTTTGACACAGTAAGTATTCATCTCGACCTACCCTGAGAAAGTTTCCTTGAAATTAAGGGTAACCTCGCTCTGATACCAATTAAAGAAACCTCCTGTGTGTGAGTATCGAATTGAGAGTTAGACAGATAATGATGACAGGAAAAAAATGTACACTGAATCTATTATTTAGAATCACGTATCACACTCGATACATAAGAAGCACGTAGTGCTTTTACAACACTACTTTCCCACGAGATCTAAACTCTCAGCACGTTAAGAGTACATGACACTCTTAACTCTCCCGGTTACAATCAGCACTCAGATCTTACTTTGCATAGCTAACCTCGTTTCAACATGGAAAGGAAACGCTTTTAACAAAACTTCAAACCCTAGCTCTCACAGCCATATGGACTTTTCTCTTCTTTTTCTTTCTCTCCAAAAAACTACTTTCCAACTAGTTTTTCTTCTGTTTATATAGATACAGGAACAGTATGGAAATCTATCAAATAAGATTTTTATCTTTTACCGAAGCGCATAATCTTATTTGTTATTTTATCCTTCGCACGCTTGTAAGTTCAAGATTGACAAACTTCGTGTCGTAATAGTCTCAGCATAGGCGTCAGTCCTGAACCGAGTTTGCCGATCAAAACAGCAACAACAGCCTCCTTAATCTCAATATATGACGGAACTTGAGATAACAGGTGTGCCTCCTCCATTAAAATGCTGGGATGATTTGTCTCAAGTGATCTCAATCGAGAGTTTAAGTTTCTTTGGAAGAGATTCTTATAGAGCCCTCTAATATGGTCTCTAATCACCACCGGGTCAAAAGTTAGCCAGTCATTGATCATTAAGCCGCAATTCTATTGTTGTTCCTTTTAAGAGTGGCTTTTCGGTGAAAATACCTCATTCTGATCACCTGCTTTTACTTATTTCTCCCTTGCCATTGCCTCCAGTAGCGCTCTTGTCTACAATGAGTAGTCCAAAGCTTCATTTTCAATTTGGCCCTTACAGATATCCGTGAAGGATCAATATATCGCTTGGGATTCATCATCATAATCCAATTTTGCCAGCTCTTCAGTCTGTTGTTCGAGCATATGATCTAGCATACCAAAACATTCCTTGTTCCATTTTTGAATAGGAACTTTCATCAGTTTCAGTATTGATGAAATTCATATGTTGCCTAGGTTTTCATTCTTCCTAAAGGCTCAGTAAAAGCTGGGCTCTTCAAGCCATACATCTAAAGATCTAAAAGGATATGGACCCCAGTCTATCTTTCTCAACTCCATCCACATAAACATGTGATCGAATAATTTCCATGGTCTGCCTTGAAGTTTCAAATTCGGGACGTTTAGCCACTCCACACTACAAAGAATCTATCAATGTTGCTCATTGCATTCCTGTTTCTCCAAGTGTAGTTACAACCAATCAAGTTAACTTCTGTGAGTTTCATATTTGAAACCCAGTCTCTAAGATCACGCATACCCTTTATGACCCGATTTGATTCACCACCCTTGTGTTCACCTCCATGAAACACCTCATTGACATCCCTTAAGATCAAAAGAGGGCAATCACATGTACCCTTAAATTGTTTTATTTCATCATATACCCGCCGATGTTCTTCCAAGTCAGTGGGCGCATATATGAAGATAACTATACTTTCGAAGTTATCCTTGGGAAGTTTTAGATTCAGAGTGATTCACCTATCACTAATGTGCTTCTCAATAGCTTGAACCACCTGGTCATCCAGGCTACAATGAGGCCACCAGATTGTCCCATAGCTTAGGATTCAACCCAATGAGTGGTGTGTCCAGGTAGACTTGTAGCACTCTTTTGATATGTTGGTTAGTGTAGTTGCTATGTGATGGAGGATTTTCCGCTCTTGTTAGTTGGTGAAGATTGGAAAGCGGCCAAGTTGTAGTTTGAGCTTTTCCAAAGCTATACTCATGCAACATCCAATGGATTCAGTGATAGTAGTTGTCTTGGTTAGACTTAGTAGGATTTCTTTTGTAAGTAAAGTCTATATGTAATCTATCTTATGGTTTGATAAGGTAATTATATGGTGTATATTTAACTATTGACGCGTGAATTTTGGTTAACTGATATGAGTGATCATATATAGTAAAAGTACAAGTCCAGTTGTGAGAAAAAAGGTTGGAGTATTGTTGTATGTACACATTTCGAAAACTCAGTGACCATACATGTACGTAGACGCCAATGACAGACTGACTGACCAGCCAAACATGCAAATACGATAAAAGAAAAAACAAGGTGCAGAGGCAACCCTTCCTTCTTCCACAGAGACACCCTCAAGGTAAGACAAAAGTAATAATAATAATGGGGTATTGTATTAGGGCAGACAAAGCTCTCTTCTTAATTTGCAGTAGTTGTCTGGTACCACACATGATCTCTCTCTTTACATTCATCAGCAGATAGCTGAAACTTATCATCATCAGTAGCAGAAGCAGCAGCAGCGATGATAAAAGAGTAAAAGGTAGTAAATGAATAGGGTTGTTTGATTGTCGGGGAAAAAACTGAGAATACCCATGAAACATCATCAGATAGCTAAAATATTAATGACGAATCATCGCCATCTTCTGTACTCCCCCCATAGACGATAAACGAAACCTTCTCCCTTTTCCCTATGTTATGTCTCGTCAGTCACTGTTCTTTCCTATTCTCTTAGAAAACTTCACAGTCAACGACTAGACGCGTGTCTTCCTATACAAATTGACTATTTGATTAATACTAGTAGTAATATTTATGTCCGCACGTATGTCAAAACCCTAGCATAGTTAGCCAGAGTAAGTGATTAATTAATTAATACTATCGTGTTTATCGCTTTGTAAATAGTAGTAGTCGATCGAGTATTTCAGAGAGTACGGCCCGCTGGGCGAAGATGATGATTCACAGATATGGCTAACAAGATACTACCTAGTACTGAACTGCACATATAGTACGCAGTATTTGACAAGGCTAGCTAGCTAGCTACAAGTTCTTATGACTTCCACATGATTGTCTATTGATGATTTGATAGCTGCACGCTAGCCGTCTACTCTCAAACTCAAAATAGAGAAGACATTCAAAACCCGATTCGATCATATATCGTGTGGTTTTCGAGAATTCACCCCTCAAAAACCTTATCTTGTTGTGAATTTTGATTATCCACTCAAAATAATAGATTAGCCGCAAGAATGATTAAACACATGCTTTAATAAAAAAACAGTTGCAGACAAATTCAATTAATTTCAAGACAGTATATATTATAGGAAGTTAACGGTTCATAAAAAGAAATCCATGGTTGGTATGAACAAGAGATCCTTATATTGATTGTTGGTTATCATCCTGCTCATACCCTCCACATGTTTCTTCTACTCATTAGCTAATTAAACTTCAACAAGAAAGTAATTAATTTAAACAAACTCATCTACTTATTACTATTGCTTCTAATTAAGCAAAAATCTAGCTAGGTAGCTCATCTTCTTATCAAAACTTAATAAATAAACCGAATCTAGTTCCTCTCATAATCCAAAATCTAAGAGTACGTAATTACGAGCGATGATTTTTCACCTAGCTAGCTAGCCATTGACAAGGCCACAAGAAATAGCCATGAGCAAGATCGCGGCATCCTTCTCTTCCTCTGGGAATAAAACCTGTTGATCCAACGAAAGCTTCTCGCTTAAGCTTGAAGCAAATTCCTCAAACCAATTAGTACTATTCTTTCTTCCATTGTCATGATCAGTAGTAGTAGTACTAAAAGTAGCACTACTGTTACTACTAGTACGAGGTGTTAGTGGCTTGTTGTTCAGTTTTGATCTTTTTTTCTGAGCTCCAAATAAGCCACTACCGGTGGATGTTTTCTTGTTGCTGCTGCCAACGCCAGCAGCGGTTCTAATTGTACTCATGTGATGATGAGTTTGTGAATTAGAAGCTGAGATGTTGTTGCTATTTGCGGCAGCTGCTGCAGCCATGGCTCGTCTGGCTTTCCTTTGCCTGATCCCACATGCGTTGCAGAGAGTCTGCGTACATAACAACAAATTAAAAGCTGCGCGCTCTCACTACTACTACTACTACTCTATATATTATATGTTTTCATATTGACTAGCTAGCTGTATTTTATAAAACTAAAGTAAAAAATACTGTTAGATCAGGAAGAAGATATTTGTATAGTTGTACTGTTCCCTTAACCCCCTTCATCTATTATTGCTTTGTAATTTAGGCGAGAAAGGCACTTGATGCCATAGTATTGTCATGTAAACTAGTCAACTTTCAAAAAAAAATGTCTACATATATTTTGAAATATTATTATATGGATGGTAAAAAAAACATTACTTCAATTTTTGAACTATCTTAACCTCATTTTTGTATAGGAGAGAGTAGAGTTTTAGATATGAGAATAAAAAAAAGGGTAAATGTGGAAAATAATTGGGTGATAGTGTAGTTTCTATCGATCACGAATTATGTACTATATTAATGAGGATAGGGTAAGATAGTATATATACCAAGTTTAATATGAAAATCAGCAAACATATGTAATAAATGATCGTACCTTAGGACCTCTTGGACCACTCCTCCAAAGAGGAGTTTTGGTTGTGTTACAATCAGAACAAACCCTAATTGTGGCGGTAACATTATTACAGTTGTTGTTGCTGTCGATACAGTTGTTGTTCCTGGCTTTAGCTGCTGGGGGCTGTTCGTTACCGGCTGCAGCCTCCTCCTTCATCATCTTCTTCATGAGTCTCATCTTTGAAGACATCCACTGATCGGCGAACAAACTATCACCATCACCACCAACACCACTGCTGATCTGATTCTGATCTTCATGACTGATAAGTGTTTGATGATGATAAGTACTGTCAACTGGAAATGATTGATCTTGCTTCTTGGAGATGGAGAATTTGAGTACGTTTTTGTTGTTTTCATCCTTCTTGTTGATCTCAAGAGTACCTGATGCTGTCTGGTCGTATGATGATGATCCAATACTTCCATAGTTGTCATCAACCTTTGGAATAAATATATAACATCAATATATATATATATATATGGTAAAAATCATTAGCATATATAAACATGTGTAATCTAAAAGGCCGGAGAAATCTACCTCCTGTTTAATTGGGTATGGTTGGAATTGTGATCCTGCAAAGCTGTATCCAGCTTGATTGTTGGATGATGGATTATTGAACAAGTAAATAGGGCAATTATTAGTCGGGTAAGTAGATGATGAAGTAGTAGAGCTGGAAGAAGCCTGGAGATGGTGGGGAATAATATTATTACTATTCAAAGGGAATATTGCTGCTGATGATACTGATTGTGATCTTCAGGGAAGATCAATGGTTGATGATTATGATCTTCGTTAAGGTCAATGAGAAACGTCGTTTGAAAATTCAGGTACCCTGGAGCCATATATATAATTATATATGGTGATTGCAGATAAAGCAAACCAAAAAGCAGAGACAAGCAAAAAGGGGGCCGACTGGTTAGGTGATCAGAAGAAGCTAGGGATTTGATAGAAGAGAAGATCGCAGTGGAGGAGGCAGAGATGTGAGATCACTTCTTTTAAAGTAAGAAAAGGAGTAGAGAGGTGGGATCGCAGAGTTGTTTTTATATAGGGAGGTGTGGTGGTGGAGGAGGAGTTCACGTGAGCTCCTTATTTATTGTAGTATAGTATAAACAGAGAAATGAAGCAATTGAATCTATGAAATGTACAGATAGAGGGAGAAGTAGAAAACGACGACAAAGATGAAAGGATGAGAGTTGTAGCGAGCCGCTTCCTGGCGCCAGGCTCAAGTAGTGATACCACACGCCCCTTCCCATCACTCAAAATTATTACAAAAAAAAAAAGGGTAATAAATTGACATTTCTCATCGGATACTAGTACCATCCTTGCGTTGTGTACAACATTAGTTAGCTAGGCGCAAAGAAAAACCCTATCTCAAAGCAAAAGATGTTTTAGAAGAACCCTAGCTAGCTACTTGGGTGGGTGGGTGGGCGGGTGTACAAAATCTACAAATAGATTGATAGATCTATGTAGGGTTGTGTGCCAAATCAATCTTCTTTTTAATAATAAAAAATGGATCGGCTGCCTCAAAAAAGCACTACTAGCTAGTCTTATTTGATAAGTGGGGTCCCATGGAATCCATGCCATGGATCGTGGTGTTATGAGAACGAAATGAATTACTAGAGACTTGTTACTATTATTTAGTTCACAATTTTGTTTTTGCGGCTAAGGAGAATATCAGCAAGCTAGTAGCTAGCGACAAAATCAGAGCAAGATCTCATTCATTTTGGTATCCTTTCTGGGTGTGTGTACTGTCTTTCAAGACTCGGCCACTCTGCTCGTTTTTTTGCATTTTGCAAACTCTGCCGTCACAACACCACAGTGATAAACAAACAAGACAATCAGAGCAAGACCAAATCGTTATGTTGCTCTATAGAAAGTTCTGTGTGCTCTTCCAATTTGTTGGTGATCTATGCTTCCAATCAGTGAACTATGCCAGAAATAGTTGCGGAATGGATAAAACGGGATGTTCGAGTATGGACAACAAATTGGCGGATGAATCTTTTAATAGGGGTGGAAATGTTCATAACAAGTTGATTCGGGTAAGTTTCAAGAGATATGTTATTTTTGTAACATCTCATATAGGATAATTGTCCAACAATCTAGATCTTAAACCATTCGGACTTGAAAACTAGTCACCTTAATCCCTTTGTCCTCACTTTGGTCTAAAAGTGGAAGGTCTTGTTATGTAGTCAACCCGTATGTATCCTTATAACCAATCACTTTAATCACAACACCTGAATCCTAATTTTTGTTCTTTTTATTACTAGAATTTTTCCCATTGGGTTTCACCTAGTAAAATTTTAATGAGAGATGATTAGGAGAAGGGAGAGACAAATATCTTGTACTTTTCACTAATAGATATGCTAAGAACAATTTCATTGTTCCATGGCTCTATACGTTTGCTGCTTCAAATTTTAACGCCAGTCTTTTTTTTGTTTTAGCACTTGTAATTGCTTATGAAGCCTACGATCCTTAGTAAGTTGAAACTAGTTTCAGGTGTGAAACTATTTTTTGGTTGATGATCTAGATCTCTTTGGGCATGACATTTCCTTTGACCCCTTTTGATACAAAATTCATTGACCTTGACTTTCTTTTTTTTACTGTTAATTATCATTCCTTGCGAGTTATATTACCATTATTGGAAAGTTTCCATGAAATTTATGCATTATCTCTTGTAGACGATGGTCCCTAGTGGCGGAAGAGCCAGCCTCAAATGGAGCGGGCATCACACGACTCTACCTCCGCATACAATATTGTCGTCAAGAAATCTTTACATTTTGTTGTACACCTGAACCACTCTGCTTTCTTGTTTTTCTCATTACATTTTGTACTTGGCGAGAATGGCTATTTTAGCCACAGTATTGCCTTCTTTGTAACTGGTTTTACCAGCAAATTATAAAAAAAAAACTATAGTCCCTAGTAAGTTGAAAGTAGTTTCAGATGTGCAACTATTTTTTTGGTCGATGATCTAGATCACTTTGGGCATGATATTTCTTTTGACCTTTTAATAAATTACTAATTCAATGATGGTGATTTTTTCCTTTTCCATTGTGGTTTTCACATCTCACTCGTGCAATACATTAAATTCCCATTTTGAAATCTTGTAAATTTTCATTAAATTTTCCTTCTGCATCTTAGTTGAGCATTGTGTCGATGTAACTGTAAACTTACAGGAGAATACAAAAAAGTAATAAGAGAAGTGCACAGACCAATCAATTGTATCGATCGTATTCTTTAATTTGGGGTGAAACCTGTCTACCTACCCGCTTGAAGATCCGGCAAGGCGGTGTGTTACCTCTTGGCGGTTACGCCTCTAGAGTTGACGCTTTATCCAATCCATCCAATTCCTTCCTTTGATAAGGAAATAAGAAAACAAATATAGGGATGCATATTGTTAGACTATTGAGTTATTCTTATAGATGTTCTTTGGAATAATGTTATAGATGATTCATAGTGTGATCACCTAGACCACCCAAGTCACCTAAGCCACCACGTGGACCTCCCCACTGACCCCATCCACCCGTCATACTAAAGCTAGCGCCAGGAGCACTGTACTGACCCTACTGACCTGCAGAGAGGGAAACATTTGGGAGATCTGCGCTCGTATCATTGTCTACATTTTCTCATTGTGCAACTCCTCAACACAAATCTATTCCCTATTTGTCACCGAGCTTCTGAAGCAGATCCCACTTAATGTCCGACTTCATGGACTCATATATACTCCGATCGTAGCCGGTAGCACGTGAGCTAGTGCTAGTGTTGTGGAATGAGTCAGAGAAGTACTCTAGTGCTACCTCACCCACACCGTAGACTCTCTGCTTTCTCGAAATTTGAGTAGGGTCTATAGGTGTGGCCTGAGTAGATGAATCATCTGGAGTGGTTGACTCTTGAGTGGAAACATCTAACAACTCTTCGTATTTATGCTTCATAATCACAACACAATGATATAAGACTCTTTGTGAATGAATAAATTTGAATGTAACACAATTGCTTAAATAAATTACATTAAAACACTTACACCAGTGCCCTCAACCTTGGTGCAAACTGGCACACTGTTTCCATGTTCATCATTGCTCGAATGAGTGTGTATGAACAATGTGTAAGCATCTGGCTCTGTACCGTATTTCTCAATCTACCAAAAAAAATACTTGATTAAATTAGATATAATTAAGCAAGGCTTAAATTTTTTTGGCATAACCTCTCCTATTTTTTTGCATTTCCCCACACATATAAATCTAAGATTGCACATATCTGAACCTGATAACAATCACAACTCACAGCATGCATTCATAGTAGCATTAATATTCACATTCATATGTACTTGCATTTAGATTCGTATATACTTGCATTCACATTCATATTCACTCATATCCATAAACACACTTCACAACCCCACTACATATAAACATATCATATTTTCAATCTATTTCTAAGAGTTGATAACATTAAACTAAATGTAAAACACTACTAAAAAAAAAGACTCACTAGAACCCTCTTTTACTCATTCATCGTGCAAGAACCACACGCATGTGCAGACAAACCACCACCAGGTGTGTGCTTAGTCATGCGGTTGTGAGAGTTAGTCTCACTGATGTTCTTGTACTTCGCACTCTCCCACTGTTGTTCCCATGCTTGCCAGACGTCATCTCTGACTTTTCTCTCATTTTCCCAAACTTCATCTTGTAGAATGTGTCTGAATATCATCTGCTACTCACTAGTACAAAAAGGGCCTATTTCGACAGTTGTAAAAAGGTCTATTTCAGCGGTTCTAGAACCGCCGAAATGGAGACCGCCGAAATAGGTATGAGACCCTATCTCGGCGGTTGTACAACCGTCGAGATATAACACCTATGGTGGCGGTTCCTAGCTACAACCCGCCGCCATAGGTGGTTGTTTTTTTAAAAAGCACACCTATGGCGGCGGTTGTTAGCTAGGAACCGCCGCCATAGGTGGTTTTCAAAAAAAAACACAACTATGGCGGCGGTTCCTAGCTAACAACCGCCGCCATAGGTATTTTTTAAAAAATAAAAAAATTAGCTGCATCGTCTTCTTTCTCGGGAGCGAGATGCAACAGTTTTGCATCTCTGTAGAGGCGCAAAACGCAAGAGAATGAACAGTGGCACAGAGCATGTAAGCTTCTTGTTCGCCTTGCAAAATCACCGTGAGTGTGAAGAGAGTGTAGTGACGCAGACACTAGAAGAGAATAAAGAGACACAAACACAAAGAGAGAATAAATAGGCGCAAAACATGTATGTTTCTTGTTCTCCAAAAAGAAAAATATAAGTTTGAGTATATTACCGGATCCAGAATGAACTACTTTCAGCCCCGTCTTCAATCTAGTGAGTGAGATGCAGCGGTTTCAGTGATTTGTCACTACATAGGCGTAGACACAAGAAGAGAATGAAGAGATACGTAGACAAAACAAAGAGAATGAAAGGCGCAGAGCATGTATGTAGCTTGTTCTCCAATGAGAAAAAGATAATTCGAGTATATTAACGGTTCTAGAATGAACTACTTCAACCCCGGCCTGTTTTCAATCTGGTGAGCGAGATGCAGAGAGGAGCGTTTAGCAAGTACATTCGCCAGTTAGAGTTGCAAAATTACCGTGAGAGGAGAGAGATGAAGAGCAGTTGCGATATATATAATGAAATAAAGTCTATTTCGGCGGTTGTTAGCTAGGAACCGCCGAAATAGACTGAAATTTTCCCGTGGTCCGAATTTTTTGAAAAAAAAACCGGGAAAACAGGCTTCCGAAAATTTTATGTCTAAAAAAAGGCACCTATTTCGGCGGTTCCTAGCTAGGAACCGCCGAAATAGGCTGAATTTTCCTGCGGTCCAAATTTTTTGAAAAAAAAAACGGGAAAACAGGCTTCCGAAAATTTTATGTCTAAAAAAAGGCACCTATTTCGGCGGTTCCTAGCTAGGAACCGCCGAAATAGGCTAAAATTTTCCCGCGTCTCCCAATTTTTTGAAAATAAAACCCGGGAAAATAGGCTTCCAAAATTTTAGTTTAAAAAAAAGCACATTTCGGCGGTTCCTGGCTAGGAACCGCCGAAATAGGCTGAAATTTTCCCGCCGACCGAATTTTTTGAAAAAAAACGGGAAAATAGGCTTCCAAAATTATTCTTAAAAAAAGGCACCTATTTCGGCGGTTCCTAGCTAGGAACCGCCGAAATAGGTGCCCCGAAAATTTTATGTCTAAAAAAAGGCACCTATTTCGGCGGTTCCTAGCTAGGAACCGCCGAAATAGGTGCCCCGAAAATTTTATTTCAAAAAAAAGCACCTATTTCGGCGGTTCCTAGCAGGAACCGCCGAAATAGGTGCCTTTTTTTTAGACATAGAATTTTCGGGGCACCTATTTCAACGGTTGTTGTTACAACCGCCGAAATAGGCGTTTTTTGTACTAGTGACTCTTCTTATAGAATATCTCATAGACAACACTCTCAAGGTTAGGATCCCAACGGAAGCTCTTCTGTATAAATTAGTAAAGTAGTGTAAGCATAACTTAACATTAAAAAAAATTAAAAAAATGATGAAAGGCCAAGTATGGTTAAGTACCTTGAACTCATTGAAGTAAAATCTATGTTCGTCCTGACCAAACCATCCCAGGTATAACTCTCAGGAAACCAACTTGTCTCAAATCAAGGAAGTATCGCACGAGCAACCCTGTTTGTAGGTAGTAACTCCTATAATTATATGGTGTGTCACAAATTTACAAGTAGCATATAAATAATAAACAAACCTTATTGTGAAGTGTTTTGTAATTACACAATAGTATTTACCTATCAGAAACAGTGATGACCACGTGAGGATCAAAACCAGTACTGTGCAAAGCCTCTGAACTACGCGGTGTGTCAGATGGTAAATCATCAGGGAGTATAGGAGTAGGCTGTCGTGGAGGAGTATACTGCCAAGAATGAGTAGACTGTCATGGAGGTGGAGGTGTAGATCGACGTCTCTTAATGGCCGGCTGTGAATTCGGGACCACAGTAGACGTGTGTGGGTGAGTGTCGAAGTAGGGGTCCCCATTGGTGCTCGTCCTGACAGGGAGTGCGAAGGGGGCGGACGTGCAGAACCCAACGTGGATCCCTGGCTGGATCCATCCAGATGATCAGCAGCCTGCTGAGAATCGCCTGGGGGAGTAGAAGTGATGCCCCTGCTTCTGCTTCGACCAAACAACCACCCTGATTTAAAAAAAAAACCCCCTACCACCTACCATCACTATGAAAACCCATGACAAACATCACATTAAGCACTTAATAAAATAATTATTTTTATATACTATTTAATAAACCAACAATTACAATAATATAGTGACATTACAGTAGTTCTATGTAGTTTACTTGTTAAAATTTTGTATCTGTTATGTCCACTAAAACAAATGTTTCTTCATCATCGACTAAAGGTGATAATACCACATGATCTAAGGTTTCATCTTACAGTGGCCGAACCATGATCTAAGGTTTCATCTTACAGTGGCCGAACCTCTTCATCAACTGTTGATGAGTCAAGCATGTTCAAAGTACTTCTTGCTTTCACTTTAGAGATAGCCCACCAATATTTTCTATCCCTCTTCTTTGACGAGTATGAGCAATAATACACTTGAATAGCTTGATCAGCTAGCACAAACGGCTCATACTTGGTCAAACATCCGTGTATGATTAATCTCAATCAGCTTATATCGAGGATGTACTTTTACTCCTCTCTTTTCTGGGTCAAAACAATGACAATTACACATTATGATCTTCTTCACGTGCAATGCGGGATACTCTAATTCAATGATCTCTTTTAGCACCCCCATAATAGGTATACTTTGAGTCACCATAGTTTGTCCGGAAAATGTAAACACCATAGTTTTACGTTGTACGATCTTCTGAGTAATATTCTGTGTGAAATTTGTGCCCATTCACATAGAAGTCTGAGTAGGAGATTGCCATATTCAATGGCCCTTGTGCTAAGCTACAAATGAATTCGTTTGGTGTGGAAACAACGTTTGACTGTAGTATAAAAAATAATATCATAGTACCAAATTGTGTATTACCTTTATATAGTTAATAGTGTATGTAGTCACTCACATATGAACATAAACAAAAGAGAAATCTCTTTCCATCTTAAGATTTATAGTCTCATCTGTTAATGCTGGTTCTATTTGCCGTAATTGTTGCTCGTACATTCTACAACATAAGATTTAAACTGAAGTGTGAACACAATAATGAATTTTATGTATAAACGGTGAATATAACTAAGATTGGTATCTTACTCAAAATAAAGCTCCATTTCTGCACAATTCTAAAGAATGTATGATTGAGCAGCATCTAACTCACGAGTTGTCAACAATATTCTTGTTTATTTGCCAATAAGTTTGCCCATTGTTTTTAAAACAGACAATCTTTCTGGGTTGTCATCAACATCCTCTACAATTGCCTTGTTTCTACCAAGCTTGTATGGTTATGCTGGTTCATCATCGACGAAGTAAAACTTTATGAATTTTGTGATCTCTTCCAAAAGGTATCCATTACGAATGGATTCCTCAACCTTGTTGTTGTTCCTGATAAATCTTTTTGATTTCCCTAAATACCTATAATATATGTACAGGCCAATTACGTCAATGACTAACATATCAAAGTAGTACAATACGTAGCACCTTACTCAAACTCGTATAGAATGTACCTTTCAAACCGATATATCCACCTGTACTGCACAGGAACCACATAAACTTGCTTCAAAGGCAAGAAGAAGAGGGAGAAGTTCCACTGAGTCAAAAAATCTTTGTGGGAAATTTTTTTCCAACTTACACATTATTTCCAGAATTTGACAGTTCAACATTTGCATACTAGACTCTGAAAGCGTCGTGAATGTCAACTACTTGAAAAATAGGCACAGTTCAATAATTGGCTCTCACACCTTTTGATCAAGAAGATGTCAAAAAGCTATGGGCATCAACATTTGCAAGAAAACATGGCAGTCATGACTTTTCATCCCAAACATTTTTCTATTGGCCATGTCAACACATCTCCCAATGTTAAAAGCAAATCCATCAGGGAACTTTAAACTTTTCACCCATTCACACAAGATCTGAATACTTTCTCTGTCCATGACATATTTTTCCTTAGGAAATGTGTTTAAAGTCAAATGTGGTGCCAACTCAGGACGGTTGCAATAATCATTCAACTCTTGTCGTGAGTTAAGTGTGTCCTTCATCTTGTCCTTCCCTTTAACGGTTGTGTTGAATATGTTGTCAAACACATTTTTCTCATTGTGCATCACATCTAAAATATGTCTGATCAACAAATCTTTCCAATAAGGTAGATCCCAAAATATACTTCTTTTATTTCATCCACATATTTTAGCAATTTGAACATTTACTTTAGCCGAACCAATCTCAGTGACCTTCATTAAATCCATCTGATTCAGCTCTGCCAGTATTTCATCACCAGTTTTAAAATGTAGGGCAACCTTGGTCTCTCTATGCCCTTTCCAGAATGAATTTTTATTAGTACGAAACTTGTGGTCTAGAGGAAGAAACTTTCTGAAGTTGTCAAACCAAGACTGCTTCTTGCTACAACACAATGTGAATATGTTGTTGTCTTCCATGCAATGTGCGCATGCCAGTCTACCAGCAGTGCTCCAACCTAATAGCATTGCATACACAGGAAAGTCGTTTATAATCCACATCAACGCAGCTCACATTTGAAAATTTTTCTTTTTAGACACATCATACGTAGTGACTATAGCCCACAACTCATGCAACTCAGCTATGAGAGGTTGTGAACACATCAATCTTTTCTTTAGGATTTTTAGGGCCAGGAACCAGTACTGTAAGAAAGAAGAACTCATCTTTCATACACATCCCAGGTGGTGAATTATATGGCGTAATTACAATTGGCTAACAAGAGTATTGTCTTCAAGAAGCTGTAAATGGTTGAAAACCATCAGTACATAACTCAAGTTTGACATTTCTAGACTCTAAAGCAAAAGTAGTATGAACCTAATCAAAGTGTTTCCACACTTTTGAGTCGGGGGTGACACATGTTGTCATCTTCCATTTTGTGTTCGGTGTGCCATCTTATATCAGCAGCCATTGCAGAAGAAGCGTAAAGCCTATTTAGCCTTGGAATGAGGGGGAAATACTGCATTTTCTTGTACGGTACCTTACTTTTCCTCGTTTTTGTCCCCTCTTTGACAGGCTTGTATCTGGGGCGAGTGCAAAACTTGCATACATCCAGATCTTTAGTTTCTCCCTAGAAAATCATGCATATTTCTGAACAACAATCGATTTATTCATAAGGTAACCCAAGACCGTGTATGATTTTCTTTACTTCGTAGAAGTTTTTTGGAATGTTAGTGTTTTTTGGATGGAGCTCACAGTAGGTTTTGTAAACTCGACCATTCAATGCCTGAAGTGCTTGGAAGTCATTCTTAATGAACATTAATTCAGTGGTGATAGATAGCACACCATGATGAGTGCCACTGAATAACTTTCTTTTAGCATATTCCATCAACTCAAAAAAATTCTTAGCCTCGGGAATGGGAGTATCCTCTGCATCCTCTTCATCCTCCGACATAAAATTAAATGTATCCCCTAATTCTTCTCGAACCTCTCAAACAACATGTGCAATCATTTGCTCCATTATTTCAACATGTTAAACCTCAATAGGCGTAGTGCTACTCGAGGTAGCTTATACGGGTGTGTTATCTTCCCCCTGGAATATCCAATCGAAGTAACGGTACATAAAATCTTTCTATGCTAAATGAACCTTAACGACATCAGGCTTGAGATACTGTCTGTTTGTACACATTTTCATGTCTCAAGGACACTTAATCTTACCATCTTCCATACATTCAAGGTGGTGTAGTGCAAAAGCGACAAACTCTTCCATCTTCCTCAGTCATTCGATAGAGATTTTACCTCACTCAGGAGTTCTCTCATCGTACATCCACAACCTATCGGGTCTCATACCTATACTAATCAAATACTATTTTAGTTAAAACTAATGAAATTATTAAAAAAAATTGACATAGTCTCCCCTGTTTTTTTACGTTTCCAGTTATTTATAAGCATCCCATAAGCACGGTCTACCAATAAATGAGTTATCAACAGAACCCAACAAGTTATCTACACAATATCCAAAATAACATACAATAGATCCCACAAGTTGAATCATTGATCATATAAATTTGTTTTAAATAAATAAACAAATAAATAAATATCAATCGTATCAACAACTATTTGTCATTTTCACATCAAGAACCATTTGTCAATTTGTAGATGTTGAATTTTTAGTTTATTTTACTTGGGTTAATTTGCGGGATCAATTAACTATCTTTATTTTATACCATTGTCACCCTAGATTTACTCAAAAACAATAAAAAATTTGACAACCGCAATTGTCACACAACATCACTTATTTGTTACTAGCAATTTATAACACCAATTATCAACCAAAAACATACAATTTCAGGTATAACAAGTAGATTTTCGAAATTCCCAAATCAATTTTTGGTTTTACAATATTGTAACCCTAGATCTACTTAAAACATCAAAAAATAACAACCATAACTGCCATACAATATCATTATATTTGTATACTAGTAGTTTATAGCACAAATTGGCAACAAAAGCCACACAATTTTGGTCATAATAAACAGATTTTTGGATTCCCCCAATTTCAATTTCAAATTGAGCAATTCAATGTTTTGGGGACTTACCTGTGCACAGAAATGGAGTGGAGCAGCCGCCTGCACTTCACCGTCACCGCCGGTGGTCTTCGCTGGCCGGAAAAACGCAACCTCCCCTAGTTGAATCACCTCTGTGTGCAAGTGGTGTTCGTTGGAGAAGAAGAGAACGATAATGGAGAAAAGAGAAGGAAAGGGTCAAGCACCGTGTTCTGATTTTAATAAACAAATAAAAACGACGTCGTTTACTTAGCGACGAAAAACTTTTCTTTTTCTTTTTTTTTTATTTTAAAGAAAATAGCGACGGACGGCGGGCGGTCGCTAGTCCTTCGCTAATAGAGGAGCTAAGGCTAGAAAATATGACGTCACCGGACCCGTTCAAAATCCGTCACCATTCCGTATTCATTCCGTCACTAAAATTTCCATCGCTAGTCTATTTATATTCCGTCGCTAAATCCATCTTTAATCAATTTTTATTGTGTTGCTAATACCGTCTCTAATCCACTATTTTCTAGTAGTGACGGGTAAATAACTCAATGAAAATAGCAATTCTAACAAAAATTGTCTCGATGGCTTAATCAATCGACTGAACTTACAATCGGTTGATGATGAACTCAATTCGATGTCAAACGTGTTTTATTAATTTATTCTATTATCGCAATAGGAAGTACAGCATGCCCAACAGTAAATACATGTGTGTGAATTTATGACATGTTACGGTTGAGGTTAAAGCTTATGTATATAGTATATATATGTAACAAAATTATAACCTTGGTCAAGAAAGGGGTCAAGAAAGGCCCCTAGGATAAGATCTCTAGTAAGATGTCCCGTGTAATGTCTATGTAAGGTAGGACTAGAAAGGTTATGTAAGAGTTGAGTCGATGTTATTTGATTTGCCCTTATGACACCCTAGGCCATGTGCCTATAATTATAAAAAAAAACAAAATTATAACCTTGGTAATCAATTATATAACAGCATATGTATCTTTTTTATGTATAATTTATGCGCGCTCGTTTAAATATTCTGTGATTGTATGTACACAATTTTATATGCTACATTATTTAACCGATACAATCATGATCATTTGATGAAGTGGTGACAGAGAGCAAATTGGTCAAGAGTTTAGGAGGGGAGAGGGATTGGGATTTGGGATGAGATATACACAGATCTTGGAAAATCCTTAATGTTGCCAAAATGCAATCAATGCCCTTTTTGTGCAGTTTGTGAACGGGAAAGTGATGGGAATTTTCTGCAAACTTCGTTTTTCATGATCGTCCGGTCCTCCCGACAATTCGCCTAACCCAACCAACTTGCAATGCAAATATTATAGTATGATATAATATGATGATGGCAAGACCGATCATTATTAATCAATACTCCTATCATTATTTACCATGCATGTCCTAGTTATTTTCAATATAAGAAAAATATATATACATAAATTTATTTATTTATTATCGACAATTAAGCTCTCATGTAGTCCAGGTCAAGAAAGTATCATCGCTAATTCTGTATGATGAATTTTCTTTGACATATTATCCTATTTAGCTAGTATAGGTGATTGTTATTAGGATACATAAATAGCAGAAATATAAGTGAGAAACTAATTATCTATTATAATATTTGATGCTAAAAAATATAACAACTGATATAAAGTTAATTTGTTAAGAGCAAAGATCGTAATCTGTTACACAAGGTTTGTCTTATTATTTATCTGTCGATGTGGTTTGCAGACCTTCATGTTATTCATGGATTTAATGAAATGTTACTAGTAGAAGTAAAAAATATAGTATATACTATTATTTATTTTTTTGAAGAAAGTATATATACTATTTATGTATATAAGTAGCAGCTACTCTCATAAATAAATAATCCAAAAAAAACAACAAAAATAAAATCTCAAAAGTTATAGGAGAGGAGACGCTGTCTATAACAGAGTAGCAGCAGTTTTTTTTTATAAGTATGGCCTTGAGCCTACATTGCATATTCATCAAAAGGATAAACCATATTACAAGCCCTAACTATCTTGATAGGAATGTCCTCATCCACTCAAGTCTTGAACTTAAAAGTGCTATTAAATAACTTAAAACAGAGATTTAATATCGAATTCCAAGGATAGACTTCTAAGTAAACTACAACACTTTCAAAAAGAGAAATCAAAGCATACATTTCCATAGAGAAATTGGTTTCTCTCCCATCTATAACCCTTTGAATGGTTTTCTTATTTTCTTCCTTAGTAACTTGAATCTCCACCTTCTTGAATCCTTTCTCGTAAGCCCACTTCATCCCAAAGTTAATAGCTTCCTCTTCATCATTCTGGTTCATACACCGGTTTTGCATTAGCTTGTTGAAGATCATAATAGGTTCTCCTTTCCAGTTCCTCCACATACCAGCAACAGTTCTTGTTTTCCCTTTACTTCTGTAAGTAGACCAAATGAGTTTGATGCTATCCTGCATAGGATGCATCTGATCATTAGTAATCTCAATCAAGTCTTTTCGGTTGAGAGCTAGAGATTGATAGTTTTCAGTAAAAGTAAGATTGCTTTCTACTAATGTAATCCAAGAGGCATCTGGATTGTGTCTTGCATAATTTTTTGCATCGTACAAAGCCCACATTCTGTTGGATACTTTGTAGAGTTTAGCCTTATCCCAGTTCCTAGCTGAATATAGAACCCACAATAGAGCTCTCTGATCTCCCTCAAACTCCATTTCACTGATGTTAATTAATTCACTCCAATAATCTCTAACCATGGCACACTCAAATATGGCATGGGCAACCGTATCTATCAGACCACAAAACCGAAAATTAGGAGAACCCACCAACTCTTCTAGCAATATTAGCTACACATGGAACAATGTCATTTTGAAATTTTCATAAGAAGAGCTTAACCCAAGGGCTACAACAGGACTCTTTAATACTTAAGAGAAGATTAGCTTGACCTGATCTGTTACTACCTGAAGCTAAAAGGGAAGAATTCCATTCTTGGCAACTCTTGTAAGCTGAACTAACGGTGAACTTACCATTAGTAGAATGGTGCCAAATCCATGAGTCTTCCTCATTAATATTTGAACTTGGTTAGGACCCAAAGAACCTACCAAGACTAAATAATATTCAATTATGATTTAATAAGGCTAAATAAGTCCTTAGGTAACCTTGGTAGACGACTAAACCAAACAAAACACAAATAAATACCTTAAAGTCAATATGGGCAAAAATGTGCTCTAAGCTTGGGATAAATTTGTATAAGACCTAAAGGTCATATCTATACCTTAATTATGTGTTAATGAACATATTAAAGCAATTACCAAAGAAAACCAAGCTTGAAAACAAGTTAAAACACAAAATGTGCTTTAAGGAGCCTTAAAGCACATTTTCGAAAAATTGTCTTGTAAATGAGTTTTGAGTGGCTAAATGACCATCATTACTCTTTAGTTAATATGTGCACTACTTAGTATCACATTAGGAAGTCTAAATCAATGGGAAATAAAAAATTTCACAAATATGTGCCTTGTTTTGTGAATAGTAACCAAAATATGCTAGTTTACAATATAAGTCAATATAAGTTGTCTTGTTGGTCAACAAAGACCATGACTTAGCCTAAAACACTAAGGGGGCCGGTTTTCCAAGTGTGACTCATCACACTTAACTAATGAATCAAATAAGAAAGGAAAAAGCAAGTAAATTCACTATTTACTTTACAACTTTAAATATCTTCTAAAGTTACCTCTCACCTCACCTTTCTTCATTCCTTCTCATCCCCACCGATTTATTCATCTTCTCCCAAGCTCCAACCGGTTTTGCTACAGCAACTATACCATCTCCAACTTCCATTGCTTGTAACTTCGAGCTCCATGGTCCAAATTCAATTTCAAGACCACCATCCTTCTAGTTGGAGCAAGCTCTACACTTCTATCTTTTCAAATCTTCAAAAGCCTCATTTCGGTGCCATGGAGATTCACCATGTAAGGAGCTTGAGTCTATATTTTTGTGCCTTGTTGATCACCTTTGCTTCAAGGTAAGGAAAAACCAAAGAAAACTTCATTTCCTCCACTTTTGTTGTTGACCAAAAATTCACCAAGTAATGGTGTTTTCTTTTGCTCATTCATAGCTCATTCCAATCATTCAAGGGCTTGGTGGGAACCTCTCTTGTTACATATTCAAGTTCTCTTTCAAATTCAAAGGTAAATATCATTTTAGTGTATTAAAACACTTATGTTAAACTAGGGTTTGTATATGAGTTTAAGTATGAATTCTTAAGCTCATTACCCTTATATGTATATTGATTAGAAAGTTGACAAGTGATCAAACTCCTTGCTGATTTTCGGTTCAAGGAAACAAGAAAGAAGTTTGAGAGGAAAAGAGGTAAACAAACTATCTCAATGTAGTTTAAATGCCTTAGGAAAAGTGAGCTTGATTTGCTTAATAAATACCTAAGGAGCCAATGGTGAATGACCTAGTAAAATGCTCTCAAGGAAACTATTAAAGGGCATATGTGTTGTTGTATGTAATTGCAGGTCAAAGGCATTATTTATGTGGAAATTCAGTGTTTAAGGTTTATGCAATTTAAGGGCCTAAGAGCCATGTTATTTAAGGGCCTAAGTGCCAAGCAATTTAAGTTTATGCACTATATTGTGATGTAGTGTAAATTTGGTGAAGTTTTGTGTGTGAGAAAGTTCTTGGTGGATTTAGGTGTTCTTGAATGATTAAAGGTGAAAACCTAAGTGTTTGGATGTGAGAATATACAAGAGAAGCTATGGCAAAATTTAGTTGATAGACAAAGGAGTTTATGTGTTCTAATGAGATTTTATGACCTAGAAGGTACTAGGAAATTGTTAAGTGTTAAGATGGTGAAAGGAAGTGGATTATGATATTTTAGGTGTTAAGATGCCATGGGCATTGTCTTGGAGGACTTAGAGATCAATGGGTGTTTTAAACACACCAAGGTTCAGTATGTGAAGTGCTAAGTCTTGTGCAAGTTTTGGTGATCAAAGGAAAAAGATAATGCCTTGTGGAGATCTAAGTGTGAACTAGTGGAAAATAGAAGGAGTTTGTGTATGGGTGGTGTATGTGTGAAATAATGCCCTTGGAGTAGTGGTGATAGTGGTAAGGTAACATTTTGGTTAATGAAGTTGTAGGCATGAAACTACCACTTAGAAAACTTAAGGAAAAACATTACAAGTGTTAAGAGATGTTGTGAGGAAATTGAGTAACAAGTTTGGACAATGTTAAAGGAGGTTCAAGATGATATTTTAGCATTAGAATATACCCAAGATCATATGGGAAGCTTGGGTAATCAATGGATGAAAAGAATAGATGAAACAAGACTTGAAAATGTCAAATTTGGGAATCTGTTACAGCGGTCCGGGACTAGGTTTTGGAAGATGACCCGGACCATGCATTAAAAATGGGCCGAGAGTTCTTACACTACCTTGGTCCGGGACTTAGGTCTTGTAGGAAGTCCCGGACCACCCCCTGATTTACCCCCGAGAGTTTTTGCTTGTATTGGTCCGGGACCTAGGACTTGTATGAAGTCCCGGACCACCCCATGAAAACAGCCCGAGGATTTTACAAAGACAAGGTCCGGGACCTTAGTTGGGGACCAAGTCCCGGACCACTTTAAAAGTTTAGTTTAAGGTTAAATAATGAGGTTAAATGATGGGGATTGATAAGTAATGATGTTATAAAGTTGTTAAGGACATGTTAGGTGAGTTATAAGGACAATTAAGTGGGTGAAAAGTTGTAGTAAAATATGAGAGTAAAACAAGTTAAAAATGTGAAGTTATTTAACTAGATAACGGTGTTAACCATGGTCGTTCAACGTTACACAAACATGTTACCCCCAATGTTAATGAAAGCAACTTTAATGTTACCAGTTGTTCGAGAATTGTTCGAGGAACATAAGTGGACATGATAGAGTGGACCCCGGTGACAGGTATGGTTTTCTTGCAACCTGTGTCCTACCGGATTACACCGGCTTGTATGCCAACGTATTTTTCTGTATGTTTGCCACGTTATAAGATAAATCATGAAACGAGTTTACAGTCGTTGTTGTTGTTGTGTGTTGCGTACCGATACCGGTAATCTCGAATGCGTATGAAAGGCTAGTTAACCAATATTAGGTAAACGTAAGAGAACGGTATCCGGTAGTAACTTTTCCAACCTAAGGAACGTTCTAACCACGACTTTGCATGAGTTAGTTATGTGTTTGTTTGTGCGTGTTAATATGTTCACTACCCTTGTGTGTGTCTAACTAGACTTAACCACCTGATTGTGAATTAATGTACTAAGTCCAATAATGAGACTTCTAATAAGTGCTAACCAGGGAGTGAGGAGTCCGATAATTCCGGCCACGCGTGTGAGTATGGGGGTCGTTGTCATATCAGGTTCGATCCTCTCTGTATGTTATGGTTGTTTTCCTTTTTGGTTTCCAACCTTCCCTTTAGCTTAACCAAGGCTATTTTACTGACTCACGTCGGGCCACAGGGGCATACTATGTTTGTTCGGTGTGCTTGGATTACTATATCGACGCACCTTGGTGTTAAGTTATCCGTTCATTTAACGAGACGGTATACGAGTTATGTAACGAGCTTATCATGAGTCTGGCAACATTCTCTAGGCTCTACAAGTGAACTAACTATGTTTGGGCCGGTTCGTAAAGGGAACCGTTCCCGTTATGTTATGTATTATTGTTGTGCTGCAATTCTTATTGCGATGTGATGTTACATGTTGTTAAGATGTGGAGTATGTGGATCAGGGATACGAATTCCAGTTTATTATAAGAGGCGTTTAAGGATAACCCGATTGGTGGGTAAGTGTTGTCTATTAAGGAAATAGCTCCATTAAAGGAGAAACACTCTAGGGGTTAAAGATCACAATGGGTGATTTATTAAGTGTAGATGTGTTGGCTGTTTTATTGAGCCATTGTTGTGCAGTGTAATGTGTTGTGTGTTTGTAGTTTACGTGCTTGATTTAAAAGTTAATCAACCGCATGCTAAGACGACAAATAGTTGTGTGTGGCCCGGTAGCATGCGGGCTGCGGGAGTACCATACCAGCAAAGGTGCTGAGCCCCTTGGGGGCCACCCTTTCTTCTCTTTCCTATTTCAGGTACAAGGAGCTGGAAGCCGTTCGAGAGTAGGACGGGGTAGTCGTTGTACATGGGTAGCCATTTAAATTGTTTATGTATCGTAGGTGTAGTAAGACCGAAATTGTTGTCGGCATTAGTTTGAAAATACTCGGTACAGTTTGGAATGTTTGTGTATGTTGATTGTTGTTAATGAAAAGGGATAGTAATGTGTAGATGCTCGGGAATCTAGTCCATCAGACCGATACAATATATATGTATTAGCCTTGTTAGCCACATGGGTGGTTAACGGCGTGTAACACCAACGAGTTGAGTAATGTGATGAAGTATGTTTTCCGCTGCAGTGTGTTGTTAAGTGTGTTGTTAGTTAGGGTGTTACACCACATCTGTACTGAGGCTCAAGTTGGCATCAGTTAGATAGAACATCTGATTAACTACTTCTCTGTTCCAACAATTATCATCCTGGTTGATAAGGGTGCTAACTCTGTGCAAACTGTTGTCTGAGGGAGTAGGAGTAATAGGCTTATAAGAGTAAGGGTCGAGGAATCCAGGGGGAGGATCAAATGAAAGAGTTATTGCCTGATTCTATTTTCCTTCTAGCAACTCCTTTTATAAGAGGAATGGATAAGAACAATGAAGACCAGATTGGACTAGCTTTTAGACTTTTTTTAGCATTCAGGACTGAACATCGAGGGAAATATAAACTTTTAAGGATTCTGGCTAGGAAGGAACCAGGATTAGAAAGGATATTCCAAATCTGTTTGCTAAGAAAGGATATTCCCACTTCATCCAATGCATACTCCTCTTCTCTTCTCCTCCTCATCCCCACCAGAAATTAGAGAAGATAGCATTCATTTTAGTGATAGTAACTTTGGGAAGTCTGAAAAGAGAAAGGGTATAAGTGGGAATAGACTGCAAAACACTCGTGATCATCACTAACCTTACCTAGTAGCTTGAGACATTAGATTTGTCCAGGTCATAACTCTTTTTTTGATAGCTTCCAAGAGATATTTGAAGTGCATGTTTTTGTTTTTCCCAACCAAGCTAGGCAGGCCTAGATACTTACCATGGGATTCAGTATCTGAAACTCCAAAAATATCACTAATTTTCTATCTGATACTACTATCAAGATTCTTGCTAAAGACAATATCTGATTTATCAAGATTGATGACTTGCCCAGAAGATAAGAGAAATCTTCGAATTATATCCATGAGCACAGAGGCGTTATCCACATTAGCCTTTCCCCCAAAGAGAATATCATCAGCGAAGGCAAGATGAGTAATATTAGGACAATTTTTAGCTAAACTTAACCCAGAGAAAAGCTTATCACTTTCAGCCTTATTAATAGCACTAGACAAAGCCTCTTGGACAAGGATGAAAATATAAGGAGAAATAGGGTCTCCCTGACGAATACCTCTAGTTGGCTTAAAGAAAAGACCTGAAAATATAAGGAGAAATAGGGTCTCCCTGACGAATACCTCTAGTTGGCTTAAAGAAAAGACCTGGAGAACCATTCACCAGAATGGAGCATTCAACAGAGGTGATACATTTCATGACTGGCTCCATCCAATAGCTAGGAAAACCCATGCTTGCCAAAATATCATAGATGAAATTCCACTCAAGCCTATCATAAGCCTTACTCAGGTCAGTCTTTAGAGCAAAAAAAAACTCTTTTTTTAATTACTTTTAGAAAGGTAGTGTTAAATTTCCCCTGCTAAAATAACATTATCTGTGATATTTCTTCCCTTAACAAAACCCGACTGTGAAGGGGAAATGATATGAGGGAGAATCTCCTTAACTCTGTTAGCCAAAACATCGACACTATCTTATATAAAAAGTTACAGAGAGTTATAGGACGAAAGTCACTAATGCTAGCAGCCCCCTTTTAACTTTGTTTAAGAGTGATAAAGTATTGGTTAAGAGAAAGAGGCATGGGATTACCTTGTAAGATATCAAACACCGAAGTAGTGATATGGTTTCCTATCATGTGCCAATAAGATTTGAAGAATACCCCATTAAAACCGTCAGGCTCAGGAGACTTATCAAAACCAAGATGCTTAACTCCACAAAAAATTTCCTTTCTGTTATAAGGAATCTGAAGCTAGAACTAGAAGTAAAAGGCCCATGAGACTTATTAGACCCTAGAACTAGAAGTGAAGTAAAACAGTCAAACAACGGTTAGATAGAAGTAAATAATTAAGGATAATTCACAATTTAATTATAAAAGGAGGATAAAATCGTTGTCTGTTTTTTTTTGTTTTTGATAAATAGCTGATTACAGTAAAAATCGTTGTTTGTATCTGAATGTACAGAATTATCCCCGTGGCCCGTGGGTAGGTTTTGGGGATAAGCTCGTACAGCGTTCATTATTTGTGTTATCCTGTTCATTAAGTATATCACTGTTATTACAAATAGTAAAACCAGCCGTGATGAACACCATAAACAAGGGAAAAGAACTTTTTTGTTGTTTAGTTATGCCTTCCAATCATTTTATTATTGAGTTTATAATCGTACAATAATTTATGGTGTTTTTCTCTTTTTGCAATCACAATATCGTGTTTATTTTTCGATGATGAGACACGCTACGTATGTGTCTTTATGATCACAAATCTCAAAGCCCCAGCCCAACGGCAGAAGTAAAGAATTGTTATTCAACGTAATCATCAACTATATAAATAACAGAAACGTAATTTTCCAGAAAGAAAATTGAGTTTGTCCAAATTTGTTCACCATTATTTTGTTCTTTGTCCCTTATTAATTACTATATATTATTATGTCTAATTCTATTATATTTCTTGTTTCAAATGTTTAGTTGATGGCAGGGGCGTAGGGGAGTCACTCCCACATTTTGTGAAAAATTTAGAGATTCGTATAATAATTAGATGTTTATATATATAGTATAGTGACCCTATATATTATAGAGTTGTTGGTGGTATAGGTGATAAGGGGTAGAAATATTAAGTGATTTGTCCTGGGTCTGTTAAATTTTTTTTCTTCAAATAATAGTGACCCCACATAATTTATATTTTGGCTCCGCCCTGGTTGATGGAACAAACAAGTTAATAAAATCACACTTTAGAATATATTATTTATTGATTATAAAATAAATTAATAAATTAAAATATATAATATGCGATTAAATATTAAAATAAAAAAAACTACTTTAAAATTAGATAAAACGTATAGTATTACTTGAACATGAACGGTGAAGATATTATTGTATTTCGAAGTTTGAATCTTAGGGTTGGTTCCCTACCGCAGATAAAACTACAGTAATCAGGAAAGATGTGACAGGAGGAGGGGCCCATTGGGCCTAAACGAACTACATGACAGTTTTTTCTGGGGTGGCACTTGGCCCACTGTCTTTCTCCACCCATCTCTAGGCATCACTATCTGCTTGATCCTGATAGAGATCTCTCTTTCTCTGTGTAGAGACTAGAGTGTACCACCATACATACATATGTATTGCTTATTCTTTTCTTCGTTGATGAAAAAGCGTCTAAATCAGTGACTCCGCCGAGTATTATTATGATTATTTGGGGACCAGTAGCCGAGTTTTGTTTTGATATTATTTTCTTTTTATACCACAAAATTGAAGGGTCTGCAGGAGTCCACCATATGGCATATGCATCATCGTCGATCGTCTTCTTTATAGTTTATATACTGTATACGGGGTTTTTTTTTTTGAAAAGTATACTGTATACGGGGTTGAATTGCCTATGGCTCCATTCTTTTGCACAGCTGAAACGAGAGCTGATATCAGTTGTCAGCTGAAATTAGAAAAAATAGAGAGAAAAATAGTTGATATGATAATTGATGTATATAACATACAGAGAGAATAAACTAGCAAATCAAATAAACTAGCTTATAATATCAACAAAAGAATCAAAAGAATGGGGTCTATATGGAGGGGTTTGGTGGAAGTGAATGAAGTTCCTAATAATGTGGATGGAATGTTGGACTGGTTCTTTCGGATGGCGGAGGTGTGGAGTGTGAAGAAGCTATCTCTTATAGCTAACAAGCTTTGGGTCATTTATGCTTCGAGGAACAAAGTCAAGCATAATTCAGAGCTTTCTTGGTGGAAAGAAGTCGAGGTAAACAATTCCTTTACTGAAGCTTATCTTTCGGTGATGAAAGACTCCTCCCATCTCTTTTCTCCCAGGATGTGGCATCCACCCCCGTTGGGTTATCATAGTATTTGCACGGGGATGCTTGCTAGTCGTTATGGGGACCGGATCATAGCTGGTCTCATTCGAGATGATCACGGTTTGCCTAGTGTTGTTTTCAATCGAAGAATTGCCAGCACCAGTAGTGTGCAGTTTGCTGATATCAAAGCAAAAAGTATTGCCATGGAACTTGCTATTTCGGTGGGTAGCCATAGCATTTGTTTTGAATCAGTTGATAAATATTTGAGAACATCCTCAATGTGGTAGATATCAGAAGACCCAATGCCAGTTGGGATGACATCGTGAGGGTGAGATGATCACTTTCCTGCTTCACTAGTATTATTAGAAGAGATTCTCCTATGTATGATAATTATCTGACCAAGCTTATATGTAATCTGGGGAATCCTCTTTTTGAAACTAATCAGGTGTGGTTGGGGGAGCATGTTCCCCCTAATATTAGTATGGCTTGTAAGCTTGATTCGGATCTAGCATGACATGAGGGTTCCCTTGTGCTTGCTATATGTTTTTAATATATGGTCACAATGTTTATCAAAAAAAAAAAAATTTGCCTGCTTGCCCATATGGACTGACTGGAAAGGCTGAATCCAACACCAACAACAGACGGTACTTATTTCTATTGGTTAGTTCGTTCATGCACACACGTATATGTAGTATATATAGATTTCATTCTTTTTGCTGGGTTGACTGTTGTAGAATAGTCAGGGGGCGTGTAACCCGCTATTATCCAGATAACCTCCAGGTGTGCCTGCCTGCATGTATGTATTTGGCTACGTTAAGTGGCTTAAATTGTCAGCAAGGATTATCTCCACCTTCATTTTATCAATTGAAATTGAATTAGCCATGTTAACCATCCTCGTTCAACTTTTTTTTCTTACCCACAATTATATTTTAAAAAGATAAACATACATATATATATATGATTCTTATCCATTGGAAACTGTTCACAATTCATTTTTGTGCTCAAACAAACATAGAAAGTATATAATATTAACATATTTGAGGTTTAGAATACTTTTCCAAGACTTCTAAGGATATAAGTCATGTAGAACTACACCCACATTTAGTGGTGTGAGCCTATATATTGTTACCTATGGGTCAGAGAACCGCACAAGTTTAAAAACAATCTATTTTTAATAATAACATTTATTGATATAATATATAGCAAATTGTATATTAAATCAAATAAATTAATTGCTGCAGTGAATGTTAGGTTTGCTTTTAAAAAGAGGTAAGGACATATACAACACCATATTTTTTTTAGGGGGCTACAAATGTAGCGGTACATTGACTGAGGACCGGTTAAAACAACTTAGGAAAGTCCTTAGCCAGTAACTAACCAAAAAAATTAGAACGAAAGATTCCGAGACAACAACTACAAAAACACTGGTAATAAAATAAACTTTGGATTTCTAAACTTACGGTCGAGCTCATCGGTCCATCAACGCTCAAAACTTCAAGTCCATTCCGGCACTTATATCTCCATGGCATATACAACACCATCTAAAGGTTCATAACTGTAGCATCAATGAGTTTTATCATTATATTCACTGGTTATAGATGTAACATTGATGGGTGGGCGACTATGCAATGAACCACTTTCCAAGTCTTTTGAGTTTAAAAACTAATCCTAAACTTTGTTTTAACTTGGGTCTAAAACTAAAAGGTCATATAGATGCTTACATTATTCTCAATCCTTCAATGAGTGCAGGGGTTATCATACATTCCTCTGCTTAAAGAACATAACATTCTCGACACAAGAGTGTAATCTAGGTACTTTCATCCCTCTATGTTCGTATGTAAACTCTAATTCCTTTAAATGAGAAAAATATTCAACAATCTACCTCCCGAACTTTTTAAAATTGAAAATTAACTTTTTTCAGTTATTGTCCTCATGTGGACCTAAAACTGAAAGAATGAGTTATATCCAGCTTATATATATGCCTAGAAACTACTCAAATTATTTCCCCCTTGAGGAATTACAACAACTCCAATAAAGGATCATTTCCCATCCCAAGCAACACCATTGACATTCATCTTGACGAAAGAGTATTCCAGTTAATGGTGTCCATCGGAACTGAATAGAACCAGAACCGCCAGGTAGAACCGGAACTGGTCGGAACCGGTTCAGAACCGGAACCGCGGCCGAACAAAGCAAATATGAATATACATTTTGGGATTCGGGATCGAACCGGGCCCGGAACTGCTTGGAACCGCCCTTGGATTAGGAACCGCAGAATCGGAACCGATGGAACCGGAACCGGTCAAACTAGCCGTTGGTCAATGGGCAAAATGATGTCGTTTTGTGCCATATTATAAATTTATGTGTCCAAGATGGTTTATCTAACTTGAATGCTAATTAGAACCACTTAGGAGTGTTATGAAAAAAATTAGGAAGTTTCATGTTGTTAAAAATGAATACAAAAAAATGTGTAAGCAATCCGGTATACGTGATTTAACTATTTCATTGAATTTCCTTTGATTTATTATACTGCAACTATTCTTGATCCATAAATAAAATTGGATTGTCTAACAAAATTGATTGATTATTATTATAGTATTGTTTCGAGAGGTCCACCCATTGATGGTTATGTTCAAAAACATGTAGAAAAGGTTAATGTAGCCTTACAAAAGCTACATGATGAGTATACTTCAAAGTATCATCCGGATGAGCTTTCTTCTACTAGTAGTAATGGTTCATCTACTAAACCACCACACCCAGGTAGCAAAAGAAGTTCTTTGATTTCTAGTATTTTGAAAATACCAAAATCAGTTCATTCAGGTTCTGGATTTTGTACTTATAATGATTATATTAACTTCACTTTTAGTTTTGATGATGATGATGATGATGGTGATATAGATTTTCTTAAGTGGTGGCAATCATATTAAGGCAAGTTTCTCATCCTTGCAAAGATAGCTTGAGATGTACTAGCAATTCCAGCATCAACCGTTGCTTCTGAGTCGGCGTTTAGTGCGGGCAAACAAGTGTTGGATGAAAAGAGATCTAGCCTGGCATCAGACTCAATTAAGGTTTGTGTTGAGAAGTATGATTGGGAGTTAGCCGAGCTGAGATCCCAAGCATGTGCATTGCAGTACAAAGGGCAACATGATGATTGGTATGAGATGAGTGGGGAAAACGTCACTTAGGACTTCTATCTTGTAATCTTTTAGAATGTATTAGTATTACTTTTATTTTCACGTAATCTTTTTTTAATACTTGCAAACTGAAATCATGTAACCTCATAGTAGTTGTAATTTTTTCCTTATTAGGGTTTTCCCAATGGGTTTTTATCTAATAAGGTTTTAACAAGACAATGAATCATATAATAAAATTCTCTTTGTTCCTTAATTTTTGTAAATTCAATTAAAAAAATTAAGTCTTTGTTTCTTACACATTTAAGATTATAAACTTGAGAAATATCCTATCTAGGAGTAAAGTGGACAAAAAGAGCAACGTGTGTGCGCAAACAGATCTCAAATCGGAGCTAAAACGAAGAAACTGGAGCCGATCAAATCTTTCCAGAACCGTCCCGGAACCGCTCCGGAACCGGGTTTTTGAATGAATCCAAAACTAATACAATTTTCGAAACCAGAATTGGAATCATCCCGGAACCGCCCAGGATCGATTCCGAATCCAAATACACAATTCCCGGAATCAGAATCGTGGCCAGTATTAATTTCACTTAAAACAGTAGTCTCTATCAATACTTACACTTCAAAGTCAATTATAAACATGCTTAATAATACGAGAGCAAACCAATTGCTATAAGTTGTCTTTTATGTGCTAACAATGCTCTACTTTCTTGTAGCAATTAGTCTCTAGTCAATAATAAACGTGCTCAATATGAAACTTTACATGGACGATGCTAAAGTGTTATATTTTGGTCTAATTCTAAATTTAAAGTTTTTTAAGGTCACGTGTGATCTGTGGGACCCAATGAACATGTGAAATATTCATTGGGTCCCACAGGTCACATGTGAGCTTAAAAAACTTCATATATGATATTGGACAAAATATAACACTTTAGTATCGTCCATGTAAAGTTTCATCAATTTTGGACAACATTTAAGCATGTTTAAAGTTGAATTACGAAAAACACAAAAGTATATTGTGAATTATAAAAGAAAACAGGGATATATTGTGAATTTTTCCCTTCTTTTTATACATCCGGATGGATGGGATTTTTTTTTTGGGAAAATTACATCGCCCACCCATGACCGTTGGTGAAATTACACAGCCCACCCACGAGGTTTCAAAAATTACTTTGTCCACCCATGTGGTTTCCACAATTTTACATCCAGCAACTTTTCTAAATTTGATCAACTTAAAAGATGGTTAAATGATATCCAAATTTGATGAAACTTTACACGGACTATATTAAGTGTATATTTTAGTAAAACGTGAAATCCAACGTTTTTTAAGCTCATATATGATCTGTGGGATCCGATGAACGTGTCTCATGTTTCATTGGGTCCCACAGGTCAATATGACCTTAAAAACTTTGGATTGACATTGAATAAAAATATAACACCTTACATCGTCCATGTAAAGTTTCATCAATTTTGAACCACATTTAACCATCTTTTAATTGATCAAATATTAAAAAAGTTGCTGAATGTAAATTATGGAAACCACATGGGTGGGCAAAGTAATTTTTGAAACATCGTGGTGGGGTGTGTAATTTCGCCAAACGTCATGGGTGAGCGATGTAATTTTTCCTTTTTTTTTGCAGTCGGGGATGGATGGGATTTAAACTTAATATTTTAAGTATAATTTTGTTTACCGGATATACATTCTTTTCAATGTCTTGCAGACCCTTATAAATGACCAGAAGTAGATGATTTCAATTGCAGACCTAATTACTTCCCGCCGTACTTGGAATCTGCCACTCCGTCAGAAATTTTTAAGAAATAAGTGAAAGATATTAGACTTGATCTCATAAATTATAAGGTACAAAAGAAAACGTTCACCATATGAATATGTACTTCCAAATTAACATTTTTGAGAAATCATCCATACTAACACTCTATAATTTCAATTTCAAATTTTTTGCTCCATAAGCTTCTTTTCACCTTTTGTTAACACTTTCTTTTTAGTTGTGCAGCAAATAAGGTTTAATGAAGGGAGGTGGAGACAAAAGATCCCAAGTCTAGCGACTTTGGAGATACCCTTTTCAAAAACGTACCCATTACCATTATCATATAAAAAGAGTATATATAACAGCCTATTGGGTATATCACATGTAACCGATAAACATGGACCATAGGCCCAAATAAAAGGAAAGTTGCATATACTGGGCCAGACAATTGAAACATCTATTAAGCTGCGAGCCAAAACATTTTTCTCATTAAATAAAACGCTCTGTGTAAAAACCCTCTAAAATGCTGAATTCATGGGAAGGGTGTGTTCACCAAGGGTTTTTATGATGGTATTAGTTTATAGAATAAGGATCATATTATGTATTTATTTATATATATATTTTTCATTCTTAAAATATTTATATAAATTAAACATTGTTTAAAATAATAATAAATATATTTTTATATAAATTAATTATGAGTGATATATATTTAAACAAATATATTAGATGTTATATATATTAAATAAAATATTTATAATGATTTATTCAGTTCTTTTTGTTATATACTGAATATTTCTATTTAATATAAATGTATATACATGTAGCTATATTAAATACTACATACAATAATATTTAAATTAAAGCTTTCTAATTTGATTTCTCACCTCTATTAGGAAACGAGATTCCATTTTTCTAATATATTTGACCTGTGACATATGATCACTGACGAACAACTAATAACCATTAATCAGTAAATATCGTTAATCATTGACCGGCAATCGTTGATCGATTATTTATTTCATTTTCTTCAACACAAACAAATTTCACTCAAAACAAATGTCCCCGCAATAGCATTTTTTTTATAAACCAAGGGTCAGTCGATCATAATCAGAACGGCCTTATATATAGCCAGAGGCGGATCCAGAGGGGGGCTAGGGGGGCTCTAGCCCCCTGAAAATTTTAAAAATTGTCAATTACTCTTATAAATTTTTTAAAAATACAACATAATAAAGTGTTTTAAAGAAAATTAGTGTCAAAAATTTTTTAGCCCCCCTAAACAATTTCTGGGTGTCAAAATTTTTTTTAAGCCCCCCTAAATTAGATTTCTGGATCCGCCATATAGCCGCACTGTTTCGTCAAGCTGGGCGGGTTCCTTAACAAGAATGCTCTCCCTAACTGTATTCACATTTCCCACTACTACAAAATTGATCAGTGATAACTCTAAATCTGAAAAATCCTCAGTTCAAAATTCCAAAGAATTTAAGTAAATGCGTCAGAAAAACAATGAACATGCATAGAAAAAATGCTTCGTAAGTAAATAATGAAAACAAGAACTCTCGGATGCTGATCCACTAATCTCCAATTTGACCCCCCTTAAACGAATGTTGTATTTAATGGCCCTGACAAAACGCCTATTGAAGCCCCTGGGTGCAAACAATACTCCTGTCGAACCGCAAGCCGAGTAATTTAGAGCTGCTCATTACGGCAGGCTTTGTGAGGGCCGGACTGACTTGATCTGGTTTTAAGTTTTAAATGAAATTATTAAATATAATTATATTATATATAATTTTATTAAATAATTGATATATATTATATTCGAATTTGTATTAAATTAAATATTGATTGAGTGGTTGTTGTTGCGGTGATTGTTGTAGATGTTTTTTTTTATAACATTGTGACCATATATTAATAAATCGCTTAGCAAGCACAAGGGGAAAGACCCTCATGTCATGCTAACTCAAAGTCTAGTTTACAAGCCATAGTAATATTAGTGGGAACATGCTCCCCCATCCACACCTGATTTACTCTCAAAGAGGGATTCCCCAAGTTGCAAATAATCTTTGTCAGGTAAGAATCATACAAAAGGTCATCCCTTTTAATAATACTAGCAAAATTAGACTAATCCTCTCACCCTCACGATATCATCCCAACTGGCATTGGGTCTTCTGATGTTCCCCAAATTGAGGATATCCTCGAAATATTTATAACTGATTCAACAAAGCAAATACTATGGCTACCCACCGAGAAGGCAAGCTCCATGGCAATTCCTTTTACTTTGATATCAGCATACTGCACATTACTGGTGCTGGAAAATTCTCGATTGAAAACTATAATTGGTAAACCATGGTCATCACGGATGATACCAGCTATGATCCGGTCACCCTGACAACTAGCAAGCATACCCGTACAAATGCTATGGTATCCCACGGGGGAGGATGCCAAATCCTAGGAGAAAAGAGAGAGGAGACCTTCATCACCGAAAGATAGGCTTCAGTAAAGGAATTGTTTACCTCAACTTCTTTCCACCAAGAAAGCTCTGGATTATGTTTGACTTTGTTCCAAGCGTAATGACCCAAAGCTTGTTAGCTATAAGAGATAGCTTCTTCGCACTCAACCCTTCCGACCTCCGAAAAAACGTCCAACATACCATCCACATTATTAGGAATTTCATTCACATCCACCAAGCCCCTCCATAAATCTCTACAGCACAACAAAGAAGAAGCAATGAGCCAAATTATCCTTGTCCCCAATCACCCCCAATCCGTCTAGCCAGATTATCCTGACAAGGGATAATATTCCCCAAGAACTTCCACAGATTAAGTTAACTCTAGGGCAGCAAATAGAACTAGTTAACTTCTTCCCAATCATACCGATGGAGAATGGAGGATTGGAGGAGCTTCCCACCCCTGAATCTTTTACCAGAGAGAGATAGGCTGATTTGACGGAGAATTTGTTATCTTTAGAAAGGGCCCAGGTCCACTGATTGGAACTACCCAAGTCAAGAGAATTAGGAGACTGAATCTGATCCCCCATCAAAGGTAGGGGGCGAGCTCCCTCTCTGAGCAAATCCAAGACCGAGGAGATGGACTTCCATATGGGGCTACCTTTATTTGAAGGGATGCATTCACAAATATTGCTGTCAGGTAATAGAGATGTTTCATAACTGAGCTACTAAAGACCCCGGGCAAGAAAGTATCTCCACAACTGTTTAACCAAAAGAACTTTATTGAAGTTATCCACTTCTCTGAAGCCAAGGCCTCCTTGGTCAGAGGATCACAAACCTTAGACCATTTGGTCCAGTGGAGGGCTCTTTTATCGACTTCCCACTCCACCAGAAGGAGGAGAAAGCTGATTGAGTTTCGCAATAATACCCTTAGGAAGAGCAAAAGGGACATAGTGTAGTTGGGTATAGACTGGAGAACACTATAGACACCATGACAGATCTAGCTGCTTGAGCCATAGGTTTAGTCCAACTGGAAACCCTTTTGTGAACAGATTCGATAAGATAGGTAAAGAGGTCATGTTTTCTCCTACCTATCTTGAGGGGAAGGCCCAGGTATTTGGAGAAACAAGGTACCTCTTGAACATTCAGCAGGTTAGAGATATTTCTTTAATGGGGAGGGATAATCTTTTGCTGAACACCAATTCAGATTTGAGGTGATTGATTTTGTGACCAGAGGCTAGAAGAAATTTTGTGAGGATATGGTTCAGGCGGGAAATATTAGTGGGGTTGGCTTTACCAAAGAGGAGAAGGTCATCAACGAAGGCTAGGTGAGATATGGACGGGGGAAGATAGCAGCTACGAGATGAAGGCGATAAGATAAAAAATACTAATAATCTAGATGTAGCAATGCCAAATGTAGCTCTAATAGATATTAAGAATTGTTAAATATATGAATACATCCTGTATTAATTGTATTTTAAGAGTACAGATATTGGCGTATTTATAGGACAATAATAATGGACTGTGAATGTTCTAGCAATACTATGGGCTTCGTTACAACAATTTGTAGGGCCTGGACTATCACTGCTCCCTTAGATTAGACTTAGGGCGCGTTTGTTTTGGGGTAATCAGGAAAGGGAATCGGAATGATTCCTTTCCTGCTGTTTGTTTTGCCAGTTTTTCCTATTTTCAGGAAAGGGAAAGGGAATAGGATTACCCCAAAACCATCTATCTTGATTCCTCACCCCCTATGAGGGAATGAGATTCCCTTTCCCCAGTATATGTTGACTGGTGACATATGACCATTGACCGATGACTAATGACCATTGACCGGTGACCGGTGAATGTTGACCGACAATTAGTGACCGGTGACCGGTGAATGTTGACCGACAATTAGTGACCGCTGACTGGCAGCCGACAACTGTTGACCATTGATCGGCGGCTGTTGACCGATTATTTATTTAATTTCCCCAGCTCAAACAAACAACTGGGAAAATCAAAGGGAATTCTTTTCCATTCCTCTCCATTCCCTTTCCTGATTCCATTCCGTTTCCCCGCTCAAAACAAACGCCCCCTTAGATTAATATCAATTGAGGAATTAGTGTAAATCAATAATTGTAACGAAAGATTCGAAACTTTTCAGTATTTTCCCTTGCAAGCACAATGAACTTGTAATACTCTCCCAGCTCGCATGTTACCTAATTTAATTAGATGAACAATTAACCCTATTTTCCAGAAAATCCCTAAACATAATAGTATCTATCCTTATCTAAGAGAGAAAATATAATCTTTTAGTATCAGACATCAATATCCGTAGTAATTGTTGTAGAAAAAGAGTATAACTATTATAATATTGCATTTGTCAATTTTATTTATTTTAATATATATAGTATATGAAGTGGGGTTCCACCGGAAGAGGCAATCCAACCATGACCGAAGACAATGAGAAAACCTACTATCGGTAGAAAAGCAAAATGTAACCGAAGGAGGCGCTACTACCGGAGAGCTATGTGACCATCTCTACCGAAGAGTTGTACGAAAATTCCTACTGGAGGTGGAAAAACAAGGTCCTATCGGTGGTCTTGAAAGTACCCGACACTTAGAAAGGGAAAATATAACCGTAAAAGTAATCATGTATGTCATAGAATATTCAAGAATAGTGTAGGCCCATAGAGACAGTTACACTCTACTGTAGCTCTATAAATAGGGACCTCAGGCTATGTAAAAAGACACACTTACATTAATACACTCACTAGAATTCTCTTGGTTGTTACACGAAGAGCTCATGAGGAGAGAGTGAGTTTGTTATGATCTCATTTGGCGCCGTTTGGGAAACGAACGTCGAAAGACAACCACAATCTGATCCACAGAAGCTCGTTCCTTGTTCGACCATGGCACCAAGATCTGATAAAAGGAAGGGAAAGGTAACTGGAGCAGAAGGAAACTCGTTCTCAAAGGAAGACCTCCGCGATCTGATGCGGGGCTTCGCGCAAGACGTCAACAAAAAAATTGCTGAAAGCAATGAGCGTTTCCAGCAGGAGTTGATGGAAAGGGACCTGGAACACTAGAAGAAGATGGATGAGATGGCGAGTATAATCGAGAGTCTTAGAGCTAAAGACGGATCGAAGAGTGAAGAAGGAAGCCGGAAGGAAAAATCACCGGCGGACGCTGCAGAGGAAGACCTAATCGACATGTATCTCTATCCCTTCACCGAGAATATTCGGAAGGCAAAGCTCCCGCCGTTCTTCGTGGCTCCGACGATCGAGAGATACGATGGGACTGGGGATCTCGCCCAGCACATCAAGAAGTTCATCTTAGTGATGAACACACAAGGAATCAGTTCCCAGGCGCTCTGCAATTTTTTTCCAGGAACTCTTACTAAAAGAGCTCTGAACTGGATTTCCTCTCAAAAACCACAATCCATTTCGAGCTTCAAACAACTCACAGAAGAGTTCCAACTCTATTTCGTGGCAAGTAAGAAGATCCGAAAGGATACAATTGAGTTAATGGACATCAGACAGAAGAGAGGGGAAACGGTAAAGGAATACAGTGATCGCTTCCACAAGTAGGTAGCTGAGGTAGATGATGTTGATGAGAAAATTCTGGTAAAGGCTTTTGGGAATGGATTGGCACATCCGAGGTTAGCTGGGAAGATTGCCACTAAGGCACCACAAACTCATGGACAACTAGCAGAAATGCTGCAAGATTTCTTGAAATCGGAGATTGCAGAGAATAAGGTGAAGGATTTGGTTAATAGTTTCAAACCAACAAACGAGAAGAAGCCAGGAGGAGGACAATTTGGTGGTACAGGTTATGGAGAGACGTCTGCTTCAAAATCTTTCAGGGCAAGATACAAGCCATACGGGAAGGATCCAGCTACGACTACTTACGCCGGAAGTAAGCCAACATATGGAGCAAAGGTTATTACTATTGCTCCAGGGCAGTACACGGCTACGATAAGAGAAAGTTATCTTCCACCTCCTAAGAAACCTACTCCAGGGGAAAACCCATTGGCATATTGAGAGTTCCATGGGCACTACAACTACCGGACGACCAATTGTATAACGTTGTCAAGAGAACTGAACTGAATTGATGAACAAAAAAAGAAGCAAGAAAAGCAGAGGCAAGAAGCCCCCAAACAACAAAAGAATAACAATGACTACCAGAACCGATCTCGGTCCGGGCGAAGCGAAGGTAGCATGAGGGAAGAAAGTCATCCTGAGTTAAACCAAAGTAAGTCTTTCGACTTTGGGGTTATAACTGGTCTATTCTCAGAAAAGGGGCCATTCACGGAAAAGGAAAAGAAAAGGCATGTGCATGAAGTCCATGAGGAACTACCAGAGAGGAAAATCCAAAGGAAAGAGCCCTTGCCACCTATATACTTCACAGAGGAAGACGAGGTGGGAGTATACTATCCTCACAACGATCCCCTTGTCATACGGGCTCAAATCAATGACAGGATGGTAGGCAACATCCTCGTCGACAGCGGATCAGGAGCCAATGTTATCTCCCTGGCGGCATTCCTAAAGCTGCAGATCCCGAACGAGAGTGTAACACCCCACTCGGTAATCACGTCATAATCACTCACGTAGCATAATTAAACATGTCTCGCAGTAGTAGTTAAAACATTAATAATCCTCACTTGGGTGTCACATGCCATTACTTGTCCATACGAGTAAAGAAGCAGAAATAGAATAATAATGAAACAACGCTGACAATACATACATAACCGTAGTGATAACGAGATACTAACCTATACATCATTCTAAAACCAAAGTAATCTCATTGACAAGTGAGCGTCTAATATTCCTGATTGTATACAACGCCATTTACCAAGTAAACTAATATACATCCTAATGCAATATGAACTCTCGTGCGGTATTCAAAATGAAACCCTAACTACCCGGGTCCCGCACTTCGGCTTTAACGGTAATCATCACCTACACAAATGTGCCGTAAATGCTCAGCGATAAACGCTGAGTATGCCAGGTTTGGACCCTATTGGTCACTTAATAGTCATGGTCGCCATTATATTAGATTTGTTACATGCTTTTACCGGTGTACAGGTATATCAAGGCAGTAAACGCATGAGTGGCGGTAAAGCAAAACAATTAAGACAGTCACTACAGCTCACACAACAGCACATATCACATTTAATCATAACAATGATAAACACATAGCCGTTAAGTAACGGTCTTGCATACGTTCATATTTCATTCACAACAAGGTCAAAAGGCGATAAGTCACGCCGTCGTTTATAAGGGTAATTCGCATTAACACAACTGGCCTCCCCGGGCCCTCACATAACGTGGTAATTTAGTTAGCACTGTCGAGAGTCAAGTTAGAACATCCCGAAATAACTCACACGGACAGTGGTCCCACGTACACACAAGGTGCTCAATGCCTGAAGGATCAGGAGATCTCGAGACGTTCACTTTGCCTGTTCAAAGGCATCCACAAATGGCCAAGGGCCTAGTGCCAATAGTAGCACACTCTGTCTGACGATCTATATAGGCTCGATCAGTATTTCACAAGAGTAGACCCGATCCGGGTGTTAACTCTAGAGATCTCTATGCGCAACCCGTAGTCGGTGGCTATCTGGGTTTAGGTATATCATCACACTCATTCACACTCCAACGTTTGACTTAGTTAGTCAGTTACTCAAGTACAGTTTTAAGTATGGAGAATTCACTTATTTATTGGCTGCCTTATGGGTCTTACGCATGCCTAGAAGTAATTTAGGTCGTATTCATGTTCGAATCCAAGCTCTAGAGATCAACGACGTCGTATCACATTCCTAAGTATTTTACTTAGGTTATAATTTACATAACTTATAATACTTAGAGTATTATGTCAGATAACGGTAGTCACAAACACATTGCTTGTATGAGTATGTTTATATAAGTCGATCTATAGTCGACGTCGTATTAGTCCCAAAGGATGTTCGCGCATAAGTAATTAATGCGGGAAAAGAAACAATCAATCATCACATAACATTTTACACATACACGCATACATACATTCACACACGTTACATATCAAACAAATCTGAGCCCGAGGAAGCCCTCAGGATATCTCAGATCAAGCCCCTTTACATACCGTACACCTCAGACCTAGGATGCGCAGTAGACCGCTAAGCTCGTCAAGCGCCTCCGTCGGTGATACGATCTAGATATCAAACATACTATAAGTCAATCCGCATGACTTACTTAAACTCGGTAAGTCCGAATAGCACAAGTAATCCCGACCTTTCATCCCCGGATTTCAACAGTTAATTGTTTAAGGCAGCGTTACGTAAAACTCGCCGTTCGTAGTAGCTACTAACATCCGGGTTTATTTAAATACGTCAGTTATATAAAACGTCTTAGTTGTAGCGTTTTCGAATGTTAGGACTTATTCCATTATATCCCATAATATTCACGAGTGTACGAATATACATTCACGTTTATACTTAGGTATTAAATTTACCCAATCCAGTTAGGTATACGAGTATACAATTATAATATATAGTTGCATGTATACATGCAACGTTAGTTCGCATCATATATTATGCTCAAACAACACTTATTTACGCAACAACCCACTATTTCCATTAATTATGTTTTGACCACATAATTTATACAATGTTACATTTATATCATTATACCATATAATATGATATTTTTATCTCATGATTTATTATAACCTATAGTTTTATAAAAACTATATTATTGCCGAAAGGCATATACATCAACATTCTTATTTTTCTCAACTCTTAATATTTTTCCATTATTACAATATTGCCACAAATTTAATATAATGGTATACATATCATATGTTATAACATTTTCAGTTTATAATAAATATAATTTTATAGTTTTATTATAAACTATTATATTGCCGAAATGGAACTTATGTTATAACTTCATTTTTCTTCATATTATATACTTTCCTTTTATTCCCATTTATACCACACATTTTATATAATGTAACATATACTTTATATTATACCATTTTAACCTTATAATCAATATAACCTATGGTTATACATTTTATAAAATTCCGAACAGCCCCTAGGCTATTCTTAATTATTTTCCAACATATTATTACTTCTTATATTACATACTCACCATATATTTCATAGTATGTTACATATATCCTATGTTATAACATTTAAATCTTATAATAAGATATAACTCATGATTTTTTTATCTATTTAAATTACCGAACATACCCTAAGGTCTGTTTGGTTTGTTTTTCCAGCACACAATGTTTTCTATATTTACAATTCTATCACATATTTCATGACATGTCACAAATAGCATATGTTATATCATTTCTTGATTTAAAACATGTATAACCTATAGTTTAGGTTTATTAAATTTACGAACAGGCCCTAAGGCCATTTTAACTTATTTTCTCACCCCCACATACTTCTTATATTTACTGTCTTACCACAGTTTTATAATCTACACTTTTAATTTCATTAAAATCTTATATTATACACTTATCTTAATGTATAGCCTTTATTTAATTCCAAAAATTACCAAACTTAATACCAATGTTATAAACTGCTATATTAACCATATGAACCCAAAAATTTTCGGTAATTGCACTTATACCCCTAAAGTTTTGTAAATTTGATATTTAACTCATAATATCATCATAAGTTCATAATTTAATCACTTATGTAATAAATTTTGGTCAAGACTCTTAACATGGTCAATGTTGACCTATAGTATACTGGTTTGACCATAAGTTACATTAAATTATAGTTTTGACCCCAATCTTTTTAAAATCACATTTTGCCCCCAAATTTTGATAACACTTTATAAAACTTATTTTAATAGCTTTTAAAATATGGTTTTCGGCTATATTCATTATTCAGCCTCTAAATTTTATTTTAATTACAAACCAACCCCAAATTTCATTTCAGTAATATTTATTTAATTTAAAACTTGATTTAAACTTAATAAAATATAAAATTAAATGGCCTAAGGTACATGGCCTTATTACAAACCTTAATTCATAATATAAATTACATATAAATGTCATAAAAGGCATAATAACTCACGGTTTTGGTATATTTTGTAACAACATTTTATAAATTGTGTTTTAACCATTTAATTAATTTCTATGACATTATATGTCACATAACATTAGGTTAATTTACCAAACATGTTATACAACCTTATAATACCTAGCTAGGTTATACATAACCTTAAAAGTGCTCGGCTTTAATTATTTTCACCTCCATGTTTTTATAAATTGCATTTTAACCACTTAAATCATTTTCATGGCATTATAAGCCAACTTAATATGTAGTAAGCTAACCTAAAGTGTTAATTAACATTTTACTACATAATTAAGTCATTTGAATTATTACCAACTCATGGCTTATAATATAAAGTAATAAAATCACATAAAAACTTAATATATCATCATATAAGTTTACTTGTTTAATAGCAAATCAATCAGCCAACCACCAGTTCAAGCTCACGGCTACATATATTACATATATACTTAGGGTTAGTTTTTAAATTTAAACCCATATAAGAACTTGATTAAGGCATAATCAAGAGGTGGTTCACTTACTTTGCTAACTTCCCATGTGGGTTTGATCTCCACATTTGTGTAGAAATTTTTCCAAGTTTCCATCAGTCATGCGCCACCATTTCAAGCAAGGAACAACACTTATATTAGTCTAGTGATATTAGTAGCTAATTAGGTATAATATTAGCTTAAATTAGGCATGACTTTACCTTGAAATGGGAGGCTGTTTAGGGCTGTTTTACGCCTGGAAATGAGGCAAAATAAGGTGTTAAAACACCATACAAATCAGTACATAAAACCGGCAATGACAAGGGAGTGAGGTGTTAGTGTTTCACCTTGTATAAATGACTTTTAATAAGCTTATTAACACCATATGAAGCAGCACATGAGGAGGCTGATATTTCAACTGAAAGTTTACATAAGAAGGAGTAGAATGAGCTGTAGGAATGGAGATATGAAACCGAAAATGAAAGGGAAGGAAGGTTGCTAGTTTAAGCATGATTTTTACCTTATAAATCACTTTGGCTTTACTTCTTCTTCCTTCTGGTTTTTCCAGCCGTGAATCCCCCTTGTTTAAGAACCATCTCGGACTGGGGTAGTACATGGAAATGGGTATATATTAGCTTAATGAAAAGAGGGAGAGAAGAGGAAGAGAATGAACACATTTATGGCTTAAGGGCTTACCTAGCTCAAGGTGAGTTGTTCTGGGAAGTTAGCTGGTCATCACGTTAATGGAGGAAGAAGAGAGCTTCTGATATAGGGAGGAGGACGGCTGGAGGAAGAGTACGAGAGTTTGATGATTTATTAGTTTATAAAGTAATAAAAGGTTACCTTAGTACCTTATTGGATAAGTCTTGGAAGATATTTTATTAATTTAGTGAAGAGGTGAGAACCACATGCTGGCGGAAACAGGTGGTCAAATCCAAAAGATGGGTTTTGACCATTAACTATATTAAAGAAATAAATGTTCTTAAGGTACTATTCACCCAAATTCACCCATTTTGATTTTATTTTAAAACTTTGATTTAGACCTTATAATATGGTGTATAATGTCACATTAATGTTATTATGAATGTAATCTAGTCCTTAAAGTGACATAAAACCAATACTTTTGAAGTTATACACAAAAATGTGCTTTAAGGTAGTTTAGTGCACATTTTGTGTTATCTTGTTTTTGAGCTTGGTTTTCTTTGGTAATTGTTTTATTATATCCATTACATGATTACTAAACTTATAAATCCAATTTTGACTCTAATGGAGGTCATAAAACCTTTAAGGTTTCTTAGAGCACATTTTTGCCCTAAGTGACTTTTAAGCGTGTTAATGCTTGTTCCTTATGTTGGAGTGTTGTCCAATAATTTTATTATTGTAATTTTTGAGTTAATATGCTTAGGAAGTAATTTTTGATCTTAAGGAATTCATTTGGGCATATATTTGCCCTAAATGGTCAAAGGGTGCAATCTTTGCTTTATGTTGACCATTGTTGTTTTTAAATTGGTTTTAAGGAATGTTTAGGCCTTAATTTAATTGATTAGATGTTTAATAAATGTTTAATTAGTTAGGGGTATTTCAGAGAGGGTCAAGCCATTTACTGCCACTTTCGGAGGATTCATCGGGGGAATCACGACTCAGGCCACCGGAAGCATCGATGTCACAATGACCTTAGGACAAAAAGATGACCGGAGGACAGAAAATATAACTTTTTACATCATGAGAGATCTATCAGGGTACAACATCTACTTGGGACGACCAAGGATCAATGCTTTCGGGGCCGTTTGTAGCACCTATTACCTCAAACTCAAAAACTTAACAAGATCCGGGAAATTGGTGTCTATCCCCGGAAGTCAGAAGACAGCAAGGGTGTGTGAAGTGCGGATCACCGAGGATTTTCCAGAAGACGATGTGGTCAAAGAGGTTGGTTCAAGCCAAGAATATGAAGAAGGAGAAGTCAAAGCCCAGACGCCTAAGGAGGGTTTGGAAAAAGTAATAGTTCTGATAGACCAACCAAAAGAGGTACCCCTAAAAACTGATCCTACTAAATTCTTCAAAATTGGAAATGCTTTTTGCCATGATGAACAGATTCGCTTAACGAGATTTTTTGAAAAAAGAAGAGGGACGTTCACATGGAGTCCAAAAGACATGCCCGGGATAGACGCCAGCATTATCCAGCATAACTTAAATGTGGACCCAAAGTTCCCTACCATCCGACAAGGAAAGAGGATCGTGGGAAAAGAGAGGGATGGAGCAGCCCGGGCGGAAGTTGAAAAGCTGTTGGAAGCTGGTTTCATTATGAAGGTTTTTTTACCCAAAGTGGCTATCAAATGTAGTATTGGTCAAAAAAAGCAAATGGAAAATGGAGGATGTGTGTAGATTTCACAGATTTAAATAAAACGTGTCTGAAAGATTTTTACCCACTACCATCCATAGATAAACTTGTCGCTGCAACAACTCAGAGTAGCGTGATGAGCTTCTTAGATGCGTTCTCCGGGTATAACCAAATAATGATTAATAAAAATGACGAGGAGAAAACATCTTTTATCACTTCGACCGGTATATTCTGCTACAAAGTCATGCCGTTTGGATTAAAAAATGCGGGAGCAACTTTTCAACGAATGATTGACGAGGTGTTCCAAGAATAGTTATCCGAAATGTGGAAGCATATGTAGACGACATAGTAGTAAGAAGTAACTCTGTAGCCCAACACATGGATGATCTCGAAGAAACCTTCAACACCCTCGATAGATACAAAATCAAGCTAAATCCTGAAAAATGTGTCTTAGGAGTCACTCGAGGAAAGTTTTTGGGCTTTATAGTTGGGTAGAGAGGAATCAAGGTCGATCAGAGAAAACTCAAGTGGTCCTCGACCTTCCACAACCGAAAAACATCAAGGATGTACAAGCCCTGAATGGAAGGCTCACTGCTCTAAGTAGATTTTGCTCCAAACTTCAAGAAAAATTCATTCCGTTCTTCAATGTGCTCCGGAAAAATAGGCAGTTCCAGTGGGATGCAAAATGTGCAGACGCTTTTGAACAGATCAAGAAAATGCTCCGGAAGCTTCCAAAGCTTGGCGTTCCATCCCCGGGCCAAGATTTGTTCTTATACTTGTCAGTTTTAGAGTGGGCAGTGGCAGCGGTCTTGATTATGAAAGAGGCGGAGAAGAAATCCCTGTTTACTACATCGGCAAGATTTTAACCTCCACGGAGACGAGGTACTCTAATATTGAAAAAGTTTTGTTCGCTCTTGTCATAGCTTCCAGGAAGCTGAGACCATACTTTCAGTCACACCGAATTTTTGTCCGGACCAACTGGCCATTAAAGCAAATCACTAATAACCCAAGTGCTTCTGGAAGAATGGTTAGCTAGACAGTAGAGCTCACTTAGTTCGAAATCCATTATGTTCCACGAACCGCGATAAAAGCCCAGGCTCTAGCCGATTTCATTACTGAGACAAGCTTCTTCCATTAGGAGGAGCGGGAAGTCCCATACAAGATTTGGGTAGATGGAGCTCGGTGCAAGACTGGTACAGGGGTAGGGATCATGGTCCAAACTCCCGATGAAAGGATAATAAGCTATGCAGTAAGGTTGGAGTTTGAAGTAACAAACAATGAGGCAGAATACGAGGTGTTGATACAAGGGTTAGAAATAGCCTCCACCCTGGGAGTAACAGGTTCTTCATATATGCTAAAAAAAACTTAAAAAGTGTGAGATTTATCTATCAAAATTCTGTTCTTAATGAATTTAATGAAAATTGCATAATTGGAAGTACAGTCTGATTCCTTGCTCGTGACGAGACAGAGTAAAAATATCTTTGAAGCAAAAGAAGAGAAACTAAAGCTCTACTTGGCAAAAGTGCAGAATCTAAGAGTGAAGTTCTCAAAATGTAATCTCCGACACATACCCAGAGACCAAATGTAACACCCCATCTCGATCCAATCGTGGTTATCGCAAACTGATCACCATAGATACAAACGTTGCAGCGGATTCAAATACATTCCAGGACCTTGCCACGGTCTGACTAACAGAATATACCAAACATTAGTACTTACAAGTCTTAACCAAATACATATCATCCTTACAATCCCCTCACATCCTATACAACTTACTAACTCAAAATACCATACGAGTGTACATGCACAACTCGTAGGCCACACTTAACCCGTAACACGTCTACTCCATCTTACTCTCATGACGGTCGCCTTCTGACGTTCACCTGCGTAGTAAAAACAGCCCCCAAAGGGGGTCAGCAAAATTGCTGGTACGATCCTCTCATGGCCCCCAAGCTAACGTGGCTACGACGACTAATTGTCGATAGCATGGAGGTTGATTAGATGCACAACATAATAGAAAGTGCAATAAACAACAAGCCAAATATGAACAATCAAAGTTCAAACTCAATGAACGACTTAAATGCGTTCCCTTAATTAGTGAGTCAATTATTTAACTCCTTAAGTTATGTTTCCTCTTAATCTCAGTCCAACCTTATCTTACCTCAATCTTAGTCCTTATCTTAGTCTTAGAAAACAACCATTCTTTAAATAGAAGTGGTTGTAGCTTATCTCAGTCTTAGAATACAAACCACTCTTTAAATAGAAATGGTAGTATCTTATCTCAAACCTTATCTTAATCTTAGAACACAAACCATTCTTTAAATAGAAATGATTGTATCTTATCTCAATGTTTATTTTTATCGGGTCAAAAGCAACCCTAGCCAATGAGCTATTAACCATTGGTTGAATAAACAACTTATCTTAAAATTTAGGATTTAGGTGATCCTACCGCACCGTCTTAATGCCTCATACCTTGGACTGGATGTCCAATGTAGCTGAGCCGGCAACCGACCCTAGGCAACAAGTCCGAAGACAAGTCCTTAAGCGGAAGTCGGATCTGCTTTAGACACCGACCCCCTTTCCTTAACATGCATGACCGGAGTCAGTCCCGGATTCCTCACTCCCCCCAAGTACCAGTTAGTAGAAGTCTCAAGACAATGTTTGTTGGTTAAACCTCTTTGGGTTTTTAACAAACTAATATTAGGGAGTATTCCTTAGTCTTACTCGATTCCTTACTAAACGTTAGTTAGTAGGTTCTCACGGTAAGTTGTGTTAGTTTTCAAACATCACACAACAATACAATAAACATTATATTCCGGTTGCATGCTTTATCTTGTTTAGTCGGCACACATAAACAAAAAGCACACAAGCCGAGGGACACCTCGTTAGCAAGCAGGTCACAAGAAGACTGTACCGTTCACCGTTGGTCGTTCGGTTGCTTACTCTCCTCCGGAGTCCAAATTCTCAAACCCTAAAACATTCATTCAGTTTTAGGTTATTAGTTACTAAACTCATCCCAACTTACTTAACTTACTTAACCGCTAATGTTTACCCACTATTAATCACTAAGTCCTTATAGTTTAACCTTAACCTCAAAAGCCACTTACTTCTCGTTATTTCTTAAGCTTGTTTATGCCCCTAATGACCATTATATGTCATTAATTATTTCCTAAAAATCTTATAATATCATTACCAAACAAGTCCCAACCTTAAAACCCCATTTTTAAACTTTCTAGGAGTCTTTTTAGAGTGGTCGGGTTTGTGTCCGAGGTTGCAAACCCGGACCAACTCTCAGAAACGATTCTGCCTTGTTTTTCACTTGGTCCGGGTTGTGTACTGGGTTATAAACCCGGACCATCCACGGACATAACTCTCTGCCATGTTTTTAGTGTGGTCGGGTTTGTGTACTTGTTTACAAACCCGGACCAACACAAAATGTGTCCAGAATTGTAGTTTTTGACCCCTGTTCAACCTCAATTCTTATCCAATCTTTTCCTAACCTCTCCACAAGTATTCTAGCATGTTTTAGCATCATTTTGGCACCTTAAAACCCTCTAATTCATCCATCAAACTCATACTAAATTTCTTGATCTTTCACACAATTCCTTACAAAAACTCTTAACACTTATAACTTAATTCCTTACACTTCTAGTATGTATAGTTTGTCTTAAACTCCGACTAACCAAAGTGTTTCCTTTCAACCAATATAACTACTCCTCATACATCATTATTCATCCATTTTTCCTTCACTAAGCTTTCCAAGGTTATCTTGCATCTCCATGCACAAGTTCCTCTCCTTTTCATTTGTTACTCATCACTCCTAAACTCTTGAACATACCTACACATTTCTTTTCATGCTCTTAGCACCTTAGCATTATTATTCAGTCACTTTGACCAAGCTACACCCTCCTTAGACATTTCCATCTCTTTTTTCTCAATTTACTCACCATTCTCATGATCATCCCCTCTTATACATTCCTAGCCATTTCCTTGACAATTTACTACATTCTCTTATAGTCTTTCACCTCCATCAACCAAGTCCTCTCATCACCATTAAAGCTAGAACCTTATTACTCCACCAATAGCATCTTCACCACTTACACAAGCTACCAAGATTTCTCCTTGCTATATTCTCTAGTTCATACCTAAATCACCTTAAAGCATTATACACCTTTTTCATCCAAATTTTTGTTCAAGTGTTATCATTCCTCTTAACATGATTTTTGGTGTGTTTAATACACCCACCAATCCCCTAATTCCTCCTAGACATCTCTAGGTCATTCTCATCCTCAAGAACTCCTTAGTTAACTCATTTCCACTCAAATTCTTTTTAATGATCCCAAGTAAATCCTAGGTCATATTAAATCATAACCATCACTTAAACACTTGTTTTCTACTCAAATTTCGCCATAGCTCCTCTAGTATATTATCATGCCCAAATGCATGGTTTTCCTCATTCAACCATCTCACACACATCAAGTTCTTTCTCATCATATTTTCTCACCCAAATCAACTCATTCACAACAAACTCAATATAATGCAATAATCTTAAATTGCATAGCACTAAGGCTCTTAAATAACATGGCTCTTAGGCCCTTAAATGACATGAATTTAAACACTGAATTTCCCACATATAAAAGCTTTCAACCTGCAAATACACACAACGATGCTCCCATAGCAATATAAGTGTTCTCTTAATTCACCTTATACTTATCTTACTAACTCATTTCCATTGGCTCCTTAGTCACAAGTTCACAAGCTTGTTTAAATTCTTTTTCCTAGTTTATATAACCCATTACATAATGTAAGCTTTAAGCTACATTAGTACTTATCTAAATCTCATCCCTTTAAGTCTTAAACCACCATTAGGTAAGCAATTTACCTTGTTTTTTCCAAGCTTTTCACACTTTTCTCCTTGGATTGCCTTTCTTGATTTTCGGCCATGACATTAATTCCCTTGCCAATGTTCTAATTCACATTCAAATCATCTAATGAGCACTAAGCAATATGCCTAAACTCATAGAACTCATTCTTAGGTCAAAATATGTGTTTTAAAGCTTAAAAGTGGATGATTACCTTTGAAGTCTCAAGATATACTTGGGCAATGAATGAAAGAGGACCTCCACTAGTCCTTGGTGATTAAAAAAAGCTAGAACAAGGTATAAAAACAAGGCCCCATGAGTGGTAATTTTCGGCCATGTAAGAAAGTGGTGGAAAGATGACTTTTCTTACATTTTCCTTACCTTGAATGAATGGAGAAGACAATGAACACCTCAAGCTAGTTTTTCCCCCTTCAATGGCGTTTTACCTTGGCACCAAAATAAAGCTTTTGGAGTTTTGGAAAGATAGAAAGCTAGAGCTTGAGCTAACTAAGAATAATATGTGTTTAGTTTTTGATTTGGAGCTAAAATGGATATTTGGTGGGCAAAGCAAGGTGAGGCAACAATGGAGCTGCTTGGGAACGGTTTAGAACAGAGAGAAGAAGAAGAAAACCGTGGAAGAAGAGAATGAATGAAGAAGAGGAGAGAAGGTAGGCTAAAAGTAAGATATTTTACCTTTTAAAAGCAAATAGTAACTTTCTCATTTCCTCTTCTTTTCTTTAATTGCTGGCTACTTATGGTGACTCACCATGTGAAAACCGCCCCCCTTCATTAATGAGTTATTTATGGTCTTGGTTGACCATCTTATTGACTTATGTTGACTAAAGCTTAAACTAGTCACTATTTGGCACTATTCACAAATTAGTGCACAAATTCGTGAAATTTTTGGTTTCTCATTGATTTAGGCTTCCTAATGTGATACTAATTAGTACACATGTTGATTAAGGTGTAATCATGGGCATTTAGCCACTCAAAACTCATTTCTAAGACAATTTCTCAAAAAGGTGCTTTAAGGAGTCTTAAAGCACATTTTGTGTTTAAGCTTGTTTTTGAGCTTGGTTTTCTTTGGTAATTGATTTAACATGTCCATTAGCATGTTAATAAAGTCTTATAATGATATTTGGGTGCTAATCAAAGTCACTCCAAGCTTAGAGTACATTTTTGCCTAAATTGCCTCTAAGGCGTTTTCTTGTGTTTTCCTTGTTTAAATTGTCTACCAATGTTTCTAAGGCATGTTTTAGCCTTATTACATCATAACTTGATGTTTACTTAGCATACTTAGGTTTGGGGTATTTCAATCTACCCCCCTTAAAAGAACTTTGTCCCCAAAGTTCTCATGCATCTTATCTTATTAGAATACATGTCTTACCTCACTCCATAGATCATATAGGTCACACTTATATGTACTTAATCTTTTTGACTCATTAGGTCTGTCATACACTTATACTCAAGTATCACACCACATGCTTAAGCATGTATAGCACTCAAAATTCCTTTTGTTCCCTTGATGATTAAAACAATCACATAATTTTCATCTTATTCTCCCATGTCACCGGTCCGTAGACAAAGGCACATTCGTCCACGCCACCATGGGCCAGAATACAAAACAACTCTATTCTTCCCATTTCACCGGTCCGAAGACAAAGGCTCATGCGTCCTCGACTTCATGGGCGAGACTCAGTAAAAAAAGAAAATCCTTTTTACGAGGTCAAGTGAGGAATAATTCCCTCTATTTGAAAATACAATCAACCCCAATTTCGTTTTATCCTAAAGCCTCTATCCATAGCGTTATTTAATTGTGACCACTGGTAGGGAGTTTCAGGAATCATCCAACCCTGATGTGATCAGCATCAGTGTTGAACTATCCTTCCACCCCAATTTGTGTTTGGTTTCCCTTGATCCCTAGAAAATCAAGTTCCACCTCCCACGTCATTTTCAAACATCAAATAATTCACTCATGTCCAATTTTCTATCTTTTTAGTGATTCTAGTCGTAATCATTACATCTTCAAGATGTGGGCTCAGCCCATCAAACATTCCCAATTCATCTCTTAGTAATTACCTCAAGGCTCTTATTCCAACTAAGTTCTATATCAGTTTCATACCAATTCTCACCATCTTATACCTCATAGCATTACTATCTCCCACCTCTTACTCATATCAAATAATATCTCATAGTGTTATCTTATCCTTATCTCACAAATACTTTCATATCAACCCATATCTCATATATTCCATATTCCTTAAGTCTCCTTAATCCTCTTCACCAGTTCTCTTAACTTGTACTCACACCGAAGTTAACAAGATAGGTACTTAATATGCATGGTATTCACATCTTCTGTGCGCAATAACCATAATTTATCTCAAAATGTTTATGTAAAACAAATTCTTAAATTCTTTTGCGCTATGCACTCCGTAGTTTATGTACTCAGTATCTAAATGTACGCTAAGCGTACGCTAAGCGGTTTTCGCTCTACCCCCCTTAAAATGGATTACGCCCACGTAATCAACATTATATCCTCCTTGAACATGGGTTCAAGATGTCTAATTCTCACCAAGTATTATAGCTTCCATGTCATCTATGTCACTTATAATTCGATCAGAGGGTCATAACTATGTTAATGGCTTAGTCTCTGTATCGAGGGTTCTTAACGGTACTTATACCATTTCCTTCACTTAGTTTGGTCTAATTTCAAAGGTACTGATCTGCTGGCTTCCGCTGCGCGACTCTGATAATCTTAGGCTTAACTGTTTTTCTTATCCTTCATAGTATTGTATATCCTCATATAATTTAGTACTAAAGATCTCTTAATGGACACGACTTATCTTTATATATACACGGCCTTGATGAGTTGTAGCTTATCTATCCAGTCTCTATGGAGATCTAACATTTATATTCTTAGTGTTCTCTTAAGTGTCTAAATCGTTCTTTCCAACTGACCTTTGGTCAGAGGATGATTCTTAATCTGAAACTACTGTTTAGTGCTTATTGCGCTTTACAGTTTATCCTTAACTTCTTAAGACATGTCCAATGTCTGTACTTAACAATCTGTGCTCTTCGCACTTCATAGTTTTTAATTATTTGTTCTCTGGTTCCATGTGTTGTTGGTTCAACTGAGTTCCTTCTCTTCGGCTGTTTGTGGTAGTAGCTGCTCTTGTCTGATCTTGTGTCGTTGTCCATGGTACGGAGTCGACTACTTCCTGTGTTCCTTACACCACTCGTCCACATGCATGGGGTACCTTACTGGTACATTACTACTTACCCGACTAACTCATAAATGAGCGTGTCAGGCCTGCAAGCCCCTGTGGGGTGCAGTCGTCCCACATCTCGTTTTAGTAAACTCGTAGTGTCCGTCACACATTTAGCTATTGTTAATAATGAAGTATTCTGTTGTCAATCTCCTCTTTCATCATTCCATAATAACACTTATTGTTCTTCTTGAATTTAATCAAGGGAAATCCATTTACTGTGTTCTTGGGTATGGTATCCTCTAGCTCCTTTATGTTTTTCGTACTGATTCGGCCTCTTAGTAACTGAGGTCTCTTTCTATAGAGCCTCTTATCTTGTTTCTCATATTGCTCTATTAGGAATGCACTTCCAGTTCCTTAAGGAATGGGTAGTGTGCTTCCTGTGAAATCTTACCTCACCAGGTCTAGACTACTGGCATCAATGCACAGTTCGTCTACCATCTTATTTCCTTACTTGTGTCGGTCTTAGCCCGTAAATCTAATTGCCTAAGTGTCAATATTTGATAGCTTATACATAATGGTCGCTTTACTGCGTATCATGACTTAATCCACTTATATAGGTTTTGTTTTCACGATCACTACTACCGTGGTAGTTGGTCTTTACTCTGTTGCCCATTGATGGTGCAACTACTTACTCATTTATTCTAATGTCTTACCTTATACTCAATCCCTTCTTAGTGTAAACACACTGGGAGTTCTCTAATTTAGGTGTATGGCGGTTGCTGTACCGTGTTGTAAAATTGTTATCTCTTAATACGAAGGTAATCTGAATCAATATCAGGTTCGTAAGTAGGATAATTTCTCTCATATTCTTTCGTCCTTTATGATGTCATTTATCATGTAATTCAACCGGTTACTGAAGAAGTCATCCGTTTAATCACAAACTCTTCTGAGCGTTGGTCAATTGACGCGCCATAATGTGCACTTACAATGTTTATCTATGTCGATTATTGATCCTTAAATCCTGGGTGTTGGATATGAGGTCTGCCTCTGCAGCCTTCCTTGTTACTCAAATGTATCTGGTACGTTCTAAGGTAATCTCAAAGTTCACGGTTTCCATTCTCTAACAAAAGCATATTATATCTCTAAGAAGTGAAAGCCCTTTTTGAGGGGTTTATTCCCACTCATGGCCTCACAACAAGGAGAGGTATCCCCACCCTAGAAGGAATGGTTCGTTCTCCGCCCCTGTCCTTAACATTATCCCCTTATTCTCATTGGTGCCCTTTCCTGGCAATTCTTACACAATCTAAATTATAGGTTTGGTAACCGTTCATATCTACGAATTGTAGTTCGTTTATAGCTCAAATAAGCTCCCTTACAACTTACTGTGCCTCGGGCTCTGATGTGGTTAACATCCTTGGCTCGTAGGCTCTTAGTGCTTAATGTCATTGGGTGAGAGTCGGTGCTCGGTTCACTCCTTGTACTCTTATTCATCTGTAGGTTATCCTCACAAGTTTCTGGTTCTTTGAACACTATCCACCATTAGTTTACATATTAAATGTAGTACCGGGTCTCATGGTACGTTGCTGCATTCTGCTCTCTATTATAGAAGTCCATTCGGGTGTTCTGAGGCTAATCAGTGTCTTGTGACAATTCTATCGTTTCCATATACTTGCACCTTTTAACAATTACGGATCAGTTCTTATTAGGCATCTGCCTCACGGTGTCTAAGTTGGATATCATCCTATCATCTTATGCTTCCATCTCAAGCTTCGTTCAACTTCCGTTGACTACGCCACCCGTTGCTGATTAATTATACTTGGGTGTTAATGAGTTCGGCAAACAATACTAACTGTCATTCATCAGTTTGTTCGGCCCGACTGTGCCCGCTCTGTGGGGGTAGTCCTCTGAGCTATCCACTTTCGGGGTTGTATGTCTTTAATCCTTAGTAGGTTATAACTTAAGTTCACTTCCTCTGTCCCTGTTTCCGGGGTTTACCAACATCTTCAATGAAGAATGTTTATTACAGGTATTCTTAGTGATCATTTCGGGAGTCTTATCCCGTTCTTGTTGGAAGACGTTGTGTCAACAGTCTCAATGGTATCTTATATTACATTCCTTGTATGTTATTGCTTACATAGTGTCTTGCTCTGATCACTGAGCGATCTCTTAGGTTCCCCTCTTCAAGGTTCGGGATTGGTGTTCTTACCCGTACTGTCAGTTGTTACTGTGGTAGGTTATACCGTTGCTGATATTTATACCGTTTAGCATTCCGACCAAGTTCAGCTCCCTGCTGACTGGTGTGTCGACTCATCTTATCATGGTCAGGCTGTCAGGCCTTTCCAAGGTCTCATTCTCTCGTTCTTATGGATTTACAATCTGGTGTTATTATGCATTACGACTGTAGCGTTCTACTATCTCGCCATGATGGCTTTCTGTATAACTTAACTGTGGTAGCACTTGCTATGGCAAGTGCGCCATGCAAGATGGGCTACCGGTACTGTGTGCGTCGGTAGTGGTACTTCCACCTAATCTCCATATAATTGGTAGTTTTTTTTGGGACTCCTTCGATGATCCTTTGTTTTTGGATAACTGACCATCCGGTAGTTTCCTGGTTGGTTTGACAGTACTGTCGCTTATCAGGGCGTTCCTCATCCTGAGGGAACCCCTCGTTACTTACTTATATCTTAATTCTCGCTCCCGTCTTCACGTATTTGTCGTGGTTACTAATAATGGTTCTCCTATAGGCACTACCTCGTAGTCCTATTTCGGTATACAGTTTGTATGAGTTTTTACCGTCGCCTGCGCCATGTCAGCCAGGTGTGTAACCTTCCTCATTGTATGGGGTTTGGAGTCCCCGTTTTTAACTAGACATTCAGGTAGTCTTAATTCTCATGCATTGTATTATCCCACTGTTATGCTCACTCGGACCACTGTCCGGTACTCATGTCGCTTATTCTTTCTTAACCATTGCACTTATAGTGCTTTTCTTAACATTGGTATGGCGGGTTATTTCGACTGCGTAGCATGTCGACCCATGTTGCCGGTAATTCCGTTCTCTTACTGGAAGAATTCCCTTGGTAGCGCCTGTTTCACCGTTGCGCCCCACTTAAAACGTTTAAGTTCTCATAAACTGTCGTACGACGAGATATTTCCCGTATTGCTTACTGTTAACTAACTACCAGATCGGGTTCCCCGAGTAAGAGAAGGCTTTCTTCTCTCTGGAATTTGTTCCCCATAATTCAAGCAAGGGATGTGGAGGGCGGGTCTAGGTACTATGGATATCCGGTAAACACCGGGAAGTCCTAACTAACGCACCTCTCACTCTATCTCTCAACCCTTAACCCATAACTCAAATTCAACCTCAGTATTCTCCTAAGTTCGGTAATTCTTGTCTTCAGAGCATAACTACGCTCTGATACCACTTTTTGTAACACCCCATCTCGATCCAATCGTGGTTATCGCAAACTGATCACCATATATACAAACGTTGCAGCGGATTCAAATACATTCCAGGACCTTGCCACGGTCTGACTAACAGAATATACCGAACATTAGTACTTACAAGTCTTAACCAAATACATATCATCCTTACAATCCCCTCACATCCTATACAACTTACTAACTCAAAATACCATATGAGTGTACATGCACAACTCGTAGGCCACACTTAACCCGTAACACGTCTACCCCATCTTACTCTCATGACGGTCACCTTCTGACGTTCACCTGCGTAGTAAAAATAGCCCCCAAAGGGGGTCAGCAAAATTGCTGGTACGATCCTCTCATGGCCCCCAAGCTAACGTGGCTACGACGACTAATTGTCGATAGCATGGAGGTTGATTAGATGCACAACATAATAGAAAGTGCAATAAACAACAAGCCAAATATGAACAATCAAAGTTCAAACTCAATGAACGACTTAAATGCGTTCCCTTAATTAGTGAGTCAATTATTTAACTCCTTAAGTTATGTTTCCTCTTAATCTCAGTCCAACCTTATCTTACCTCAATCTTAGTCCTTATCTTAGTCTTAGAAAACAACCATTCTTTAAATAGAAGTGGTTGTAGCTTATCTCAGTCTTAGAATACAAACCACTCTTTAAATAGAAATGGTAGTATCTTATCTCAAACCTATCTTAATCTTAGAACACAAACCATTCTTTAAATAGAAATGATTGTATCTTATCTCAATGTTTATTTTTATCGGGTCAAAAGCAACCCTAGCCAATGAGCTATTAACTCCATTGGTTGAATAAACAACTTATCTTAAAATTTAGGATTTAGGTGATCCTACCGCACCGTCTTAATGCCTCCTACCTTGGACTGGATGTCCAATGTAGCTGAGCCGGCAACCGACCCTAGGCAACAAGTCCGAAGACAAGTCCTTAAGCGGAAGTCGGATCTGCTTTAGACACCGACCCCCTTTCCTTAACATGCATGACCGGAGTCAGTCCCGGATTCCTCACTCCCCCCAAGTACCAGTTAGTAGAAGTCTCAAGACAATGTTTGTTGGTTAAACCTCTTTCGGTTTTTAACAAACTAATATTAGGGAGTGTTCCTTAGTCTCACTCGATTCCTTACTAAACGTTAGTTAGTAGGTTCTCACGGTAAGTTGTGTTAGTTTTCAAACATCACACAACAATACAATAAAAATATTCCGGTTGCATGCTTTATCTTGTTTAGTCGGCACACATAAACAAATAGCACACAAGCCGAGGGACACCTCGTTAGCAAGCAGGTCACAAGAAGACTGTACCGTTCACCGTTGGTCGTTCGGTTGCTTACTCTCCTCCGGAGTCCAAATTCTCAAACCCTAAAACATTCATTCAGTTTTAGGTTATTAGTTACTAAACATCCCAACTTACTTAACTTACTTAACCGCTAATGTTTACCCACTATTAATCACTAAGTCCTTATAGTTTAACCTTGACCTCAAAAGCCACTTACTTCTCATTATTTCTTAAGCTTGTTTATGCCCCTAATGACCATTATATGTCATTAATTATTTCCTAAAAATCTTATAATATCATTACCAAACAAGTCCCAACCTTAAAACCCCATTTTTAAACTTTCTGGAGTCTTTTTAGAGTGGTCCGGGTTTGTGTCCGAGGTTGCAAACCCGGACCAACTCTCAGAAACGATTCTGCCTTGTTTTTCACTTGGTCCGGGTATGTGTACTGGGTTATAAACCCGGACCATCAACGGACATATCTCTTTGCCATGTTTTTAGTGTGGTCCGGGTTTGTGTACTTGTTTACAAACCCGGACCAACACAAAATGTGTCCAGATTTGTAGTTTTTGACCCCTGTTCAACCTTAATTCTTATCTAATCTTTTCCTAACCTCTCCACAAGTATTCTAGCATGTTTTAGCATCATTTTGGCACCTTAAAACCCTCCTAATTCATCCATCAAACTCATACTAAATTTCTTGATCTTTCACCCAATTCCTTACAAAAACTCTTAACACTTATAACTTAATTCCTTACACTTCCAATATGTATATTTTGTCTTAAACTCCGACTAACCAAAGTGTTTCCTTTCAACCAATATAACTACTCCTCATACATCATTATTCATCCATTTTTCCTTCACTAAGATTTCCAAGGTTATCTTGCATCTCCATGCACAAGTTCCTCTCCTTTTCATTTGTTACTCATCACTCCTAAACTCTTGAACATACCCACACATTTCTTTTCATCTTCTTAGCATCTTAGCATTGTTATTCAGTCACTTTGACCAAGCTACACCCTCCTTAGACATTTCCATCTCATTTTCTCAATTTACTCACCATTCTCATGATCATCCCCTCTTATACATTCCTAGCCATTTCCTTGACAATTTACTACATTCTCTTATAGTCTTTCACCTCCATCAACAAGTCCTCTCATCACCATTAAAGCTAGAACCTTATTACTCCACCAATAGCATCTTCACCACTTACACAAGCTACCAAGATTTCTCCTTGCTATATTCTCTAGTTCATACCTAAATCACCTTAAAGCATTATACACCTTTTTCATCCAAATTTTTGTTCAAGTCTTATCATTCCTCTTAACATGATTTTTGGTGTGTTTAATACACACACAATCCCCTAATTCCTCCTAGACATCTCTAGGTCATTCTCATCCTCAAGAACTCCTTAGTTAACTCATTTCCACTCAAATTCTTTTTAATGATCCCAAGTAAATCCTAGGTCATATTAAATCATAACCATCACTTAAACACTTGTTTTCTACTCAAATTTTGCCATAGCTCCTCTAGTATATTATCATGCCCAAATGCATGGTTTTCCTCATTCAACCATCTCACACACATCAAGTTCTTTCTCATCATATTTTCTCACCCAAATCAACTCATTCACAACAAACTCAATATAATGCAATAATCTTAAATTGCATAGCACTAAGGCTCTTAAATAACATGGCTCTTAGGCCCTTAAATGACATGAATTTAAACACTGAATTTCCCACATATAAAAGCTTTCAACCTGCAAATACACACAACGATGCTCCCATAGCAATATAAGTGTTCTCTTAATTCACCTTATACTTATCTTACTAACTCATTTCCATTGGCTCCTTAGTCACAAGTTCACAAGCTTGTTTAAATTCTTTTTCCTAGTTTATATAACCCATTACATAATGTAAGCTTTAAGCTACATTAGTACTTATCTAAATCTCATCCCTTAAGTCTTAAACCACCATTAGGTAAGCAATTTACCTTGTTTTTCCAAGCTTTTCACACTTTTCTCCTTGGATTGCCTTTCTTGATTTTCGGCCATGACATTAATTCCCTTGCCAATGTTCTAATTCACATTCAAATCATCTAATGAGCACTAAGCAATATGCCTAAACTCATAGAACTCATTCTTAGGTCAAAATATGTGTTTTTTAAAGCTTAAAAGTGGATGATTACCTTTGAAGTCTCAAGATAGACTTGGGCAATGAATGAAAGAGGACCTCCACTAGTCCTTGGTGATTAAAACAAGCTAGAACAAGGTATAAAAACAAGGCCCCATGAGTGGTAATTTTCGGCCATGTAAGAAAGTGGTGGAAAGATGACTTTTCTTACATTTTCCTTACCTTGAATGAATGGAGAAGACAATGAACACCTCAAGCTAGTTTTCCCCCATCAATGGCGTTTTACCTTGGCACCAAAATAAAGCTTTTGGAGTTTTGGAAAGATATAAAGCTAGAGCTTGAGCTAACTAAGAATAATATGTGTTTAGTTTTTTATTTGGAGCTAAAATGGAGATTTGGTGGGCAAAGCAAGGTGAGGCAACAATGGAGCTGCTTGGGAACGGTTTAGAACAGAGAGAAGAAGAAGAAAACCATGGAAGAAGAGAATGAATGAAGAAGAGGAGAGAAGGTAGGCTAAAAGTAAGATATTTTACCTTTTAAAAGCAAATAGTAACTTTCTCTCATTTCCTCTTCTTTTTCTTTAATTGCTGGCTACTTATGGTGACTCACCATGTGAAAACCGCCCCCCCTTCATTAATGAGTTATTTATGGTCTTGGTTGACCATCTTATTGACTTATGTTGACTAAAGCTTAAACTAGTCACTATTTGGCACTATTCACAAATTAGTGCACAAATTCGTGAAATTTTTGGTTTCTCATTGATTTAGGCTTTCTAATGTGATACTAATTAGTACACATGTTGATTAAGGTGTAATCATGGGCATTTAGCCACTCAAAACTCATTTCTAAGACAATTTCTCAAAAAGGTGCTTTAAGGAGTCTTAAAGCACATTTTGTGTTTAAGCTTTTTTTGAGCTTGGTTTTCTTTGGTAATTGATTTAACATGTCCATTAGCATGTTAATAAAGTCTTATAATGATATTTGGGTTCTAATCAAAGTCACTCCAAGCTTAGAGTACATTTTTGCCTAAATTGCCTTTAAGGCGTTTTCTTGTGTTTTCCTTGGTTTAAATTGTCTACCAATGTTTCTAAGGCATGTTTTAGCCTTATTACATCATAACTTGATGTTTACTTAGCATACTTAGGTTTGGGGTATTTCACCAAAATTCGGAAGCCGGCGTATTAGCTAAGCTAGCAAGCATAGCAGAGGGGATACCGGACGAAGTCCTGTTGTAACTTAAGAAATCCTCAAGCGTGGAAAACATAGAAACAATGTCAGTAGAAGTAGCCAATTCGGAAGGGTCATGGATGGCCCCGATCGTCCGGTACATTCAGGAAGGATTACTTCCGGAAGATGTAAAGGAGGCTAGAACAGTAAAAAAAAGGGCAACATCATTCTTCTTTGAGAACGGTCAATAGTATAAGCGGTCCTTTGGAAGACCGTCGCTAAAGTGCGTAACAGAGGAACAAGGATTGGAGCTTATTAGCGAAGTACACAGCGAATATTTGGGAACCATCAAGAAGAAAGAGTGATAATGCATAAAATCTTGAGGATGGGCTATTTCTGGCCATCAATCCAAGAATCATCTAAGAGATATGTGAAAAGGTGCGCACAATGTCAGTTGCATGGTCCGAAAATAGGGAACCCACCTACTGAATTGAAGTTTATTACTTCTTCAGTTCCCTTTGCTAAATAGGGACTGGATATCGTCGGTCCATTTCCGGAAGCTTCTCCAGGAGATATAAATATTTGTATGTTGCAGTGGATTACTTCACCAAATGGGCGGAAGCCCTACCGGTGGTAAATATAACTGCACGGAAAACAGAGGAGTTTGTTTGGAAGAACGTCATATGTCAGTTTGGCCTGCCAAAGGTGATCATAACGGATAATGGCGCACAGTTCAATTGCAAAAGCTTCTGAGAATTCTGTGACGAGTGGAAGATCGACTTAAGATTTGCATCTGTCGCTCATCACAGGCAAACGGCCAAGTGGAAAACACCAATAGACAAATTGTAAAGGCTTTGAAAAGAAAGTTGGAAGGTAAGAAGGGAAAATGGGCAGAGGTGCTACCACAGGTCTTATGGGTTAATAGAACAACTGTCAAGGGACCAACAGGAGAAACTCCTTATAGGTTGACATACGGTCTGGAGGCAGTAGTACCCGCAGAAATTATGGTACCTTCAAAGAGAATTAAGGAGTACGATGAAGAAAAAAATGACAAGGGCATCCGCGATGAACTTCTTGGATGAAAGACGAATGATTGCCAACCTAAAAAATCAAAATGACAAACTAAGGGTCAAAAGTTATTTCAATAGAAAGTTGAGAGAACGATCTTTCTCTTTGGGCGATTTAGTGCTTTAGAAAGTAAAGCAACCAGCAAAGCTATGCAAACAAGAAATTTGATATACTAAAAACTAAATAAATTAATCTAGAAAATAATAAATCAAAAAGTCTTCGGGTTGCAAATAATCTCGGTCACTGCAGTATAAAAAACGTAGCAACCAGGTATCGAATCCGCGGGACTTGAAGAAAGTAAGTCTAGTCCTAAGAAAACTGGAAATTCGGGGGGTTGTTCTTGTTTTGGGAATCAAATAAGAAAGAAGAAAATAAATTAAAATAAAACTGATAAAGTTATATGGATGAGTGGAACTCCAGGTTCAAGTTATTTTTTCACTAGTCGGATTATGCGAACTTCTACAAATCGATAAGAGATATGGATTGGCTAATTCTTCAATATCTTTCCAGAATTAAATCATAATCTCAGAAAAGCTCATCTAGTAGAACACACAAGGTCTAATCCAGAACCTAGCGAAACACACATAGATGGATGAAGCTTAAAGAATTACGACGCACCTGAGGGAAAATATAATCAATCCGATCTAATTTTCCACAGGCCAACAGATTAATTTGACCTTCTTGTTAATCACCGATCTGATCATAACAAGATTCGCAAGGCTTTTTAAGAAATTCGCGAGATTAATTAAAAAGCACAATTTTAACATTAATCTGAAACAATCTGGAAATAAAATCTCAAATCATAAGTGTAGATGTACTTGTAAAACGAACTAGCTACAAATAACCATCACCCGGAGTAAATCCTTCATAGCCTAGCATTTTACAAAAAGAGTACAGAGAGATAGAGAAGAATTAATCTGGTGTAGAAGACTCCTCCGTTTGTCTCGCTATCCAGATCTGCAATTTGCTGGGCTGGAGGTTGAAGATGATGGTGGAGGAGAAGAACTCTCGCGGCTGCTTGCGTTCTTCTCGACGTGCGAAAAAGAAATAAAAACTAAAACTAAAACTAAAAACAGAAGTTAACTAATGTTGTGTGATTGGATGGATGGATGAATTGATGGATGGCCCCCTTCCTATGCCAAAGTCTTCGGTATTTATAGTCAGATTCAAGGCTCTTGCTTGCTCATTAATGTATTCTTTTCAATTGCCTCCAGTTTCGCAAATTAAATAGAGACCTTTGAATTTCTTTAACTTATACTCTCTTCAATTATTTCATCGACAACCCTTGGAAGACTCTGGAGTTACCTGCACATAAATAGGGAGTTAGTGTATGCACTTTAATTTATTAACTCCTCCGTGATAATGTCATATATTCCCCACATATCCATCCTATAACTTATTTTCTGAAAGTTTCTTTTAGTCATAAGAATGGAATTCAATTAAGTACTAAATCAAGAGAAAAATGACAATAAAGACAAGAGATTTTGATAGTAAAAATATATCTAAAATCAGCCTATCAAATTTCCTCACACTTAACCTTTGCTTGTCCTCAAGCAAATAAAGAATAAAACTATCTCAAATGCCGTAGTATCAAACCTCAGGATCAATCAAGCATAGAAGGAAGTCAAGCAAAATGACAATCAGAAGAATAATCTTTCTCTTAGCTGTAAGTTTTAGCAAACAGTGAAAAAGAACAATTTTATAAAAGCATGGAGAAGTTTGATTGCAAAAACTGAACACAAATTAGCTTGGGACCTTCCACCTATTACTTTCCTTGAACCTGTGGATGACAAGGGGTGTGAAGTAATGCCTTATTCTGCAATACCTTTCAACACCACGCACTCATGATCAGAATAGGAAATTTCCAATAACAATCAACATTAAGAGCTTCCCTTTCTTTGCATAATTAATTTCTCATTTCGCACAATTGTTTCATCCCCCAGACTTTTCTCTTTATCCATGTAACGGTGTTGGACCTTCTATCCCAGATCGCGAGACCTTAGGTAGATGGGTGATGAAGCACCCCAAGGACTTAATAACCAGATAAAAGAGGTCTGTTTTGGTTCAGAAAATTCATGATCAGAGGAGTACCTTTCCTTATCCTTTTCATCCAAACTTTCACATCATTCCCAAAGTCACCAAGCCAAACTAATTCAATCTTCACAATCAGCTAATCCACCAAATTTCAGTGAAAATAACATTAATTTCAAGAAAACTATACATACGAACAACTTTGAGCAAAACGATTCTTGAGGTTGTCATCAGGCTCGATTTCAAACTTCCGCAAAATAATCCCCAAAAAATTCAACATTTATTGGCACTAAAAGAAGCCTATCCATTACAGCAAGAGAACAATTAAAAGCTAGTGTGGCATTAAGTGCAACTGGCATATTTTCAGGGAAAGGTCTCCACTTCCTCACACTTGAGAGGAGCAATGTCCTCATTGTTCACAAAATAAAATCAAGAAAAAGACCTTTCAAAATATGTTAGACTCATGAAGGATCCATTCAATACTCCACATACATTTAACATTAAAAGCATAATAGGATGAACACAGGCAATAAAGATTGAGAAACTGAAACTCCCCTGATATCTTTAGATTGAGGAAGGTTCCCTTCCTCACACTTAAGCTCAAACAGCGGGGTAGAAACGTTCCTCACACTTGCGTCCAAGCAAGTGTCCAGCCTTGGAGAGATAGGGAGATAAAAAGATTGCACCTCCACACACATTATAAAATACAAATAACGCTAAAAGCGTTGCATTAGTAGCACGGACACCATCACCACTTCTGACTAAAATAAAACAAAAATAAACCTATAAACAAAATAAAATTAGAAAAATAAAAAATAAACATAAACTTTACCACTGGGTTGTCTCCCAGTCAGCTGTCCGTCTTTATAGTTTTTGGCTAGACTCTCGCTTTGTTATCCCGGATCAAAAATAAAAGTTGACAATGGCGTCAACGAGAATACAAAGTGGCCAATAATCAGAAATAAACCACCTGGATCAAAACAGAACGTTACCTCAACAAATAAAATAGGAAAATAAATGCTCCACAAAACCTGGTGTTTGAGGAGGTATTGACGGTAATGGGTCTCAAGCAGGAGACCAAATTCTAATTGTTGGTCTTCCTCAAATTGGAGGATGTAAACATCCTCCTTCTGTGGGTGAGGCTCAAAGAGACCGTGATAATGGCAGAGAAGTGGTGGCTCATCCCTCTCAAATTCAAGGATGTAAACATCCTTTTCGTTTAGGACCAAGGGTGGTGAGGGAGGGTAATTTGAATCTTCAACAAGTAGCTCCTCCTCAGACTCATAACAGCCCTCCATAATTACAACATCGGGAACAGTCACAACCTTCAATTGTTCTTCATGATTCGGATATGGTTGAGAAGGAAGTGAACTAGGAGAACTTTGCTGTAAAAGAAAATTTGCAAACGGTTATTTTTATATATTAAAAACTACGAAATTAATCCTATGCGAGAAGGAGAGGGAGTAGGAAGAATTGGAGCCTGGATCTCCTCAGAATTTACCACAGGAGGGACTAAAGACCCTGATGGTACATCAACAGAAGAAGGGTTGATCTCTTCACCAGTTTGATCTTCAGCCACTTGTTCTTTGCTTTTATCTTCCAACTGCCTTCCACTCCTCAAAGTTACTGCAGCAGATACAGTATCATCCTCAAGATCAACCACAGGAGATATTACCTCTTCACAAACAATCAACGTCTTAGCTGACTCCTTCGGGTTTGGATGAGGTTGGGAAGGAAATGTGCCAGGTTATCGTTGTTGCTGCTGATTAAGGAGTATCTGGTTCATCTGATTCATCTATTGCTGCATACTCTGAACCGAATTCTCTAAACTTTTCTGACCAGCCATCAAGGATTGATTGATATTGTTCTGCGTCTCAGTGTGAGTCTTCTGAGTACTCGCCATGGATGCAATCAATTCCTGAAGTTGGTCCATCTTTGCATCAGAGGAGGATTTAACAGGTTGTTGAGGTGCAACTGGCTGATAGGAGCTCTGGCCCTGCTGAAACTGGCTTTGTGGGCGGGCTTGATTATAAGAAGGCCGAGAGAACCTAGGTGGTCCCTGCTGGTTACCCCGCAAAAGGTTAGAATTCAAAGCATTGTTGGGATTACCATACCTGAGATTTGGATGTTGATTTCTGTTCCAAGGTTGGTAATTCCCCTGCCCCACAAAATGAGCTTCCTCAGCTTGCCTCATCTCTTCCAATTGTGGGCACATCTCAAAAGCATGAGCGCCCCCACATTGACAACAAAGAGGGTCTGACGAGCTGGTAGCTATCCTCTTCACCTGCTGCACTGGTTGTTGATTAATCATAAAATCATCAAATCTTTTAACCAGAGAGCTTACCAGAGTAGTTTGCTGTGCTTGGGTCTCCTCCATGTGTGCCATCCAAGGATCAAGATTTTGCACACCCTTTGCCCCAACTGTCATAGACCTGCTACCTTCTGATCCCCACTGGCGCACCTCATCAATATAAGTCTCCATGGCTGCCATGAAGTCAGTGTCGGACCTGTTGAGGATGTCACCACCCAAAGCAGATCGTACCTCAGCCTTATGTATATGGTGGAGCCCGTGGAAGAACGTCATAGCAATGCAGGTCATGTCTTGGCCATGGTGTGGGCACTGGCGAAGCATCTCCTTAAATCTATCCCATGCCTCACATATCGTCTCAGTTCCTGTCTGTTTAAAAGCAAGCAAAGTAGCTACCAAGTCAATAGTTCTAGAAATAGGATAATATTTATCATAGAACCTGGTAGTCATCTGCTCCCATGTCGTGATAATACCAGAAGGAAGACGATAAAACCAATTAACAGCCTCACCAGATAGGGTATTAGGAAAGAGACTCAACCGAACAAATTCCAACAAACCTTCAGAACACCCAATCTGATCAATGTGAATAAGGAAGCAATTTACATGATCCAGAGCGTCATTGGGATTAGTGCCATCGAATGTGCCTCCAGGTAGCTCCCGAACAACCTTGGACTGGTGGAAAGGTTTCAGGCCCTTCCACTCCTCTGTAAGCGCAGGTGTGAGCACAGGGAGGACTACCGGACTTCTTCTAGGCACAGCTTCAGGTCGATTAAATTGCCTCATCGCCTGAGCACCATTTACAGGAGCCGCCATTTCTAATTGTCTTTGAAATCTCTGTTGGCGTTGAGCTAGATGAAAGGTGCGTTCGATCTCCGGGTCTAGAACTTTGTCCCAATCAAGGTGAGTGTCTGACCGTGAACGGGTATGCACCATCAACTACCTGCAAAAGGGAAGGAGAAGAAGAAACAAAACAGAATAATAGAGAATTAGAACTAAAATAAATAAATATATAAGTAAAATATGTAAAAAACGAAATAACTTAAAAAAATAAAATAAAACTAAGCTAATAGATAAAATAAAATAAAGTGAAAGAAAACAGAATAAAGTAAAATTAAGGAGACAACTAAAACAAAACAAGATAAAATTTTGAAAACAAAACCAAAAAGAAATTAATTTATAACGAAATTAAGACAAGAGAGAAATAATAACAGAATAAACTAAAACCCGAATAAACTAGATTAATATAAAATTAGGAGAATAACTAAAAAAAGAAAAAAGAATAAAATAAATTAGATAAAAATATAACTTTAAAATATAAAGAACTAAATATAAAACAAGATAAACCAAATAAAAGAAAATCAAAACAATTAACAACCAAGGCTAAGGACTAGACAAAAATCTAGTCCCCGGCAACAGCGCCATTTTGCAAACAAGAAATTTGATATACTAAAAACTAAATAAATTAATCTAGAAAATAATAAATAAAAAAGTCTTCGGGTTGCAAATAATCCCAGTCACTGCAGTATAGAAAACGTAGCAACCAGGTATCGAATCCGCGGGACTTGAAGAAAGTAAGTCTAGTCCTAAGAAAACTGGAAATTCGGGGGGTTGTTCTTGTTTTGGGAATCAAATAAGAAAGAAGAAAATAAATTAAAATAAAACTGATAAAGTTATATGGATGAGTGGAACTCCGGGTTCAAGTTATTTTTTCACTAGTCGGATTATGCGAACTTCTACAAATCGATAAGAGATATGGATTGGCTAATTCTTCAATATCTTTCCAGAATTAAATAATCTCAGAAAAGCTCATCTAGTAGAACACACAATGTCTAATCCAGAACCTAGCGAAACACACATAGATGGATGAAGCTTAAAGAATTACGACGCACCTGAGGGAAAATATAATCAATCCAATCTAATTTTCCATAGGCTAACAGATTAATTTGACCTTCTTGTTAATCACCGATCTGATCATTACAAGATTCGCAAGGCTTTTTAAGAAATTCGCGAGATTAATTAAAAAGCACAATTTTAACATTAATCTGAAACAATCTGGAAATAAAATCTCAAATCATAAGTGTAGATGTACTTGTAAAATGAACTAGCTACAAATAACCATCACCCGGAGTAAATCCTTCATAGCCTAGCATTTTACAAAAAGAGTAAAGAGATAGAGAAGAATTAATCTGGTGTAGAAGATTCCTCCGTTTGTCTCGCTATCCAGATCTACAATTTGCTGGGCTGGAGGTTGAAGATGATGGTGGAGGAGAAGAACTCTCGCGGCTGCTTGCGTTCTTCTCGACGTGCGAAAAAGAAATAAAACTAAAACTAAAACTAAAACTAAAAACAGAAGTTAACTAATGTTGTGTGATTGGATGGATGGATGAATTGATGGATGGCCCCCTTCCTATGCCAAAGTCTTCGGTATTTATAAGTCAGATTCAAGGCTCTTCGCTTGCTCATTAATGTATTCTTTTCAATTGCCTCTAGTTTCGCAAATTAAATAGAGATCTTTGAATTTCTTTAACTTATACTCTCTTCAATTATTTCATCGACAACCCTTGGAAGACTCTGGAGTTACCTGCACATAAATTGGGAGTTAGTGTATGCACTTTAATTTATTAACTCCTCCGTGATAATGTCATATATTCCCCACATATCCATCCTATAACTTATTTTCTGAAAGTTTCTTTTAGTTATAAGAATGGAATTCAATTAAGTACTAAATCAAGAGAAAAATGACAATAAAGACAAGAGATTTTGATAGTAAAAATATATCTAAAATCAGCCTATCAAATTTCCTCACACTTAACCTTTGCTTGTCCTCAAGCAAATAAAGAATAAAACTATCTCAAATGTCGTAGTATCAAACCTCAGGATCAATCAAGCATAGAAAGAAGTCAAGCAAAATGACAATCAGAAGAATAATCTTTCTCTTAGGTGTAAGTTTTACCAAACAGTGAAAAAGAACAATTTTATAAAAGCATGGAGAAGTTTGATTGCAAAAACTGAACACAAATTAGCTTGGGACCTTCACGAAACAAGCTACAACCCCAATGGGAAGGCCCATACATTGTGGAAGCTAAAACAGACCGAGCATCTTATAGGCTCCAAGATTTAGACGGGAATAATCTGCCTCATTCATGGCACGCTGAATGTCTTAAAAAGTTTTATGTATAATCTCTTTTAAATTGCAAATTGATGAACTCATTGATACCACATGAATTATCTCAAGAAAGTGTCCGACGATCTCACGATCAGTGATGGTGGAGTGTTTTATATTCGATGATCTCACCATCAGTATAACGGTAAGAGTGTTTTGTATCAGACGATCTCACCGTCAGCGATGGTAGTGTTTTGTATCCAACAATCTCACTGCCTTAAAGCCAGTAGAGTGATGAATCAACAATCTCACCGTCTTAAAGCCGGTAGAGTGATAAACCGATGATCTCACCATGTGTACAGTGGTAGAGTGTGTTACCAAAAGTTACTGGAGAAAACTTTACTAAGAAACAAAAAGCAATCATCTTTACTTTTAAAAAAACTACAGACTTTCGGGAGGTCCGGCCGCTCCAGTCACACCCGGAAGACCTGATGGAGTTTTACAAAAAGGGGAAAGCAAAAACATACAATAATCACTACAATCTCTCCGGTACAAAAGGAGGGCTAAATATGACAAAATAAAAATTCTATGGTGCAAGGTCCTCAGGATTTGGCTGCTTAACTCTCTTCCTGGTTGTAGTCGGGGTACTCCCTTCGAAAGCTTCCTTTTCTTCTACGACCGGATTACGAGCGGCACCGGTAGCACCTCAAATAGTGGCCAACCTCATGAAAGACGGAGCGAAGCATGTATTACCCGCGGGTCGGGAGAACCTACTAAGCTCCCCATAGTACCCGGTAGCTTGAGCAAGTGCTTCAAACTCAAGGCTATCGTACAAGCCTTCATCCATAGGCTGCTGCTTGCAGGAAAAGAACTCTGACACAGCCCGTTGGCTTTCCCCAGCAAGCTTCCGACACTGAGATGAAAGCGTCTCCTTTAACCCTGAGACAATACGACCTTTTTGCTGAAGCTCCGCTTGCACCCCTTTAAGTTTGGCAAGCTCACCTTCGTAGGAGATAGAGAGGCTGCAGTACCGTTCTCGCTTAGATTCTACGGTAATTACAGAAGCTCTAAGGCCGACAATCTTCTTCATCAAAAAATCAGAATTACCGGTAGCCTCCGAGGAAGGGCTTGACCTCTCTGCATAAATATAAAACATTAGTAAGGCCACGAAAGCACACAGTGAAGGAGGAAAAGAATATGAAAATTACTGGTAGCTTCTTTCTCTTGCAACTTGAGTTTCCCCTCAAGCTCCCGGATACGGAGAGACACCTACTCATGTTCTTTCTTCTTCTCCTAGAGTAAAGCCTTCAGGTAATTTTCTCTAACCTTTGCCTCTTGTAGCATTTGGAGCTTATTATTCACCTCCGAATCAAGGGACGACTGGAGATCTCCAACAGACCTTTTGGCAACTCAATGCTCCTGAGGACCGGTTTTCTATCGAAGGCAGCTTGTGTTCTGTTGATAGCATTCTCCCTTTCGATGGACATTTCTTCCCGGATTCTCTCTCGGAGTGCCGCCTTTTCAGCCTCAAATTGGGCTGGGGCCCTCCTAGACTCCTCCTGGGTTTTCGCCCGCACTTCATTGATAATTTTCTCCCGGAGGTCGCGGGATATTTCTTTTTGGAGAGCGGCCTTCCTCTTTGCAAATTGAGACCGGGCCCTTTTTAACTCCGCCTGATGCACGTCCGCCTGCTTCCACAAAGCCTTAGCTTTATCATGACGAGCGTCCTCCATTCTCTTCTGATGCATCACTTTCAATTTCGCGAGGAAGGTTCGGTATTTCTCTGTCTCAGCCTCGGCTGACTGAAGAGTTTGGGTAAAATGGTGAGATTGAGTCTCAACACTTTGAGCCATCGCAACATCCTGGAGAAACAAAAATCGTGAGTAGAAAACAAAAAGAAAGTAAAGGACGGCGAAAAAAGAGATATTAAACTTGAAATAAGGCATTCCAGAGTCGGTCGAAGGCATTCTTCTCCAAAATAGAGTGACGAACCATGGCGTCAGCTCCACCTTTGTCGATTCGAAGCTTTTGCTTTAAGAGGGTGGGATGAGAAGAGGGAGCGAAGATCCCATCGTTGCTCTTCGCAAGTCTGGCTGCGGTAGACCATAAAGTCTTATATCCCACCCCTCTCACATTCGGAAGGCGAGGAACTGGGTTGCCCCGGTGGTAACACCAATCGGCTTCGATGATAAACTAGAAAACGACCGGTCACGTTGCGGTGGAGGGGAGGAGCAACCTTCCAGGTTGTCAAGGGCATGCCTTCCCTTATGACAACACCTCCCGAAGGACGTCGTGTCCGTTCCGGCTCCGGATCGTGAACATTGGTGGCGACAGCTAAGAAGGAAGTAACAACAACGATGGTAAAGAAACAACAAAGATAAAACAAAAAAGTGAAACAAGTTGAAAGGCTGTGAAGGAGGATACTAGTGGGAAAAATGGAATCTGTATTTTCAGTTATTCCTTCATCTACACAAAAATAGCTATGCGGATCAGGGAAGAGGAGCAATATGGGAGTTGACAACACATCTTTTCTAGTCCTCTCCGGACTACAAACAGGAGTAGACACAAGAAGAGTACCTATCTCAATAGGAACAACAGTGGGGGACCGGTAGGGTCGGTACCGGTAACATTCCCTCCCTTTTTCACCAGCTTGAATTTCTACCCCTCTAACCATTTTTGCCCTTCGAGGGTCTTCCTTTTGGTACCTGCACTTTTAGCGCCAGAGGTACCAGCATGTTTGGTGCCAGTGGGACTCTGGGCTTTACCTCCAGAGGGGGCAGATGGTGCAACCTTCTTCTCCTCAACAGGCCAATAGTTGATAGAGCCCCAGTTATACCGAGAGTAAATTTATCGCCCAAAAAAGTGAACTCTGTAGCAAAATAATAAGAAATTCAAAAGCTAGATAAAGGGAGGGAATGAAGAATGAAGGTGAAAGACACGTACGATCGACGTTGCGTCGGACTACGGCCAATTTCTCTTCAGTCAAGTAGTGGGTGATCGGGTAAAGCTTCGATGAGCTTAAATCTTTAACAAGGTCACCGGCCTCCGACACGTCTCGGGGGGGGGGGGGGCATTGGAGCAGCAAGCTGCCCCTTTATTATGTCCCTGACATATGATATCCCAAGAACCCTACCGGGTGGCGGAAAAACGACAAACCAATTGGAAGACCACCGCCCTCCAGATTGACGCGTCTGAAGAAGGAATACCCGGGTGCCGCCAGGATAGATATGTCCTCTTCGGTGGTGGTGGAATTCACCCTCGTTGTGAAAAAATTCATAAACTCACGGGCGTCGGGGGTAATATTCTCGCCGACGCAGATAGCCAGGAACGCATGAAGACACCCCAAAGCGTTAGGGGTACACGGGGAGGCTTAAACCGCTGTGAAAGTGTTCCCAATACACCACAAACCCATGGCCGAAACAGTCGAAGGGATGCGCCGTCGGCTTCGGCACATGAATCTTCGTTCCCAGTGAGACTCGAATTCCCCTCATCGTTTTCTTCAAGTCCTTCATAGTAAGGCTAGAACCGGTACCTCCTCACGAAAATTCCTAGCTCTCATCTGGAACTGGAGGCACGATGGAGTCTTGGACGCAGGCTTCGGCGTCAACAAAGACAATGGAGTTATCAGAGTCATCAGACGGGGCGGACGAGATGGGGTTCACGGACACCATGGAAGGAAGGGTAAAGAGAATGAAAGCCCAAAAGTCAAGAAAGCAAAGAGAGAGTGAAAACACAAAAGTGAAGGAAATTCAAAAGTAGAGGAAAGCGGAAAGAAGAAAGGAAGAAGAAGGATCACTTTAAATAGGCAAAAAAAAGCATGTTCCAATAAAGGTAATCATAGTCTACCTCTGCAGTTGTGTCGGAAGAAAAATAGGCTCAGAAGACAAAAAGGCGACGGTTGGGAAGAAGCGCATCACCACGCCACCAGTAAACTCTCAACGACAGAAAAATTCTAAAAATCAGTTCGAAGACTTTTTTCTTTCAAATTCTTAAAAGGAAAAAGTCTTGTGGGACTAAGAGGGAAGGAGCAAAAAATACAAAAAAAATACAATCAAAGAAGATCTTCCCTTTCAAGCCAAGGAAAGATCTTGTGGGACTGATGAAGTGGGGTTCCACCGGACGAGGCAATCCAACCGCTACCGAAGGCAACGAGAAAACCTATTATCGGTAGAAAAGCAAAACGTAACCAAAGGAGGCGCTACTACCGGAGAGCTATGCGACCATCCCTACCGAAGAGTTGTACGAAAATTCCTACCGGAGGTGGCAAAACAAGGTCCTACTGTAGACACTGAAAATTCTCACCCCATAAAGCAAATTCTAGAATAAGAAACACAATAAGAGGGGTCGTCACCTTTCTTTGTCAAAACGTATTGACGTGCGTGCCAAAACGAACCATCATTTTTTGACAAAATTCTTAAATCTTTTTAAAAAGCATTTCAGAAAAACACAATTTTTCGAAAATGAATTTCCGACGACAATGCGGTTTTAAACCCGTCCTTTTGTTTTATTCACTTATCTTATTATTGCTTATTTGTTCATTCATTCAGTTATCCTCTTATTTTCATTTGGTTACAGAATTATTTTATCATACTTATTGCTACTTTTATTTGTCTTCTCGCATTTACTTTTAATTTCATCATTATCATTTTCATTGATTATCCTGTCATTTTATGCGTGTTTCACTATTATTATTATCCACATTGGTAAATTCCATTTTATTGCTAATCCCTCTTATTTCTTCACATTTTATCTTATTTTGTTAATTGTTTTTTTATCTTATTTACCGCTACTTGTACATATCTAATTCAATTTCCATTCTTATGGCTTTCACTTGTATTTTTATTTCCCTTGTATTAGTACTATTTCATTATTTCATGTACCAATTATTCGTTTATTTCATGATCTTTTATTTTCTTAATTATACCCATAGTCCATCATTTTTTAATTCCTAGAAAGAAAAAAAAAACAATTCTTTAGAGATATCATCCAATTCGAATTAGGACTTTAATTTTATTTCTTCATGTATATTGAGTTCTGTCGCAGCTTAGTTGGTTAGTATGTTTGTTGGGGAACCTACAGGTCTTAGTTCCGAATCTTGCAAGGAACGTTGGCCTATTTTATTTTCCTTCCCGCTCGTATTAGGGCTTAATTATTAATTTCTCTGGTTAGATATTGAGTTCCCTCATAGTGCAACTGGTTAGTGTGTACGAAGAGGTTACCATAGGTCTCAAGTTTGAATGGTGGGAGAGGCATGAATCTGTTTTGTTTTTCCCTCCTTCCGTTTTCAGTCTGTACTGCCCCCTTTTAGCATACCAAAAATGCGGCCCAATCTTAATTGGGTCCAGTTTTTGTCCAAATGAAGCCCAATTTGTTAAGTCAGCCCAAAAAAAAAACTTCCAGGTCTTACAGAAACCCTAATCCCTCTATTATAAAACTACCTACTGTAAAACGCAAGAGACACGTTGTTTTGGGGGCTCGGGAACATTCCACCTTTTCCTGTCTATTTTGAAATCCCGAGGAGAAGCGATTCTTCTTCCCCGTGTCTTTCGTTCTGCTCGAAAACATTCTCACCACCATCAACGCCTCACCCACACTAAAATCCATCGACAACGCTTCATCCACCTCTTCCCTACCGGAAATCATCTCTTCATCACTATCGACACCCTAACCTCGCACCACTTGCCGGGAATAATCACCACCACCCCCACCCCGTGCCACTCAGAAACGTCGTGACTTATAGAGACCAAACCCAGAAACCAACCATCAATCCCCTCTCACTGTCGGATTTCCCTCATCTAACTCTTCTCCTCCCTCGGTTTATCCTAACCTTTTTACCAAGACCACCACAAACCTTCAAATCCTCGACTCTACCGGTCGAAATCTCACCGGAAATTTCACCTTGGTGACCGCGTCCTCATTATTAACCAGTAGTGTAAGTTGAGTTTTGTTTCCCCTTTGAAACGATTTTGAGCTCCCTTTCCTCCCCTCTCTCTTTTATTCTTGCTCGCCAGATGAACCCGACAAAAGGGTGATGGTCTGTTCGAATGCAGGGCTTCGTTGGAATCAGTCGATGCTAGCGCCATGTCCCCCCTATTTTGTTTATTTATTTTCATTATCATCTCGTTTTAGGCCATTCCTCTGGCTCCTAGTTGGTTCAACATTGTTTTCTCCTTTCTCGTTCCATTTGGTCATACGAGCACACCCTAGAATACCGAACTCATCATGGGTTTATGGGTTCATAAGGTAGCATGAAAAGAGAATGTATACTCAGAGTTCAAGCTTCTGTTAAAAATGTTGTTTTCTCTTCTCTCTTGCTTTCGCGACTGCTAAGAGTCATATTGTTCATATCAGTACTTGAGATTTCTTTTAATAAGTATCATTGTGGTCTCTACACTCCTAAATCTTCTATGATCGTGTGTTTATTTTGGATTATGGTGCGAATCAACCATCTCATTTTTGTGAAATTGTATGTGTCTATTATCGATTATTTATTTCGGTTCATCAACTCATCCCGTTAGAAAGTGGGCTCGCATCCTCCGTAAAAGGTTTCAGGCGTATTCTTCCTTCAGCCATGTACACTGGTGTCTCTGTTAGAGGCCGGCGACTTTCTTCATCAACGTGCATGGACAGGATTTCGATTTCATTTACTTTTCTTTGTTACATTTTATCCAATTTGGTTATATCTTCTCGTTTTAACTTGTGCTCTGTTGTTTGGTTTATTTTTGGTCTTTCACAGGAAATTTGTCTTCTCCTTGTGCGGTACTAGATCTAAAATTGGGAAACCTCAAATCTCTTTCAGTTTATACTTGTTTGTGATATACTACTTGAGGTGTAGAACTTGCGTTGTAATATCATTCTCTATTGTCTGTTGTGAGCATTGCGATAATATCATTCTCTATTGTCTGTTGTGAGCATTGCGAACACACTGTTGATCGCATCTGTATGGTTATGCGATTGTGTTCCCTTTTGGTGTGTCATGCTTTGTTATCCCATCAGATTTACGGTTCAAAAAATTGTTTTAAACTTGTGTGATTATCCAACCAAGTCGGTATCAATTTTAGCTTAATCATTCGTACATAATATGAATAGTCTTCTTCTTGTTTGTGTATACCGACATTAACTTAATCACTGGTTGCCTGCCTAGATTCAAGTTCAGATTTTCTTTAAGTGTTTGCAGATGCAATACCTTGTCGATCCTTTTAAGATGAATAGGGATAGATAGTTGGTTACAGGTAGGAAGTTTATCTTAATCATCCTCGTAGATAATCTGCTTAGTCTTCCGACTTGAAACTGATAGCCGATTTGTTGATTTGGTTTACTCTTGGAATGGATTAACAATAGCAAAGCAGAAAAGAAGTTAGAAGTGTTGTATTTGGTCTGTCACACTAGTTACTTCCCTTTAGCTCCAGTAATATTCTAAGGGAAGTTTGATATCCAGATAGGTGGTAAAAATGTGTAAAATGTTTTGGAAATTTAAAAGGTAAAATCCACATCTTGTCTTTACTTCTAGTCGACAAATTCATGGCGGAGCAGTAGAAGTTTGTTGGGTCATCTTTGTACAGTTAGAGTTGATTAGTATGGAGGTGATTTTTTGGTATGAGGGGGGTTTATCTAAGTAAGGTCTGACTGAGAAGCCTAGATCCATGAAAATTCCATTTTGTGGAGGGTGAAAACTCGTTATTCTGGCATCCCTCAAATACCTACTAAATCGTTTGCCTTTCCCAGGAAGCATAAAGGGCAGTGCATGTGAACACTACACGTGCTCTCAATGCGCCCCACCCGGACTTATGCCTCTATAAGGCGGAATTGACTAGAGTCGCCACCTAGTTTGACCTAAGGAACTAGGAAGGGAGGAGAAGGGTTCTAAGAACCGTTAATTGACTATGATGATTTGTTGCCTATGGATAGGACTTATCTGATCATACCAGAGAATCTGTGTGGGTTCGCACTGGGTTACACCCCTCGAAAATGGCAATGACCACAACCTTGGATTGGTGCCCGAGGAAATCTCGGTCTCCAATTGTCGGGATTGTCTTCTTTCAAAACCTTTTCAGAGAGATTCATTTAAAAGCCAAGGATGGGATTAGGACGGAAAGAGAGAAAGAGAGTGGATGAGACGAGCTTTTCTGCCAAGCTAGCGCCAATAAGAGGAATTGAAGAATTCGAATGAGTATAGAATGCAAGATTAGAAGTCTGATTTTGAGAATTGAAAAAGTTGAGGGCTTGTGGGAGTCAGAAGGGATTTGAATGTATGACGGACATGAATACCACCTTAGAGTATGGAAAGGGGTTTTTGTTTGGAATGGGGTCGCACCCTAGATGGGCTGCCTACGTACTCAACTCCCTATTGAGATCAGACCTTACGTAGTTCAGGTTTTTGGGTTTTGGAAGTTTTGAAGGGTTTGAAGTTTTAGGTGTGAGAGATTAGTCTGTGAGACGCTCGGGTCTATGAGACATTTGGGGTGTTCATGTAGTGGGAGGTATGGGATATCAAGGTCTATGAGACGCTCGGGTCTGTGAGACATTTGAATCTGAAAATGGTGGAGAGATTGAGATGTTCGAGTCTGTGGGGCACTCGGCCTATGAGACTTTAGAAGTTTGGAAGAAGTTGGGATTCAGGAGATGTTTCAAGTTTGGAATGATTTGAGTTTGGATAATGATTTGAGTGTGAGGCGATTGAAGTTTGAGTAGAGATCCCGGGTTTTTTGGATTTGAGATTCTAAAAGGGTTGATGTTTTGGGATATTTCGAATTTAGATTGAGATGATGGTGGACTGAATTGTTTGGAGGAATGATTGTCAAAATTGTCTCTTAATGTTTTTGAAACTGAAAAAATCATTTTTTGTTGTAAAAGAGCAGATAATCCCGAGGGATTACCCTATGTACCCCCTCGAACACAACACTTAATTAATTGTAAGTGCCGAGGCTCGAAAGATGGGGCAATGAATTTATGTCGAAAATAGGATTTAGAGAGAATCACCATGAATGAGATGTTCTCGGTCAAACCCTAATAACGTCTCTAACTCCCGGGTATTAAAACATTAAAAGCCGAAAATACTGAAATCAAGTGGAAGGGAGTTAGACGATTCTAAAATCCCGGCTGCGACTAGGAAGGTCGTTACTTCCCTAGCACCCCGCCTTGTAAAAATCTTGGCTGCAATTAAGGGAGGTTGTCACCCTAATGCCCCACCTAAAGAGATCCAGACTACGACAAGGGAGGTTACGACCCTAGTGCCCCGCCTCGGATTTTTATTCGGAAAGGGAGACAAGTGATGTCTAACTAGGAGGGAAGTGTTTTGAAAGTGTTAGACATTTCATGTTCCACGAAAACGGTTTATTTGATTTGAAAACTTTTGAAGTGGTTCGGAATTCTCGATGAGGAAACACTGATTTTGAGAAATGTTTTAGGAGAAAACTTTCTGTATATGTGAGAAGAACTTTCTGCGTGTTGAGAAGAGTTTTCTGTGATGTGAGAAGAGTTTTTCCTTTAAAATTCCACAAAATGGTTTGTTTGAAAACTTGATGAAACTTGAATAAAATGATGGTTTGAAATTCTTTTTGGGTTTTTGGATTTTGAAAGGAATTTACAAGTCGAGTGTGGATTGGATGAAATGTATTTGGATTTGAATTGAATTGGAGTTCGGTTTGGATTGAGGTTGGGTTTGGTTTGGATTGAGGTCGAGGCTTGAACTAGATTGAAGTCCGGGTTAGGTCAAAGTTGGGTCAAGGTCAACATTTTTTGGGTCAAGGTCAACATTTTTTGGGTCAAGGTCAATGTTTTTTGGGTCAAGGTCAATGTTTCTTGGTCAAGGTCAATGTTTCTTGGTCAAGGTCAATGTTTTTTTGTCAAGGTCAATGTTTTTTGGTCAAGGTCAATGTTTTTGGTCAAGGTCAATGTTTTTTTGTCAAGGTCAATGATTTTGGTCAAGGTCAATGTTTTTGGTCAAGGTTTGACATTTGGTTGACTTGTGTGGGCTTGGACCAAATTTGGGTCTGGGATGGGCTGAATTTGGGCCTGGGCCGATTGTGGGTTTCTTGGGCCGATTGTGGGTTTGCTGGACCGGTTTTGGGCTTGCTGGGCCGGTTTTGGGCTTGTCTGGATATTGGGCTTGACTTGGGATTTGGGCCAGGATTAGTTTGGGCCGAGATCGAGTTTTGGGCTGAAACTGGACTTGGGCCGAGATTGGAGATGGGCCAAGTTTGGATGGGAAAATTTTGGACTTGGGATGATGATTTTTTTTATCTTTGAGAAACAAAATTTACAAGAAGAAATCAGATTGGAAATGAGTTCATTACTAAAAAAAGCGTTGGGATTTGTATTTACAAAATGATTATAGAAAATGAGAGACAATTTAGAATTTTGAGGATGGAGGATGAGAAGATGAACTGTTGTGAGAGATTTTGAATCAGGAAAATCTGATGGCCTAAAACCGAAATGAGAATATTAATCTATATACATATATATACATATTTTAGGTGTGTGTTTTAGGGTTTAGGGGTGTCACCACCACGAGATTGGTCAATGACCCATCAGGCCAGGGGGACCCCTCTATCCTAATGGCTAGGACCTAAAGGGCTAGTAACTAAGGCTTAGCAATAGTTAGAGATACAAAGAGATGAATTGAAATTCTGTAACAAAGTCATATATGAAACCTGTACATGCATGGCGTAGAAATAAACACAAGAGGTAAATCTTTATGATAATCAATCAATCAGGAATGATGACAACGGTTAATCAAGCAAACAATCAGGAATGATAACAACAATTAATCAAGGAAACATATCTGTTCAATAACATTGAAGAACCAGTGGAGATTTCAAACAGAGAATATAAGGGTTATATGAGATAGGACGCTAACCGACGGGGTGGCCTGCCCCCGGTTTATCAATCAATCAAATATCCATATGTAGAAAAATCCCCAGCTGAATTGGCTTCTGATCTCATCTCATCCATGAATAATTAACAAGACTGGATCAACAAGGAGCAGATGCCAAGCCAAAATGCACAACTCTAGTCAACTTGCTAATCCAAGGTTGAATCCGAGCAAAGCGAACCAGCCAAGCTTATCAATTTGACAAGTACCTCGGTCAAGGCATAAACAAGAGCAGTGAGTAGTATATACGTTGAACAAATGATGAATATGAATGGAAAAAAAAGGAAAAGAAAAATTACAATGTGCAACATAAACCAACCATAAGGTCTAACCGGATCGTAGACCCGTGACATCAGAGAGACCTGACATCTATACCTAAACTTGAAACCAAGAAGCAGTGCTAGTCTCGACCCAAACAAAATCAGACATTGAAGGGATGAACAATTACATCCAAATAATCTGGTTATTCGCACATGGGGATTAAACTGGTAAATAACAAAAGTCAGCTCACAAATTCAACGAAAACAATCAAATAGTAGTCAGATCAAACCTCAATGAGTAAGGGGGTAGATTCGAAAGCCAGCATGGTAAGATTTATACATTAGGCACAAAATGAATAAGCAGAATCGCAACCAGAATTCTGTAATCAAACAACAATATATTGAGAATGGCTTATGGTAAATATGTTGTCGCACAACGTGGCTTATCGGATAATACCCACACGCGGATATAAATCTTGTAATTTTGACAGCTTAAAGTGTAATACCCAGGATTTTTATAAACCCTAATTGGAACCCTAACCCTAACTAAAACTCTAGCACCCGAGAGAATTACCTGAAGTGCTGTGAGTATTACCTGGAGGACCGGGTGAACTGTAAAATCATAAGCTGTCAGGGGAAGAAATTTTGGAGACCTGGGGTGAGGATAAACCCTAGGAAAAATAATTTCTAAGGATCAGGAGCACTTAGGAATTATTAGAAGCCCTAACTGTCGGAGAATTCCCAGTAAACCCTGAAATCTCAGGATTTTCAAACGACCGGAAATTACCGAAATTTTTGGGAATAGAGGATAGCTACTAACCCTAGGAGGTGTGTTTGGGACTCTAGATAATATTCTAAGGTAGAAGGCAACCAAATTCATCTTCTTACAATTTAGGAAAAACCAGTTGCAATTTCAGCAGTCGGTGTTTCGGGACCGGCGGTGTACCGGAAAAGCTTTAAAACTGGTTTCAGAAAATTCCTTTCACTTCATTATCCACACCTATATTATTTCCCATACTTATTTAGCCTTAATGACCAAGAAAAATTCAAGGTCCAACAAGGCATTAAGGTAGCCGATTTTTACATGTGCAAATATGTACTATTCACTATTCTTGTCTTATTCATAATGATAAGCATTAATTAGTTATACATTTGGCAAGGACACTTGGCTTGGGCATTAATTTCTGCCGATTTGTTCTGGAAGGAGGAGATTGGAAGTGGATAATTATCATTACACAACCCATTTAGAAGATGACACCTAGCTTAGTTATTATTACTTGAAAATTTAGGCAATTCTAGTACAACTACGGTGGATTAGAAGAGGAGGGGAAGGAATTGACTTTGGAGGCTGAATTTTTCTGGAGAACTCACGCCATTAGACAAGGGAAAAAAAAGAACACCAAGGGAGAGAGTTAGAAGAAGAGAAAGCAAGCAAATTAAAGTGCAAAAATTATTCCAAGAAGGGAGGTGGTGCAGCAAGAAAGGCCAAGCTTCTTAGAGAACACTTGGAGACTTCAAAAGCTTGAGTAAGACAAGGGTGATACACGCCATGGCCAGGAGAAGCCAGGTGACCCTTATGCACACTAAAATTCCTTAAGGCTTATTTTTACTCCTTAAACACTCTAGTATGGTAGATTACGTTTTACACATGGGTTTGGGATGAAATTTTGACTGGAGCCTCACCATAATTAAACTAAGATATGCTGTAAAAATCATCCCAAAACTTCTTTTGGAAGTTAGTCAATTCCTAGATCTCTTTTAAGGTAGAAAAATGTGCTCTAAGGGTTGTAGTATGGTACCAGTGAGTTTATGATGGATTTGAGTTGGTATTCTGCTTATTTATGGTTGATATGAACTATTGGATGTGGAATATCTCGTTGGTGTTCAGAAAAACAAGAAGTTAAGCTTAGGATTAGAAAAACGAGCTTTAAGCTTTGTGAGTGAGTGAGGTGAGTTTCCTAGTTCCTTTTGAGCTTAAGATTTGGGTACTGTCTTAGGGTTGGGAAATATGATCGTGTACAAACATTTAGATCGAATTAACCTTGGGAAGTGGTTCGAATTGTTAGATAGTGATTAAGGTCAAAAAGATGCTTTACGCTTGTATAAATGGAATTGGGTGTGTTCCTATGATGGGAATGAACTTTTATAACTTTAAATTAATGTAAGCAAGCTGGTTTGACAGTATGAACAAAGTGGAATCGAATTGACCTCTTCTTGGAAGTTGATTGTGAATCCTGAACTTCTTGTATTTGTGAGATGATTTATGTGACTATTATTGGTCTAATATCTTCAGGAATATTGTGTTGCATTGATTATGATGTGAGTGTTACTACAAGAGGTGTTCGCTTATTGATTAATGATTTATTTAAGGCTGTGGTTAACCCTATGTTAAGCTCTTTGAGATAGTTGTTTCGAACTGTTATCTAAGCTCCTACCAGTGAATTGGAGCTGCCACTATGTTCTACTCTCTGAGCTATGGTTAGCCTTAGGGGTGTGCACACTTAAATACATAGGGGTGGGTGGTGGTGGAAACTCTATTGAATGTTCTGAGACATTATGTGGTATAATTGCCTCTGAGAAACTGGATTAAGGTAAGTTAATGAAGGTTGCATTTTATGATGTGTATCCACTATAAATGTTGCTATTATTGTCTTTTGATGGTTACGGTAATCACTAATTACTTTTATGTTGTCATGTGGATGTTACTACCTGGGTAAAGGATTTTGAAAAAGAAAAAGAATTTTACAGGGTGTGATAATTGTCACTCAGTTTTACTGATTTGTTGCAACCCCTTTGTGTGTATATTGATTTTCTGGTTGCAGGATAGTTTCTATGGAGAATTAGCTTGGCAGGAGGATGTCGAGCAGGACATCCTATACATTAGTGCTTGTTTAATCTATAGTCAGGAGCTAATGCCTGGGGTCGTCAGGATCACTACAGAGGAGTGGATGCATAATGTCTATGGTTTTAGGAGTTTTCCTTACGGAGATAGTATGCTTACTACACACTCAATAGATAGTATTATCGAGTACACAGCTGAGAACTAGGCCGTGGACTATGTAGGGTACTTTTGCTACTTTTGTTACCCCCTTGTATTTTGTTGTAAAATAGTGACTAGAGAGCTAACCTGAGTAGTTAGTAAGGAAGGGGTTGGAATCAAGGTGTTAGCAGTGGGTTTTGGTGGTAGAACTTTTGGGTTGTAAGTATGGTTTATGCAAAGGCCTGATGGTGGTTTGTAAGATATGCGTCGTTATATTAAATATAAATGGGAAAGGTTGTGGAATTTTCTTTTAGCCTTAGCGTCTACAGTATTATGTAGGTGTGGCGGTAACGCGCCCGGTTATTAAATATGTTCTTTCTGCTACAAGATAAATGCCACAAGGCAAGGTAAAAAAAAAGAAGAAAAAAAGTGGAGAATGTGGTGGTAGATCTTGGGTATTCAAACCGGGGTGTTACAGTATGGTATCAGAGCTCGGCTGAATTATAGGAAGGCTAGTCGGTTTAGGAAAGGGTAGGTGACCCAGGCACAGCTCCGATTTAGGCGGGACTTAAAAAAAATCTGAAATTTGTTTGTTTACTACATCTGTATGTGGTGTGGTTGATTAGAATGATTGGTTCTTATAAGTGATGTATATGAGATATATATATATACCTGTATGTAATCATTTGTTTTTCATAGAAATATATACGATAAGTATATATATATATATATACGTCTGCTAGATCAAGTAGTGACATATACATTATGTATATGTGCCAGGGAAATGGAGATGGGAGAGAGCAGTTGGACGAACTGAGGGAGTTAACTGTAAGCATGGGAAAGATTCTGGAGCAACATGAGGCGCGGGCAGAGGTACCGAAGGATTTCTCCAGGAAGATAACGGCCATGAAGCCCAACACTTACTCTGGCGAGGAAGACCCGGTGATCTTAGAAGAATGGATCAGGGAGTTTGACAAAATATTCGATATGATTGACTGTCTAGAGCATAAGAAGGTAAGTGGGGCTACATTCTATTTCAGGGGAGAAGCTGACCTCTGGTGGACGGCTGAGGAGGGAGGGTTTAGAGCTGAACCTAATTTCGGATGGGATGTATTGAAGAGTGCAATGAGGAGGAGATTTTACCCTGATCATGTGCGGCTGCAGAAGTACCATGAATTTTCTGCGTTAAAACAGCGAGTTGATGACGTTAAGACCTATCATGCTAAATTCGTGGAGTTGGCTAGGTTCGCCCCGAATATGGTGCCTGATGAAGCTTCGAAAGTACAACACTTTCTGGAGGGACTTAACTGGAATTTGCAAGAGGCCCTAAGCATCATACCACTGACGAGTTTACAAGAGGCGTTTGAGAAGGCTGCAAACCTTTATTGTGTGCAGCAGAGAAGGAGGGATGCGCAATCAGGACAAAAAGGAGATTTGAGTCTCATAAAACTGGGATTGTGGACAAGAAAGTCAAAATTGAAACAAAACCAAGCATTGGAGGGGGAACAAATTTTAAGAGGCGGAATTCTAATGTAACCTTTGGCAGGAGGACTCGATATTTTTACTGTAAGATTTGCGAACGGAATCACCCTAGAGTGGATTGTGAGGGGAAACCTGTACAATGCTTCAAATGTGGAAAATTAGGTCACAGAGCTTACGAGTGTAGAGTCAGGGGGACTGAAGGAAGCAACAATGCTGAAGGAAGCAAATATGTTCCAGACTTTGTACCGAAACAAAACTATGCTGCTGGTGTAGTGGAAGTAACCAGGGTGGGATGCAGCGGTTTGCTTATGGTGGTCAGAGGAGTGCCTTTCAAGATTCACGGACTCAATACGGTAAACACGGTGACAACAAAGGGAAGCAATCTATGTATGTTGGTAGAGGTTCGCAAGGAGGAGGCCAAGGTGGAACCGGTAAAGGGCAGGGACACATTAACGTAATTACCAAGGCGGAAGCAGAAGTGGAGCAAGAGGGGAACGTAATAACAGGTACGTTTCCTATTCTTGGACTTGATGCAAAGGTGTTATTCGATTCTGGTGCGTCGTGTTCTTTTGTATCTTCTAAATTCATAGAAAAGGTGGGTGAGTTACCCAGCAAAGAAATTAGTATTTCTGTGTCTACGCCAACGGGAAAGGTTGTTGGATGCACTAAAAAGGTTGAGGGTATAAAAATCGAGATTGCAGGACAGGAATTCGAATTAGAAGTGATAGAATTTGACTTAGGAGATTTTGATGTAATTTTAGGGATGGATTGGTTGAGTAAATATAAAGTAAAGATAGATTGTGAAAAGCAGAGGGTGAGTCTGCTGGGGAAAAGAGGTAGAAGAGTGCCTTATTCAAACTGGGAAGCTCGAGATAGAGAAACGTTGGTATCTGCTTTGCAGCTGTGGAAAAGGCTACGGCTGGAGGACCACGTCTTTTTGTGCTATATTCAAGATATGAACCTCATGCAAACCCAAGGAGTAACTTCGGGAGTTGAAAATATACCAGTTATAAGAGAATTTCAGGATGTTTTCCCGGAAGAGATCCCAGGATTACCTCCAGATCGTGAAGTCGAGTTTACCATTGATTTAGTGCCAGGGACAGCGCCGATATCCAAGCATCCCTACAGGATGGCACCAAATGAGATGGAAGAACTAAAGAAACAGTTGCAGGAGCTGTTGCAGAAAGGTTACATTGCCCGAGTGCATCACCATGGGGAGCCCCTGTTTTTTGTAAGGAAGAAGGATGGGAGTATGCGCCTTTGTATTGACTACAGGGAGCTGAATAATGTTACCATTAAGAACAAGTACCCTTTGCCTAGGATTGACGATTTGTTTGACCAACTTCAGGGAGCAAAGGTATTTTTGAAGATCAATTTGCGATCAGGTTATCATCAGTTGAAGATAGCAGAGAAGGATATTTCAAAGACCTTTCGAACAAGATATGGCATTATGAGTTTATAGTTATGCCATTTGGATTAACCAATGCCCCAGCAATATTTATGGATCTAATGAACTGAATCTTTCACCCATTTCTTGATAAATTTGTTGTCGTCTTTATTGATGATATACTCAAAGAGTGAGGAGGAGCATGTAGATCATCTACGTCAGGTTCTACAGGTCTTGCGGGAGAAGAAGTTGTATGCTAAATTGTCGAAATCCGAGTTCTGGTTGAAAAAGGTGGCATTCCTTGGGCATGTGGTGACGGGAGATGGAATTGCGGTGGATCCAGCAAAAATTCAGGCAGTGAGAGATTGGCCTAGACCAACGAATGTGAGAGAAATCCGAAGTTTTCTGGGTCTGGCTGGATATTATAGGAAGTTTGTTCAAGATTTTGCCCGCATTGCTAGACCACTCACAAACTTAATGAAGAAAGCAGTGCGTTACAAGTGGGATGACAACTATGAGAAAGCTTTTCAAACCTTGAAGGAGAAATTGACTACTGCACCAGTGCTGACGTTACCCTGTGGAACTGAAGGCTTTGAAGTCTATAGTGATGCCTCCAAATATGGATTGGGATGTGTGTTAATGCAAAATAGCAAGGTTATTGCTTACGCGTCACGATAGTTAAAGGAGTATGAAACTCGATATCCAGTGCATGACTTGGAATTGGCTGCTGTGGTGTTTGCACTGAAAATTTGGAGACATTACCTGTATGGAACTTCATGTAAGATCTACACAGACCATAAAAGCTTGAAATACATTTTTACACAGAAGGAGCTGAATATGAGACAACGAAGGTGGTTGGAGCTTATTAAAGATTATGATTTGGAGATATTGTATCATGAAGGTAAAGCCAATGTGGTGGCCGATGCTTTGAGCCGGAAAAGAAGCCTTGAACCTGACTGGATATTACATGATAAGTTGGTAGAGGATTTTTAAAGGTTAAATCTTGAAGTGGTCACCTCGGGAGAAGTGAGGAATGAGATTTGTGCCAGCATGAGTGTGTTTCTGGATGTGTATAAGGATATTTTGAATCATCAGTGGGAGAATGAAAAGTTGAGAAAGATAAGGGAGAGGGTAGAGAAAGGAGAAGCCCGGGATTTCAAAATTCATGAGGATGGCAGCATGAGATTTCCTGGAAGGTGGTGTGTGTCGTGTACTCGTGGAGACATTAAAGACAAATTAATGCAAGAAGCCCACAATTCTGGCTATTCAATTCATCCGGGAGGAGACAAATTGTATAAAGACTTGAAGAAGCATTTTTGGTGGCCGAACATGAAGCAGGATATAGCAGAACATGTGTCTAAGTGCTTGACGTGCCAAAAGGTGAAATTCGACCATCAAAAGATAGGAGGGATGATGAAACCCTTGGACATACCTGCCTGGAAATGGGATTCGATATCCATGGATTTTATTGTGGGATTGCCTGTCACTAAAGGCGGGATATACCAAATTTGGGTTATAGTGGATTGATTGACCAAGACTACCCGACTTATTCCAATGAGAAGTACCTGGTCTATGAAGCAACTGGTGGATGCGTATATCCGAGCTGTAGTTAGATATCATGGTGTTCCTATGGAAATTGTTTCTGACAGGGACCCTCGATTTATTTCTAGATTTTGGCAACAATTTCAGAAATCGATGGGAACAAAACTAAATCTCAGTACAGCGTATCACCCTCAAACTGACAGGCAAACGGAGCGGACTATTCAGACACTGGAGGATATGTTACGAGCGTGTGTAATGGATTATCAGGGCTCTTGGATTGATAAGCTACATCTAATTGAATTCTCTTATAATAGTAGCTATCACTCCAGTATTCGCATGGCACCTTATGAGGCTCTGTATGGAAAGAAATGTCGTACCCCATTGTGCTGGGAAGATTCACAAGGGTTGACTTTAGTGGGTCCTGAACTGACTGAGGAAATGGTTCAGCAAGTGAAGAATATTCAACAGAGGTTGAAAGCTGCTCAAGATAGACAAAAATCATATGCTGACTTGCATAGAAGTCCCATTGAGTTTAATGTTGGGGATAAAGTATTTTTGAAGGTATCACTCAGTAAAACTGTGGTTCGGTTTGGAAGGAAGGGTAAACTTGCCCTGAAATTTATTGGTCCTTATGAAATTTTGGAGAGGATTGGAAAATTGGCCTACCGTATAGCTTTACCAATGGATCTTGATCGAGTACATAATGTTTTCCACGTGTCACAGTTGAAAAAGTACATTCCAGATGACACTCATGTACTACAACCGGAGGAAGTACAAGTTGAACCTAATCTAACTTATGAGGAGCAACCAATTAAAATTTTGGATCATAAAACTCTAGAAACTAGAGGTAAAACTGTGGACTTGTTTAAAGTTCTATGGACTCATCATGGAATACAAGAAGCTACTTGGGAATTAGAAACCAAGATGAGAGCCCAACACCCTGAACTTTTTATCTAAGGTTAGTTCTTAAAGTTTCAGGAGAACCTTTTTTTCTTAACGGGGGGAGTAACGGGTAATGCTATACAATTGTTTCAAGTATGAAATCATAGTGAATGTGGTATTGTATATGTCCTGAGAGTATTGTTATATGGCTATACTATTATATGGTTGTATGTTTTGTGTGTGACGGTATGCTTGGAATTATGTGGTTGAGATTCCATGATCATAAAATGATCAGGTGGTGGACAATTGTGATTTTATGTGGTGATGGATTGTGATATTAAGTGGGAATAGATTTGTGAGGTGAATAATTTATGGTGAATGTTTGGATAGTATTCTTACTAATGGAAGATATGATAAATAGTTAAGAGTTGAAATAATTATGGGAATTTAAATGAGAGGAGATGTTATGTTATACAAGTAGCATTATGCATGGATGATGTTAGAGGTGTTAGTAATTTATATATTTAAGTTTTGGTGATGTTTGATAGTCCGGGAAAGGTTAAGCTTCGGGGACGAAGCTTCATTTAAGGAGGGGAGAATGTAATACCCGGGATTTTTATAAGCCCTAATTGGAACCCTAACCCTAACTAAAACTCTAGCATCCGAGAGAATTACCTGAAGTGCTGTGAGTATTACCTGGAGGACCGGGTGAATTGTAAAATCATAAGCTGGCAGGGGAAGAAATTTTGGAGACCTGGGGTAAGGATAAACCCTAGGAAAAATAAGTTCTAAGGATCGGGAGCACTTAGGAATTATTAGAAGCCCTAACTGTCGGAGAATTCCCAGTAAACCCTGAAATCTCAGGATTTTCAAACGACCGGAAATTACCAAAATTTTTGGGAATAGAGGATAGCTACTAACCCTAGGAGGTGTGTTTGGGACTCTAGATAATATTCTAAGGTAGAAAGCAACCAAATTCATCTTCTTACAATTTAGGAAAAACAAGTTGCAATTTCAGCAGTCGGTGTTTCGGGACCGGTGATGTACCGGAAAAGCTTTAAAACTGGTTTCAGAAAATTCCTTTCACTTCATTATCCACACCTATATTATTTCCCATACTTATTTAGCCTTAATGACCAAGAAAAATTCAAGGTCCAACAAGGCATTAAGGTAGCCGATTTTTACATGTGCAAAACTATGTACTATTCACTATTCTTGTCTTATTCATAATGATAAGCATTAATTAGTTAGACACTTGGCTTGGGCATTAATTTCTGCCGATTTGTTCTGCAAGGAGGAGATTGGAAGTGGATAATTATCATTACACAACCCATTTAGAAGATGACACCTAGCTTAGTTATTATTACTTGACTGGAGCCTCACCATAATTAAACTAAGATACGCTGTAAAAATCAGCCCAAAACTTCTTTTGGAAGTTAGTTAATTCCTAGATCTCTTTTAAGGTAGAAAAATGTGCTCTAAAGGTTGTAGTATGGTACCAGTGAGTTTCTGATGGATTTAAGTTGGTATTCTGCTTATTTATGGTTTATATGAACTATTGGATATGGAATATCTCATTGGTGTTCAGAAAAACAAGAAGTTAAGCTTAGGATTAGAAAAACGAGCTTTAAGCTTTGTGAGTGAGTGAGGTGAGTTTCCTAGTCCCTTTTGAGCTGAAGATTTGGGTAATGTCTTAGGGTTGGGAAATATGATCATGTACAAATATTTAGGTCGAATTAACCTTGGGAAGTGGTTCGAATTGTTAGATAGTGATTAAGGTCAAAAAGATGCTTTACACTTGTATAAATGGAATTGGGTGTGTTCCTATGATGGGAATGAACTTTTATAACTTTAAATTAATGTAAGAAAGCTGGTTTGACAGTATGAACAAAGTGGAATCGAATTGACCTCTTCTTGGAAGTTGATTGTGAATCGTGAACTTCTTGTATTTGCGAGATGATTTATGTGACTATTGTAGGTCTAATATCTTCAGGAATATTGTGTTGCATTGATTATGATGTGAGTGTTACTACAAGAGGTGTTCTCTTATTGATTAATGATTTATTTAAGGCTATGGTTAGCCCTATGTTAAGCTCTTTGAGATAGTTGTTTCGAACTGTTATCTAAGCTCCCACCTGTGAATTGGAGCTGCCACTATGTTCTACTCTCTGAGCTATGGTTAGCCTTAGGGGGTTTGCACACTTAAAGACATAGGGGTGGGTGGTCGTGGAAACTCTATTGAATGTTCTGAGACATTATTTGGTACAATTGCCTCTGAGAAACTGGATTAAGGTAAGTTAATGAAGGTTGCATTTTATGATGTGTATCCACTATAAATGTTGCTATTCTTGTCTTTTGATGGTTACGGTAATCACTAATTACTTTTATGTTGTCATGTGGATGTTACTACCTGGGTAAAGGATTTTGGAAAAGAAAATGAATTTTACAGGGTATGATAATTGTCACTCAGTTTTACTGATTTGTTGCAACTCCTTTGTGTGTATATTGATTTTCTGGTTGCAGGATAGTTTCTATGGAGAATTAGCTTGGCAGGAGGATGTCGAGCAGGACATCCTATACATTAGTGCTTGCTTAATCTACAGTCAGGAGCTAATGCCTGGGGTCGTCAGGATCACTACAGAGGAGTGGATGCATAATGTCTATGGTTTTAGGAGTTTTCCTTACGGAGATAGTATGCTTACTACACACTCAATAGATAGTATTATCGAGTACACAGCTGAGAACTAGGTCGTGGACTATGTAGGGTACTTTTGCTACTTTTGTTACCCCCTTGTATTTTGTTGTAAAATAGTGACTAGAGAGCTAACCTGAGTAGTTAGCAAGGAAGGGGTTGGAATCAAGGTGTTAGCAGTGGGTTTTGGCGGTAGAACTTTTGGGTTGTAAGTATGGTTTATGCAAAGGCCTAACGGTGGTTGGTAAGATATGTGTTGTTATGTTAAATATAAATGGGAAAGGTTGTGGAATTTTCTTTTAGCCTTAGCATCTACAGTATTATGTAGGTGTGGCGGTAACGCGCCCGGTTAGTAAATATGTTCTTTCCGCTGCAAGATAAATGCAACAAGGCAAGGTAAAAAAAAAAGAAGAAAAAAAGTGGAGAATGTGGTGGTAGATCTTGGGTATTCAAACCGGGGTGTTACATAAAGAACTTAATTAAATGGTAGTCATCTTGAGAGGACGAATCAGCTAAAAAGATTAGACCGTCATAGAAAGCACTAAAGAAAGCATCCCTGATCTCAAAGCAGTAAAACCGAGAGCGTACTCAAAAACATCAAGCAAATTGAACATACCATCTGAACTCAACTGGACTAAGCGACATCATAGATTATTCGGATGACATAAAAATACCAGGACAAAGATAGCAGAATCCTTTTGTGAAGAAAATGAAAAGAACGACAACACAAACAAAACTAAACTGAGTCAAATTCACGCATTCAATCAGATCATTGCAGCAAGAAGAAAGTTGAGAATGATGTGAACCAGTATTATTGGGGAGAGCAGTGTTTGTTCACAGTGGCTTCAACACTGCGGTGCAGGCTGATAGGGTTCATTGCTACAAAGATTTAGGTGAGGGCTGAGAGAAACTTGTTTCACAAACAACCCGACTACCTGAGCATTCCTTTAGAGACCTGAAATAATAGAAAATTGATGAGGCAGCAGAGAAAAGAAATGAAATATTCCCAGAGTATATACTAGACCGTGTCGGGTCGAGTTCCAGATAAATGGACATCAGACCGATGGCAAGCTTCTCACAACGTATATCCATATTCTTCCGCAGCGCATATATATACAAGCTATCGAACGAGAGAGCTTGTGATCCATAATGTGTTAAATTGAGAAAACAAACAAATCGAGGCATGGTGAGTTAAATACACAACAAAGTGATATAACACTAATGGACAAAACAGAAGGATAGTTGCGACCGAAAAATAAATCAAAAACAACATCCATTCCAGGGGAGATTTCGCGATTAAACTTACTGTAATCTTAACTAGCACTTAAGCAGTTCAAATGGTGAAAGTGAAACAACAAGTCTGAAATGAAAACACAGGAATAACAAGGAAATCGGGAGATGGGATAGTGAAGGGAGGATATACACTTGGCACTCTGCATCGGATACATCTCCGACGAAGCCAGGATTTCGACCCTCACCTCGTGGGTTCATCAGGTGAGATAGATTTGAAGAATGAAATGTAAAACGGTTTTAAAACGAAGGGAAAATCCATATTTGTTTTTCGTTTCAAAATCTGGAGTTACGATTACGTTCTGGGTGATGTAAGGATCTGTGAAAACGAAGAGCAGATTGAGCCACTTTCCTGGTTGTCCTTTTATTTTGCTCTGGAGTTCGAAAACGTAAAAAATATGCTGAGGATAGCAGGTTATGGCAACCGACATCAAACATGGGTAAGAGTGTGGTGGCGACTGGATTTGTTTGAGATTGATTGATTGGAGAGGTAGAGCTAACAAGGAAGTGGTTAATGAAGTAGAAGAGAGTGAGGCCGAGAGTAGTCGACGACCATTTAAGGAAGGCAAGTCTGGTTTTCTGGGAAGGAGAATCGGGGATGAAGATGGTGGTAGATACCTTGGATTGAAGCGGAAGATCGATGGAGTTTTTCTTTGTGTTTTGTGTGTGGAGTTGTAAGGAGGGAGACAGGAGTGATGGCTATAGTAGGTTTTTTGATGTTGTTATGTAATAGAATGTTAAGAGTTTACCTTGGTATACAGAGGCCTACTGAGTTTTTGGACTAACAAAGAAAAATGGGCTTCATTTTTTGGTATTGGGATAGGAAAAATCGGATCCAAGAGAATCAGGACACAGGGCCTCTGTTGGGTGAAAAAGAATAATAAAAAAACAAGGCAATGACAACATCAACCGGCAGTGTATAAAATGCAAGACTTAGAAATAAATGAAATAATACACGAACTAAAAATAAAAAATTAAAAATAAAATCCACCAGCCACTCTTGTGGGGAATCGAACAAAAGACCTGTTGGATCCCTAATGGACATGTTACCCAACTAAGCTATGACAAAGTTCAATATGTACATGCAAGAAGTAAAACTAAAATCCGAACTCGACTTGGATGACGTCTTTTAAAAAAACACCGTTGTTCTAAATGAAATATAGAATTAATTGCTTTCTTCCAAAGGGTCATGAAATTATGGAATGTAGAAGATAAAAATACACAACATAATGAAACACAAAATAACGAAATACCATAATAATTACCATATAAAATAATGAAATAGTACTAGTATGATGGAAGTAAAAATACAAGTGAATATCGTAAAGAGTGGAATATGGATTGGATATGTACGAGTGACAGAAGATAAGATATAATAAACAATTAATAAAATAGCATAGAATAAGAACAATATGAAATGAAATGGAAAAAACAAAACAAGCAAAGATAGATAGGATAAAATAAAGTAAATATGGTAAAATAAGTAAATAGACAAAAGGGACGGGTCTAAAACCAGATGATTGTTAGAAATTCAATTTCAGAAAACTGTGATTTTTCTCTGAAATGCTTTGAAGATTGGTTTGAGAAGTTTGTCATAAAATGAAGGTTTCACTTTGGCATGTGTGTTAATAATTTTGAAAAAGAAAGGCGACGACCCCTCTTATTTTATTTATTATTTCAGACTTTGCTTTATGGGGTGATAATTTTTGGTGTCTGCAGATGGCTCCCCTTGATTCAATTCTGCAATAGAAGGCTTGCAGAATTGGTCAAGGTTGATGGGACGCCAAAAATTCTCACTGTGATGTATGATTTGTTCTTATGGGTGCGAGTGCACGGGGACTTATGACGGGCCCCAAATTGCGGTGATTGATGGTATGAGGACTAATGACGGGCCTCAACTAGATCTCGGTATCTAGCTCTAGGACTAATGACGGGACTAGAATACGATCAATCAATCTATGCATGAGGACTAATGACGGGCCTCAACTAGATCTCGGTGTCTAGCTCTAGGACTGATGACGGGCCTAGAATGCATTTTCGAAATGTATGAGGACTAATGATGGGCCTCAACTAGAACTCGGTGTCTAGCTCTAGGACTAATGACGGGCCTAGAATACAATCGGTATATTGGTTATGCATGAGGACTAATGATGGGCCTCAACTAGAACTCGGTGTCTAGATCTAGGACTTATGACGGGCCTAGAATGCATCTTCGAATTGTATAAGGACTAATGATGGACCTCAACTAGATCTCAGTGTCTAGCTATAGGACTAATGACGGGCCTAGAATACAATCGGTATATTGGTTATGCATGAGGACTAATGACGGGCCTCAACTAGAACTCGGTGTCTAGCTCTAGGACTTATGACGGGCCTAGAATGCATCTTCGAATTGTATGAGGACTAATGACGGGCCTCAACTAGAACTTGGTGTCTAGCTCTAGGACTAATGACGGGCCTAGAATACAATCGGTATATTGGTTATGCATGAGGACTAATGACAGGCCTCAACTAGAACTCGGTGTCTAGCTCTAGGACTTATGACGGGCCTAGAATGCAATTAAAAGTAAGAGGACTTAAGATGGGCCTCAACTAGACCTCTTGACATCTAGCTATAGGACTTATGACGGGCCTATAATACTTTGATCGAGTTGTATGAAACTCATTGCTTTGAGTGGTTGATTTGAGGATGACTTTGATTGTGGATTGGTCCGGGATTGGATGTTTTTTTGTTGTTTTCATGGGGGATGTGATTGTCGAATGTTTTTTTTTTGTGGATGTGGCCCTTGACTTTGTCATTGTGGGACTTGTGTTTCGGTTTTGTTTTGCAGTCTCGCCCGATGTGCACTATAGTTTCGGGATTTGGTAAGACTCTTGGCTCCAGAGTTCGAGATGGCTCCGGTATGGCTCTTGAGGTTTTGTTTTTTTACGATTTGGTGATTGGTCTTTGAATGGATGAGTTTTTTTGAATTTGTGGCTTGGGAACCCAATGGCTTTGATATGGCCGGATGACTTCGGTATGATCAGATGGCTCCGATGTGATTGGATAGCTCCGGTGCGGTCAGATGGCTCCGGTTTGATATGTGACTCCCTTGTGAGCAACGACTCTGGGATGGTTGGTGGGTTTTGATTCGAATGGGGATTTTCAAGATCGTTGGTGGGTTTCGATTTGGGTGGAGATTTTTGGGATGGTTGGTGGGTTTTGATTTAGTTTGGATTTTGAGTCGAGTGGTGGATCGATGTGATTTGTGTACTTTGATGTGGTTGATAGTTTTTAGTTGTGGATGAATGGCTTTGGTCCGATTATGACTTCAGGATTCTCTCATGATGACTCCAGGATAGCTCGGGATGGCTCCAGGGAGGCTACGGGATGGCTTCATTTAATGATAGTAGGGAACAAAAGGGGAACTTTCTTTTGAGATGGTCGCACCCTGGGTGGGCTGCCTACGTACTCAATTCCGTATTGAGATCAGACCTGATGTAGTTCGAAACTGTGTGAGCAAGGTCTTAGTGACGAAATGGCTCCGACAGGGATTTGAGGTGGCTCCCACATGGCTCCAGCTTGGTTCGAGATGGCCTCGATGTTGCTCTAGGGCTAGTCTTGGTGTGACTCGTGAATGACACTGAACGGCTCCAGGATGGCCTGCGCGTGGCTCCGGACAGCTCTAGAATGATTCGATGCAGCTCGGTGATAGCCTGTGATAGCTCCGAAAAGGCTTAGATATAGCTCGATGACGGCCTGGGATGGCTCTAGTTGACATCTTTTGATCAAAAGTTATTCTTCAACAACTGCAACTTAAGTCAACTTTCAACGAGACTAGGTGGAGTTCTTACCAGTCAGATGTTGAAGATGAAATGATTATGATGCATACAAATATTAAATGCTAGATACGATGTAAAATGTGTATGCAATTTTTGGAGAGAAAGTATGGCCCTATCTCTATTAATATGAGGTTTACGAATATAAGACGTCTTCGGTTCAATCCTGAGTGACTGTTGAACTGGAATGTGTGAATCACTTTCCTCTCATGGAGGGATATGGGTCAATCTCTCGTGAGTCTAGCTGTGTGTGCTAAATGGTGTGATGATACTCTCGATGGTCAGAGCAGTATTTTCCTTAGAATTCCTTTTTGAGGTTCTGGACTTTCCGATCCTTACAAATTTCTCACCTGCAACAGGGTAGGCTGTTTATGTCTTGGTGTTTAGAATGAAGATTCACTCGCACTCATAAGACCTTGTGGTGTAAGGTCACACTCATTCGCTCATGGTCCCTTTGGTATGACGGGACATGTTGATAACCTGTACGAAACTTATGATTCATGTTTCAGATCCGGTACTTTCAGTTAACACTCATTAACTTATGAGTCAAAGGTCTTTATTGGGTTATAACGGGGCTGAGGGGTATGATATATGTCACATGGGACTGGAAGATTTATTTGGGGATTGTGGAGCTTTTGTGCAATAGAGGATATGTTTCACCTTCGCCATGGGTGGAATGATTAGACGGGTTTTGATAACCTTCTATTGGTTTCTATGGGACATCATTGGTCCTTTGGATTTGGATTTCTCCTTCTTGCCTCTTCTCGTGTACGGTTTAAACTTTCTTCTCATTTTTCTTTTTTGAAATTGCACGTGGCTCATCGATTTTCTCAAACGTTCTTTGCTTTGCATTTTGGCTTTCAGCTTTGGAGTTGCATTGACTCATTGATCTTTTTGAACATTTTCGGTGTTCTTTTTTGGTGTTTGACTTTGGAGTTGCATTGACTCACTGATTCCTTTGAACATCTTCATTTGTTGTTTTTGTGAAAGATGGTGGGGAAGAGACCATGGCTCCGGTTCCTTCGAGATCCTCTATTGCAAGGGCGAATAAGTATATGTGGGGTGGCATGTTGTGGAGTTTTTTTTTAAGAAAGAGTTTTTCATGAAAGGCTCAGCGGGGCTCACTAAGGGATTATGTACAAGGCAGTCAAAGCTTTTTGGTTTTGTGGAGATTTGTATTCCTAAGTGCCTCGTCATTCTCATTAGTCAATGATTGTTTTCTTACTATTCACGGATCTTTGCATGAATCACAGTTCGTATCCTGTTTATCGACATTGATCTTACTCTGAATTGTGCCTCTCCATGTGTTGAAGGAATGCACATGTCGCTCGTGGTTTTACCTCGATTGGCTCTCTCTACTCTCCATCATCGCTCTAGGGATTGCCCAGTATCCTCGTTCGGAATTCTAGGGGAAAATACCACTCTTCGCACGCTACTCACTTTGCTTGTGGAGCTGATTTTGATTTAAACCCATGTGTAAATTGAAGGGTCGAGAGTTTAGTGATTCAAAAATTCGATTCTACCAATCTCTCAAGATTTTTCCAAAGATGTCATTCTGATATGGAAGTATACAAATGCAACTATCTACCATGCAATTTGTTGTGGTAATATGGAATTACTACGTATTGGATGCATGAAGTACTCACAACGAAAATGACTCATTTTGGATTTTGATTGAATGTTTTTGTTTTTTGTTTTTTTGATGCAATGCATGAGTGGTAAGGATACACCAAGTCTCGCTTGAGTCGGTTCCAGTTGATGGTCCATGAAGCTCATCTCGTCATTGTAAGCCTTGAAGATGGTCAAGTTGTTGGATGTGATGTGAGAGAAGCTGTTCTGGAATGATATTCGGTTGATGATTGGCTCCTGTAGTTTTGGACTTCTAGGGAGTTGCCACTCCGGCATGGTGGTCCCACGATATGATAGTGACTGCATTTCTTGGGATTTTTGAAGGTATGATTTTTTTGGATTTTCAGGTGTATGTATTTTTTTTTGGATTTTCGGATGTATGATGTTTTTTTAGGATTTTTGGATGTATGTATGATTTTTTTGGTATATGCTTTTTGTTGTTATTGGTTTCTATGTACATGGTATGTCGAATGAGAAAAGGTTTGAATCCCTGGTATTTTTTTGCCATCACACCGAAGATCTTGCTTTCAGCCATAGGTAAAAACAGTTGATCACCTGCAAATATAACCATAACAATAGACAGAAAAATCTGACAAAGGAGAATGTTAGCATGTTTGAAACATGGGGTGAATGCTCGTGTGGTGTGTTGGAAATGTAACATGTGATTATGCAATTTTTCTAAGATGAGTACGATTCATGCGTGATTAATGAATGTGAATTGACTAAAAGTGGGAAGAAGCAAATCGTATGTACTACAATAAATCAAGTTTTTAGAAAAATGATTTTGAAAACACGTGTTTTCGAAGTGGTCGATTTTCTCAATAGGGATTTTAATGCTCGGTCATTCGCAAATAAAATAAGGAGTGGGGAACCCTATACACATTGATCTAAACAAATTCAAAGGGAATGTATAAACCTATACATGTAATCTATTCAGGAATGGACAAGAGAGGAAAGAATCATAGGGAAAACTTATACATCATCAATCCTAAAAAGTCATTAAAGGGGGAGTTTGAGCTAAACTTCTTCTAAACTCTTCTGGTCCGTCTTCGAGCTTCTGATTGACTGCTCACGCTCAGACTCCTAGTTGGCTGCTCGCTCGTCTTCAGGTTCTTGAACGGCTGCTCTCTCGTCTTCAGGCTTTTGACCGGCTGCTCGCTCGTCTTCGGGCTCTTGACCGGCTGCCGGCTCGTTTTCGGGCTCTTGCAGCGAAGCAATACTGTGATCAAACAAAACGGGATGGTGTTCTTCTGATTTTCAACAGTTTGAACTCGAACAGTCGTTGCTAGTCTTCATGTCGATCAACTCGGGTTGGTACATCTCTGATTTTTTACTCAAACTGCATTGTCGATCTTCATGTGCTCCACTTCCTCCAACAAGGAAAATCATGGACATTTTTGAGAAAGGAAAGGTGAATGAGCGAGCACAAAATCATTGTGAAAATCCACCACTTTTGTGAAAAACACAAAATGAGTAGTACGCTCCACAGTAATGACCGCTGCTTTTGAAGGTGGGTTGAACTTCAAAAATAGCGGGTCACAACATGGGGACTAAATCATTTATTTTGAAATACATTTGTGAAAATCAATTTTGAAAACTGTTTTCGAAAACTGTTTTGATATAATATCCATGAAAAGAGTTGTTTTAAAATTCGTTTGTGAAAAGTAGGCTTTTGAAATCTATTTAAATTTTTTGGAACAACAGTTGTGAGAAGGATTGTTTGAAAATCATTAGTAAGTAGTAGATTTTTGAAATCTGTTCTTTGCCAACCGTTTTACAAAGTTTGTTTTCTGGAAGACTTTGATTGAAACCGGTTTTGAAAACTGTTTTGGAAATAACAATTTTGAAAATCATTGTTATTTGAAATCATTTGAGATGGACGACTTTGAAGATATTTCATTAGAGCGTTTTACATGATTCATTTTCTGATTCTTGCTCATTTTTGAAACGTGATCACACATAGATGTAAGTGCAAAATAAAAATCGTGGCTGATTTTTTGTGGAGCTGAGTGTGAATGATTGGGATAATCACCTTCCGGATCAATCAATGCTTCCATACCACCGGGGGAACGATCGTCCCTTCACTGTTCATCTCTCGGGATTTATCTTTGTTATGCCTTATGGGGCACGTCATTAAGAAAGTCCGGAGTGCTTAAGTTCGAAAGGTCAGGATACCCGAAGTGATACAGTCACACGAGCCACGACCGGGGATTATAACAACATACTCACTTTTGGGAAACTTGGGGAAGCACTACATGGGGTCCAGTCTCCCCTCGTCTGCACGATAAGGTGTGTCTAAAGTCCAAATTATTCGCTGACTACGCTATGTCATGTATGGGTATTCATAAATACGGGATCCTCTATGAATTTGTAGCGCGACATTGGGCTTTAAAGACACCCGTGGTGTAGAGGAATCATGGAGAGCTGAGCCCATGCAATCTTCAGGGTAAGGCAGAAGGGTGGTCAGACAAGCGGCATACAAGGGGGTGACTACCCTTAAAACCCGTCCTAGACACCAGATTAGGCAGCTGGACACTGAAGGCTCAGAGTTCACTATATGCTGGCTTTGAGTCGGAGATGGAGGAGAATTTTGGATCATGAATCTTTAGGGCGTAGGTCGTTGACCGTCTCGCCTCGCGGGCATAACCACTCAATGAGTGACCCGACTCATGGGAAATCAATCGTGGACCGATTGGGATTCCGTGACTCGTGGAAATAGGGGTGACACAGAGGAATGCATGTCCTAGAGTACCCATGCACAACTTGGAAATTTAAAAGCGGTATTGTTGTAGGTCAATGACCGTCTCACCCCGCAACAAGCAACAATAGTATGAATGCGGTAAATAAATCAGAGAGGAACAAACAACCCTATTTACTAACTGTTTTGTCTAGAAGGCAATGATTCCAATTGGTTGTTTATTAACTTAAAGGGAAGTTAGCTTCATTTAGTCCTAAGTGTCTCTTTCTAATCGTGAGCTAATTATTAACCCAATTGTTGTAATGTTTGTTGAGGATCTATCAAGTCCTATATATCTGTCCTTATCAGATACACACTCTAAGTGTGGATTAAAATAATCCTATAGGCTTTGAAAATAATCTCTTGAAGGTTTTGAAAGAAATTGGGGAAATCCCGACAGTTTTGAATGGAGTTCAGTCTTCCTTGAGTTTGAGAAAAACTTACTCAAGTTTTCCCCAACAGAGTCGTCATTCTGTGGAGGGTGATTTTTCTGTATGAGGGGGGTCTATCTAAGTAAGGTCTGACTAAGAAGCCTAGATCCTAGAAAATGCCATTCTGTGGAGGGTGAAAACTCGTTATTCTAGCATCCCTCAAATACCTACTAAATTGTCTGTCTTTCCCAGAAAGAATAAAGGGCAGTGCATGTGAACACTACACGCGCTCTCAATGGGCCCCATACGGACTTATTCCTCTATTAGGCGGAATTGACTAGAGTTGCCACCTAGTTTGACCTAAGGAACTAGGAAGGGAGGAGAAGGGTTCTAAGAACCATTAATTGACTCTGATGAATTGTTGCCTATCGATAGGACTTATCTGATCATACCAGAGAATCTGTGTGGGTTCGCACTGGGTTACACCCCTCGGAAGTGGCAATGACCACAACCTTGGATTGGTGCCCGAGGAAATCTCGGTCTCCAATTGCCGGGATTGTCTTCTTTCAAAACCTTTCAGAGAGATTCATTTAAAAGCCAAGGATGGGATTATGACGGAAAGAGAAAAAGAGAGTGGATGAGACGAGCTTTTCTGCCAAGCTAGCGCCAATAAGAGGAATTGAAGAATTCGAATGAGTATAGAATGCAAGATTAGAAGTCTGATTTTGAGAATTGAAGAAGTCGAGGGCTTGTGGGAGTTAGAAAGGATTTGAATGTTTGACGGACATGAATACCGCCTTAGAGTTGGGAAAGGGGTTTTTGTTTGGAATGGGGTCGCACCCTAGATGGACTGCCTACGTACTCAACTCCCTATTGAGATCAGACCTTACGTAGTTCAGGTTTTTGGGTTTTGGAAGTTTTGAAGGGTTTAAAGTTTTAGGTGTGAGAGATTAGTCTATGAGACGCTCGGGTCTATGAGACATTTGGGGTGTTCCCGTAGTGGGAGGTATGGGATATCAAGGTATGTGAGACGCTCGGGTCTGTGAGACATTTGAATTTGAAAATGGTGGAGAGATTGAGATGTTCGAGTCTGTGGGGCACTCGGCCTATGAGAATTTAGAAGTTTGGAAGAAGTCGAGATTCAGGAGATGTTTCAAGTTTGGAATGATTTGAGTTTGGATAATGATTTGAGTGTGAGGCGATTGAATTTTGAGTAGAGATCCCGGGTTCTTCAGATTTGAGATTCTAAAAGGGTTGATGTTTTAGGATATTTCGAATTTAGATTGAGATGATGGTGGACTGAATTGTTTGGAGGAATGATTGTCAAAATTGTCTCTCTTAAAGTTTTTAAAACTGAGAAATCATTTTTTGTTGTAAAAGAGCGGATAATCCCGAGGGATTACCCTATGTACCCCCTCGAACACAACACTTAATTAATGGTAAGTGCCGAGGCTCGAAAGATGGGGCAATGAATTTATGTCGAAAATAGGATTTAGAGAGAAACACCATGAATGAGATGTTCTCGGTCAAGCCCTAATAACGTCTCTAACTCCCGGGTTTTAAAACATTAAAAGCCGAAAATACTGAAATCGAGTGGAAGGGAGTTAGACGATTCTAAAATCCCGGCTGCGACTAGGAAGGTCGTTACTTCCCTAGCACCCCGCCTTGTAAAAATCTTGGCTGCAATTAGGGGAGGTTTGTCACCCTAATGCCCCGCCTAAAGAGATCCAGACTGCGACAAGGGAGGTTACGACCCTAGTGCCCCGCCTCGGATTTTTATTCGGAAAGGGAGACAAGTGATGTCTAACTAGGAGGGAAGTGTTTTGAAAGTGTTAGACATTTCATGTTCCCCGAAAATGGTTTATTTGATTTGAAAACTTTTGAAGTGGTTCGTAATTCTCGATGAGGAAACACTGATTTTGAGAAATGTTTTAGGAGAAAACTTTCTGTATATGTGAGAAGAACTTTCTGCGTGTTGAGAAGAGTTTTCTGTGATGTGAGAAGACTTTTTCCTTTAAAATTCCACAAAATGGTTTCTTTGAAAACTTGATGAAACTTGAATAAAATGATGGTTTGAAATTCTTTTTGGGTTTTTGGATTTTGAAAGGAATTTACTAGAGTGTGGATTGGATGAAATGTATTTGGATTTGAATTGAATTGGAGTTCGGTTTGGATTGAGGTTGGGTTTGGTATGGATTGAGGTCGAGGCTTGAGCTAGATTGAAGTCTGGGTTAGGTCAAAGTTGGGTCAAGGTCAACATTTTTTGGGTCAAGGTCAACGTTTTTTGGGTCAAGATCAATGTTTTTTGGTCAAGGTCAATGTTTCTTGGTCAAGGTCAATGTTTTTTTGTCAAGGTCAATGTTTTTTGGTCAAGGTCAATGTTTTTGGTCAAGGTCAATGTTTTTTGTCAAGGTCAATGTTTTTTTGTCAAGGTCAATGTTTTTGGTCAAGGTTTGACATTTGGTTTGACTTGTGTGGGCTTAGACCAAATTTGGGTCTGGGCTTGGGCCGAATTTGGGCCTGGGCCGATTGTGGGTTTCTTGGGCCGATTGTGGGTTTGCTGGACCGGTTTTGGGCTTGCTGGGCCGGTTTTGGGCTTGTCTGGATATTGGGCTTGACTTGGGATTTGGGTCGGGATTAGTTTGGGCCGAGATCGAGTTTTGGGCTGAAATTGGACTTGGGCCGAGATTGGAGATGGGCCAAGTTTGGATGGGAAAATTTTGGACTTGGGATGATGAATTTTTTTTTATCTTTGAGAAACAAAATTTACAAGAAGAAATAAGATTGGAAATGAGTTCATTACTAAAAAAAATGTTGGGATTTGTATTTACAAAATGATTATAGAAAATGAGAGACAATTTAGAATTTTGAGGATGGAGGATGAGAAGATGAACTGTTGTGAGAGATTTTGAATCAGGAAAATCTGATGGCCTAAAACCGAAATGAGAATATTAATCTATATACATATATATACATATTTTAGGTGTGTGTTTTAGGGTTTAGGGGTGTCACCACCACGAGATTGGTCAATGACCCATCAGGCCAGGGGGACCCCTCTATCCTAATGGCTAGGACCTAAAGGGCTAGTAACTAAGGCTTAGCAATAGTTAGAGATACAAAGAGATGAATTGAAATTCTGCAACAAAGTCATATATGAAACCTGTACATGCATGGCGTAGAAATAAACACAAGAGACAAATCTTCATGATAATGAAATACCCCAAACCTAAGTATGCTAAGTAAACATCAAAATATGATGTAGTAAGGCTAGAATATGCCTTAGAAGGATTGGTAGACAATTTTAACCAAGGAAAACACAAGAAAGTGCCTTAAAGGCAATCAGGGCAAAAACGTGCTCTAAGCTTGGAGAGACTTGGGTGAGTACCCAAATATCATGATAAGACCTTAGTAATATCCTAATGGTCATTTTAAATCAATTAGCAAAGAAAACCAAGCTTGAAAACAAGTTAAAACACAAAATGTGCTTTAAGAAGTCTTAAAGCACATTTTTGAGAAATTGTTTTAGAATTGAGTTTTGAGTGGCTAAATGTCCATCATTACTCTTTAATCAACATGTGTACTAATTAGTATCACATTAGGAGGTCTAAATCAATGGGAAATAAAAATTTCAGAAATATGTGCACTGATTAGTGAATAGTAACTATTTAGTGCTAGTTAAGACATAAGTCAACATAAGTCAATAAGATGGTCAACCAAGACCATAAATATCTCCATTTAATAGAGGGGGCCGGTTTTGATGTGGGGAGTCACCACATGAGTCATCAAATGAGAAAGGAAAAGAAGAGTAAAGTGATAAAAGTTACTATTTGCTTTTATAAAGCAAAATATCCTTATAAGCTACCTTCTCTCCTCTATTCTCCATTTCTCTCTTTCACCCACGGTTTCTTCTTCTTCTCTCTGTTTCAAAACCGAGAGTGCTGCTTCCCCATGGTTCTCCATCTTCAATCACTTACCAAATACACAATATTGCTCCAAATCAAGAACTAAACACATATTATTCTTAGTTAGGTCAAGACCTATCTTTCTATCTTTTCAAATCTTTCAAAGCTCCATTTTGGTGCCATGAGAAAACTTCATTGATGGAGGAAAATCAAGTTTGAAGAGCTCATTAGCTTCTCCATTCTCTTAAGGTAAAGAAAATGCAAGAAAAACCAAGTTTCCATCATCTTCCTTATGTGGCCGAAAATTCCTTCTCATGGGGCTATGTTTTTATGCCTTGTTCTAGCTTAATTTATTCACCAAGGACTAGTGGAGGTCCTATTTCATTCAATGCCCAAGTCTACTTTGAGACTTCAAAGGTAATCATCCACTTTTATGCCTTAGAACACATTTCTAACCTAGGTTTTTATTCCTTGAGGTTAGTGCATTGTATAGTACTCATATGAGTCCTTGAATATTGATTAGAACATTGGCAAGGGGAATTTAAGTGGTGGCCGAGATCTATGCAAGAAGAAGGTCTAAGGAGGAGATTAAGATAAGCTTGAGAAAACAAGGTAAAATGCTTACCTAATGGTGGTTTAAGATTAAGGAATGAGTTTTAGATAAGTACCAATGTAGCTTAGAGCTTACATTGTGTATTGGGTTATATAACCTAAGAAAAAGAATTTAAACAAGCTTATGAACTTGTGACTAAGGAGCCAATGAGAATGAGTTAGTAATATAAGTTTAAGGTGGATTTTAAGAACATTATAACTACTATGAGATTGATGGGTGTATTTGCAGGTTGAAAGCTTTTATATGTGGGAAATTCAGTGTTTAAGTTTAAGTCATTTAAGGGCCTAAGAGCCATGTCATTTAAGAGCCTTAGTGCTATGCAATTTAAGATTATTGCAATATATTGAGTAAGATGTGAATAAGTTGATTTGGGTGAGAAAATAAGATGAGAAAGGACTTGGTGTGTGTGAGATTATTGTGTGAGAAAAACAATGCATTTGGGCATGAGAATATACTAGAGGAGTTATGGCGAAATTTAAGTAGGAAACAAAGTGTTTGGTGGTGGTTGTGAATTAATATGACCTAGGATTTACTAGGAGTCATTAAAAGAAATTTGAGTGGAAATGAGTTAACAAAGTTGTTCTTGAAGTTTAGAATGGCCTAGAATTGTTTAGGAGGGATTAGAGGTTTGGAGGGTGTAATTTGTGTACCAAGAATGTGTACTAAGGGTTTGAGTGTTCATGATTTTATTAAGGGTGAGAAACTAAACGTTGGGTGTTGTAATATATTAAGGAGGCCATGTCAAAATTTGGAGAGGAAGCTAAGTGTTTAAGGTGTTCCAAGGAGATTTTATGACTAAGGATGTACTAGTAACATTAAGGGTTGTCTTGGTGAAAATGGGTAAACTATGGAGCTCTTGAGTACTAGGAAGACCTAGTGGTGTATAAGAGGGACCAGGGGTTACAATGGTGAATTTAAGGCACCAAAACCATGGTTAAGGAGTAGTTAAGATGGTTGTGAAGAAACACTTGGGTTAGTTGAGGTTTTAGGCAAAATCTACATGTTGGAAGTGTAAGAAACTAAGCATAAGTGTTAAGAGTTTCGTAAGAAATTGGGTGAAAGATCAAGGAATTAAGAATGAGTTTGGTGGAAGTTATAAGGTGAGTTTAAGTGCCTAAATGATGTTAGAAGACATTATGAGGGTTTAGGAGAAGTTTGGTGAATATTGGTTAAGTGTTTGAAGGCTTAGAAAATGAGTGTTTTGCCTTGTCCGAACATCCGTCCGGACATGGACGTTCGGACAGGCCCTGTTGCGTGAAAATTTTCAGAGTCTCGACTTGTGTCCGACCTTGGGAAGTCCGGACACAAGTTTCGGACGTGCCTGCTTCTACTTAGGATTTTCCTCGACCCATGTCCGAACTTCCGAAGTCCGGACACATGTTCGGACATGCGTCTGTTTTCAGTTTTGAGTCTCGACTTGCGTCCGAACTTGGGAAGTCCGGACACAAGTTCGGACATGCCACTGTTTTGGCCAAAAAACCTTGTTTAAGGATGGGAAATGATGAGGATAATTAGGTATTGAGTTATAAGGTTGTTTAGGACATGTTTGGTGGGTAACAATGATAATTAAGTGGATGAATAAGTATAAGTGATGAGGAGAAGCGATTCACTTAAGATTAAGTTTGTAAGATTAGGTTGTAAGACTTGAGAAGTGTTAGGTTGGGATCATTAAGAGTTAAGTAAGGTAAGTAATTTAAGTAAGTTGAATTAAGTTAAGTGATTAACAACCTAAAACTGAATGAATGTTTTAGGACTTGGGAATTTGGACTCCGGAAGAGAGTAAGCAACCGAACGACCAACGGTGAACGGTACAGTTCTCTTGTGACCTGCTTGCTAACGAGGTGTCCCTCGGCTTGTGTGCTATTTGTTTTGTGTGCTCACTAAACAAGATAAAGCATGCAACCGGAATATATATATTTATTGTATTGTTGTGTGATGTTTGAAAACTAACACAACATACCGTGAGAACTTACTAACCAATGTTTAGTAAGGAATTGAGTGAGACTAAGGAACGCCCCTAATAAGGGACGATATGAACCGAAAGAGGTTAACCAACAAACAGGGTCTTGAGATTGTTACTAACTGGAACTTGAGTGAGGAAACCCGGGACCGATCTCCGGTCATGCATGCTAAGGAAAGGGAGTCGGTATCTATAGCAGATTCGACTTCCGATTAAGGACTTGTCTTCGGACTTGTAGCCTAGGGCCGGTTGCCGGCTCAGCTACGCTGGACTCCCGTCCAGAGTAGGTGGCATTAAGATGGTGCGGTGGGATCACCTAAATCCCAGGTTCGAATTAAGCTACAACCAATCCCTTCCAGGAACGGTTTGTATATTGAGATTAAGTTAAGATTAAGATTAAGGCAAGATTAAGATAAGTTGCAATCATTCCTTTTTAAAGGATGGTTTGTATTGTTAAGTTTAAGAGTAAGGTAAGGTTAAGATAAGTTGCAACCATTCCTTTTAAAGGATGGTTTGCATTATTAAGATTAGGATAAGCTACATCCACTCCTTATTAAAGGGTGGTTGTTTCTAAGATTAAGATAAGGCTAAGATTGAGGTGAGATAAGGATGGACCAAGATTAAGGGGAAACATTACTTAAGGAGTTAAATAATTAACTCTCTAATTAAGGGAACGCATTTAAGTCGTTCATTGTGTGTGAACTTTGATTGTTCATATCTGAGTTGTTGTTTACTGCACTTTCTATTATGTTATGCATCTAATCAACCTCCATGCTATCGACAATTAGTCGTCGTAGCCACGTTAGCTTGGGGGCCATGAGAGGATCGTACCAGCATTCGTGCTGACCCCCTTTGGGGGCTGTTTTTACTACACAGGTACATTCGGAAGCGGCCGTCGCGAGAGTAAGAAGAGGATACAAGTGTTAAGGGTTAAGAGTGGCCTACGAGTTGTGCATGTACACTCGTATGGCAATTTGAGTTAGTAAGATGTATAGGATGTGAGGGGGTTGTAAGAAGGATATGTAAATGTTTAAGATTGTTGCACTAATGTTCGGTATATTCTGGAGACAGACCGTGGCAAGGTCCTGGATTGTAAAGAATTCTGCTGTGACATGTATGTATATATGCTGTTAAGTTGCGAGACCACAATTGGATTGAGTTGGGGTGTTACAGATAATCAATCAATCAGGAATGATGACAACGGTTAATCAAGCAAACAATCAGGAATGATAACAACAATTAATCAAGGAATCATATTTGTTCAATAACATTGAAGAACCAGTGGAGATTTCAAACAGAGAATATAAGGGTTATATGAGATAGGACGCTAACCGACGGGGTGGCCTGCCCCGGTTTATCAATCAATCAAATATACATATGTAGAAAAATCCTCACCTGAATTGGCTTCTGATCTCATCTCATCCATGAATAATTAACAAGACTGCTGAATCAACAAGGAGCAGATGCCAAGCCAAAATGCACAACTCTAGTCAACTTGCTAATCCAAGGTTGAATCCGAGCAAAGCGAACCAGCCAAGCTTATCAATTTGACAAGTACCTCGGTCAAGGCATAAACAAGAGCAATGAGTAGTAAATACGTTGAACAAATGATGAATATGAATGGAAAAAAAGGAAAAGAAAAATTACAATGTGCAACATAAACCAACCATAAGGTCTAACCGGATCGTAGACCCGTGACATCAGGGAGACCTAACATCTATACCCAAACTTGAAACCAAGAAGCAGTGCTAGTCTCGACCCAAACAAAATCAGACATTGAAGGGATGAACAATTACATCCAAATAATCTGGTTATTCGCACATGGGGATTAAACTTGTAAATAACAAAAGTCAGCTCACAAATTCAACGGAAACAATCAAATAGTAGTCAGATCAAACCTCAATGAGTAAGGGGGTAGATTCAAAAGCTAGCATGGTAAGATTTATACACATTAGGCACATAATGAATAAGCAGAATCGTAGCCAGAACTCTGTAATCAAACGGCAATATATTGATAATGGCTTATGGTAAATATGTTGTCGCACAACGTGGCTTATCGGATAATACCCACACGCGGATATAAATCCTGTAATTTTGACAGCTTAAAGAACTTAATTAAATAGTAGTCATCTTGAGAGGACGAATCAACTGAAAAGTTTAGACCGTCATGGAAAGCACTAAAGATTGAACATACCATCTGAACTCAACTGGACTAAGTGACATCATAGATTATTCGGATGACATAAAAATACCAGGACCAAGATAGCAGAATCCTCCTGTGAAGAAAATGAAAAGATCGACAACACAAACAAAACTTAACTGAGTCAAATTCACGCATACAATCAGATCATTGCAGCAAGAAGAAAGTTGAGAATGATGTGAATCAGTATTATTGGGGAGAGCAGTGTTTGTTCATAGTGGCTTCAGCACTGCGGTGCGGTGCACGCTGATAGGGTTCATTGCTACAAAGATTTAGGTGAGGGCTGAGAGAAACTTGTTTCACAAACAACCCGACTACCAGAGCATTACTTTGGAGACCTGAAATAATAGAAAATTGATGAGGCAGCAGAGAAAAGAAAAGAAATATTCCCAGAGTATATACTAGACCGTGTCGGGTTGAGTTCCAGATAAATGAACATCAGACCGATGGCAAGCTTCTCACAACATATAACCATATTCTTCCGCAGCGCATATATATAAAAGCTATCGAACGAGAGAGCTTGTGATCCATAATGTGTTAAATTGAGAAAACAAACAAATCGAGGCTTGGTGAGTTAAATACACAGCAAAGTGATATAACACTAATGGACAAAACAGAAGGATAGCTGCGACCAAAAAATAAATCAAAAACAGCATCCATTCCAGGGGAGATTTCGCGATTAAACTTACTGCAATCTTAACTAGCACTTAAGCAGTTCAAATGGTGAAAGTGAAACAATAAGTCTAAAATGAAAACATAGGAATAACAAGGAAATGGAGAGACAGGATAGTGAAGGGAGGATATACACTTGGCACTCTGCATCGGATACATCTCCGACGAAGCCAGGATTTCGACCCTCACCTCGTGGGTTCATCAGGTGAGATAGATTTGAAGAATGAAATGTAGAACGGTTTTAAAACGAAGGGAAAATCCATATATGTTTTCCGTTTCAAAATCTGGAGTTACGATTACGTTCTGGGTGATTCAAGGATCTGTGAAAACGAAGAGCAGATTGAGCCACTTTCCTGGTTGTCCTTTTATTTTGCTCTGGAGTTCGAAAACGTAAAAAATATGCTGAGGATAGCAGGTTATGGCAACCGAAATCAAACATGGGTAAGAGTGTGGTGGCGACTGGATTCGTTTGAGATTGATTGATCGGAGAGGTAGAGCTAACAAGGAAGCGGTTAATGAAGTAGAAGAGAGTGAGGCTGAGAGCAGTCGACGACCATTTGAGGAAGGCAAGTCTGGTTTTCTGGGAAGGAGAATCGGGGATGAAGATGGTGGCAGATACCATGGATTGAAGCGGAAGATCGATGGGTTTTTTCTTTGTGTTTTGTGTGTGGAGTTGTAAGGAGCGAGACAGGAGCGATGGCTATAGTAGGTTTTTTGATGTTGTTATATAATAGAATGTTAAGAGTTTACCTTGGTATACAGAGGCCTACTGAGTTTTTGGACTAACAAAGAAAAATGGGCTTCATTTTTTGGTATTGGGACAGGAAAAATCGGATCCAAGAGAATCAGGCCACAGGGCCTCTGTTGGGTGAAAAAGAATAATAAAAAAACAAGGCAATGACAACATCAACCGGTAGTGTATAAAATGCAAGACTTAGAAATAAATGAAATAATACACGGACTAAAAATAAAAAATAAAATCCACCAGCCACTCTTGTGGGGAATCGAACAAAAGACCTGTTGGATCCCTAATGGACATGTTACCCAACTAAGCTATGACAAAGTTCAATATGTACACGCAAGAAGTAAAACTAAAATCCGAACTCGACTTGGATGACGTCTTTTAAAAAAAACACCATTGTTCTAAATGAAATATAGAATTAATTGCTTTCTTCCTAAGGGTCATGAAATTATGGAATGTAGAAGATAAAAATACACAACATAATGAATACAAAATAACGAAATACCATAATAATTTGCACATAAAATAATGAAATAGTACTAGTATGATGGAAGTAAAAATACAAGTGAATATCGTAAAGAGTGGAATATGGATTGGATATGTACGAGTGACAGAAGATAAGATATAATAAACAAGTAATAAAATAGCATAGAATAAGAACAATATGAAATGAAATGGAAAAAACAAAACAAGCAAAGATAGATAGGATAAAATAAAGTAAAAATGGTAAAATAAGTAAATAGACAAAAGGGACGGGTCTAAAACCAGATGATTGTTGGAAATTCAATTTCAGAAAACCGTGATTTTTCTCTGAAATGCTTTGAAGATTGGTTTGAGAAGTTTGTCATAAAATGAAGGTTTTGCTTTGGCATGTGTGTTAATAATTTTGAAAAAGAAAGGCGACAACCCCTCTTATTTTATTTATTATTTCAGACTTTGTTTTATGGGGTGAGAATTTTTGGTGTCTACAATTAGCAGTTTAGTATAAATCATTTATTTAGGACTCTATCCCTTAGGAAAGAATGCGTGCGAGGAAACGTGTAAATAAGCAGGAATAACGACTCATTAGGCAACTTAGTTTAGATTTGATTTCATGTGAGCTTAATAATTTTGGAATCCTTGCCCTTTGTTTAAACTTTATGCCGATTCCTTGATAGCTTTGAGCACATCTGTCCATCTGATTGGTTGTTATTATCGGCTTTGATTTGCTTAATCATCATGATGTCCACCACATACATGTGTATACTGTATATTTGCTTTGCTGTAACTTTTGCTCCCTTTCCTTATTCATTGTTTACTATCATTAAGCCCTAGTTATTAGTCCTTAGGGCCCAGCCATTAGGATAGAGGGGTCCCCCTGGACTGATAGGTCATTGACCAATCTCGTGGTGGTGACACCCCTAAACCCTAAAACACACACCGAAAATATGTATATATATGTATATAGACCAACATTCTCATTCAAAATTTCTCTCCAACATGCCCAAATGACAAATCAGGCCCAAATCACTCAACCTGGCCCACTTCTTACTTGATCCACTTCTAGCTTGACCCATTCAGCCCAATGAGCCCATCGGGCCCAATCCATGTGTGGCCCAACCCTGAAAATAAAATCAAAGCCCATTTCAAGACACAATCGGCCCATCAAGCCCGATTCAAGCCCAACTCAGCCCATCAAGCCCAATCGGCCCAAACCCACAATCGGCCCAAGCCAACAATCAGCCCAAGCCCATAATCAGCCCAATCCCACAATCGGCCCAAGCCCACAATCGGCCCAAGCCCACAATCGGCCTGGTCCAAGCTCACAATCGGCCCAAGCCCACAATCGGCCCAAGCCTACAAAAGTCAAACTAATTTGACCTTGAACCAAACTTTGACCAACCAAACTTTGACCTTGATCAAACTTTGACCAACCCAAACTTTGACCAACCCAAACTTTGACCGATCAAACTTTGATCGACCAAACTTTGACCTAATCTAGCTTTGACCAATCCAAACTTTGACCAACCAAACTTCGACCTTGACCTAGCTTTGACTTGGCCTAGCTTTGACCAGTCCGAATGTTGACCTTGACCAAACTTTGACCTTGACCCGACTTTGACCCAACCCAACTTTGACCCAGCCCGACTTTGACCCAACCCGAACTTCAATCTAATTCAAGCCTGAACCTCAATCCAATTCAAACTCAACCTCAATCCAATCCGAACTCGACCTCAATCCAATCCGAACTCCAATTCATTCAAACCAAATTCAATTCAACTCCAATTCATTCAGCTCAATTCAATTCAAACCAATTCATTCAAACCAAATCCAAACCCAATTCAATTCAAACCCAAATTCATTTCATCCAATCCACACTCAACTTGTAAATTTCATTGAAACCCCCAAAACCCATAAAGAACTTCAAACAATCAATTTATTCAAATTTCATCAAGTTTTCAAAGAAACCATTTTTGTGGAATTTTTAAGGAAAAACTCTTCTCACATCACAGAAAACTCTTCTCAAATGCAGAAAGTTCTTCTCACATATACAGAAAGTTTTCTCCTAAAATATTTCTCAAAATCAGTGTTTCCTCATCGAGAATTCCGAATGACTTCAAAAGTTTTCAAACTTAGCTTTTAACTCAAATAAACCGTTTTCGGGAACAAGGAATGTCTGACCCCTTCAAAACATTTTCTTCCTGGTTAGAACATCACTTGTGTCCCTTTCTAAACAAAAATCCGAGGCAGGGCACTAGGGTCGCAGCTCCCTTGTCACAGTCTGGATCTCTTTAGGCGGGGCGTTAGGGTGACAAACCTCCCCTAATTGCAGCCTAGATTTTTACAAGGCAGGGTGCTAGGGATGTGACTGCCTTCCTAGTTGCAGCCGGGATTTTAGAATCATCTGACTCTCTTCCACTCAATTTCAATGTTTTGGGTTTTCGATGTTTTTAAACCCGGGAGTCAGAGACGTTATTAGGGTTTCACCGAGAGCATCCCATTCATGATGTTTCTCTCTAAACCCTACTTTTCGATATAAATTCATTGCCCCATCTTTCGAGCCTCGGCACCTACCATTCATTAAGTGTCGTGCTCGAGGGGGTACATAGGGTGATCCCTCATGATCATCCACCCTTTTACAACAAAATGATTTTCCTCAACCATTTTCGAACCTTAAACCTAAAAAACCCGGGATCTCTCCCAAATTCCAATTGTCTCACACTCAAATCATTATCCAAACTCAAATCATTTCAAACTCAAAACAACTCCTGAATCCTGACTTCTTCCAAACTCCTAAAGTCTCACGGGCTTGAGTGCCTCACAGACTCAAACACCTCAATTCAACCATATTAAGATTCAATCGTCTCATAGACCCGAGTGTCTCACAGACTTTATTATCTCTTTCCTTTCACCATCCGAATATCCCAAATGTCTCATATACCCGAGCGTCTCACAGACTAAACTCTCAAAAACCCTCAAAACCCCAAAAAAAATCCCTGAACTACATAAGGTCTGATCTTAACAGCGAGTTGAGTACGTAGGCAGCCCATCTAGGGTGCGACCCCATTCCAATCCAAAAAACCCCTTTCCCAACTCTAAGGCGATATTCACGTCTGTCAAACATTCAAATCCTCTCTGACTCCCACAAACTCTCGACTTCTTCAACTCTAAAAATCAGACTCCTAATCTTCATTCTCTACTCATTCGAATTCATCAATGCTTCTTCTTGACGCTAGCTTGGCAGAAAAGCTCGCCTCATCCACTCGTTTTCTCTCCTCTTGCCCTACTCCTATCCTTGGCTTTTAAATGAATCTCTCTAAAACGGTTTTGAAAGAAGGTAATCCTGACAATTGGAGACCGAGGTTTCCTCTCGGGCACCAATCCAAGTCGTGTGTCGTTGCCACTTCCGAGGGGTGTAACCCAGTGCGAACCCACACAGAATCTCTAGTATGATCAGATAAGTCCCATCCATAGGCAACAAATCATCAGAGTCAATTAACGGTTCTTAGAACCCTCCTTCTCTTCCTTCCTAGTATCTGAGGTCAAACTAGGTGGTGACTCTAGTCAATTTCCGCCCTTAGGGCATAATATTCTTTTTGAAAAATTTTAAATTCACAGTATACCCTTAAAATTCAAAAGTTCACAATATATGTTATGTTTTCTAGATCAATGGTAAGAATGTATGCAAGTGTAATGATGTAATGAAAAATAAACCCCAATACCACGCTACAATTAATTTGAGTACAATTACATTTCAAGGAAAAAATAAGAGAAAATTTACAATATACCCCTAGAAACTTTCATAATTCATAATATACCTCTTTTTTTCTAAATACATTCACAAGTGAAACTAGCTAGCGCTCCTTATGCGTCCCTGGTCAATCGTGGACGTATCATTGCCTCAAATAAACTTTGATGGTTAAGGAAAGACACGAGATAAACTTAAACTGGAAACTCCATTTCGATTGAGAATTTACATACAAAAATTCACTCAATCTCTCTCGCCCTACACACGGACTCCATGACAGTTTAGGACTTTATCCTAAAGTCCTCTACCCTCTCCTGACAGCCGGCCTACGGTTCCCCAACCGCTCCCCGACTGTTTAGTGTACCAATACAAAGTGTTGTCACACAACTCCAGTCCTAACCAGCTCACCAAATCTCCAACCTTTACACACACTTAAGTGTAATTCAAACTTACTAAGATAATCTCTCTCTTTTTCTCTCTCTTGTGTAGACTTGCTTACATATGACATAAATGCAAGTATATATACGGTTAGTTAAGATGTAACTACCGTCCTATGAACTCCTAGACTCAATGGGTCAATTACTGTTTCGACCTATCACATAACAACCACACTAGAATCGTAGAGAGGCTTCAACTTGATATGGAGTTGTCGGAACACGTGTCACCTTGTGACTGAACACGTCGGCGGCAGCTCTCTCGATTGGTCGAACACAACTTGTGTACTCAACTTGTCTGATCTTGTCTGGCTTATAAATGCTTCTTTAGACTTCATTATGGCTACATAATCGTTCTGATAAGTAGCCCTTTACTTATCTTGTCCATTTGCACATTAATGAGTTATATTCTTGTCGTGTGCTAGTGGAATATGAGGATGTATGAGTCTGAATGGTTATGTCGATCTTCTTGCAGTGTTTTATCTTTAACTTACTTCTGAAGCATAAGAGATACCTTCGTGTGATGTCTGACTTCTTGTATGTGCTAGAAGTTCTATCGTGAGATCTCATAAACAGGTGCCCGACCGGTTCGACACATGTCATGAATTGAGTGCGCTTGCAACTTTGCGTGTGAAGCCTCTCCTTAGCATGTCTATCTGAATTTTAGGCTTAACAAACATGCTAAATATACAATACAAGGTTTGCTATCATCAAATCTAAAGGATCTTGACTTAACAATTTTCCCTTTTTGATGATGGCAGCCTATACAAAATTATATGTACTTGGTAATTAAAAATTTGAGAGATTCCCCCTAAGAAGATTCCCCCTGAGTTTGTTAAAGGTTGAAGATTTATCTGAACAACAAAAGATGACAACTTTTATACTATAAGCATAGTAGAGAGTTTCTTAAGTAAAATGGTTACATAACACAAGGAAAATAGTCATAGGTTACAAGTACATATCTTTTCCCCCCTTTGCCATACAGCAAAAACAGGGAGCAACAACACGACTTAACTTATTGAAAAGGCCATGCCATTCCATAGATTACAAGTTACAAGTATGATCGAGATAGGCTAGATAGAGTGATGTGTTAGGGTATCCCATTTGGTGACATCTAGGCCATAAGGACCATCCTCCAGAAAAGCTTTGAACAACGGTGATTCAGCTGTGGTGGAGAGGTATGACTCCTCAAAATCTACTGTGAAGTCTATGCAATGAGGAGTTCGAGACTGAGATGGAGTTCCACTTGAGGTTCTAGACCAAGCTGTGAATTAGTAGGAGTTTGGTTGGACATAGCCCAGGGTAACGTATTTCTTTGGATGTTTTGTAAACATGAATTTAGAATGGTGGAATGGAATATTTTCTCATTTAATGTGTAGGAGCTTTGTGGAGTTTGTGCCATTTTGTGAGATATGAAGTGATGATCGTGAGTGGCAAATGAACTGAACAGGTATTTGTAGACAATTGAAGATATGTTGGACAACTGCTCGGTGAGTGGTAATGCTACGTCTTGTGGGCTATGTTTGTAGGCTTTTTACGTGTCAAGTTTAGAGATTGGATTAATGAATGGAATGAATGGACTAAATATCTCTGATCACTTGCAATTTTTAATCAAGGAAGAAGCAGCCAATGCAATAAATTATTTCGTAAACAAAGTAATCATTCAAGTTGACAAAGTAACAGTTGCATTTTCATTCATATCAAAAGATTGACTTTGAAACAGATAGTCAATGGCAGCAAAACATTAATGGAAGAAAAAAAATCTAACTTAAATCTAATTTTTCTCACGGTCGTCACTCATGTCTCTAAGAGACAAAGAACACTCAAGCTAGAGGTGGGAGTCTATGAAGTCTATAGCTCCTTGAACCATGTGGGACTTATCATTGACGTTTTCTTCTTTGATCATTGCTGGCTCTAACTCCTTGAGCTTCTTGAGACACTTCAAGGATTGTGGAGGCAGAGGCTTCGAAACTACCTTTTTGGCTTGGGAGGGCTCCTCCAGCACTACAACGTGAGGTGATGGAGCCATCTTTTCTTTTCCTTTTGCCTTCCTTATTTGCTCACGCTCATGGAGCGTGTATATGACTGGTGAGGATTCTATGTCGCTATCACCTTCATGACTGGAACTGGTTCCACTTCTTCTTCTGAGTCTTGGGCAGTCACACCCTCTTCCTGACCTCTTTCTTCTGTTGTAGCGTCCTCTTGTGACTTCTCATCACTTTGTACTTCCTCATCCCCTATCTGTTGGACGACAGCCTTGATGACAGCTGAGGGAGTGGCTTCCTCATCGTCGGTGAAGTGCAACTTGCAAGTTGCTCCTTCTGGTGTGGAGTGGGCTTTTTGTGCAGATTCTTGCTGGATTTTGGTGCGTTTTGAGGCACGAGTTACGCGACTCGTTGTAGCAGTAAAAAGATTTTGGTCTTTTGGGATTTTATAATTTTTAGCTTTTGAGTGTTGGTGGCAATTTTTGGTGATGGAGCGGGAGAAGACATTTCTGGTTCTTTGGTAGAGGTTGGAGTAGGAAGGATTTTTGGTTTGAGGATTTCAGATTGAATGAGGTGGTAGAGCTTGGGTAGGTAAGAGCTTATATAGGTTACCTCTTCTTGGAGTAGGTCGCCATTATCCGTTACTCTACGCACAAGTTGATCCTCATCTTCCTTAGACAGGCAACGGGGCGGCGATGCTTTGAGAGATTCTATCAGCCGCATGTCGGCGACTTGTTGTGATGAAGCCTCCTTGAGGACGGCTTTAGCCTTTGATCCAGAGCAGTCTTGGGTGCCATTTGGTTTAGGGGATTCGTACTGGAGTTTAGAAATTTTTGATCAGGTGTTCTTGAGCGGCTGTAAGGCAGTGATTTTTGCACTAAGCTCACGAGATTGTTGTAAGAGAGAAAAGAAATCACTTGAATGCTCAGAGAGATTAGAAAGTGAGGGCAAATAGCGTGATGAGAGCAAGACTCTCATCGCCCTTTTATAGTTATCGAGTAACGGTCGGCGACCGCTCCTCGTCGCTGACATGTCCCAACGGTACTATTCATACAGGTAGCGGTTGTGACGGTTTGTCATCGATTCGTTATGTTTTTCCCATTTCTATCTGTTGCAATGTCTCTCTCTAATCTATCATTACTTTTGTGGAAATGCTGACATATCTATTTCAAGTAGTCGTTTAACATGTTTTTCATGCATTTAACTGTATGTTGACTACTGAACGACCATGTTAAAGGTGTTGCTCATGTGTCGGTGACCGATCGTGGGAATCAAAAGATAGCCTAATCGTGATTAATGAATATCATTCCAAGATCATGAACAATCTTGTTGAATTTTTCTCTACTTAGAAGCTTAGTAAAAATGTCAGCTAGTTGGTCTTCAGTAGAAATATACTTTAAACCAACTAATTCCTTTTCACAACAATCTCTAAGAAAATGATGTTTAATGTCTATATGCTTGGTACGAGAATGATGCACAGGATTTTTGGAAATAGAGATGGCACTTGTATTATCACACATAATTGGCAATGTACCTGTTTTGACGTCATAATCACCAATTTGTTGTTTTAGCCACAAGAGTTGAGCACAGCAGCTTACATCAGCTATGTATTCAGATTTAGCAGTATTTTTTTGATTTGCAATCTCAAAAAAATTGTATAGTTTTCGTTTCCTTAGTTTACAACACTTTGTTGTTTCTTTGATCCCCATGCGATCAAACATTATCCAACAAAGAATGTTGTTCCTGGCGTGCTCTTTCTACCGGTGATAGATCCTCCATAATCTGCATCTGAAAATCCTACAATGTTACAGTTAGTAAACTTAGGATAGAAGAGACCAAGGTCCATGGTCCCCTTGAGATAGCGTAGGATCCTTTTCACAAGTGTGAGGTTACTTTCTCTTAGATCTGCTCGAAACCTGGCACATAAGCAAACACTATACATAATGTCAGGTCTACTAGCAGCTGAATAGAGTAGAGAACCAGTCATCTCCCTATATGTGTGCCAACTGTAATAGGTGTGTAAAAAGGTTTACATGTCTCTATTCCAAATCTCTTCAGCATATCCTTTACATACTTTTCTTGGGATATGATAGTCCCATCGTTGTCTTTCTTGACTTGAAGTCCTAGGAAGAACTTCAATCCCCCTAGATCACTCATCTCAAATTCCTTTTTCATCAATGCCTCTAATTTCTTACAATATTTCTCATCAGAGGCTCCAAAGATTATATCATCAACATATACTTGCACAATTAAGAAGTCCTATTTGTTTTTGTAGATAAACAATGTTTTATTTACTTTACCTCTCTTGAATTGGTTTCCTAGAAGATAGGAAGACAGACGATTGTACCATGATCTTGGAGCTTGTTTGAGCCCATAAAGATCTTTGTCAAGCTTGAGTACCATGTCTTTTCCTTCTTGTGTCTCAAAACCTAGAGGTTGTTCCACATACACTTCCTCTTTGACGTACCCATTAAGAAAGACACTTTTGATGTCAAGTTGGAAGAGTTCGATTCCTTTGTGTGCAGCAAATGCAATTAGTAATATGATGGACTCCATCCTTGCTACTGGAGCAAAGGTTTCTAGGAAGTCTATCCCTTCTTGTTGACGGTATCCTTGAGCTACCAAACGAGCTTTGTTCCTAATGACTTCTCCTATTTCATTTAGCTTGTTTCTAAAGACCCATAGTACTCCTTGATGTGAAGGACGAGGCACAAGATGCCAGACTTTGCATCTTTCAAACTGATTCAATTCTTCCTGCATTGCTTTGATCAAGTTCGAGTCTTGAAGAGCTTCTTTGATGTTTTTGGGTTTGATGGGTGAAACTGTCATTGAGAAGGCTAGAAGATCTCGAGTTTGTGCTCTGGTTCGAATTCCCTTGGAGATGTCTGATATGATGTTCTCCAATGGATGATCTTTGTACAGAGTACGAGATTGATGAATGGTTGATGGTGATAGAGGGTTTTCGACATCATTGTTCTCTTCATTAACCTGTTGTTGATCTGTTGTTGACCTGTCGGGTAAGTCTTCCTTGGTCAGTGATTCATCCTTGGATTTATCTGTGTGATTTTGATCGGCTAGATCAAATCTAAGTTCTTCATCTCCTTCAGATTCTTGGACCTTATGAACTTCAGCCTCATCAAAAACCACATGTACACTTTCCTCCACCTTCAATGTCCTTTTGTTGTAGACTTTGTATGCCCGACTCCTTTCAGAGTACCTAAGGAAGATGGCCACGTCGCTTCTGGCATCAAAATTTCCTAGGGGATTCTTTTCGTTGTTGTGGACATAACATTTACAACCAAAGATCCTGAAATGACTTATGTTTAGTTTTCTTCCGTTGATTAGCTCATAGGGTGTTTTGTTGAGGATAGGTCGTATGAGCGTTCTATTTCTAATGTAGCATGCAGTCGCCACTACTTATATCCAGAAGACCTAAGGAAGACTGCTCCCCAATAACATGGCCTTGGCTACCTCTTGTAATGTTCTGTTCTTACGCTCAACTACCCCATTTTGTTGAGGTTTCCTTGGTGATGAATATGTGTGATTGATTCCATGTTGTTTACACATATCCATACATTGTTGATTCTCAAATTCTGACCCATGATCAGACCTAAGCGCCTTGATCTTATGGTTAAGTTGTACTTGGACTTTTCCTGCAAAGACTTGAAATTTCTCAAAGACTTCATCTTTGGAAGCAATGAAGAGTGTCCAAAAAAATCGTGAGTAGTCATCAACATTTACAAACACATACCAATTTACTCCAAAACTTTTTATTCTCATTGGCCCACATAAATCCACGTGAAGTAATTCAAGTGGTTTTGATGTACTTACTAAGTTCTTTGATTTGAAAGAAATCTTAGTTTGTTTGCTTCTAACACAAGCATCACAAAGATTGGTCTCAGATTCTTTAATCTCAGGGAGACCTCTTACCAACCGTTTCTTGACAAGCTTTCTTAACAAGGAAATGCTAACATGCCCTAGTCTTTTGTGCCATAGTGTGGAGTCATCTATTGAAGCAGACAAGCATGGAAGGTTTGGACTGTCAATATCCTCCAAACTAGTTGCATAGACATCTTTTTACCTTTTTTCCTTTTAACAACTATTTGCCATTGTTCTAACCTACTATGCTACAATGTGTAGAATAGAAGTGAATTGAATTGCCTTTGTCACATATTTGAGATACACTGAGCAAATTGAATTTTAAACCGTTAACTAAATTGACATTATCAATGACATAATCTGAGGTAAAACCAACCTTACCTACACCGATGATTTTTCCTTTCTTGTTATCGCCAAAGGAAACGGTTCCTTGGCTTCTTGGTTCGAGTGAGAAGAACTTCAATTTATCTCTTGTCATGAGTTTAGAGCACCCACTGTCGATGTGCCAGCAGGGGTCCATTCCCACTCAATTCTGTACTTAACAAGTTAGCGGTGTGGGGTTAGGGTCCACAAAAAGGTTAGACCCATTTCCACCATCAATCATTGTTCTAGGATCATTTTTTACTACCAATTTTAGTCCTATCTTCTTGAGTTGCCAATGCCTCATGAATCGTGTTCTATAGCATTTGGCTTTCTAATGACCAAGTTGTCTACATATATGGCAGACACCTCTATGACTAGTCTTTGACTGATACCCGACATGTCGTTTGTTTCTCCACATGTGTGTCATAGGACTAGCTTCTAGCTTTGCATGTTTTTCTTTGATTAATGGTAGTTCCTTTTCTTTTTCGTTAAGGGCAGCAATCAACTCATCTATTTCAAGTTGTTTTCCTAGTTACATCTTTTCACGAACGGAAACAATTTCACTATAGTCGATTTGCAACTTCATGAGTGCTTTCATAAGGTTTTCTACCTTATCCTTATCCGAGTTTTTCTCCAATTTCTTATTTTTCTCCACAAGTTCCTTGTTTTCATTTTCCAAAGCCTCTAGTTGATCAACCAGTATAAGAGAAAACTTTCTAAGTCCTGAAAGTCAGCCTTTAGAATTTTCTTTCTAAGTTTAGAGTAGTTTACCTTGTTTTGATCTTCTTCTTCTGATTATGACATGTCCTTGTCTTGATCCATCAAGCAAACTTCCTCAAGGCATAGATGAGCCTTCTCATCCTCCAAGAGATCACTATTTGAGGTTTGATTGTTGTCGCTTAGCTCTGAGTCTCCCCATGCAGCAACAAACGCTTCTTTCCTTGGCCCTTTGTTGAATGATCTTCGGACAGGTTTCCTAACCTTGTCGTTGTCCTCTCGGGATTGTTAAGGACAATCTTTGATGTGATGCCCATGTTTTGAGCACCTGAAACACTTGCCATTGTTCTTTTTGCGATGATCGTCAGTCTCCTTGGGATCTCTTCCCTTCCTCATGTTGTTTCTTATGAACTTCCGAAAGTACCTCTTAGCATAGAGGACCATCTCATCATTGTATTTTTCTGTCTCAGAGTTTTCAGCTACCTGAAGGGCTATGCCTTTTCCCTTTTCTTTTGTTGAACTTTCTGAGTTTCGTTGTTGTAGTTTTAACTCAAACGCCATTAGGGAACCTAACATGTCCACCAAAGACATCTTAGATAGATCATGGACTTCTTACATGGCATTGACCTTGCTGTCGAAGGAGACGGGAAGAGATCTGAGGAACTTCTGAATTTGATCCTCATTTGAGATAGTTCTTCGAAGCACCAACATTTCGTTGATCAGCTTGGTGAACCTTGTATGCATTTCAGAAATGCTCTCCTTTTCTTCCTTCTTGAATAACTCCCAATGAGTGAGCAGCAACTGCTAACAGAGATTTTAGTAGGTTAAATATATACTTTTATGTACAAGAGAGTAAACAGAATATAGGAAAAGAATCAAGAATGTGCCGGGTATGAACCACCCGGCACCCTGCACGGCAGTGAATAAAAATGAAAGAAAACCTACTCAATCTATACGGGTAGCAAACAAAAACCCGGTCAAAAGTAGCAGGGAAGCAAATTAAGACCAAGCAAGTCGAACCCTAGGGACTTGAATACAAAATTAGTCCTAGCCTTGGTAATTACTAAGTAAAGAGGGGGAAAAAGGTGTATAAGTATTTCTAAACTAACTAAACTAATTATTCACAACGAACTAACCTTGATTAGGGTCAATTAACAATGTAAGAACTCATATGATCACGGATCAAAAGTGGCAAGTCTCGAAAAGGATTCTCTTTCTCGCAAAATGTATATGCCGGGTTTGGTGCCGGACGAATTATACCCGGCGCATTCAAAAACTTTGAATGTGCCGGACATATTAAACCCGGCAGTCAGTCCGGCATCGTACATTTCGTAAATAATTTTTCCAGTTTCAATTATGACAAAAGGAACTCATTATCCTTATTCGCATCGTGCATAAATAATGCCGCGAATACGAACAAAACAATGGGAAAATAAGAGAAACAATCCTAAACCTTAGCATTTGTTGCCTACTTCTCAAGGCAACAATATTAAAGATACCAAAGTCATAACCTATTCTACTCTTGCTGTTGAAGCCTTAAATAGAACTTTGTGATGATAGAACAAGAGAAAATTCTTGTTCTATTGATAAGGAGATTAAAACTCGGGTTAAGAAACTTGAAAATTCCATTAATGATCAAAGAGTGTTTACAATGCAATCAATCTAATCAAAGCAACCAAAGAGTCTACCAAACCAACCAGAACATTTGAGAGAAGATATAAGGAGGATCAAGAGTACAACTTGATGAGAATTCCCTTGAACTCGATAATGTCTTCTTTCTTCAGGTTGGATTCGCAGCGCTTCCTTGGCAGAAGTTCGTCGCGAATTTGAGAGATTTATGGTGTAAAGTAATATGAATGAAGTGTCCTCCAAGTGCAGACTCTCGGCCCTTTTATAGACTTGAAAATCCTCAGATGCCGGGTCCCATGCCGGGTATAAGTTAACCGGCATGTGAATAAAACACGTGCTTCCCAATAACGGTCGAAAACCACCTGGCGTGAAAAGTCACATATGCCGGATAGAGAATATCCGGCACCTTGTCCGGCTCTGAGTATTTACTAACGGTAAATAACCGTTTAGCATTTGGCGAATAGGCGCGACGTTTGCTTATGCCGGATAGATCACACCCGGCAAAATGCCCGGCCTGATCTTCTTTCTGATGCGAACTGATGCCGGGCAGAAGTAACCCGGCTTTACATCCGGCATTGCTTGGTTTTTGATGCAGAACTTGCTCCTTGCATAGAAAACACTCAATGCATTAGTCTGAACATATAAAATGGCTTTTTATGCAAATTAATGTAAATACTACCTATTATAACCTTATTTTAACTAATAATACCATAAATCTAGCTTATAAAACATGATAAGTCTACGGCTTATCAAGGCCCTACACTTACCTTTTGCTAGTCCTCGAGCAAAATTAAATCAGAAAAGAGTAACTACTTGTGCACAAAACAAATAAACTCTAGAATGACAATGAGATATTTCTTTCCTAACTACTTGACTCTTACTCATAAGCATCACTTAGTCTTTCTCATTCTATCAATAATACAAGTGTGGTAAAAAGTAAAACATTCAATCTCAAAAATGGAACAACGACTCATGGGCTATTTTGCATAGGGGATTTTTGTATCTCTCCTTCTTCCGGTTTCCAACATTCAGCTCTATTTTTCAAGAGTTTCTGAATGTGGCCAAGACTCTCATCAATGGTTTGTTTTTTATGTTGTTCAGCCCTATTTTTCAAGGGTTTCTGAATCTAACCATGATTGTTTTTTCATTTAAAGAACGGGGAATTTAGGAGAAAAACAAAAGGAAAAAACTCTCAATTTTTGCTTTATTTTGAGGCAATCTTGCAACCTCATAATGCTTCATATATTCTTTTTGGAAGAGATTTTCTTCTTTTTTTTTCGAAGCTTTTTTTTTTCTTCTTCTTTTTCATCACCCTTTTCTAAGATATTCACCCATGAGAATTGAACTATTTTGAAAAGGAAAAAGATATATTACCCAAAGTAGATCAAGGACAAAAGTAGAAGTAAGATCATATACTCATGTTAACAGAAGGAATCACGAAGTGAGAAAATAATATCTAAAGGTCATTAGAAAGCTACCTCTTGAGAGAACAAATATTTAGCCTTCCCTAATGTCAACTTAGTCAAAGACATACAAAAAGCTGAGTAGAAGGTTAATAAACTTAAAACTTATTATATGTATAAACTAGACATGCTATATAAAATGCTTTTATTTGAAAACTAATTTATAAAATCTTTTTTTTTAATTTTCAAAGGGAGGTCCCCCTGCCCTACACTAGGTAGGAACACGGTCCCCAGTGTTCGAAAGAATTAAATAGACAAGAAACTGAAGGAAAGAGAAAGAACAATAAATACTCCCCATAATGGCAGATGCCCTACACTTGTGATGAGCCAATGATTGGAGTTGTTCACATCAGAATTCAACAATAATCAGATCAACTGAAATCAAAAACTCATAAAGTGCCAAGCTTCCATAATACAAGGAGAGTAGTTAATCCTTAAGCATACATAATAAATATAAAAAGAAATAACATAAAGAAAGAAAATGAAGGTAAAGACAAGGAAATAGAAAGAGAGAAAGAACTAGATAGCCGCCGCCGGCGCAGATGAAGGTGGTGGTGGTGGTGGGGATGAGTCAGAAGGAGCCTCTGAAGAGTCTGAAGAGCTGGAGGAGCTAGGGGTAGGGAGACCCTGCTTCTTTGCCTCCTTGCGGGCTTTTCTCTTCTTCCTTTCCCTCTTGAGAATACTCTTGAAGAATGCCTTCATCGAACACTCCATCGTCTTCTTTAGCGTCTTCTTATCCTCAGCCCGGGAACGGTCAAGTCTGTCGACTGCGAGCAGAAAGCGGTCATCTACTCGCCGCTCATGCTCCTCCTGGCGCTGGGTGACCTGCTCCTTAAATGCCTGCTGACCTGCGGCCACCTCCTGCTGGCGCTGCTCTACTGTCTCAACTCGGCTGGTAACCTCAGAACGATATCCCTCATAGCTGGCCCGGAAGGCCTCATAATCAGTCCAAGTATCCTGCTGGGACTGTCTGTACACATCGAAGGACTGCCGCTGCTGATCAAGGGTCTGCTGAAAATGGTCCATCCTCTCATACAGGGGACCCAAGTCAGGAGCGGGGGCAGAAGTCTGAGGAGCGGAGGAGGTAGGAGGGGGTAGCAGCAACTGGGGCTCAGATCCCTCATATCTAGGGTAGTCCCGAGCAGTGACATTGGCTCTACGCCTCTGCGCTGAAGGAACATACCGGTACTCTCCCGGTGCAGACTCACGAAACCACCATCGCCTAATAAGTGCGAGGTCAATGAGGGAGGACTCCTGGTGATACTGCAGACCTCGTGGAATCTGATCCTCCCTCAGAGTCTGAGTGATATGGTGATGAAGAAGCATCGGGAAGACAGGGCGCTGAATATCTCGATGAAGAATCGCCCGAACCAACTGAGCAAACATCAGTCGGTGCACCGGAAATCGAGCTGCAACATCACTCGGTGGTGGCCCACGAAGGTACTCAAGAATGGCACAATCCATGTCATTTAGCTCGTCATGCTTACAGGGCCTAATGTTATGTCTAATAACTTCCATGGCCACTCGAAGCTGCAGGTCCGTGATGAAGGTGATAGGGATCACAGGGCGAGACTTAGAATGGGCCCGATTCATAAATCGGGTCCGTGATCCAAACCGAGCAATAATAGCAGCATGGGCAGTGGCCAGATACTGCCTAGTGAATGAGCTCTGCCTCCGGTCATACTCTATGCCTAAGGCGTCTGCTATGCTACGAGGTGAAATCAAAATACGTGTACAGGAAACATAAGAACGGATCTGTACCTCGGAGACTTGGGGTGGCCCAAGGAACTCAGCATTAGCATAAAACTCACGAACTAGGTCAGCGTAGAAGTGCCTCTGACCAATCTCTAGTAATCCTGACCAGCCATGCCTCTGAAATGGGGAGATGATCTGAGATAACGGGCTCACTGTCTGGTCAATTCGTCGCTCTTGCACCCACTTGCCCTTTTGCTTAGAGTGATTGTAGTAGCGGGCAGCTTCTGTGCTAATAAACCCATCAGAATCGAACTGCGGGTCCTCTTGGAGACGAGAAGGTAGGGGCTGAGGAATCCCGAAGTCGTCTAGCTCTGGTGCAGAGGATGTCGAACCCGGCCCACTCTGAGCTGCAGCAGGGCGCTTCTGCTTTCGCCCCGTCGTAGATTTCCGTGGAGGGAGGGGCACTACTGGAGGCGGGCTCCTTACCTGCCCGTCTAGTGGAACGGCGAGGTGGCTCTGGTGGAGCAGGAGCAGCCTCATCTTCCAGAGTAGCCTCATCCTCCTCTGGAGTAGCCTCTCCTAGAGCTGCATCCAACTCCTCAAAGAAGGTATCCTCATCTGAATCAAGGGTCTGAGAAGTAGCTGTTTTTCGCCGAGGCATCTGCAGGTAAAGAAAGGAAAATCGAATACCACACACAACAGATTATCAAATGTTACAGATATAGCAATTGGATTTATTTTGAATAACCTGGTGTGTGTCATGATTCTCCTAATTATATGTCGAATTGATTAATTTTCAAAAAAACATTGTCCTAGGCATTAATTCAGAAGACTAGGATCCCATTAAGCATAAAACATTAATCAGGTAGTCATGCCGGGCGGCATGCCGGTCAAATTCCACCCGGCGCATGCAAACAGCTGAATGCCGGATGGGATGCCGGACAGAACCCATCCGGCACATTCATACTTCGAACCCAGAAATTCGCAAAAACGCACATAACTATACCAGAGCTCATAAATCGATCATAGCATGTTCTAAATTCCCGAAATCATTACCCAAAGTCACGAATCCAACAAAGAAACAAAGAAAAACAACAAATGTATGCGAAAACTATGAAAATCGTATTTGAAATAAATAGAATACGATGAGGGAACCTGGTTTTAGATTTTGGAAGTGCAGAAATCGCAGAGAGATGGCTCACGGTGGTCTTGTGGTGTGGAATGCGACTGGAGTGGTGTCGGGTTCGACTGTGGTGGAACCTCGTGCGGTGCGGCGTCTGAGTAGGGTAAAAAGTGGGGGCTGTAACCCCACTTACCCGAGGTAATTTTTTTCCAGAAAGACGAAGTGCCGGGTGGAGTGCCGGGTTATCCCTACCCGGCATAGTGAATTTTACTAAGCCGGATGTGTTCCTCCCGGCTTAGGGCACGGCACTTTGAATATTCCTTTGCCGGGTTCTACCTACCCGGCGTGGAACACGGCATCTTGCTCTCTTTTTTTTATATATATATATATAATGATACAGAAATATCATAAAATAAATAAATAATAATAAAATAAGAATAAGAATATAAATAAAATAAAATTAATTTAGAGGGGAGTGTGTAAGAATTGCTCCCTTGTTACGATGCGGGCCTGGTTGAGAAGGGCCCTACACTTTCTCTTTTGCTATGTGGTGCAATGCTCGGAACTCTCCGAGATAATGGTGACGGACTTCGCATGCTCACGCGGATTAACTTGTGTCTGGGACGGAAACTGAACGGAAGGTCTGGGTTGAGCAAGGAGTTGCTGTAATTGCGAGTGCAACGCCTTGTGGTCCTTGCGAAGTGCTGAAATCTCGTCATGAGCATTGTGAGATTTGTTCATCAGTGTCGTCATCATGTCTCGCAACTCTGCCATCTCAGCCTCCGAGTTTGATTGAGATTGGGGAGGTCGATTCGAAGGGAATCCGCCATAGGAAGTCGGCATGAATTGCCTTTGACCTCCTGAGTAGCCGGCGTGGTTTTGAAGATTCTGAGGGGGTTGGCCCCCAGACTGCCATGGCTGCCTAAACCCAGGCTTGTTGCTCACATAGTTTGCTTCTTCAACATTCTTCCAATCTTGTAGTTCGGGGCACTGGGCGTGTGGTCGTGCACTAACCACGTTCGCCTGCTGTGGAAGAGCATTCATCGCCATTTGTTCCACCACCTTCTGCAAAGCACTTACCTTGGTTGATGTTTGAGCATTGCTCTCTAACAACTGCTCGTGACTCTTCATCAAAGTATCGAACTTGTTGTCGCTCTCTCCCACATGGTATACACCGGGGGTACCGCCTCTTGTTCCACCAGTGGCCCAATCTCTGATTTCTTCGCACAGTGACTCAATCCCATTCAGAAATTGTTCTCCTGGCTTTTTCAGTATGTCAGCACCAAGGGAGGATAGGATCATGGTTTTACATTGGTTGACCAATCCTTTGTAGAACAACTGGGAAAGTTGTTCCTTGGTGAGGCCGTGATGAGGACATGTACGGAGCAACCCTTTGAATCTGTCCCAAGTCTCACAGATGTTCTCCGATCCTGGTTGCCTAAAGTTGTAAATATCGGCGATCATCTCCAGGGTGCGACTTGGTGGTAAGAATTTATCATAAAACTTGGTGCCATGTCCTCCCAAGTGGAGATGGTACTTGGGGTTAGGCTATGGTACCATTTGCTTGCTGTACCGGTTAAGCTATGAGGGAAAAGAGAGAGTCTGGCATATTGTAGGACAGCGTCCGCAGCAGTCAGGCTATTGGTGTGCTGCAGAAATTTGGTTATGTGGAGTAAAGCCTCGTCCGGATTGGAACCATCGAACATGCCCAACTCTTTCACACAACGGATCTGATGATATGGCTTGAGTTTTTGCCACTCATCGTATTCATTCTGTGTGAGGGGAGGGAGGTTGATGGCTGGATTCTGGCCTTGATTGGAAGGCCGATTAATATTGCGGACGGTTGGGGTTGACATTGCACTTGTTGAATTTGATTCTAATTGTGTAGGGAAGGTGTTTTGTTGGTTTCTTTGTTGCCTTAAAGAACGAAGAAAGGTCCGCTCTATCTCCGGATCGAGGGTGGATAAATTACGAGGAAGACTTTTCGATCGGAGAAGCATTCGACGTAATAACTTCAAGGAGAGCAAAACAAGAGATCAGAGTATTTTTAAGACAAAAAAGTAATTAAAGAGAGAATATAATATTTAACACTTAAAACAAAGTATGTAAACAAAACTGTAGTTGCATTTGCAATGTGCCGGGTCTAATACCGGAAGTATTCTACCCGGCTCTGACTTCCTCTGAACCGGCCGGGTTTCATCTGCCCGGCATTCGGTCCAGCACATTCAATGAACCATGAATTAATAAAAAAATTAGTGAACACAGAATAGGCTATTACCAATTTTAGGACTTGGACTATTTCCAAGTCCCCGGCAACGGCGCCATTTTGCTAACAAGATTTTAGTAGGTTAAATATATACTTTTATGTACAAGAGAGTAAACAGAATATAGGAAAAGAATCAAGAATGTGCCGGGTATGAACCACCCGGCACCCTGCACGGCAGTGAATAAAAATGAAAGAAAACCTACTCAATCTATACGGGTAGCAAACAAAAACCCGGTCAAAAGTAGCAGGGAAGCAAATTAAGACCAAGCAAGTCGAACCCTAGGGACTTGATACAAAATTAGTCCTAGCCTTGGTAATTACTAAGTAAAGAGGGGGGAAAAAGGTGTATAAGTATTTCTAAACTAACTAAACTAATTATTCACAACGAACTAACCTTGATTAGGGTCAATTAACAATGTAAGAACTCATATGATCACGGATCAAAAGTGGCAAGTCTCGAAAAGGATTCTCTTTCTCGCAAAATGTATATGCCGGGTTTGGTGCCGGACGAATTATACCCGGCGCATTCAAAAACTTTGAATGTGCCGGACATATTGCACCCGGCAAACAGTCCGGCATCGTACATTTCGTAAATAATTTTTCCAGTTTCAATTATGACAAAAGGAACTCATTATCCTTATTCGCATCGTGCATAAATAATGCCGCGAATACGAACAGAACAATGGGAAAATAAGAGAAACAATCCTAAACCTTAGCATTTGTTGCCTACTTCTCAAGGCAACAATATTAAAGATTACCAAAGTCATAACCTATTCTACTCTTGCTGTTGAAGCCTTAAATAGAACTTTGTGATGATAGAACAAGAGAAAATTCTTGTTCTATTGATAAGGAGATTAAAACTCGGGTTAAGAAACTTGAGAATTCCATTAATGATCAAAGAGTGTTTACAATGCAATCAATCTAATCAAAGCAACCAAAGAGTCTACCAAACCAACCAGAACATTTGAGAGAAGATATAAGGAGGATCAAGAGTACAACTTGATGAGAATTCCCTTGAACTCGATAATGTCTTCTTTCTTCAGGTTGGATTCGCAGCGCTTCCTTGGCAGAAGTTCGTCGCGAATTTGAGAGATTTATGGTGTAAAGTAATATGAATGAAGTCCTCCAAGTGCAGACTCTCGGCCCTTTTATAGACTTGAAAATCCTCAGATGCCGGGTCCCATGCCGGGTATAAGTTAACCGGCATGTGAATAAAACACGTGCTTCCCAATAACGGTCGAAAACCGTCTGGCGCGAAAAGTCACATATGCCGGATAGAGAATATCCGGCACCTTGTCCGGCTCTGAGTATTTACTAACGGTAAATAACCGTTTAGCATTTGGCGAATAGGCGCGACGTTTGCTTATGCCGGATAGATCACACCCGGCAAAATGCCCGGCCTGATCTTCTTTCTATGCGAACTGATGCCGGGCAGAAGTAACCCGGCTTTACATCCGGCATTGCTTGGTTTTTGATGCAGAACTTGCTCCTTGCATAGAAAACACTCAATGCATTAGTTTGAACATATAAAATGGCTTTTTATGCAAATTAATGTAAATACTACCTATTATAACCTTATTTTAACTAATAATACCATAAATCTAGCTTATAAAACATGATAAGTCTACGGCTTATCAGCAACTCAATGCTAGTCTTGTTGATCTCATCATTCTCTTCATACGTGACTTCAAGAGTTTTTCAAGTCTCTTGAGCTGTTTTAGCTGAGGCTATTTTGGAATATTGCTCAGGTAGTAGTGCATAGTGTAGAATTCTTACGGCTCGAGCATTGAATACCAACTTCTTGATTTGATCATCCGTCATGCTGTCAACCGATATGTCTTGTCCTTGAGTATCTCGGAAGGTGTATTCACTGTGTGATATAACCCTCCACGTCCTTGGATCATCAAACTTGTTGTGGAACTCCATTTTATTCTTCTAGTGAGTGTAGTTATCTCCATTGAAAAGTGGTGGTTGATTTGGTGCAGAACCTTCTTCTGATGCTAGTAAGCTTGTGTGAGACATTTTGATTGTCTTCCAAAGCAGTTAGCTTTCTAGAAGAGACCCACTCTGATAGCAATTGAAACTAGCTAGTGCTCCTGATGTGTCCTTGATCGATAATGGACATATCGTTGCCTCAAATAAACTTTGATGGTTAAGGAAAGACACGAGATAAACTTAAACTGGAAACTCCATTTTGATTGAGAATTTACACACAAAAATTCACTAAATCTTCCTTGCCCCACACACGGACTCCGGGACAGCTTAGAATTGTATCCCAAAGTCCTCTACCCTCTCTTGACAGTCAGCCTATGGTTCCCTAACCGCTCCTCAGCTGATCAGTCTACCAATACAAAGTGTTGTCACACTACTCCAGTCCTAACCAGCTCACAAACTCTCTAGCCTTTACACACACTTAAGTCTTATTCACACTTACTCAGATAATCTCTCTCTTTTTCCCTCTCTTGTGCAGACTTGCTTACATATGACATAAATGCAAGTATATATACGGTTAGTTAAGATGTAACTACCGTCCTATAAACTCCTAGACTCAAGCGGTCAATTACAGTTTCGACCTATCACATAACAACCACACTAGAATTGTAGAGAGGCTTCAACTTGATCTGAAGTTGTAGGAACACATGTCGCCTTGTGATTGAACACGTCGGCGGCAGCTCTCTCGATTGGTCGAGCACAACTTGTGTACTCAACTTGTCTGATCTTGTCTGGCTCATTAATGCTCATAAATGCTCCTTTAGACTTCATTATGGCAATGTAATCATTCTGATAAGTAGCCATTTACTTATCTTGTCCATTTGTACATTAATAAGTTATATTCTTGTCGTGTGCTAGTTGAATATGAGGATGTGTGAGTTTGAATGGATATGTCGGTCTTCTTGCAGTGTTTTGTCTTTAACTTACTTCTGAAGCATAAGAGATACCTTCGTGTGATGCCTGACTTCTTGTATGTGCTAGAAGTTCTATCGTGAGCTCTCCTAGACAGGTGCCTGACCGGTTGGGCACATGTCATGAATTGAGTGCGCTTGCAACATTGCGTGTGAAGCCACTCCTTAGTTTGTCTATCTGAATTTCAAGGCTTAACAAACATGTTAAATATACAATACAAGATTTGTTATCATCAAAACTAAAGGATCTTGACTTAACAACAAGATACCTCTAAAAGTTTCAAAATTCATAATATATCTCTATTTCGTTAAATGACCTTGAATAATGACTATTTTACCACTAACATCATAGATCTTGTTTCAAGTTCACAATATACAACTTCTTTGTTTAGAGGCTTTTTTTATGAATAAACAAATTAATTACTACAAAAAAAATTCTATTTTTTTTAAGAATAACAAAGTTATAAAAATAACTAAAACATATATAAAATTGAAATAAAATTAATAATTCTTAAATATTAAACATACAAAAACTTCAAATAACTTTATTTTTTCTTCTCAATTTTTTACTTTCCTTGTCTATTTATCAGACTTATTCTTTATGAAAATATTATAGTTATGGTTAGATAATGATTAAATATTATATAACATATATGTTAATTTGCGAACAAAACTAATCCAATATAAGATGAGGTAACTAAGACTATTTATAACTACCTCATATTATGGGTGTGTTCGACAGCTTCCTCTACTTAAATCTAGTTAACAAATAGGGAACTAACACATCATTTCAGGTTAGATTTTAAATTAACGTAAACCCAATACAATACTCACACATGGCAACAGACTTTTAATAAGCTCGTAGAGCTTGTTACCGAATGGGGCCTATATTAGATTAGTTTGTATAAATTCACATATATATGTTATTATATAATATTTAATCATTAATCATACTTTTAATATTTTAATGAAAACGAAGACCGATAATTAGTTTTAAAAAATAAAAAATGAGAAGAAAAATAATTAGTTTGAAGTTTTGTGTATGTTTAATGTCTAAAACTATTAATCTTATTTCAATTTTATATGTTTTTAGTTACTTAAATTTTATTTTTTTTAAGTAAATACTGTTTATAATTATTTCTATTTTGTAGTATTTGATTTTTTAAAATTTTCCTGAAATGTCATTTAACTATTATTCAAACTCATCCAAAAAACGTATATTGAAAATTCAAAAACTTTTTAGAGATTTAAGTGTATATTATGAATTTTCAAAAAAAAAAATTAACTCAAGAAGATCCCGCTAAAAGTTCTGCAGCTGTTGATTCCTCGAGCTTTGCATTATATGACCCGTCACCCGTGTTGAATTAGCCTGTGAGTCAGTTGTTAGAAACTTCTCCGGGGGCGCTCCTCTACTAGACGACAATTGGCGCTAAAACCTCCGTTAATACTTAAAACCCTTCAGCAGGTAAAGTATGAGTTCATCAGGGAAGATGATATTCACCGGCTTGAAGAAGGAGAAGCCTACCGAAGCTCCTCCCATACCTAAGATACCTAAGCGATCGGCACTTCGACTCACCAATTTCGCCTACTTGTTTCTCGTCGCTGCCAACATCGGTCTCAGTGGTCTCTCCCTCTTTCTCCGTACCATCTGTGATCTCCCCTCACTAGTTTATCGTTCGTTCACGTTGAGCTTTGCTTTGTTTCTGACGTAGCGGAAGGGCTAAATTGTAAACCTAATTTCTAAAAAGTTGTGACTGGGGTTTCGGGGTCAAATTGAAAACGTGTTTTCCAGACCGCATCTTGTTGTTCAATTGCATAGCCTTACGCATTCGTGTGCGTTGAAGCATATGATGGGAGTGGGTGCAGTGTTCTGACAATCGTTGTGCGAAAGAATAGGGCTGTTTCATGTCTTTCTTCTTTACTTTCCTTTGTAAAGAATTTGATTTTTGAGGTTTTTGGCGTCTGCGCCATGTGTTTGTATCTATTCCCACTCTGCAAATCCTTTGATGTTATATGATCATGAAATTCGCAATATGGATGAATCCTTAATGTTTTCCAGTTTGATCAGTCGATATGAATTCTGGTGCTTAATTCATTGGTTTGACTGAGTGACGTGTTATTCGAATAAAAATCATCTGTGAGTTCTTTCAGCACATATTGATCTACTCGTACATTACTGTTGTACATTACTCTTGTTCAGGTTACATGCTTACGAAGGCAGAGCGAAGAAACAAGAGCAGAGTCAACGTACAACGCTCGTTTGATCGGCAAAGTCCTGACAAACATGTAGACAATAATGCTGGAGATGAAGAAGCTGTGCTTAGATAGATGTTCATTTGTTTATTTTCCAAATTCTTCTATGACGGTTTATGATTATTGATGTCACTGGGAAGCCATTTGTTATTTTTGGTAGAAATTCCTTTTTAGGCACACTTTTGATAATTGCAAAGTTCTTTCTGAACATTTGTCAAACTCAAACTCTGTAGAGTTAATAAGAGAAGCAAGCGACAGAGGGATATGTGTTCTCTTTGTAAAGAGATTATGATTATGTTGATTGCCATTAGGAGGAACAGGCCAGAGTATGTTGTACTTACTTAGCCTACCTAAAAAAGTATAGTGCGAAGATATTAATTATCACTGGTCCCCTCTTCAGCCTCTAGTGTCCAGGGAGACACGCTGTTATGTCCTCACCCATCCATCAGTTCTACCGCCCTGTGAAATAGACAAAGTTGTGATTTTTATGGAAGTCGGCTTTCAGGGTATAAATAATTAATTTGGAAGTATTATTGGACGTGGGTCCCCTTCTCTCTTTTACGTTCATCCATTTCACATCCACAGGAGTTACTCATATCCATCTCCCATCGTCTCTGAAATAAAAACTAATCCACCAATCGGTAAGACATAAACTTGAACCATTAACATCAAATTTTTATGATTTTGTTTCTTCTAATACCACTAAGATCATCTTCAGCAATGCCTGGAACAGTTCAAGTTTCAAGTAAGTAACCGCTTTCAGACTGTAAATTTTTGTCCCTTGATTGGCTATGAATTCCCCCCTGCTCACCTCTCAATTTCAACATGGGTTTTACTTGAGCTCTTAACAAACTTTATAATTTCCATTTCCGTAGTCCTTGAACTGAAAGGGCTCCCACCTTCGTCCTCTTCATCCTCCCCAACAAGCATTAAGGGTAAGCTATCTGTAGTTTCTTTGTTTCCAAAATTGCCCAGGTCTAGTCTGTGTGAACTTTTTTTTTTCATTGCGCTGATTACGGATTTTTCCTCCACGTACCTGGTTTTGCAGTCTCAATGGGTAAACAAGAATACGAGACTCGAGCGGAGAAAGGAGAGTTCACTTTGTAATGATCATATCTTACAATGTATCTGATCATGATTTTTTTTTGTCCGAGGGAAATTCTTGACAACATTGTGATTAATTCGCAGCTCTTTGATTTCTTTCCGTGACAATTTGGTAGTGAAGATTCAGGACTTTGAAGGGAATCAATAGCACATACAGGTGATTGCTGCTTTTCTGTCTATTGTCATTTTCTGCTTATTGGAACTGCTTTGTATACTAGTTAAATGGTGGGTTATAATAGAGGAAAAGTGGGGGTGTGATTCTGCAGGTCTTGAGAGCAGATTAATAGCTGAAAAGGGTTTATGGGATGACACTTTTCCACTGGAAGGAGGTGGGCAGATCCATATGAGACTGATATTTTCCCTCAGTGAAGAGGAGCAACAGAGAATACGTAACATGGTTTGTTTTACTTCCTAGATGTAGATTTCTGGTGAAAACGCAAATGTATTCAATTTTGTTGAGGAAGTAGAGGAGACAAACTGATCTAATATAAATTTGCTTTTGCTGCCGGAGCTAGACAAACTTGCTTCTCTGATGAAGTATGTGGTTGTGGTTTCATTTCCTGCTGACTCGTATTAGCGGCAAACAAGCACATATCTACACATTGTGTTGTCTTCCAATCATATTTGTTGACACTCACCATTAGCGGGACAAATACTTAAGCATATTTTAATCTAAGAGACCTGAATACCAGGCTAAATGTAATTAATTGGGATAATTTTTACATATGGTTTCGCTGTTTCATTCAAGCTGTATTGCATTCGTCAACAAGACAGAGACTGCCAAGGTCTCTTGACCTCTTCAAGCTGATCCTCAATTTTTGTAATAAGTTTCTAGCATGATATTTGCTAGGTCTCCGAAGAACCTTTCTTCTGAATTTTAACTGTGTCATTGTTTCGTCATACTTTCTGTTGTAGTCGCTATCATCTAAATTTCGAGCTTGAAAATCTTCATGGAAGTTAAATTTTGCTGCAAGTACATTTTCTGGCGTGTACCGAGCTTGTGAAAACAAAAACTAATTTCATACTTCATCATAAGAAACTTTTGTGGCCTTCCTAAATGCATGACGCGCACTGCCATATTTTGCCGTTCTTTTACTTACCCTTCTGCGGTCGGTAGGTGTTAACTTGTAATCTGCCTCTCTTTGATCTTTTCTTGAGAATGTTCTATTCTACAGCAAGACTGACTGCTTCTTCATATAGAAATGTGTCATAGTAAGAAATCGTAGTGGTCAAATATCCCTATATATGGGCCTGGTAAAAATTAAGAATTGGGGTTTTAGAATTACTGATCCTCAAACAAAACAAGAGGTGTTGCTATGGCTGTGCTCTAAGCTGCCTTGATCTTTGAATCCTTATATATGTTATTTATATTTTCTTTCTTCACAGAGAGAATCTGCGTTGAGAAAGAAGAGAGAGGAGCTTCTCAATAAGAGCCATGTGAAAACAGAAATAGAGGTGGCTTCTTCTGGTGGTAAGGTTTGCATCACTGTTATGCTTCTCTTGTACTCTATTCAGATCATAATACATTTGAACCTGAAATTGGCAACGGAAAGAAGAACATAAATAAAGCTAAATTGGAAATTTTTTTCAGAGACAAGGTAAAGAATGTAGTAAACAGTTATCCTCTTGTCCGAATCTATAGATAAACAACCAAGCAGATCAGGAACCCTGTCACAACTGAATTATTTGGCGTCACTCGAGACACCACACTTTGATTGTGTTTGCTAAATCCTAGCCATGATTAGATCTAAAGAACTTCAGCAGTAGATTGGGACTGGGGAGGGGGTTTCAGGGGGAAGAAGGATGGCTAGTTCAAAATTTTGAAAGCTTTTACTGGAAAAATTGGTTAGATGATTTGCTGATTAGCTTAGAAGGACAGGTGGAATAATGACAGCTGATGTAGTAGTCTGTATCTTCTTTCCAAGTGTTTTGTCTATGGGAGATGTTTCCCTGATACGTCGCTCAGAGAAGAGAGAATTTAGCTGTGACTTATCTCAGAACTCTCTTCACTACGCTATCCTTTCTTTCTCCTTTACCTCTCCCAACAAAGAGATTTGCTACTTTTCTTCTGGTTCTTGTCTCCAAATCATCCGGCAGAGATTTTTGGGTGATTTATCAGGGGTTCTGAGTTTAATTCTGTTGCATCGTCTTTTATTTCGTCCATAGCAAATCATCCAAATGAACAAAAACGTTCCGTTCTGTTCCTTTCTCTTCCCTCCAAACTCAGATCTATGTCTAATATAACGTTGCAGCAGAATTCATTACTTGTTGGTCTTTATGAAGCTTCTTTATTTTCTTCCCGCTTCAGAATTTTGCAGCTAGCAAGGAGGTAAGTTCATCATCAACCAGCATGGTGAAAGCTAACTCCTTGAATCATCCCCAAGATGAGCCAAACGCAAAACCTACCAGTGAAGGAAAAGAATCTTCCACTCCCTCTTCACATCCCACAAGTAGCAAGGAGGCAATCTTATCATCAATTCCCCTGATGAAAGCCAACGTGTCTAGTCTTCAGGAAGGTGATACTTCTAAAGAGTCAAACTTGAACCCTACCACTATCAGTGAAGTGAATAAGCCTTCCAATTCCTCTTTACAAATCACTTGTAGAAGGAAAGAGATTCCATCACCAACCATCTTGATGAAACCCAATTCCTCAGATCTTCCAAAAGGTGATAATTCTGAGGAGGGTGACTTTAAACCCGTACCTTCTTCATCATTACCCCTCAAAGATGATCCTATTCAACTTCAACCCTCTAAAGAGCAACCCGATCAATGAAAACCTCTAGCCACGTGAGGAAGATGATCAAAGCATTTGACAACAGTAGATCCTTACAACAGGTATCTTCCTCTAGGCTTTGTTATGATGATTTTAACCTTTTCACTTGATTAAGCTCATTTGTATGGAGTAAAATTCTTAAGGGAGAATTTGGGTATCAAGTATCAACAGGAAATATCACTAGGGAATCCAACAACATCCGCATCTCAGATCACAAGAAGCATCTGGGATACCCAAACTCAAAAGCCAATTTCTGAGAACATTAACAAACAGAAAACTAAGGCCGTTGTATCAAAATTAAAAAGACTACCCAGCATATTTCTTGTCGATGAATTACAAGAGTATCACACTTCCGCCAGAGACAAGAAAGGGCCAGGGGCAACCAGCATAACTTTGTGTAGGTCAAAATCACAATCAAAAATCTTTAATGAAGCTGAGCTTGAAATCGAGTCAGTCAGCAGATCTCACAACGCCAGGTTTATTAAGAAGGAGAATTCTTCAATTCCACGTGGAGTGGAATATGATAATGGGAGGCAATCTTCCATAGAGTTACGAAGATCAGCCTCTCTAGACAGATTTACCGATTTAGATATAGCTAAGAGTCAATCGTACAGATCACTGGCGGAACAGCAGTGTTCTAGTGACGTTTCAGCCCTAACAAAGAGTTTAAGGTGCAATGCTACTCCTCTGCAAGACGTAACAGAGCAAAAAGGGTTGTCTAGTGCAACTAAGCACAGTTCTGTTGGCTCTTGTGACTGGATTTTTGTGGAAGAAGAAATATGCCCGTGCATAGTGGTTGGTGGCAATATGCGAGTAGGTCCATTATCTGATCATCGTCCAACACTGGTTTCTGAATCCTACAAAACTAAGGTTAGTAGACGTCCATGTCAGATGTGCTTTCAAAGTGCTGAACGATCGATGATGTCCTTGTCTTTCTCGGGGATATGTTTAAGGTCATGACCATTCAGACTAAGGCGTGTATTACTGAATATCCTTGTTTACCTGGTGTTTTCTGGATGTGCTTGGAGCAAAAGCAAGAACATTTACAGATGCGTTATAGAGGGGATCATGCTCTATGTGAAATATGTTAATTCCATATAGGATTAGATTGGTAGCCAAATTTGGTGATCGGAGAAATTGGAAATATCATGACGCTGCTGTTTCTGTTATTTCCAGGTAAGCAGGGATGAGAACCTGCCTAGAGGAGCAACGAAACATGAGGAAACGGAGAACTCATCGGACAATGATGGCACTGGACCAGCTGGACAGGTTTTTTTGCTACATTTTTATTTTGATATTTTCCTTCATCTGAAATGCCGTATATTGTTATACTTCTAAGTATTTACCCTGTTAGTATCTCTTGCTTTTCAGGTAATGAAAGTTGTGATCATGGTGGGATTTGGTCTTCTCGTTCTTTTCACTAGACAGAGAAAGTCCAAGTATGATGCATATTTCATTAATTTGTCCCTTTTCTTCTGAAGATTGAGGTGAATTTATCATGCTGACCAAAATTTTAATTGTTTTTTTCCTTTCACAGATAGAATTACTGCTCGTGGGAGCTTCCGGGGAGACCGACCCTCAAACAGAATTCACCTTCGCCTTGATTTGGTTGAAGTACACACTCAGTTGTACAAGATGCTTGTTTGTGTAAATTCGGCTTCTTTTCTTGCAGAAAATAAAGAGAGATAAAATGCGACTTCAAATTTTGTGATGAATTAATATGATTCTTTATTTCTCGCCTTCTCAAGGATTAACTAACCAGTTAAATTTACAAATAAAAAAAACTCACAAGTTAAATTTTACTAGGGTTTAATACAAATTTGGAAGGTTTGCACTATGCATGACGATTCTTGACATCTTCGATAAACACATTTGGGGTGTTTGTTTTGGGTAATCAGGAAAAAAAATTATACTGATTCCTTGTTAGTGTTTAGTTAATTTTTCTTACTTTCCTGAAAAAGAGAATTATTCAAAATCCCTCTAATTTGATTCTCACCCTCTATGAGATTCTTTTTCTCTAATACACTTTGACCGGTGATATATAGCTATTGACCGATGACCAACACTCATTGACTAGTATCAATGAATGTTGACCGATAATTAATGATTGTTGACGGCAGTCGGCGGCTGTTGATCGGTTATTCATTTTATTTCTTTTAAACAAACAACTATGAAAATTAAAGGGATTTTTTTTCCAGTTCCCTTCGTTCTCTTTCTGATTCCATTTTGTATCACCTGCTCAAAACAAACACCCCCTTATACCTATCGTTATATGATGTGGTTTTGATGATTTGCATTTGCACCTAACAACATCTGTCTTATACCGTCTAAGTTTCAACATGGCTTTTTTTAGCTCTTTTATAGCATATTCTGGTAGTTGTTTTGTGCTGACATTTTATAGTATAATTTGATGGTTGTTTTGTGTTGGCATATTTGTACATAATTTGATGGTTGTTTTGTGCTGACATATTTATAACTATTTTAAAAACTGTTGTTTGGTAGTGTGACATTTTTGTAGCATTAATTAGTTATGTCTAGTGTGCTTACTGTTTGCTTTATTACAATTATGAATATTAATATACAGTTTAAATTAATATTTTATTAAAAATATTAAAAGTGACTACTAACAAATGCTACAAGGTAAGTAATTTGTTACCATCAAAATTTCGTACATACTTAAATCTTGATAAAGTTTGTACAACAAAAGTTAATAGAACATAAATTACTATTTGATCAAAATTCAGCTGTAATGAATATTACTATATTTCCATTTTTACCCTTAGTTGGTTGTTTCCCCTTTCTTTTTGTTGTGGATTTTGATTTCTGTTGCTCACCCAACTCGTTCACCCGTTATCTATTTTAATATATAAACAAATTTATGAGAAAGTAAAGTATAAGAGCACACAATGAGGGCAATTAAGGAATTGAAAAATCTAGGAAAGAATTTCATAGTCCCTGCTGCTCTTGGGAATTCTCTTCACTCATGGGAATTTTGTAACCCTAAGAGACAAACAAGGAAAATACATGCCTGCGTCTCTTACATTCTCTCACTTACGGTAATTTTGCAGCCCTAACTGGTGAACAAGCCTCTTTCATTCTCCTCACTCACGGTAAGTTTGCAGCCCTAACTCACAAACAAGGAACATAAATGCTCGGCGCCTCTGTTCATTCTCTTCACTTATGGTAATTTTACTATCCTTACTGGCAAACAAGGAGATACATGCTCTGCACGGGAAAAGACAAAAAGAGTTGAGCGACATAAACGGCATAAGTTTGCCCAGAGCAAATATGCTCTATCTAGGCATGTCAAATCGTATTTTTGTATTGTGTAAATGATAGAAACGATACACAACACAAATTTACATGAAAATACACAGTATACGACACAAAAAATTTTTTATAAGGAAATCTATATACGAAAATGAAATCCAATAACCTGTAAACGAAATATATGAAATTTATTCGTGTGTACACGAATTGATGAAACAAATAAGTAACACGTAAATAACTTAAAATCCAAAACATTATATTTACATGAATTAATGAAATAATAAGTAACATGAAATTTATTCATGTGTACATGAATTATATGTGTGCATGAATTATTTACACGTATTTCGTGTATACAAGATATATATACAATTAGATACGGTACACGACACGTTAATAAATCATGTATGTACGATACATGACACAAAATTAGTTTCGTATATAAAATTAAATACTTATACATGTTAACGTTGTGTCATGTTTTGGGTCGTATATTCATTTTTGTTACTTTTTTGCCATACCTAGCTCTATCTGAACAGACTAAGAAACATGTCAAAGTGACATTTATGCCAAACAAAAATGTTAGCCCAAAATGCTACATAAATACTACAACACGGACGAGGCTAGATCTGTGCAACAAGATTGTCTAGTTTCAGACCATTTAATTTGAAGGGTAGATAGAAACCGAGCGTGAAAAGTATACCCCTTAGGGTGCGTTCACTTCGGGGTAATCAACAAAGGGAAACGGAATCATTCCCTTTGTGATTGTTTTGTTTTGTGTTTTTAGTGATTCTGTTTCCCCCATTTCAAGATTCAAAAACCAAACCCCTATCCCCTTTAACGATTCCCCCCAAATCATAGGGAAAAGTATTCCCTTCTTCCTCTTACCCCTATAATCATTTTATAAGTATTAATTTACAATATATATTAATAGAAACATAAATAATTCCATTTATATAAATATAAATATAAATATAAATATAATAAAATATAAAATAAATATAAATATATAAATACAAATATAAAGATATATATAAAAGTAAAATAAATATAAAATAAAGAGGAAAAAATAAAAATAAAAATAAAAAAAAATAAAAATAAAAATAAAAATAAAAATATAAATAAATATAAATATAAATATAAATATAAATATAAATATAAATATAAATATAAATATAAATATAATATAAATATAAATATAATAGAAATATAAATATAAAGATAAATATAAATTAAATATAAATAAATAAATATAAATATAATATAAATATAAAATAAATATAAATATAAATATAAAGATAAAGATAAATATAAATATAATAAATAAATATAAATAAATAAATAAAATAGAAATATCAATATAAAAAAATAGAAATAATAATATAAATAGAAAATAAATATAAATATAAAATAAAATAAATATAAATATAAATATAAATATAAATATAAATATAATATAAATATAAATATAAATATAAATATAAATATAAATATAAATATAAATGTAAATATAAACTAAATATAAATTAAATGTAATATAAAACAAAATATAAACATAACATAAATATAAACAATATAACATAAACATAATATAAACATAAATATAAACAAAATAAATATAATATAAACTAAACATAATATAAATATAAACATAAATAAAATAAATACAAATACAATATAAATATAAAATAAATAAAATATAAATAAAATACAATTATAAATATAAATTAAATATTTATATAAATATATTATATAAATATTTATAATACATTAAATTAAAATAAATATAATATTTATTTATAATAATTTTAATATTATATGTATATTTAAAAAAATGAACAAATACTATAAGAATAATATAAATATTATTTTAAATTTTAGTACAATAAAGTTCTGAAATAATATATATATATTAATAAATTTAAATATAATCATTTATACATATTAGTTATAATTAAAAAAATATGAAAAATTCGATATAATATATATTAATAATAAATACTTTTTGTACTCTAATGTTATAAAGAAACAAATATTATATATAAATAGTTTATAATGTTAAAAATATTTATATATATACATTTAAATATTTAAAATTTAAATACTATAAATTAAAAATATATATAATGTAAATAAATATTTATTTATGTTATTTACAATTTTGAATAAATATTATTAATAGCTTAAATACTATAAAATTAAAAAATTAATATATTATATAGACAAGTTTAAAAAAATGTTATAATTATATATATATATATATATAATTATTAATATCATATAATTGTATATATAATCTATATAAATATTAATATATATCATTTATATGTTACATACAAATTAGAAAATATTAATATATATTATTCATAATGTAATTAAGTATTAACAATTCTCTGTTTGGAACCAAACAACAACAAAGACAATCATTGAGGATTCTATTCTGTTTCCGTGTTAGAATCAAACAGACTTCTTAATTCGGGGGAATTCCTTTCCTTTCCTTTCCATTCCCTTTCCTGATTCCATTCCGTTTCCTTACTTCGAAGTGAACGCACCCTTATTATTTTGCTTCGACAGTTTAAGCAGGGGCGGAGTCAAAATTTCAATTTCAAACTTACGGGGACCGATTTTTTTAAACAATATATATAACATTAATGTTAAATTTTTAAAAATGTAAATAATAATTGTTTAAAATATTATTTTTTACAACATGATTTAGATTGTGTATCTTTTAATTATAGATATAACTTACTAAAATATACTTTTTTCTATTCTCCATGGATAGGAAAGAGAAAAGTAAGGCTTATCTATGAAAACTGAGTGCTAAAAAAGTCTAAAACATCTTATATGATCTATTAAGAACAAGAGGTAGTACATAGGATGACAATTACAAGAACTCATCAACTTAACTTTAAACTTAAAAATAAGATAAACACAATTCATAATTGAGAAGCACATTTTAGTTCAAATTATGGTTACAAAATACAAATATAAAATACCAGTCACTTAATAACATCAACCAATGTTTTAAGTGTAGTTATTATTTAAATTATAACACTAAACAAAAAAATGGACTAACGTTAATTAAAAATAAACTATAATAAAATCTTTTAGATAATTTTAATAAATTAAACTAAATTTGTAACAAAATAAACTATATTATGTAAAGTATTAATAAAAAGAGTGTTCCTGACAGTTGGGGGGCCGGCCCCTAACAACTAAAGTGGCTCCATCATACCCACTGATGATGCTATTAAACGAAAAGATGAGGATAACAGACTGGGAAAGGCGACTAGCATATTACTTTGAAGAAAAGGATATTCACATATAACCGGAGAAGTTGTTCAACATTCATCTTAGGAGTTGTCTAGTTTCTTATCAATTTGCATAGCCTCGATCATCACTTTGAACCCTAAAATAATAAATTAACATTCTGTTAAGTAAGAATCTGAACTCTGAGATAGTGTTAGAGTATCTATCAGACTTCGGAAGTTTCTACCAAAAATCACATGAATTTTTTCACCAAAATTCAAGTGTACATCAATACTATCCGAACACTAAGAATCTGAGCCCTGAGACAGTGTATGAGAGTATCTATCAGACCTCTGAAGTTTCTACCAAAATCACATGAATTAGAAGGTAATTCAATAGTAAGAGACTAGAGGTAAAGATGGACATTACTAGCTTAAAAGGTGTTACCAAATATTGTGTTTCTTAATAGCATAACAAGAACAATTGGAGTCGAGGTGCACAATTCATAACAACACTTTCCTAATGGTGGTCTTTTACAATACTTCCGCAGGTTAGAAGAAGAAAACGCAGAAGTTGTTGATTCAAAAAACACAAAACAGAAGATGTCGATTCGCACTACTAGCAAAAACGCAGGAGACATTGGTTTCAGAAAATGAAGAAAAAAACACCGTTCATCACTCTTCAGTTCTTAGAATTTTCAATTGAATGTCCGCACATCTAGCTCGAATCTAGGGTCTAACTAGTGTGTAAACTAAGAGAGGAAATGAATTTAAGAATGAAGAGAAAATAAATACTTGTAGTTGATTTAGCGTTGATCCTCTAGTGCATTTTTCCTCAAGCGACAGGAGAGGTTTAAGATAGCAATTTTAGAATTTGCTTACTGACGACCGTGAGTGAAGAGAAGAAGACGTCCGTGAGTGAAGAGAAGAATATACCGGTCCGAAGTGTTTTCAGCCACGTCTTCAATCTGGTGCGTGAGGAAGAAGACGACCGTGAGTAAAATAAGAGGCGACTGTGACGAACGTGAGTGAAGAGAAGAAGCTGTCAGTGAGATAGGTTAGAGTATATTGCTCTGTAGCATAATAGCAGTAGCGTATTAGTGCAAAATAAACTTTTGCACCAACTAAGCACATCTATTAGGGCACAAAATATGTTGCACTAAATTATTATGTCTATTATAGTGAATTTTCCTTTTGCACCTATTGATCATAACCAAATAGTGTGAGCGAAAGGTTGCACCATTTGACCATTAAACAAATAGGGTGACCAGAACAAAATTGCACCATTTGATATGACCTATTAGTGCAAGAAAAGTGTGCACCAACAAATAGTCTATGTTTTAGAACGAGATATAATGCACCACTGGTGCGACTAGATGAAGATGCACTATTAAACAATATCAATTAGTGTGACAACTAATGTTAATTAGAGCAAAAAGATTTCCTCTGCCCCGCTTGATCATCGTGTAGTGAGGTGATATCTACAAATAAAACAACATAAATAATTGCTCAATTGATACTATCTATTAGTGTAAGTTCTATGTGCCCCTTTAGCTATTGTCTAGAAATGTACCATAACTGACGCCTTAGTTGTTGTAATTTTTAGGTGCAACCTTCAATGTGCACTAATAGTCTCAACATTGCCCGAATAGAACATTAATATTGTTGTATTGTATGTATTAAATGAATTTAGCGAGCAGCAAGAATGAGCACGTAAGTAAAATGAGCAAATAAAGAAAAGATTCTAAGTGGTGGATGATTGTTATGGCAATATTTCAATCCTATATCTTAAATTGAAAAATTACATTGCCCACCCATGAGTTATTGGGGAATTACAATGTCCACTCATGAGCTTTAAAAAATTATGATGCCTATACATGAGATATTAAGAAATTACAATGCCCACCCATGAGTTTTAAAAAAATTACAGTACCCATGTACTTATCAAAATGAGGTGAAAATCAATGATTTAAGTAAATTTTACATTGATTAATCAATTCAACTATATAAAGTAATAAAAAAACCTAATTTACACCGTGCAATGTTAGAGTGAGGAAATGAAGAAAAAATGTGCAAAAATTACAAGGAATCACATATATGTTCACCTCACCTCATTTTATTTGATTTTATTTTGTTATTTTTAGGCATGTTTCATTTATTTAACTTCTAAGTGGTCATATAAGATTAATTTAGGGTTTTTTAATTTTTTTTACCATTGTCTAAGTTTTTTTTTGGTCGAAAAGATGGAGGCCTAGCCTCATTTATTAGACAGCTGATAATTGTTCCTCGATAAGTTGAGGTAAAATACAATCTGGAGGAGCATTTAGAGTGTAGCTCCCGAGCCCCCACTCCATACTCCACCAGCTATTGCCTTATCTGCCAAAATATTAAATGATCCATCAACATTAAACTTAAACCAGCCAAGGTCAGGAGGGTGCCAAAAAGATACTTCCCTTACTATTGTCGTGCGGGATTGCACAGCAACAGATCTTGAAACCTTCAGTGTTCGAACACAGCAAGTAGAGGTAGCTTGTCCATGCCAAGCTTCCTTGTTCTGAAATAAGGCCAAAGTAACAGAGCGAAATGGCAAAAACATTATGTTTTCATTTTTAAAAATCTTTGCATTACCCCATTTCCATAACGTAAAACATAGAGTAAATTACTCGGAACCCCCTTGAGGATTTAGGATATTACAGTTAACCCCCTTGTGTTTATCATAATTACTGGTAACCACCTCGAGGTTAAGGTATCTCTGACTACGAGCCCCCGACTATAACTCTGTTATCAGAAAGTTAGCTACGTGTTGACCTATCAGTTTAATCATATTAATAATGCCATGGTGGACAAAAAACACTACTTAATCTGCATTGTTATTTTCCTAAAATGGTCAACCCTTCCTTGAAAATGCGTCTAAAGTGGGATGAGAGAGAGAGATGATGATTAAGCAGTTTTGTTGTCCAGCCTGACATTATTAATGTGATTAAGCTGATAGGTCAACACATAGTTAATTTTCTGATCATAAAGTTATATTTCGGAGGCTCGTAGTCAAAGATATCTTAACCTTGAGGTGGTTACCAATAATTATGATAAACACAAGGTAGTTAACTGTAATATCCCGAATCCTCAAGGGGGTTCTGAGTAATTTACTCTAAAACATACAATGGGAAAGACCACCTTCCATTTATCACGAATTGCAAAACATCCAGGTTTCGATAAGTATTCAGCTAACCAGTCAGACATTTGTAACAAATAGAAACTAGCTTTCGAATGAGAAAAAAGAAATCTATCCCAAACCTTTCTAGCAACAGGGCAGTCTCTAAGGATATGAAGAATTGTTTCTTCTTTTCCACAAAAATGACAAGAGTTATCAGATGTAAATCCAAACTTAAAACGTCTAGAATTTGACATAAGCTTTCCCAATGCAACTCTCTACATAAATACCTTCACCCTTTCTTGAACTTGCAGTTTCCAAATCTTACCAAACGGGAAGATCTCACCTCCACCCTTACTCGGCATATCAAAATTATCAGTCAAAAGCTTGTAAGCTGATTTCACACTATAACTACCAGAAGTCTCCCCTTGCCAAGTCAGAAAATCAACATCACAGTTAGGATAAACAAACACATTAGACAGTTTCTTTAAAACAGAATCTGGTAGAAAACTAGAAAGCTTAGCTAAATCCCAACCTGTATCATTGGACCAATACACAGAAACTTTATCCTCCATCCAATCCTTTGGGATTTCCTTGATAGCTGTCGAGAGTAAGCAAGGTTCTACTAACCAGTAGTCAGTCCAAAAATGAACTGTTTCACCATTATTAATTACCCATCTTGCACCCCTTTCAATAATCTCAGAGCAATTTTGTATATTCTTCCAATTGCTAGAGCACCTGTTAGTACTTGGATTAGGGTATCTACGAATGAGCGTTTTCGAACAGAAATTGCTAGGGTTACTAATCAGATTCCAGACAATTTTCCCAAAACATGCCCGATTCATCTCCCTCATTTTGCAAAAACCTAAGCCCCCTTTATATTTTGGTTTACAGAGGTTGACCCATCCTATATCATCCATCTTCCAAACACCCGATTCCTGTCCCCAAATAAAGTTCTCGCTAAGACGATCAATTTCATCACAGATAGAGACCGGCAGAATCTGACACTGCATAGCATGAATTGGCATCGAAGAGATCAATCTCTTGACTAAACATATTCGGCCAGCTAAAGAGAGTGTTTTCTGCTTCCACCCTACTAACCTATTTCTCACCTTCTCCAAGATCAGGTTACTAGATTCTTTACCTTTTCTTCCCTGATGTAGAAAGACCCCCAAGTATTTACCAAAACTCTTAGTGAGGGGCATACCAGCCTCTAGACTCAGCACACGACCCCTTTCTTCACTCACATTCCTGGAAACTAAAAGGGACGATTTTTCGAAACTTATAACAAGACCAGAGGCTCTGCAAAACTCATATAAACAAGCACGCATAGTTAGAATTTGCCTAGGGCTGGCAACACCAAACAAGACCAGATCGTCCGTAAAGAACACATGAGAAATAAGAATGTCTTGTCTACCTAAAGCTAGAGGAGACCATTCCTTTCTCATAATTTGTCTATTTATTAATTGGGAAAGCCTTTCCATACACAGGACAAAAATAAAGGGGGAAAGGGGGTCGCCTTGGCGAACCCCTCTACCAACAGAAAACATCTCAGACAATTTGCCATTCCAGCAGATTTGAAACGAAACTGTAGTAATACATTGCATAATAATATTCCTCAGACCAATGGGTAACTCAATACACTCTAAAGTCTCATTAATAAACTCCTAAGAGAGGCAATCATATGCTTTAGCTAAATCAATTTTCATCGCAGCAAAACCATCTTTGGCTTTAGTATTATGCATGCAATATAAAGCCTCCTACACTAAAATAATGTTCTCAAAAATATTCCTACCGGGTACAAAACTGGACTGACAGTCAGACACCCAAGTGGCCATATAGGGTTTCAGCATGTTAGCTAAGGTTTTTGCAAGGATTTTATACTGGACCTTGCAGAGGGAGATCGGTCTAAATTGGTTAACCATTGTAGGATGATCCACCTTAGGGATAAGAGTTAAGATAGTATCGTTCATATCTTGTCCAAAACCCCCTGAAGCATAGCAATTTTAACAAAATCAATAACCGTTGGCCCTACCAAACCCCAAAATCTATGATAAAAGCCCGCAGGAAAACCGTCCTTCCCTGGGGCTTTAAAGGGTTTCATATCTTTAAGGGCTTTACACACTTACTCATCCGTAACTAAACTATTTAGCTTCTCTTTATCACTCGTATGTAAAGGGGCAAAGTCATGACTTTCTAAAGGAACCCTAGGGTAACTACTCTCCCTAAAGTGCTAATCAAAAAAATCCAGCAATAATTTACCCAGACCTCCTCATCATCAATCCAGGTGCCATCCGAACCCATGAGCTTATGGATCTTATTCCGCCGTCTTCTAATCTTAGTTTTAGTGTGGAAATAGGCGGGGTTTTTATCCCCTAAAGTAATCCAATTATCTCTAGATTTCTGGAACCAGAGGGACTCCTCCCTATGCAACCAAATTTCAAGATCCTTTTTTAACTTAGATTCTAAGCCTAAAAGATTCTCACCCTTGCCCAAATCGATAGCCTTCTGAATACCCCTCAAGTGGGCCAAAATTCTCTTCTTGGTTAAAATGATGTGGCCAAAAACAGATATGTTCCAATCATTTAAAAAGGACCCTAGGTTATCCTAAGACACACTAAGAGTGCCATTAGCCATCCAATTATCAGAGACAAACTTAGCAAAATCTGGGTGGGAGAGCCAAGCAGTCAAAAATTTGAAGTTATGTCTATCTTTACCTCTAAACTTTGGGGGATTAGCAGTCAAAACAATAGCACTATGGTCAGAAGGGAACCTGGGGAGGACTTCCACTCTAGCTTCCGAAAATAAAGGCAACCATTCAACAGAAGCAATAACTTTGTCCAAACATGCACAATGACTTCCATTTGACCAAGTAAAAATATTACCAAAAGCTCTAACATCAACTAAGTGTCTATCATGAAACCACTTAGAAAACCATTTATCAATACCATAATTACATCTAGAAGAATGATTCCTATCTTTAGGGAAAAGAGTGGCATTAAAGTCACCTCCAATAAGCCATGGTGCATTACCAATGGGTTGAGTAAGATTCAGTTGGTCCTAGATTTCTCTTCTGACTACTGCATTTGGGCTTGCCTAAACTGCAGTAAGAAAGAAACAACCATTATTTGAATTTACTTCACAGTGAATAAATTGGAGATCGTGAGCAGTCACACGAACAACAACATGCTTCTTCCATAGTAACCAAATACCACCTTTAAAACCTATTGGATCAACACAAAAGCTTTTCTCAAAACCTAGTTTAGAAACAACAAGAGCAGCAGTATCACCACTGATCCTAGGTTCAAAATAGCCACAATATCAGGATTTTTTGATCGACAAAACTCTCTAAAGGCTCTATGAAAACCTGGCTTTAAAGCACCACGAACATTCCAGAAGAGTATATTATTGAGCATAATTAAATAAGATAGGGTTAGAGAAAACTCAAGTAATGTCCCTTCCAAGCTGGTTATCTTGAATTTGAGATTTTCCTCCTAACTGAGGACCGACATTCTGGATTAGGTTATTTCTAGTCCTTGCCTGATTTTGAACTTGTTCTTCCGGCGTATCCTTCCTGGAATGGAGACTAATCTCTTGGTTATTTGCCCTGGACGATGAACCCTTAATAATAGGGCCCGACTCTCTTGGAAGGATAAGCCCCTTTGAGCTTTGAGCCTTTTCTGTGTTCTCAGTAGTAGCAGGATTATTTCGTACATCCTCCCTCTCCTCTAGAATTGCAAATCTAGATTTTTCCTCTTGGGGTTTCAGTCTAGGGTTCTTGACTTCAGGTCTCGCCTTCTGATTATTACGCGCTACATTACGGCGTTTTGGAACCATCCAATCGCCATAATCATCGGTGATATGCTTAATCTGGTCTGTCGGTGGCTCCTGCACCAATTTAACCCCTTCTGTTTGTGAAGGAGTATCCTCTGTTTGTCGTTGCGGACAGACGACATCTTTGTGGCCATAGCATCCGCAGTTGAAGCAAATTAAATGTAATCCCTCATATTCGATTTTCATAACTCTGCGCTGAAACCTATATTTAGCTAACAGAGGTTTCGTTAGATTGACTTCGATGGCAACTCTAGCCAATCTAGACTTCCCGAAGCAAGAGGGTGACAAATCCACTTTCTTGACTTTGCCCACTTTGGAACCAAGGGATTGATAGAAACTCCTCGTTGTAATACTCATTTGGGAGATCAGGGAAACAGACCAGAACCTCCAAACTTGATAGAGCTTCTGAACACGGATTAAAGTTGGGTCTCCATCTTCGGATTGTCAAATAATGATCCATGATAGGCCATGGACCCTCCGTTAGAACGAATTGAGTATCCTCTGGGCAATTAAACATGACTTTGTAGATGCCGTTTGACAGGTCGTCCATCAAGAAATCTCCCCTCAACTTCCATCTGTTCTTTAGTCTATCCCTTAGGACATTCATCGGCAAGTTTTTTCCCAACAACTTAACAATTAGGGCATCCTGCCAAGGCAAGCGGTACTTCAGCTTCTGCTCTTTGGTGATCACAATCGTCGGACATCTTGGATCTTCATCCTCCATAGAGTCTTCTTCCTCATCAGAAATGTCATCTAACAAATCTTCTTCGAGGAAAGACTTTTCACCCATTGTCGGTCCAGTTACTATCTTCTTAAACAACAGAGTCTGGTTTTGAGCTGCTTCCTCCATAATCATCCGCGTATCCGATTCGCTGTCCATTGACTCGAAATTCCCCGAATTTCTTGGTTTCTTGTTCGCAACAGGTACTGTCTCGCGGTCTTCCATGGATTATTCCAAGGGTAAACCAACAAAAAGAAGAATCGCAACAAAGAGGGAACGGAGAACGAAATCAGAGATGGAAGTAGAAAAATGACGAACCTGGCCACGAGGAGTGACCTAATCAGTCGGAGAAGAAAACTATCAAACAGAGATGGCTGAAGATTGGAGAAAAGTGAAATCAGAAAAAAGGGCGTCGGCGAAGAGAAACAGCGACTCTCATTTTTCGGGAGCACCGGTTTTTTTATTTTTACCATTGTTTAAGTTGTTTCTTAAGGTAATCATTACTTTACACATTCGATTTCACCTCATTTTGATGAATACATGGGTGGACATTGTAATTTTCTAAAACTCATGGGTGGACATTATAGTTTCTTAATATCTCATGGGTGAGCATTGTAATTTTCTAAAGCTCATGGGTGGATATTGTAATTCCCTAATACCACATGGGTAGTCAATGTAATTTTCTTTGATAATAGACTAGCTCATCAAAGAATGAGCCAATTATTAGCCAATGAATCATGATGTCTTTTCTCAAAAAAATAAAATAAAAAATGATGTCTTTCATTGGCGTGTTGACGATTCGTTCTTGGCTAAAACCAACTGTACCTATCTAGCTACATCCATGCCCACCATGCCCACCATCCATGCCCACGCCCACGGCAGTATTTGCTTTTTTGTTTTGTTTTTTGTTTTTTTATATCACAAAAACTTGTAATTATTATAACTTTTAATATATAAGTCCAAAATGAAAAAAAATCATATAATTGTTCATCTAAATTCAAGCTCTTCAAAACAAGATCAGTCATGGATATATTTTGACAACTTAAAAAAAATTATTTTTACATATATAGTACACAGAACGTAAAAGAAAACTTGTACAGATGGTCATACAAACATGTACAAATGTTCATTAAAACATGTACATCCACACGTAAAAACATGTACATCCTCGCATTAAAAATATACAGATAGTCACATATATGTACGAATCATTAAATATGTACATCCTTAGATTAAAATATGTACATATAAGGGAGAAAACATGTACATATGACCATACAAACATGTACAGATGTTCATTGAAAAACATGTACATTCTCACATTTGAACATGTACATTGTCACATTAAAACATGTACATTCTCACATTAAAATATGTACATACATCACCACGTTAAAATATTATCGTATACATGTAAAAATAATTTTTTTAAAAAGTTGTCAAAACATATCCATGACTAGTCTTGTTTTGAAGAGTTTGAATTTAGATGAACAATGATATAATTTTTTTTTTTTTTGGACTTATACATTAACAGTTACAACCATTTAAAATTTTATAAAAAAAAGAAAAAAATTTAAAAAGAAAAATATTACGCTGGCGCACAACAATCTCAAAAAAAAAAAAAACTAATAACACGCCTCGTATGTAGCCAGAGATGGCTACAGAAGCTGTAGCCAAGATTTTGCGTTCAATGAATCATGGTATGTTCAGGATACGTTTCTCCATTCGAATTCTAAAGCAGGTAAACCGAAACCTTGCAACTGCGGTTTATTAAATCGAATTGCAGTGGGCGAATTATGTTCATCGGGGTATTTTTTGTAATATTATCAACACGAAATGAATATATATGTCATATTTTATTTTTCCTGAAGTAAAAATAACTTGATAGCTATAAATTTAGACATATAAATTAATACTTTTTATTTGATAATACAAATTAAATCAATAATTATATATACAAAAAAAGTATTAATAAGATATTAACTATGACAAATTGATAAATATCTACCATTTAAATAACAAAGACAAATATGAATGTTTGCATTATAAATGATCAGGTTTTTTTGTTTTCTAATATATTTTTTCACCTTAATCATTTTGTCATTAGTGCAACTTTTTTTTTACCCTTTTTATGTCTTACTATTTTTAATATTTTTTTATCTAGTTTGAGAACCGATATTCTCCCTTTCCCTTATTCATATTGTCATATTTCTAAAAAATTTACTCTTTTGAATTTTTATTTTTGTATGTTTATTGTTATGTCTAACTTCATATAATGATTCATATTAGATGACTCCACATGCTTTGAAACAAAATTAAATTTTATGATTGTATATTTGAATGATATTAAGATATTAATAAAAGCTAGTATCAAATTTTATAAGAATATATTTACTTATAATATCAAATTTTAAATAATTAGAATTACTTCTTTTGAAATAAAATGTTTATCTTTGAGTAATAATAAAAAAAATCTAGTCCAATCCGGACATATGAGTTAATGAAGAAGAAGTATGAGATTAATTGGTCCTGAGTTCGAATCCTTAACCTTTACTTTCTCAACCTAGCCAGTCATGATATAAGACTTGCCTTGTGTGATTTACCCAACCATTATTGTTTGCACGTGCTCACGTCACCCACAAGTTTACCCAGATCACACTTTAAGAATAGAGGTTACAGATTCTCACGTATGAAAAAAGTAGGTATAAATTGATAAAAAATTAATTATTTTTAACTATAATAATTTAATACTCCCTCCGTTCAAAAATATCTGTCATTTTAGAAGCTTGCACACTTATTAAGAAAAGTAGAATAATAACGCATGTACCCTTACTTTTTACTTTTCCATCTAGATAATAATTACTTTTGTGTTAAATAGTAGGGTTAAAAGTGGAAAAAAGTGTGTCAATGCTAACAGAGAAATTGTTAGGATAAACTATATACAAAAGGAATAAAATACTAAACTAATCCTACAACTCTACTACGGGTAGCAAAATAAAACCCGGTCGGAGTATAGTGTAAATATATTACGACCGAGAGTATCGTACCCAAGGGACTTATAGAAAATTAGTCCTAATCCGGTAATAACCTATTCTATGATAAGGGGGGAAATTGAAATGTTTTCTAATCCTAATCAAAACTAACTAAACTAAGTGGTAATTACAATGAAATTATCCTTGATCCAGGGTGTGAAACCATTTAAGCATCAATATGAACTCTCAACATAAACACAGGCCTTCGAATTAACCAACAACTGAACACGCCGGGTGTCCTGCCGGATACCACTTGCACGGCATATTCAAAGACATTGAATATGCCGGACATTGGCCACCCGGCAGTGCGTCCGGCATAGTCATAATGCATATTCTTTCTCCAGTTTCCGAGTAGAAAACAGAAGACTCATCCCTATTAACAAATCGAGCATATATCATGCCGCGAAATGAACAAGGAAATGGGGGAAAATGGATTAATTCTCACTCTTGCCACTAACCCTTAATTCATAAGAAGAGAGTAGGAAGACCATTAAGAGAGTCTAACCTATCTTACTTGGGACTTGTCTTCCACAAGTAAGAATTGCATGAAGAGAAAAAGAGATCAACTTATTCTCTTTCAATAAGAACCTTACTCTTAATAAACTTGAAAATTATATTAAGAAGAACACATTATTTTACAAGGAGAGTTTCATTCCCTAACCAAAGAATAAACAAGGATTTCTACTTCACCATCCACTCAAATAAAGAAGAAATACATAAGGGAGAAGGAGATTGGTTATAGCCTCAACCCTGACAAGATCTTCTCTTCGTCTCGTGGATGGATCTGTAGAAACGCCTTGGACACCAACACTTGGAATGTGGGCGGAAATGGAGTAATGAATGGAGTATAATATGGTGTTGAAGTGTGTTCAATTGTTGCCTTCCTCAGCCTATTTATAGGCATTAAAACATCTCTTGCCGGGCGTCGTGCCGGATCACCAATAGTCGGCACACGTGATAAATGCGCCCAACTGTTAACGGTCGAAACCGTCAATTCCGCGCGAAACAGTGCCTATGCCGGGTAGGATATACCCGGCATCACACCCGGCAATAGCTAAATCTCCAACGGTCAATAACGGCCATCGTCTGGTCAACCGTGGCGACTCTTCACTTATGCCGGATGAGATCTACCCGGCATCATGTCCGGCAAGGTCTCTTTCTATTCTGTACTTATGCCGTGCATAATCTACCCGGCATGGAGTCCGGCTTCAACTGAATTTTTGCCTAGAAAATCATTCCTTGCACAGAAAACTCATAAAAACATAAATATGTACAAATATTATATTTTAACACATAATAAGCATAAATAACATAAATATAACTTTATTTAGATAAATATAATACTAAATCTAGTGCATAAAATATGATAAGTCTGCGGCTTATCAGTCAAAAAGCTAGAATGACACATATTTTTGAATAAGAATCACATCCTAAAACGACAGATATTAATTAACGGAGGGAGTAAATAGCAGTTACTTTATGTTAAAATATTAAATAAAATAACATATATATACTTAATAAAAACTAAATTTGTAAAATTTTAGGCTACAAGGGAGCGAAAAGATAAAACTTATAATCATTCTTGGCTACTTTCACATGTAGCTATCTTTGGTTACATGGGTGGAGTCAGAAATTTTTTATAAGGGGGGGGTGAGAATTTTTTTAATAATATTAATTAATATTTTAAAATTAATTTTGATTTTTAATTAATGTAGAATTTCAGTATGTATAATTATACTTTCAAATAGATATTAGATATACAGTTAGACATAAAAAATTACATTAAAATTGAAATATATAAATTATAATAAATAAAGAAGTTTGTTTTAACTTTTTTATTTCTGGTTTGTACACAAATTATAGGTTAATGCCAATAATATAGAACAATATTTTTAAACTATTAGTTTTTTTAATAAAAACTTCTTCTAAAAATTACTTTAAGTAGTTCTAATATTATTTTAATTTGCAATTTGTAAAAAAAAATAAAAACACTTGTATTATGAATAGTAGGAGTGTATTATTACATAATAATCAGGTTTATTTTAGATTATGTTGTTAAAAATAAAAATATTAATAATTTTCTTATCTACTATAGACTGAAAATGATTTTTGTAATATAATTATAGAACAATATATATTAATATAAATAAAATGATAATAATAGAATTTGGTGATATTATAGTGATTTTACAAAATGTTATGGGGGCGAATAAATATTTAATGATATAAATAAACTAATAACATAAAAGCTAAAACTAATTTCAGCATGTACCCGGGTGAGTTGGGGGGGCTGCACACCCACCCGCCCCCCGTTGTTTCCGCCTCTGGTTACATTAACTGTACATGTGGACATACAAAACTATACGACTAGACATACAAACCTGTGTATTCCATGTACAATACAAATGTACATGAAAATTATGCTTTTGGTAGATTATTTATTATATAGTTTTTTCTTATGCAATATACATGTTTACATTGTTAGATGTACATTGAATGTAGCCAGTGGCGGACCTAAGGTGTAAGGTGTGGGGGCACGTGCCCCCACAGGTTTTTGAAAAAAATACAAATTATATCTGTCATTCTATAAACTTGCACACTTTTTAAGGAAAGTATAAAAATGACACATATACCCTTACTTTTTACTTTTCCATCTAGATAATAATTATTTTTGTGTTGAATAGTAGGATTAAAAGTGGAAAACAGTGTGTCAAAAAACTAAAATGACACATATTTTTGAATAAGAATCACTTCCTAAAACGACAAATATTATATATATGAGAAAAATAAATAATAAATGTTAGATAACTAAATAGTGTAGCCGAAATATGATGCTTTGACATTCAAAATAGTGCATGTTCTATCATTTACATAGTGCAATTATAGTTGGAAGAGAATCTTCACTCATGAAATATATTAAAATAGGAGATGAACCGGTTGGTGATAATTACACACTTATGTAGAATAAGTTATATTTTAAATCCATTAACCATAGTATTATTATGTATCATTTTTCAAATGATAAAGACTCAAATAGAGTAATTATAAATTAAATATTGTTTTAAAAATTAAGTATAACACTTTTTTTGTCAAATTTCTATTCGATAAAAAGTGCCCTACAAGTTTTAAGTTCTAGGTTCGCCACTGAATGTAGCTACAGAAGAATTTGCCTAAAACTTATGAAGATGGTGTTTTTCCAATTGATTAAGCTAACTCGCCAAGTTTGCTGGAGAACGACAAGATATTTTTTTTCTTACTCCTGAGTCCTGTCTGGACTCTCGAGTTGGAGGGGAGGGTATAGGCATCTATGATATTGATACGCGAATTCGAACTTGGTTCTTACGCCAGGTTCTAATATGGAGATGGTCATTTTGGTCTTTTGTTCTTATTTTGTCCTTTTATGTTTTATATTTTTGTAAAATTTTTAAATTTTGTATTTTATTATATATAAGTCCAGATAACATAAATTTTATACCATTGTTCATCATAATTTGAGCTTTTCAAAATAAGACCCAACATGAGTATGTTTTGATAAATTTTTTATTTTTTATTTGTGTGTGTACATTTAAGATTCATTGTGAATCTTAAGTTTAAGAAAAGTGAATCAAAGATTGTTAAAAAATGAATCAAAGGGTTGTTAAAAAGTGAATCAGAGAGTTGCATAAAAGTGAATAAGAGGTATAAAAAAAGTGAATTTCATAAACAGAGATTGTTTAACTAAAGTGATTCTGATTGTTTGACTAGTGTGAATCAGAGCTTTAAAAAGTGAATCAGAGTAATAAGAAAATGAATCTCATAATCATAGATTGTTTAACTAAAGTGATTAAGAGGTTTAAGAAATGTGAATTAGAGGTTTTTATAAAGTGAATCATGGGTTTAAGAAAAGTGAATAAGAGGTTTAAGAAAAGCGATTCTCGTAAATAGAGATTGTGTTAACTAAAGTGAATAAGAGGTTTAAGAAAAGTGAATCAAAGGTTTTTAAAAGGTGAATCAAAAGTTTAAGAAAATTGAATATTTTGTATAATTAATAAAAGTTAATCCTGCCACACTTATGTGAGAACAGTATGAACCGTTTATTTATTGAAAGTGAATCATTCGTTAAAAAAAGTGAATCTTATGTTTAAGAAAAGCGAACATTTCATATAAAACAATGTGAATCCTTTGTGTTTTTTCAAAGTGAACCTTAACCCTGCACTACAAACTCTAAAAATGCCTTCGACATTTTAGCGTTCTTAGGGTGGTTTTTAGGGTGTTTGGGGGGTAGGTCTTTTGACATTGGTTCCACACTTTATATCGTCGTTACAGGCTCGATAGGTTTTAGGGTTTGTGGTTTGAGGTTTATGGTCGTTAGACCCTAAACCCTGCACTATAGACCCTAAAAATACCTTCGACTCGTGACAAAAAAAAATACCTTCGACTTTTTGGTATTATTCTACACTTTATATTGTCGCTCAACAGACTTTTAGGATGTTTAGGGTCTGCTACAACCCATAAAAATGTCTTCGACGTTTTTAACTTTCTTAGGGTGGTTTTTAGAGTGTTTGGTGTTATGATTCATTTTATTAATGAATAAGGTTCATTTTATTATTAAAGAATTCATTTTCCTAATGAATAAGATTCACTTTAACAATACCTAATATATATTCATTCTAAAAATATAAAATTTTAAGTTTACCAAAACACATCCATGATGCATTTTGTTTTGAAGAGCACGAAAAATAATGAACAATGATATAATTTTTTTTATTTTTGCACTTATTTTGTAAGTTATAACATTTTGAAAAAATATATGTTTCTCTCTCCTAACAACAAAAATCATATTCACTCCCTCCCATATTGACGGAACATTTAACAAAATATGAGACAAAGTTATATATGAAATAATTAAAAACTTAGTATTATCCTGTATAATTTTAAAAACACAGTATATCGTGAATTAAGCAAAAACTTAATGATATTTGATGAAATTTTTTTATTTTTTAATTTTTAATCTTTTTCTTCTTTTAATATTTTTTCCCCAATCCTTTGTTGACAAGTGCACTCTCCACCTTGTATTGTGACTTCATGGCCAGAGTCTCCAAGCCGCTATGATAAAGCCCCTGCATGCGAGAAGCTATAAACTTTATCGCACTTTGTTACTTAGCAAATTGAATGATATATACAATATTTATTTAGATATAAGTTTTATCTAGATTTCACGTGGTTCCAATATTTTTCCACCAAAACATCATGCGTAGTCCCCCCTTCAACGTGTCTTTATAATCTAGATTACTTCGTTCCTGCCAAAAAAGACAGATGCTCAGCCCAAATAAATAATTGCTCAATCTGTCGCTCAAATTGTCGTCTTTTGTGTAGCATCGAGTTCCAGTCAGTGATACTACTGGGAGCAGGATACCTAGCGACCGAAGCGCATTCCAGCAGGCACCAGGCAGCTGGTATAATACACTCTCCCAGACCCAGCAATCAATCCAGAGTTGTTGAATTCAGTCGTGCAAACAAGAAGAAACAGATTCAGTACTGAGAGAAATGACACCTTCCATCTTCACCACAACAATCACCGCCATCATTTTCATCGCCCTCCCTTTCTTCTCATCAATCACCGCCAACACCAAGACCACCACCGGTCACTGTCACAGCAATAAGCTCCCTCATCCCATCGTAATCTTGATCTCCTCCGACGGATTCCGATTCGGCTACCAATGGAAAACCGACACCCCACAAATCCACCGACTAATCAACAACGGACCTCAGCCGAGTTAGGCCTAATCCCGGTCTTCCCTTCACTCACTTTCCCCAACCATTACTCTATCGCCACCGGCCTCTACCCTTCATCCCACGGGATTATCAACAACCACTTCATCGACCCTCAAACTGGCGAGGTTTTCACCATGTCTAGCCACGAACCCAAGTGGTGGTTAGGTGAGCCGCTCTGGGAGACAGTAAAATCACGGGAAGAAAGCTGCCACTTATTTCTGGCCTGGTTCTGAAGTGAAAAAAGGTTCTTGGAATTGCCCAGTCGGGTTCTGCCAAAAGTACAACGGGTCTGTTCCCTTTGAGGACCGTGTTGACACTCTTGACCTACTTTGATCTCCCTGTTAGTGAGAACCTCTATTCTGACGCTGTATTTTGAAGACCCTGATCATCAGGGTCATCAGTGGGACCGGATGATCCCTTGATCACCAAGGCGATGCTGGAATTGACAAAATGATTGGAAGACTAATCGAGGGATTAGAGAAGAAAGGTGTTTTTGAGAAGTGACAATCATCATGGTAGGTGATCACGGAATGGTTGGTACTTGTGACAAAAAACTCATCTTTTTAGATGATTTAGCACCTTATATCAAAATCCCATCCAGTTGGGTCCAAGACTACACTCCTGTGCTTTCAATTCGTCCACCATCCAACTATTCAATGGCAGATATTGTCCAAAAGATGAACATGGTTTGAAGTCTGGTAAAGTGCAAACGGCGACAAGCTGAAGATGTATCTGAAAGAGGATCTTCCTAACAGGCTACATTGTCGGTAGTGACAGAATCCCACCGATAATTGGTAGGTAGATGAAGGGTATAAAGTGAAGCAGACAAACTAATCAAATGGAATGTGGAGGGGACCATGGGTATGATAACTCTTTTTCTCCATGAGAACCTTTTCATTGCTCACGGTCCACGGTTGCCAGAGGAAGAAAAATTCCTTCTTTTGAGAATTACAGATTATAATCTGATAACAGAGATCCTTGATATTAAAGGTGCTCCTAACAATGGAACAATTCGTTCCCAAGTCTGTGCTACTAAGAAATTAAGCCGTGAAATTGACGAGTTTAATATCCAGGTAAACGGCTACATATTGTATGCAATATTGTTCGGATTGTAATTTTTTACCTTTATTATGTTGTGCAATCTGTTGTTTCATATTCCAATTGACTTGTTTGGATGACGAGACCTAGTACTTAATTGTTCCACTTTCTTGTTGGAAGGTTATTGAATGATGTGGATATTTGTAATTTGAATACTATTTCTCCTTATTTTCTAAAATAAAGTATACTATTTCTCCTTGAAAAGAAACTAATATAAGCAATGAGATCTGTATTCGTGCTCACAATTTCAACAACACCTGCTAAATCAATACAATCAGCATAAAATTTGGAGGGTACTAGTAACAAGACAAGTGTAATTTTCTCAAATATTACTCCCTCCGTCCTGAATTGACCGTCCTGTTTACTATTTGGACATGTCGTTTGACTTCAATTTTTAACATATAAGATAAATTAATTTTGAATATTTAAGTTTTGCATATGAATCCTTACATGATAAACTATATGTTACAAAATTTAGTTTTATAAAATTATTTTATCTTATATGCTTAATATTGAAGTGGAAAAACGTGTCATAAAGTAAACAAGACGGTCAGGAGGACGGAGGGAGTACATCTTACAAACGACAAATTAAGGCGATGACGGAAGTACTCCTCCAATTACACTGGGGCCTGGGCTATGATCCAATGCCGAATCTAACTCTGGGCTTCGGGTATCTCATATATATTGAGTAAAGTACATTCTCGACAACGTCACATGCCCATTTGCGTATAAAGTCCAAAACGCCACGTTTGAAGGAGAATATTACGGGCATATCTGTTCGTCCGATCCAAGCAACAACAGCCAACCGATGCTGAACACGCCACTGGAGAAAATCCCCCTCACAGAAAATCAATGAGGTCTCTGAAAACTTGTCGTCTTTCTACTCAACCACAAACACTATTTTCGCCAGTAGGTCTTCCCCCACTTCTGCGTGACGATTTATCGTTCTCCATTGGAGGTTTCTCGGTAGACCATATCTAAACAATCATAGCTCTACTTCCAATCTCGCTCGAATTACCCTCAGCTGAAACATTTAAAATTTCCTCCTCTGAAACTATTTCCTTCCCTCTGAACCTCCAATCAGAGAAACAGGCGCGAAGAGACGGCAGCAGCTGCGGATCCAGTCAACGGAGAAATTTTTTTGCAACACTGTCTTCCACCAATAAGGGACCTGTTGGATTCATCAATCGTCCAATCAAGGGAACGAGTTAGCTAGAAATTACTATTTGGATTCCACGGAAAGACTACATCTCAGAGAGAATAGATGGCAATCGATTCTCCACCATTGTTGACCTCAACAACCAAACACTCCCCTACCTCACCTCCAGAACCAGATCACCATCCGAACTCATCAACTGCCCTTCTCTCACTCAGTACCGATTCCCCCTCACTTTCCGACGGCACTTCACGCTCAAAATCCCCAACCACGACCATCGTTTTCATTGCCCTCCTTCTCATAACCTGCATTGCCCTCGCGGCATCCTCCGCCTTCGCGTTCCTCTTCTTCTCCGCTGCCAGATCCTCAAACTCCCCTCAATTCGACACCACCGCCCGCAGACTCACAAAACTCACTCACCCGGTTGTCATCCTAATCTCCTCCGACGGCTTCCGATTCGGCTACCAATTCAAAACTGATACCCCCAACATCCACCGCTTAATCAACAACGGTACCGAGGCGGAACGCGGCCTCATCCCCGTCTTCCCATCCCTAACTTTCCCTAACCACTACTCCATCGTCACAGGGCTTTATCCCTCTTCCCACGGGATCATTAACAACTACTTCACCGATCCTCAAACCGGTGATAGATTCAACATGGGTAGCCACGAATCCAAGTGGTGGTTAGGTGAGCCGTTGTGGGAGACCGTGGTTAATCACGGGAAGAAAGCCGCGACTTACTTCTGGCCAGGGTCTGAAGTCAAGAAAGGGTCCTGGGATTGCCCAATTGGATTCTGTCAGAATTACAACGGGTCTGTCGCCTTTGAGGATCGAGTTGACACTGTCTTGAGCTACTTTGATTTACCCGATAGTGAGATTCCTGTGTTCATGACGTTGTATTTTGAAGACCCTGATCATCAGGGTCATCAAGTGGGACCGGATGATCCCTTGATCACCGAGGCCGTTGCCAATATCGATAGAATGATTGGGAGACTGATTCAAGGATTGGAAAAGAAAGGTGTTTTTGATGATGTGAGTATTATCATGGTGGGTGATCATGGAATGGTGGGTACTTGTGACAAGAAACTAATCTTTCTTGATGATTTAGCACCGTTCATCGAAATACCATCTAGTTGGGTCCAGTCCTACACTCCTTTGCTCGCCATTCGACCTCCTTCGGGCTCTTCTTTATCTGATGTCGTCCAGAAGATGAACGAGGGGTTGAAGTCTGGTAAAGTGGTAATGGTGACAAGTTGAAGATGTACCTGAAAGAGGATCTTCCTTCCAGGCTGCATTATGCTGACAGTGAGAGGATTCCGCCCATAATTGGAATGTTGGAGGAAGGGTTTAAGGTGGAGCAGAAGAGTCCCAGAGGAAGGAGTGTGGTGGTGCACATGGGTATGATAATGCGTTCTTCTCCATGAGAACTATTTTCATTGCTCATGGGCCGCAGTTTGCTAGGGGGAGAAAGATCCCATCTTTTGAGAATGTGCATATATAATCTGGTTGCGGAGATTCTTGATGTTCAAGGTGCTCCTAACAATGGAACAGCTTCGTTTCCAATGTCTGTTCTGCTGAGAAATCCGTGAAATTGATTTTATTCCCTGGTCAAGGGATGGTGCACCAGATGCCAATTGCTCTGATTGTGATCGGACTTTTGTTGTATGATCAGATCAGATGTTTCATTTTTCATTTGACTGACGGATGATGATGGTAATTAATCAGTGCTAGAATGTTGTGTGAACATTGAAGCAATTTGATGTCAAATGATGCTTAGCTGTAAACTTGTGATGTTGGATAAATTGTAAGTTTGTACATTCGGTTATGATCTTCATGTGTGTGTGTGTGTGTTGGCGAATAAACTCTATGGATGTTGGTATTGTTTTGTCTTTCAGATGGCAACTTGGAGCATTCTGCTCAAGTCCTGGTTCTCTGCATGTTGCTGTGGTTTTCATGTATAGGTGAAGTGGAAGAGTTATGGGTATGTCTTAGTAAAAGTTTAGTTCAAAGGATTGTAGTGTAAGCTAAGCCCAGATGAACATAACTATATATCCCGCAGCCTATCCGCTCCTAATATGGTATAGTCCTGTTTATTTGGTAGTTCAGTCAATTAATTGAGTTGTCTCTTTATTATATTTTTTTTGGTCGCAAAGGGAGGCGATGCCTCAGTTAATTTTATTCAAATTCGAGCGTATGTCAACAGCAAGTTGATCAGTTACACAAGCAGGAGGAACAGGAATGTTATCCAAATGACAGCTATTATACAGACTATATTTTGCAAGCAGATCTGCAGCCATGTTGTAATCCCTCATCTGATGGGATATGTGGTTACACCAGTTGCACTCCATGAGTTGCTTGCCATGATCAGAGGTCTATAATGGTGCTGTAATGGGCAGTCATCAATAAGCTTAACCAACTCCATCGAATCAGAGCCAAACACAATGTTGTCCAGCCCCGATCCCATGCCAGGCGAAGTGCTTGAAGCAGTGCCATGATCTCTGCTTGCAGGACAGTTGCTTTCCCAATCATCTTGCCAAATCCCACAATCCAAGCTCCCTTATCATCTCTGCAAATACCAGCAATCGAAGCTAAGTTAGAACTGGGGTTCACTGCTGCATCAATGTCAAATTTAAACCATCCAGGGGGGGGAGGCTTCCAAGTCGAATTCGAAACAGAGGGTATACCAAAGGTGAGAGGTGTACTTCCCTGAACATTAAGTTGAGCTATCCTCCACGCTTTCTGGTTGCTCCAGCAGGTTCTGATTACCGAAAGAAAGGGTAGCATAGTTCGCTGTTCTCCACCGAACACTTTGCTGTTTCTCCATAACCAGAGCATGTGACAGCTGATCGAGAAAACTTCAGGCCACTTGAATCTGACTAGCTTTGGACCAGAAAATAAAATGTTAGATTTAAGCCATTCGGAAAAGGAGTAGGTATAAAATTCTCTCCTCTTTACAGAGGGGATAAACCGGTTCCATATCCTTTGGGCTATGGAAGAATCCCGAAGAATATGCATTTCATCCTCCACAGCGCCACAGTAGTGACACTGATTATCTGTGGTGAAACCCAAGGAACATCGTCTAGCGTTAGTCATCAATTTACCCAAACAGGAACTGCCACATGAAAACTCTCACCCTTTCTGGTACTTGTAATTTCCAGATGTGACGAAAAATGTCCTGGTTAGAATTTACCTGGTTACTTGCTTGTCCCTGAGAACTCAAGAACATATATGCAGAAGCAACATTATAGTTTCCTGAATTATGTAAGCCCCAAGAAATAAAATCGTCTTCAGCATTTGGAAAAACAGAAAGACTAGAGAACTCAAACTCAAGAGTAGGAGGAAGATAAGGCATGAATTTATTCCACATCCAACCTGTATCAACATCCCCAGTAATCAGCAACTAAATCATTGATCATGGTTTCAGGAACAGTATTAATAGTCCTAGAATTTAAGTCACAGTTACCTAACCATCTGTCAGTCCAGAATTTGGCTACTTACCATTACTAACCACCCACCGAGCCCCACCTTGAATTAATGGGCGCATTTCTGATGTTCCTCCATGTAATCGAGCATCTGTTCGAATCTGGATTGGGGTATTTGCTGCGTAGGAGCTTGCTGCATACCCCTTCCTGCTTGGAAATTAGGTTCCAGACCGTTTCCCAAAACAGGCCATATTCATAGTCTTAGCTTTCCTAAACCCTAAGCCACCCATGTTCTTGGGTTTACATAACTGATCCCAAGAGATTGGATGAAACCGCCTCGTATCCTGATCATGTCCCCAAACAAAGTCTCGACATAACTTGTCAATTTGGTTACAAACCTCATTAGACAAAAGTTGACATTGCATATTATGTATAGGTATAGATGAAATTGAACTTTTTGCAAGACAATTCTTCTAGCTAAAGAAAGAGATTTCCTCTTCCAACCTGACAACCGAGTTCTGATTTTATCCAAAATCAATTCCTGGTTGCGTTTCTCCCCTCTACCCTGATGTAAAAAAACCCCCAAGTACCGACCAAAGTCTTGAGAAACAGGAATCCCTGCCTCCAGACTGATAACATGGGCTCTTTCACTGCTCGCATTCCTAGACATAAGAATCATTGATTTTTCATGACTTATCAGCTGACCAGAAGCATTACAAAAATCCTGGAGTCTTTATTATATTAGTTTCAATTGATTATACTTTTAAAATATAAGTTTAAAATGAAAAAAAATTATATCAGTATTCATCTAAATTCGAGCTCTTCAAAACAAGATCAGACACGGATACTGAACTCGTACGCTCAGTCGTGTTTTCACTTCGCACAGTCGGAATTTAAAAAAACTTTACGATCTTGCCCCTGCTTTAATATCTTTCATAAATTACTATATTTAACCACAATTTATAACATATTACGAAGTGATCCCAAATTTCATTACGTACAGTCGGAATTCCAATACGCTCAGTCAGAAAATGACCAATTTAGGGGCTAATGTAGGCAAAATTTAATAAAAGCGGTTCGAAAAAAGCAAAGAAGGATTCCGAAGTACTTATAAGCAAAAAATCAATCATAAAATTATCAGCAAAGTATACCATGACAAAGTAGACGAAAAGACGAACGTCGGCGCAAACGGATCGAAAAACGGAGCTATAACGAAGAAGATATGACAATTTTAAAACTGGAACTTGGCGCCAGCGCCGGTAAGGAAGGGCCGGCGCCGGCGCCGGTAAAGAAGTCACTTTCTACCGGTGCCGGCCCTTCCTTACCGGCGCCTACGCCGGGTTCCGGTCTTAAATTGTCATATCTTCTTCGTTATAGCTCCGTTTTTCGATCCGTTTGCGCCGACGCGTTTTTCTTTTCGTCTACTTTGTCATGGTATACTTTACTGATAATTTTTCTGATATATGTATTATTTCTTCTCAAGCACAACATTAACTATCATCGACGTCTTGTTCGAAATTGCCTATCAACCACTAATTACATGTCCGTTGAAGAAGAATCTATTTGAAATTCATTGAACGTTTCTATCATTTCCACCAATTTCACGTCCATTGACGAAGAATCTATTTGAAATTATCAAAATTTCCTATCAATATCAATATTAACTATCATTAACTTCTTATTCCATAGTAAAATAATCAAGCATGTTCTCTAATTAACAGATGAATTGGACACCAATCTAAATAGTTAGATGTATCGACATTAACTATCATCGATGTCTTGTTCGATCTTACCTATCAATTCCACTAAATTCATGTCCATTAAAGAAGAATTTATTTGACAATCATCAAAATTGCTCAAAAAATGTCATCGTTGAAATATATTTTCAATACTTCAAAAGCGAGATCGGTTTGTCGTCGGAGATTGCTCAAAGAATGTCATCTTTGAAACATATTTTCAGTACTTCAAAAGCGAGATCGGTTTGTCGTCAGAAATTGCTCAAAAAATGTGTTTTTTATAACATACATCTTTGAAACATATTTTCAATACTTCAAAAGCGAGATCGGTTTGTCGTCAGAAATTGCTCAAAAAATATTTTTTTTTATAACAAATGAAAATGTATACATATTTGAAACATATTTTCAATACTTCAAAAGCGAGATCGGTTTGTCGTGGAGATTGCTCAAAGAATGTCATCTTTGAAACATATTTTCAATACTTCAAAAGCGAGATCGGTTTGTCGTCAGAAATTGCTCAAAAATGTCATCGTTGAAACATATTTTCAATACTTCAAAAGCGAGATCGGTTTGTCGTCGAAGATTGCTCAAAGAATGTCATCTTTGAAACATATTTTCAGTACTTCAAAAGCGAGATCGGTTTGTCGTCAGAAATTGCTCAAAAAATGTTTTTTTATAACAAATGAAAATGTATACATCTTTGAAACATATTTTCAATACTTCAAAAGCGGGATTGGTTTGTCGTTAGAGATTGCTCAAAAAATGTCATCTTTGAAACATTTTTTCAATACTTCAAAAGCGAGATCGGTTTGTCGTCGAAGATTGCTCAAAACAATAGTTCTATTGACGATCTTCTACTAGACTGCAAGAGCGGTGAGGAAAGACTAAAGAAGATCTAGACTTCAAAGTGTGTTGTAAATGATGACGACAAACATGAACTACTTCATATTGACGATCTTCTACTAGACTGCAAGAGCGATGAGGAAAGACTAAAGAAGATCAAGACTTCAAAGTGTGCAGTAAATGTCGATTTTTTAGTTTTAAACAGCAGGGATTTTCCATATACACTAACATTGTCTATCATTTCCACCGATTCCACTAATTAATTCATTTCGACAACTGATGCCCGAAATGCATTCAATCCTCAAATGACTAACATGAAAACCCTAATTGGAGGGTAAATGGTACAACTTATTCGACACACGCATCATTTTAAATCTCAGAACAATTAACAATTCAAATGACTAACACGAAAACCCTAATTGGGGGTACATGGTAGATGAAAGAAGAAATCTGATACATTTTGACAGGAGAAGTGAGAGGATGAACAGTGGAGTTAGGAATTAGTCTAGGTTTTAGTGCTAATTGTGGGTGTGTTAGCCATTTAGTGTATCATGATTCTTGTGGATTCTATTTAGTGAATTCTTTTAAGAACAACGAGATCGGTTTGTCGTCGGAGATTGCTCAAAAAATTTCTTTTATAAAGACATTTAATTGTCATCTTTGAAACATATTTTCAGGACTTCAAAAACGATTCTACTTCGGAATTACATACTTCGACAACTGATGCCTGAAATGCATTCCATAATCCTCAAATGACTAACATGAAAACCCTAATTGGAGGGTAAATGGTATAACTTATTCGACACACGCATCATTTTAAATCCCAAAACAATTAACAATTCAAATGACTAACACGAAAACCCTAATTGTGGGTGCGTTATCCCTTTAGTGTATCATGATTCTCATGGATTCTATTTAGTGAATTCTTTTAAGAACAACGAGATCGGTTTGTGTCGTCGGAGATTGCTCAAAAAGATGTTTTTTTTGACAAATGAAATTGTATACATCTTGAAACATATTTTCAATACTTCAAAAGCGAGATCGGTTTCGTCGGAGATTGCTCCTAAAAGGTTTTTTATAACAAGTGAAAATATATACATCTTTGTAACATATTTTCAGGACTTCAAAAGCGATTCTATTTCGGAGTTTCATTTTCAAACAACATTGTTCGCACGTCATTTCTCATAATGTTACAACTTATTCAGACACGCATCATTTTAAATCCCAGAACAATTAACAATTCTGTTGACTACCAGTACATGAAATCCAAATGTGTTTGCACTAATCAAGTTTGTTTTGCACTAATCAAGTCGGGGGACGTAGTCTCCTCGTACTAGCCCTGTAGCGTGCATTGTGTTTCCCTACAGTCCGCCTCAGCCCTGCTTCGTTTTACTATCGAATAAGAAGTCAATGATAGTTAATGTCGATAATGAAGTTAATATTGATATTGATAGGAAATTTTGATAATTTCAAATAGATTCTTCGTCAATGGACGTGAAATTGGTGGAAATGATAGAACTTTCAATGAATTTCAAATAGATTCTTCTCAACGGACATGTAATTAGTGGTTGATAGGCAATTCGAACAAGACGTCAATGAATAGTAATGTTGTGCTTAAGAAGAAATAATATATATCAGAAAAATATCAGAAAAGTATATACCATGACAAAGTAGATGAAAAGACGAACGCGTCGACGCAAACAGATCGAAAAACGGAGCTATAACAAAGAAGATATGACAATTTTAAGACCGGAACTCGACGCCAGCGCCGATAAGGAAGGGCCGGCGCCGGCGCCGGTAAAGAAGACCGCACGCGGGCGCGCGTCACTCTTTACCGGCGCCGGCGTCGGCCCTTCCTTACCGCGCCTACGCCGGATTCCGGTCTTAAAATTACCATATCTTCTTCGTTTAAGCTCGTTTTTCGATCCGTTTGCGCCGACGCGTTCGTCTTTTTGTCTACTTTGTCATGGTATACTTTTATGATAATTTTTCTGATAATTGTTACTTATATAAGTACTTCGGAATCTTCTTTGCTTTTTTCGAACCGCTTTTAATAAATTTTGCCTACATTAGCCCCTAAATTGGTCATTTTCTGACTTAACGTATTGGAATTCCGACTGTGCGTAATGAAATTTGGGGTCACCTTGTAATATGTCACAATTTGTGGGTAAATATAGTAATTTCTGAAAGATATTAAAGCAGAGGCAAAATGGTCATTTTCCGACTATGCGAAGTGAAAACACGACTGAGCGTATTGACCCTCCATCGATATGTTTTGACAACTCTAACATTTTATATTATTTACATGTATATATATATTCATATATATCAATGAGACTTATGATTCATAACATTTTGTTATAACCGTCATTCATATCTTATATTATATCAGTTGCCATGTTGTTCTAAGTTGGTATTATCTATTCCTTGCCGTCAGTGGGACTTGATCGTCATTCCTTTAAATGGCAGGGCAGGGAGGTCTTTGCATAAAACAATTAAGGTAATTGTTTTATTGGTTAATAAGGAGAAGGGTTCCTTATTTTCTTTCCTTACATTTTCTAATTATTTTACATCACGTCAGTCCATTCGTGAGGAGCGTCTCGATCATGGTTTGAACGATAGTTTTCTCCCTTCCCTTCTCTCTCTTAATTCCTCCTCTGTTGAAACGGTGAATGATTACTGCAATCTGGTTGGAATCTCTGCTGCTGTGTAATCCGTTGTCCGCCTTCAGGTTTGGTTCTCGAAATTCAGATTAGTAATTAGAGCAAGTTCTTCTCCTCTGCAATTTCTGATTTTGGATGATTGTTGTGATGAACTCAGCGATTGTGCTCTGCGTTTGGATTCGTGTTCTGTGTGTGGCTGTGCTCTGCGAATTGCTGGAGGTTCTGCACACTCGATTTCAGGTTTGTGGTGCAGAAAGTTATACAGTTTTGAGTTTCCAAATTCTAGGTTTCCTTCGAATGTTTTCTGATTTCTGGGCTTTGATTGTGGAACTCAGTGGCTGTTGTTCTGTATCGGATTGTGGTTCTGCGTGGTTGGGCTCTGCTGTCTGATTCGGGATTTGTCTGCTAATTGAGGTAGGTGGTTGCTTGATTCGGTTTGGGAGTTCAGCCATGGGGTATTGCAAGAGTGTTATCTGATTTTGTGTGTGATTCTATTTGCGTTTGTTGCGATTTTGGAATGGCTAAACCCCCATGGTTTCTTGTTTTAATGTCTGATTTGGTGTGTGTGCTTAATTGGCAATTCGTGGTATTGAATGTGTTGTTTTTCTGCTCTGTTCGTCTTCTGAAATTTGCAGTTTTCGCACTATCCGAACTTCTGTCCGAGCTTTGAAGTTCGGACAGTGCGTTTTGCCTTTCTGATTTTCAAGTTCGGGGGTATGTCCGAACATCTGTCCGAACATAGATGTTCGGACACACCCTCAGGTTTTCTTATGATTTAAGTTCGACCTGTGTCCGAACTTCGACGTCCGGACACAAGGTCGGACCTTCCGCGTGTTTTTCCGTAAAACTTGTCCGAACATCAGTCCGAACTTGGATGTTCGGACATTCTGAATTCCTCTATCTGATTTCAACTCGACTTGTGTCCGAACATGGATGTCCGGACACAAGTTCGGACATTTGGCAATCTCTGGTTTCTGAGTCTCGACTTGTGTCCGAACTTCGACGTTAGGACACAAGTTCGGACATCCCTCTGTTTTCAACATAACTTCTTCGTTTGAACTCCGATTTGAGTGCCGTCTGCGGCGTTGGATTTCTTATGATCTGTACTACTGATTTATGAGTGTTTTGGCATATTTGAATGCAACTTTGCTTCTGTTTAAGCAATCCTTCTGTTTTGGGACATTGCACATTGTTTTTGAGCCGTGAATGGCTGGGTCGAGCTATTCCGTGGTATACCATGTAGACGTCGTTCTGAGTGTGGGTCATTCCCTTTCTGTTCTGCGGGGTTGACGAACCCTTTGGCTCTTTCGAGTCATTTCTGCGTTGCCGAGAGACCTGGTATGGTCTATGGGTCTTCGACCCTTCTGAGTGTGTGCATTGTGTCTTGTCCCCTTTCTGTTTAAGTGTTCTGACTGTTTCTGAATAGGGAACCCTTGAGTCCCACTCTGTTTCTGTTCTGAAAGCTTCTGAATCTGGAGAATTATGGTTATTATGTTATCTTCTCCTCCTTCTGATTTCAATTGTTTTGAGCGACCTTGCTGATGACGGTCGCTGCTTACTGGGCATAGTTGTGTGCTCATTCCCCTACTTCTAACATTTTTGCAGATTGATCAGTGAGGATCATTTGAGTTCTGGAGCTATAGTGTTTAGCTTTTATTGTTCATTCAGTTGATATTTGAGATGTTGTAGCCTCGGGCCTTACACCTTTTGACTTCTGTTTCTGACTCAGCTACGTATTTGGGATTTTGGTATTTGCTTTCGCTGTATATTGAAACATTGGTTTACAATGTTTATGTAAACTTTGTTTTGGGCCTTTATTGCGTTTGAGTGTTTTAGAGCCTTGCGTTATTAGGTAGTAATACGCGGCGTGTAGCACCCTTAACTCTTAGGCCGGTTTTAGGGGTGTTACAATTTTAGTGTATCATAATATCCATTTAATGAATCATAATATCAAAATTAATGAATCATATCTTCATTTTAGTGTACATCGCAAACATGTAAGAATAAAATTTTTTACACAATAATACAACACAAAATAATATTTGCTATGTATACAAATACACGATTTACCATATAAGGTTTAAAATACACCATACAACAATAATAATCCACTATAAAACAATAATGATTTTTATCGGTTCCAAAATTTGTTATCTAATTCACCACTTATTAGTTAATGAATCATAATATGAATTTAATGAATCATAATATCAAAATTAGTGAATCACATCTTCATTTTAGTGTATCATCATAAACATATACAAATAAAAATTTCAAACAAAATACAATACAAAACAATATTTGGATGTATATGAAAAATACATGATTCATCATATAAGGTTTAAAATACACCATACAACAATAATAATACACTACAAAACAATAATGATTTGTTATCAGTTCCGAAATTTGTAATCTAATTCACCATTATTATTTCATGAATCATAATATCAATTTTAATGAATCATAATACAAGATTAATGAATCATATATCATTTAGTGTATCATCGTATATGTAAACATAATTTTTTGAAGTTGTCAAAACATATCCATGACTGACCTTATTTAGAAGAGCTTGAATTAAATGAACAATGATATAATTTTTTTCATTTTGAACTTATATATTAAAAATTATAATCATTTAAAGTAATATAAAAAGACAGTCCAAAAAAAAACAAACCAACCGACTGAACTATCATATACACCGGAGAGGATTTGGTGACGGAGCCTACATTTCCGTCCTGAGGACGAGCTCCTAACCGTCGATTAAGACCTATAGTGGATCGTCCGGAATGTTATATTTTTTTATTTTACATGAATTTTTTGTCCTGTGCAGCACGTACTTATACGCTATTTTTCTCACAATTTTTTTTCAAATCAAGTTGGTTCACATGCACTTACACAATTATAATATAGTAAACAATATATTAATTTATTACAAACGTCATTTTCCCATCACAATCACACTTCATTAAGGCAAATTCCATTGTGCACCATTTTGTCTTTTTTCTTTGCCTTCTTATGAAATTTTAAAATATTATAATTTAGTAAATATAAGTTTAAATAACATAAATTTTATATCATTGCTCATCATAATTCGAGCTATTCAAAATAAGACTCAATATAAATATGTTTTGAAAAAATTTAAAATTTTATATTTTTTGTGTGTACATATGCTTTCAGATTCATTGTGAATTTTAAGTTTAAGAAAAGTGAATTAAAGATTGTTAAAAAGTGAATCAGAGGTCGTTAGACCCTAAACCCTGCACTACAAACCTTAAAAATGTCTTCGATGCCTTTAGTTTTCCTATGGTAGTTTTTAGGGTGTTGGGGGGAGGGCAGGGTAATCTTTTTGGCATTAGTTCTACACTTTATATTTTGTCATTACTGACTCGATAGTTTTTCAGGGTTTATGGTTTAGGGTTTACGGTCGTTAGACCATAAATCCTGCACTACAAACCCTAAAAGCCTATTCGATATTTTAGCTTTCCTAGGGTGGTTTTTAGGGTATTTAGGAGGGTAGGGTAATCTTTTGGCATTAGTTCTTCACTTTATTGTCTTTACAGACTCGACAGGTTTTTAGGGTTTGTGGTCTAGGATTTAGGGTCGTTAGACCCTAAACCCTACATCATAAACCCTGAAATGCCTTCGACGTTTTTAGCTTCCTAGGGTAGTTTTTAGAGTGTGTGGTGTAGGGTAATCTATTTTGAAGTCGTTCTATAATTTGTATTGTCGTTACTGACTCGATAGTTTTCCAGGGTTTGTAGTGTGGAGCCTAAACCCTACACCATAAACCCTCCCTTCTACGTTTTTAGGTTTCATAGGGGTAGTTTTTAGGGTGAGTGATGTAGGGTAGTCTATTTGAAGTCGTTCTATACTTTTATATTGTCGTAACTGAGTCGACAGATTTCCACACCACAATTATAAATAATGTTTCCAACTTTTTACATAAAGCTGTCCACATATTAGATAAATGTTTCCACGTGTTTATTTAAACGTTCCACGTTCTACAATTCCATGATTATATCAATAACGTTTCCACACCACGATTACATATAAACGTTTCCACTGCATGATTATACATAAATAGTTTATGATTATATATGATGTTTCCATGACACAATTATATATAATGTTTCACCGTTATACATAAAGGAGTCCACGGGTTCAGATAAACGTTTCCACCTTTTATTTAAACATTTCACGTGTTATATATAGTTTCCACATTTTTATTTAAACGTTCATTTCGGAAAATATAAATATTATTTCCATGATTTTTGTTCCTTTATAGATATGTTATTCACCTTTTAATAAAGTTTGTTTTTGTTTTTTCATTTGAAAATGTTAGTATGTAATTTTTATTAATAAAATAATTCCCTAGTTATATAAAATAATTACTTGACTATATTCATGTATGATTATTAAACATTATTTATTTAAATTGATAATATTTGTTGATTAACATATATCCCGATTGAATTATTTTTAAAAAGTTGAATTAATGCAAAAACACCAAGTTAAATATTTATATTTTTTAAAGAAAAAAACTGAATAACATCACTATTGTATTATAGTTTTCTAATCTTGATACATATATATATATATATATAATATATATATATATATATATATTATATTGTAAAAAATGGAGTATAGCAATTCAAAATACACCATCATTGATTAAAATTAAGAAAATTGCTAATATAAAAATACCAAGCTAATATTTATATTATTTTCAAATAAAAAAAAGTGATGTATAATATTTTTTAAAATATTGCATGTTAATTTTTTAACCTTCATGTTATAAGTTATCGTGTAGTGCATATATAAAAATCAAATATTAATAAATACGTAAAGTCGACTCCTATAATTCAGTTTATGTAATATACTAGAATGGCTATGTATAATCATGATGTGGAAACGTTACTATAAAAACGTGGAAACGTTTATATAAACTTGTGGATACGTTTATATAAACTCGTGGATATTTATATAAACTCGTGGATACGTGTATATAAACTCGTGGATACATTTATATAAACTCGTGGAAACATTATACTTGATTGTGGCGTGGAAATATGTCGTAGAAACGTTATATTTAATTGTGGCATGGAATATATAATTTTGTAGACGTATATCTGTAATCATGGCATGTAAACGTTTATATAAATCGTGGAAACGTATTATGGCATGGAAACATTCATATATAATTATTGAATTGTTTATATATAATCAAGTCATGGAAACGTTATATATAATCATGGAATCGCAGACACGGGGAACCGTTTAAATAAAATGTGGAAACGTATATATAACAACGTGGAAATGTTCAAATAAAAGGTGGAAACGTTTATATAAAAAGGTGGAAACGTTATATAAAAGGTGGAAACGTTATCTAAACTCGTGGACTCCTTTATGTATAACGGTGGAAACATTATACTTACTTGTGTCATAGAAACATCATATATAATTATAAAAATACTTATATATAATCATGAAGTGGAAACATTTATATGCAATCGTGGTGTGGAAACGTTATAGATAATCATGGAATTGTAGAAACGTTGGAAACGTTTAAATAAACACGTGGAAACATTGATCTTAATTTGTCGGCACCTTTATGTAAAACGTTGGAAACGTTATTTATAATTGTGATGTAGAAATTTGTCGAGTCAATGACGACAATACAAGTATAGAACGACCTCAAAATAGATTAACCTACACTACACAACATAAAATATGTAAACTAATGCCATTTAAAAGATTACTCTATCTCCCCAAACACCCTAAAAACCACCCTAGAAATGCTAAAAACGTCGAAGGGTTTGTAGTGCAGGGTTTAGGGTCTAACGACCTCTAATTCACTTTTTTAACAACTTTGAATTCACTTTTTAACAACCTTTGATTCACTTTTCGTAAACTTAAGGTTCATTGTGAATCTTAAAACATACATGCATACAAAAAATTTAAAACTTATCAAAACATACTCATGTTGGATATTATTGAGAAGATCTCGGATTATGATGAACAATGATATAAAATTATGTTATTTTGATTTATATATAATAAGATGCAACATTTTAAAATTTTACAAAAGGATAAAGTAAAAGGACAAAAATAAGTGAAACACTATTCCCAGGTTAAAAATTTCCATGAAAAAATTAAACATTATTTAACTAGTCTAATAAAATAGTAATTCATAATTTTGTCAAACACTAATATAACCAGAAATAGTTATATGGATATACTTTTATTTTAAAGATCTATACTTAAAAATACATATTTATAAATACTTATTATATATGTATATACATAATGAAAAAATATACTTAACGTACATAGTTATATATATATATATTTAATTCTAGTGTAAATAAAAACCACCGTATATAAATTATAGCAATTTACTTGTATTAAAATTGATACTTTTTTTCTAAGGTCAATCACTCCGAAACAAATAGGAACTTCTAGATTATTTTCCACCTCATTATTGTTCAATCTACTCATTTCAAATTGATGACATACTCCCATCATCGGATGGTGTGAATTCTTTCCGTCTGAGATGGAAATCTATGGTCCGTCACAAAAGCACGGCCGTCTGTTGTCGGAGGAGCTTCCAGTTTAACAATTAGAAATTCTTAGGTGCTTAATTTAATGACCACGGTGTCATTTTATTTTTATTTTCTAGGTGGGGGAACCAACCAGTGACCGACTCTCTCCCTCACGGACCCATTAGCGTGAATATGAGATAGAAAAGGCGAAAACGATATCAACATAACTAGCAGGCTACGAACGACGCTACGGTTATTTCACAATTCGCCGCCGGGAAGTTGCTTCAAAACCCGAAAGTGGGGAAAGACGAAAGAAGGTGCCGACTGGGAGATATTTTTGGAGAGAAAAGCGGGAGGCCTAAACCACTACCAACCCTCTCTTTCCGGCTTTTCGTTGAATTACCTAGCTGTCTCCCCTATCTATCCCCTATCCATTCAATCATCGTCATCACTCACTCGTTTTCGATGGCTGATGCCCTGCGCCTATCTTGCAATTCGGTTCGGTGCTTTTCCTCCCTTTTCACCTCCTTCTCATCCTCCTTCAATAATAGTGTGCAATTGGCGGTGTTTCCAAATGAAAATCTGCCCAGAGGAGTTTCCACGAGTGTGAGTTCTGCTGCTGGGTTGGGTGGTGGGAGTTCCCTTGCTGCCTTTGCTCCCCTCTCTATCAGCCCCAGAAAGAGTTCGGCGTCGCTTAAGGTGGGTCTTTTGCTCTAATCCTCTAGGCCCTAATGTATCGATTGAATTGGTTCTATTGAACTGTGAATATATCGGAGCTGTTTTTTAGGTGATGTTCCTTGACTTATGTGGCGATGGGGAAACTTGTTATATTCTCTGTAATAAAAAATGAAGTATTATTTGGTGATTTCATGTTTTGTAGTGATTGAGCATAGGAAATTTGTTTATGAGTGTCTACCTTGGGATAATATAATGACCATATAAAATACCAGATGTGGCGCTCTTATGCTTGTATTGGTTGGGAAGAACCCGGGAGGATTAGGAAATGAATTTTACCTAGTGGCTTATGATAAGTAGACGAACAGACAAATGCCTGTCCTTCTCTTTTTTAAGTTATTGTTCCACTAGATGATGTTTGGTTCTATCTGAATCTTTTATAGTCTTTACTTGTCACATTTGCCATGGAAGTCATACTATAAGAAATATTTTCCTCAAGGTTACTGTAACTTATCAACAGTCTGGATATTCGACCCCTATGGTGGTAAGTCTGGTGAGTAGTTTGTGACTTCAATGCGTGGTTGGTTTCCAGGCTGGCAATCTGCACACCTAATTTTGTAATAGTGGTGGGGCCTGTTGGAAGATGCTCCATATAAGTTCTATCAGGATTTTGTGCCGAATATATTGGTTGTAGAATCAGATTTTCAAGACAAATGAGCCATCATAAAACAAATTCTATTACCAAAACGAACAATCTTGATAGCCCCATCAGCAGTTCATTGCACCGTTCAGTGATCACTTTTCCTCTTCACGTATTAGCATGTTCAGTGTGTTGCTTTCTGATGTATAGAAACAGTATAATGTTTTACCTTCTTGATGACTTCATACCTGTAATAAGTTTTTTGTGTTCTTCAATCATTGATATCAGGTAAATGCAGGTGTCGTTGAAACTGATCAACCTAAGTGGTGGGAGAAAAATGCTGGGCCTAATATGATTGACATCCATTCTACCCAAGATTTTTTGAGTGCCTTAAGTCAAGCTGGAGATAAGCTAGTCATTGTTGAATTTTATGGGACTTGGTGTGCATCTTGCCGGGCATTGTTTCCCAAGGTAACTGTCTTTGCTCTTTTCTTGTTTACATGTTTCTAGATCGTGGAAAAGATGGTTTTGCTTGTAGGAGGAGTATATCAGCTGAATTCTCTTCTGTTTATTTCTTTGTCGTCTGGTTGTTGAATACCACACCACACCTCTTATTTTTTGGTGAAAAACCCTCACCTCTTTAGTTGGTATCTTGTATTCATGAATATTAATTCCGTTTGTAATTGTGGTATCAGCTCTGCAGGACAGCTCAAGAGCATCCTGAGATATTGTTTCTGAAAGTAAATTTTGATGAGAATAAACCGATGTGCAAAAATCTGAATGTTAAAGTGCTTCCGTATTTCCATTTCTACCGTGGAGCTGATGGTCGAGTGGATGCTTTTTCATGCTCTCTCGCCAAGGTATGCATATTGGTTTAACAGTTGTTTATTGTCTATCTTCCTTGTGATTGTACCTGCCCAGACACTTTATGGGCCCAGACACTTCATGGTTCACTTATGTAATAAAGGTGACAGAAAAATTAGCTTCTATCAAAACCAACCAGTTGGGATTTGACCTGTAAGCAGTGATTTAAGTGGGACCTATATTTTTGGTTGTGACATCTGGAAGTCTGTGGCATGGTCTTAGTTTTGTTGGTTGGGTTTCAAGGAGCAAACATCGAATGGGAGTTTATTGCATTATATTGTTCAGCTTTTGACTGGTGAATTTGTGTGGATTCACCACCGTGGCTGTGGAAAAAAGCTTTCTGTCGGCTTACCGTGGTAGGGAAATTTAAGAATATCTTGGTTTGTATGTATGTGCATTCTAAAAACGTAGACTGAACATACTACAGTTACACATGGTGTCGACTCTGAATGAAAGGTGGGTTAGGATCCTGAATTCTTTTAGTGCGCAACTGTGACCTCGAGGGAGGGGAGTCGGTCAATTCTGTTCTTGTGAACTACTGATGGAAAAGATCATTTCTAATTTCAAGTGATTTTATTTCCTCTGCAGTTTCAGAAAAAAAAGATGCCATACAACTGCACAACACTGGCGTACACAACATCATTGGGGAGGATGTAAATGGCATGCCAAAGAGTATTGAAGATTTGAGGGCCCAGCTCATTGGTCAGGACCAATCCACAACTGACTCTTCAACCACGTAACTAGGGTACATGATGATGCTAGTATTTATCCATTGAATTCTCCACGTATATATGTATATTCGCAAGGTTTTTAGTTTATGAGAATATAGTGGTCGGAAAGATGGAATGATCTTTGCTGTGGGTAGATCACCGAAGTGTAGTGTGACATTTTTCCAGTTCCTTCTATATAATTATTTAAAATAGATTGTTATTTTTTAATGTTATGCAATAGAAATTGTGGTTTGTCAAGACCACTCATGTGATCGAATTAACCTACACTTTCTCCCCTATTTAAATCATTAATGGTCCTCTAAACTCTGCCATCTCTGTTTCCACGTCTCCTTTGTTGGATTGACACCTGTAGCCAGTAGATCTGACACAACTGTTATCACGGAGTGTTGATGTCCTCTGTTTTGCTGGCATTATATTATACTGGTGAGTGGTCTTGACGCAGATGCAGCAGGGTCTCAAAGATAGCCATAAGCAACTTGTGTTGTAGATGCAGGCATCTTAGATTTGTAGCAACTATTTCATAGTCTAAGGGTAGACCATCAATAATGCAGCTAAGGATATCACTATCATTTACTGAAGAACCACCGTCAGTGAGCGAGTTGGCTCTATTCTTCGCTTTCTGCCTGCTTTGATGCCCAGAATTAGTTGCTTTTTAAGGCCATTTGTCACACTCACTACCCATGGGCATGCTAACAAGAGCTTCAAACTGTTAGCATCATTGAAAGTAGACCCTTCTAGAAAAGACAGCCTCGTTAGATTGTTCAACCTTTGCAAATCTTTCATTCGGCATGCTTTTGGATCAAAATACAACGTGACCACTTAACTTCAACGGTTGATCACCATGACATTTATACTCATGGAATATATGTCTTAGTCTTCCCATCTTCCACAATTTGTTGGGTAGAGTACAAGCTCTTACTCGGACATCAAGCCTTAATAAGAACCTCAATGAAAGAGCTTGGATTCGGCTCCTCCCCTAGATCCAGACCTTGTATCTTGATCTAAGATCTAAGAGCTTGAATCTAAGGTTTCTTCATCTAGTTCTTGTTGAGTTCTTATTGTTCTTCGTTTTTTGAACTCATTTCATTGTGTTCTTGTTATTCTAGAGTCTACCTAATATAAATGATTTGATGGATCGAGTGAATTGATTTCTAACCTTGTTCAATGTGATGCAAATAAGTAAAATGACAAACAGATTTGTAGTGGTTCAACCAATTCAGTCTACATCCACTGTTGATGGCAATATCTTTATTGGTAATTCAGAGCTTTGGTTTTGTCCTCTCGAGTCTAGCTAGCTCTCCCAAAAATATGTTTCTCAAGTGCCTTTTGTTTACTATTTATATGCCTTTGGGAACAGGCTCCCTCAGATTCTCTACACATGTTACTTTTCCATTGGTTCTTTCTTATACATCCTGACATACAACTTGGCCACTTATCTTATAACTAAAGAAAATCTTAGAATTTCCTATCTAATGCCCAACTTCCGGTAATATCTTCTGGAAGATCTTTCCAAAACAAACTTCAGGAAGATGTTGTGCCTTACTTTCCTAGGCCCGTCTTTGTGGTATATTTTGTGCCACAACATCAGTCCCACAAGTTCTACTTTTTAGAATAAAAAGTGGAACTTAATCTAGGAAGGTAAAAAAATTGCACCTTCCCTTTCGGTTTTTTTTCTTTCTTCTTACTTGAAGATTTTTTTCTCTTGTTCTAAATGGAAAATGAACTTCAAAAAAGATGATGGATGTCTGGTTATATCTTGTACATCGAAGTCTCACTGGTATCTTTTAGAGATTGTTCCGAAAAAATTACCAGTGTCTCTTTTTGCGAAACCCAGTCGTTTTAATATTTTTCCGCCTCTTCCTTCTTTGTTCATTTTATCTGTCTTTTTCCTTTTATTTAGATAAGTTCACCCGGAATAAGCGAGAGAATACAACAGTTTCTACTCGTTCTACAATTTAACTCTTTTTCTTTGCTTTTAAAAGGTGTGATGAGCTTGGATTTTTCCTTACTCCTGTTGTTCTATTCTCCCACAACTTATGAAATTTCTCTAAGATCTTTGCCTTTGCATCTTTGTAATAAATCTCTTGATCTTTTTCCAAAAATGGCCCCGAGACAAAAAGGCCCTTTCGTAGCTGATCCCGTAGTTGATTCGATTTCTCCTGATCCCATTGCTCCTACTGCTTCATTCCACCCATTGCGAACTTCAGCACCATCAACACTTACAGTCGATAAATTGAAGAAATTGCTGAGAGATCAGATTGTACCAGATGGAACAACTTTGTCGCTTCCTATTGAAGATTCGCACCCTTATGACGACTTCAGAGATGCGTTTGTTGTTTAGTCTGATTTCTTCTCTTGAAGTTTACCTCTTCTACTTCACATGTTTCTCGTTGGCCTTTTAAATGCCCACCACATTACTTTCGCACACTTGCATCCAAATTTTGTTTCATCCATCCTTGCTTTCATCATTCTTCACCATGAGAAAATGGTTGATGTAATTGCTTCTCTTTTTTTTTTTACCTTTTTCGCTTTTGAGAAAATGATGTGGTCTCTCTGTAACTGCAAAGAATAAACATTCATTAATTGTTTATGAGAGAGCATCCACTGGTTGGTATAGACAATGGCTTATAGTTACTTCTCCTTCCTATAGATCTTTAGGAGCAAAACACTTTCTAGTTCGTACTAGTGGGTCTTTGTCTTGTATCCTTTCTAAAAGGAAGATGTTAGGATAATGGGTAGAACACTTAGGGATTTGCATAATCTCCCCCAAATTGGGAATCCTACTTTACCAGAGCTTTCCTCGAGATTCTGTAGCTTCAGGCTTAAAGTAAGTTTTCTAATTTTATAAATGCTATTTTTTGAAGCTTTAGATTATGACAACTATACTTATTTGTTAATCAAACTCCCTTTTTCCAGCGCTCTTTGCGCTGCTTCTTTCTAGTGGAGATGCGTTGAATATCATCCTTTGAAGCATCATGTAACCACCCAGTTCTCAAGTCGCCGATAGATATTTTCCGTTTGCAGCAGCTCAAGGTTTTATTTATAAGGGTCAACTAGTTACACCACTCAAAATGTGTCTACCATACAGAAGTGTCCACACCCATATAAGGAATGCTTCGTTCTCCCCTCCAATCGATGTGGGATCCGTTTCGTGCACACCACTCACATCTATAACACCCCAGTCCTCAAGTCGCTGGTGGATATTGTCTATTTTACCGTAGCTCACGGGTTAGTTTCCAAGGGTCAGCTAGTTACACCATTCAAAACGCGTCTACCATGGAGGAGTGTCCACACCCATATATGGAATGCTTTGTTGTCCCCTCAAACTGATGTGGGAGCCGTTTCATGGCACACCACTCACCCCCTGGAGGGAACCCTGCACCCCCGTGGGTCACTGGCACATCGATCCGATCACCGGCTCTGATACCACTTTTGTAACATCCCTTATTACTACTTCGCTAATTATGTCACCATTCCTCATTAGGATGATTGAGTAATTCTATGCTAGCAGCGGATATAACTTTGTGGGATGTCACTACAGTTATGCATCTAATGTGCATAACAAGGCTACCTTAACTAACTAGAATGCACTGCATGTCTGAATAAAATATTTACCTATAATACACAGTTAACACTTATATCAATGCTACCCACTCCCGCACTTCGGTTAACTACTTCATCTACAAACCTGTAAAAACATTTGTTGTATGGGATCAGCACAGCCGCTGAGTATGATATTGTGCAGCCCTCCTACACGCCCGTCGACTACACTTAGATTACTTGATCAAGTGAGCATGCGATTCATTTCAATATTCAATAATAAATTAAGACTTATGAATTATGCAAGGCAAACATTCCACATATATGTTGAAATAGCAAACCTAAATAATATACCACAATATTACCACATAGAAGCAATAATTTCCTATCAGGAAATCTCACTTTAAAAAGTGTTTGGATTTATAAGAATTCTCATGCCTTCAAGGAATTTCCAACTCCCCATAAGAGATTTATAAATCTCGATAATTATTATATAGTATATGTAATAATACTTATGCCATTAGGGCAATTCCGCTTATCTTGTGATTGTAAATCTCATTTCTCTTACTATATATGTGTATTCGTACACTAAGGATATTACAGATCCTTTCTCATACTGTTCATAACATTAACGCGTTATAAAACACAAATAAATCTTTTTATATAAATGTAGTATTTCAGACACAAACATAAACAACTCGAATAATCCACACAAGGATTAGAACTCAAGTAGAAGTTCCCATCAACTTACAACGGCAAAGAATATCATTCACATCAATAATCTCAAGCATAAAGTTATTGCTCAAGTATAAGATATCATTTTAAACGATATTTAAACTTATGATAGTATGTAAGTCTCAAGGACATCATTATCATTCTTTATAGTATATGAGTCTCATTGGTTATCTCATAATACTTATTTATGTATGATTCATACTGTATGAATAATTTAGATTCCATTATTCACTTTACCTATAACCCAGATGGGCCACCATGTTAGAAGATGACATATATTTATCCCCAGTTATAAGGCGGGGGCCTATGGCAGTGGCCGTACCAGATGGGGTGACCCGACCAACGATCAATGGACTCATTGGATTTACAACCTGTGGATGGACCTATTATAACCATTCAATCGTGTACACAACGCGTGACCAAGTTCACACATGGATTTCTCACATAAAATAAATAAAACCTCACCATTTAATAATGGTATTAATCATAATTACCTAAGGAATGTACATAGGTATTTTCTTCCATTGATATGTGATTCAATATTCACCTCGCCATTTGATAATAGCTTAACTACCAAAGGAATGTACTTAGGTAGCTCACACATTAGATATTCGATCCAATAACACATCATAAATTCTATATTCATTACTCATATTAACCTCTAGAAGTATCATGTTACTAAATGAAGTCCTATGTTGTGTAACATGCCTCTGTAATCTTTGCCTGGAAGAGACTTGGTCAGAAAGTATGCTACTTGTTCACGATTTGGTATGTGTTGAACACATATCATTCCTTCTGATATTCATTGTCGGACATAATGTATATCTATTTAAATATATTTGGTTTTCTAATGTAGAACCGGATTTTTGGCAATGTGAACTGCTGACTTATTGTCACATCTTACCGGTATTGATGTCACATTCGAAACTTCAAATTCATGGATGAGTCTGCTAAGCCATGCTAGCTTTGTGGTAACCATGTGCATGGCTCTGTACTATGCCTCAGCAGAGGAGAGTGAAACACTTGCCTATTTTTTATTTCCAAGAGATGGGGCTGCCTCCTAAATAAATATAGAAACTAGAAACCGTTTTTCTAGTGTTTGGGCATGATGCCCAATCACTATCACAATATGTGATTAATTTAATAACAGGAGTGTTATGAAGTAAGAATCCATAATAAGTAGTTCCTTTTAAATACCGTAGTGTATGTATGACATCTTGATAGTCGTCCTCTATTGGTTTGTTTAAGAATTGGTGTCACAGTTGGACCGTGAAACCAATATCTGGTCGTGTATGTAATAGAAAGTTTAGTTTGCCCACTAAGCTTCTGTATAAAGTAAGATTTTCAAGAAGCTTACATGTGTTGTATAATAGTTTTGTTCCAACAGGAAGGGGTGCAGAGGCAGTTCTGGTGTCGAACATATTGTATTCTTTTAAGATATCAAAACCGAACTTGCGCTTGGTGATTATCAATCCTTTTTCATGATGGACGAATTCTATCCCTAGGAAGTAATGAAGCTTTCCTAGTTCTTTTATTTTATACTCCAAATCAAGTTGATGTTTAAGTTTGTTTATCTTTGTTTTACAATTACCACAGAGAAGGGTATTGTAATACCCCAACTGCTAAACTAGTCATTACCTCTTAAACTGTCACAATTTACCTTAAAAACTCGCAGCGGACTCTAATACAACAGAGGGTGATACAACGCCGTTAGCCACCCATATGGCTAACCAGGCTTGTCTCACATACAGTAACGGTCTGATGGACTGGAACAACCGAATACACAATACAAGCACAATACTCAATTCCTTTCTTTACTATACCGAGTCTACAATATACGGATGCCGATAACATATTCGGTCTTACACCTCATTCAAATACATAAGTAATTACAATCTAACTACCCATGCTACCACCGACCCCGTCCTACTCTCGTACGGTTTCGTCTTTGGTGTACCTGCGAATAAAAACGATGCCCCTAGGGGCTCAGCTTAAAGCTGTATATGAAATTCGCATATACCGCGTGTTAACCGCGGTACGCCGACTACTTTGGGTCGAGAGCATGGAGTTCATTTTAGTACAAACAACATGCATCTTAGCAATACATTACATATGTACACTGCATAAGGGTTCACATTCAACCATGGAATACAATCCTTAACTAACATAACAACGTTGTTAGTTGTGTAAATTTACTCTTAGGCCTTGAGGGTTATTCCTCGCTATGCCTTGGTTCTTGTTCAATAACTCACCCATACACTCGGGTTACTTAATCTTATTCTCACCCATTCTCTCGGGTTACGTAATCTTATACTCACCCATTCTCTCCGGTTACATATTCTTATACTCACCCACACTCTTGGGTTACTAATACTCAAGCTCACGTAGTTCTCGAGACACTACAGGTCTCCTACGCTCTTCTCGCTTGTTTCTCTTAATACATACTTAAGCCAAAACTCATGGCTTTCGAGCTTAGTTTTACTCGCTTCTGGAACTCACTCTTAGTTCCTACTACTTTCTCTTAGGTCCGACTACTCTCGAACTTCTCACTTTCCCATGCACTCCTCTCTCGGAGTTATAATATAATTATGTATATTAGTCTAGGAGCATCACTCTCGATGTTCCTAATGATTCTGGGAACACTACTTAAGTTCGGGTAATCTTAGGTTCAAAGGTTACCTATACATTCATATACTTATACTTTCAGTTATTTTCTTATACCGGGTAAAATCCTCATATAGGAGGTCGACCGTGTCTCAAGGGAGTTACATAGTCCCTTAGGTCTCTTTTACCTTTCTTATAAGTTCACATCATTGGACTAAACTCAATCCTCCCGATGGAGGTTCATTTATCTCTCCACTCTTATCTATTTCGTGGATTGTTTCAATATGGTATTCTAACCATTATCGGGTATTTACTCAACCCGTACATCTCCTCACATTCTAGGGAGTTCATATGTTTGCGTTATCGTTATACTTTAATCGATAGTTCATGTGTGTTTGCATATTTCCATTGTTTTTGAGACTACCCGATCTACGGGTTTCTAGTCAATCGATACTCACTATGAGTCGGTCTATGCACTATGTTAGACCACACCGGCATACAAGTATGTTAGCTCATACAACATACAACAAGGCAAACATAATCAAACAAGGGATCATGCTTTAGTCTTGATTAAGCCGGCACACAAACACACAAATCAGAGTAACTCGGTTAGCATACGGGGCATGAGAAAATCATACATTTCACCGGGGTTTTTACTTTTACCGTGTCATCTCACCATGCTCGGTTCTCACACGATCCTCTGATAATGTTCCAAACATTATTATTAATACTAAGCTCATACGATACATAATTAAATGCTACTCCCGTACTTACCCTGTTATCTCGGTTTTACTTTTGTTAGTTTGAGTTCTCACTTCTCACTCACTTCTAACATTTTCTTACACTTCTTAGGGCCTTTACATGTCACCAAACAAGGCCTAAACATCTTCTAACATCATTAACATTCAAACCCCCATCATTTAAACCTTTAAAAACACTCTCTGTAGGATTCTGGGGTGGTCCGGGACTTGGTCCCTACCTTAAGTCCCGGACCAATGCATTGCCAAACTCTCGGGTGGATTTTCATGGGTGGTCCGGGACCTTGTCCACCAAGTCCCGGACCAAGTGCAGGGTAAACTCTCGGCATCATTTTAGGGGGTGGCCCGGGACTTTGTCCAAGGACTAGGTCCCGGACCCTGCTAAAATCTACAACAAGTATTATTTTTCAACTCCAATTCAACCCTTAATCCACCCCTAACCATTCCCTAATTTCCACAAGTTTCCTACATGTTTAATCACCTTAAAACATGCTCTAAAACTCTTCAAATCATTGGTTCAATCCTTAATCTTAAACCTTAAATCCTCATTGTTTTCTAACCTTCCAAAAGCACTTAAACAACTCCTTTTTGCTACAGATTTTGCACACTCTTTCCACAATCCTCCTCTCACATTCTAGGGTAACCATTTACCCAAACCAAGCTCTAACAACACCCAGCTAAACCTAGGTCATTCTCCTCTTGTCTAATTCCTCAAGATCCTTCGGTTTCAACCGAAAATTCTCCATAACCTGGCTACTTTTCTAACATTGCCCAAAACTCATACCACCATTTAAATCATCCTAAAACTAGCCAAACCACAAGGGTTCTATCAGCACAGATACAAAACCATCAATACTCATCAATTCCTCCAAATGTAACTCAATACATACATCATTAAGTGCATAGCTCTTTGGCTCTTAAATCAAGCATTAATTCACAAATGCATCAAGCACTACCACAACTCTTCCTCACCTCAACAAGTCACACTTCATCACATGTTAGGGTTCATTATTTAATTTAACCCTCCCCAAAATACTAAAAGCATTAAGTTAGGCTCCAAGGTAAATTTATTTACCTTAACTTCACAAGCCTTTACTTGTAATCCTTTTCTCCTCTCCTCCACTTCTCTTCTTTCCAAAATCGGTCAAGGCAATTCTCTTGCCCAATTCTCTAGACCAATGTACCATTACACACAAGGAGTACTAATTGGCTCTCCTAGTTTGTAAAAACAACTCATGAATTCAAGAAGGGCTTAAGGTATGAAATCGGACATTACCTTAGGAGGCTCTTGAATGGTTTTCAAGCATGAATAAAGGTGGGAGTTCCAACCACCATTTTAGGCTTGGAGAATAGCTCAAAACAAGGAAAAATCAAGACATTAAAACATGCCAAAATCGGCCAACAAAAGGAGATGAAGAAAAATGCAATTTTCTTTGGATATTTTTACCTTGGATGGAAGTGGAAGCTTCAAGCTTCTAAATGGTGTGCTTTTCTCTTCAAATGACCAACACCCACGAAAATGAAACTCATCCTTATCGAATTTTGAAAAGAGAGAAGTGTGGAGCTTGATGAGAGGAACACAAATATGTGTTTTGTTTTTGATTTGGAGCATTTATGTGTGGCTTAAGGTAGCAAGGGAAGAGGAGCAGCCATGGAAGCTCTTTGGTGCAGCTCAAATCACCAGAGATAGGGAGGAGGAAGGGAACTCACGGTGGAAGAAGGAAAGGAAGGAGAGAGAAGAGGGAAAATGGGAGGAAAAAGAGTAAAAAGGTACTTTTATGCTTTTTACTTTACTCTTCTTCTTTTTCTTTCTTCTTTCTTTCTTATTTGTGTGTGAGTGAGGGGGATTACTCACTAATAAAACCGGTCCCCACTACATTATTAAGCTGGAGCGTTTTTCGTCTTTTACAAAAACGCTCGTTATTTTACCCGGTTTGGCATTATTCACTCACCGGGCCCGTTTTTGGATTTTTCTCGTTTCTTTATTTTTAATGGTTATTAAGCTTCCATAATACTTATTTATAGTTATTTAATCAATTATAATTTTTACGGGTCCGTTTGACCACTTAAAGTCATGTTTTCAGGTTTTCTCGAGAAACGTGCTTTAAAACTCCGTTAGCGTTTTAATCCATTATTTGGATCCATTTTCTTCGGGAATCATTCCCGTACACTATTTAGGCCTAAATAAGCCTTAGGAATCCATCTCGGACCCTTACGAGATCTTATATCTCTTACACTCATTTAATGCGCATTTTAACGTTTTTCGCTTTTCAAGCGTTTTCTTTTGGTTTTTTTCTTTACCAATACTCTTAAGGCACCATTAGGCCTTTAATAATCATATTAGAGTAATTTAATCACCATTTTTAGATCCGGGGTATTAAAGGTATCATCCACATAAATTGCAAGAAATGTAACAGATCCAGATTCCTTTTTGGAAAATAATGACTAATCATTTTCATATCCCATCTATTGTAAAAAATTACTGAGTTTTGAAAACCACTGTCTTGATGGTTGCTTTAGTCCATGAAGGGATTTTTTTAATTTGCAAGCATTAAGACCATGTTCAGTTTGGAGACCTTTAGGAATTTGCATGTATAAGTCTTCATAATAGTCCCCATGGATGAACGAATTGTTCACATCCAGTTGGTCTATTATCCAGTCTTTTTTAATAGCAACAACAAGTAAAGTGCATATGGTGGACATCCTGACCATTTGAGAGAATGTTTGAGTATAATCTAATCCATATTTTTGTATGAATCCTCTTGCCACTAATCTGGCTTGTGTCTCTCTATGGTACTATCTATTTTTAAGTCCGTTTTATATATATCCATTTGCATCCCACTACCTTTTGTGTTTAGGTAATTTAACAAGCTCCCATGTTTTGTTTAAGATTAGAGCTTCTAATTCTCTCTGCATTGCTGCATTCTAGTGAGGATATTGAGAGGCTTCCTCATATGTGGTGGGTTCCATCATATGAAGAATAGTATCAGTTTGTTTTTTTTATTTGGAACATAACATATGTATTGAGGTTGTATATCTGTTAGAGAGAAAACCTCAATTCTGTTTTGTTGAAGGGTATTTGTTTCATTATGGTTTATTCAATTGGAAAGGATAGTAGTAAAAATATTTGTTGTAGAGGAGCTACAAGCAGTGGTGTAATAATCTTTTAAATAAGTTGGAACAAATTTTGTTCTGGTGGACCTTCTAAGATCTGTTTCAGGGAGGGCTTGTTATTCTTGTGAGGTAGATGATTTTGGTTCAGATGGGGGAGTGATAGGAGTTTGTTGTTCTTGTGAGGAAGGGTATTGTTTTTCAGATGGTGAAGGGAGGGGGGTTTGAAAGTTATTGTCATGTTGATTATTTTTGGTATGATCATGTTTGTTAGGATCTTCATCAGAATCATAAATGGGAAAGGGAGAAAATGTGTCAGGGTGTGAGGAGGAACAAGGTATGTAGTTGTTTGGATTTTGGAAAGGAAAAATTATCTCATGAAAAACATCAAGAGATATAAGAAGTTGCATATCTTTTATCCTGAGTAATTTGTAACCCTTTGGGGTATCTGCTACGATAAATGCAAGCATCAGATCTTGGTTCAAAATTTCCTTTGTTTTTATTTAAGTTGGCTGCATAAGCAAGACATCCGAAAACTTTCAATTTAGTGTATTCAGATTTGTGGCCATATATAATTTCACATGGAGTTTTGCCTTTTGATGCTGAACTAGGTAACCTATTGATGATCTGAGTGGCAGACAATATGCATTCTCCCCAATATGAAATTGGTATTTTCGAGTGAAATACGTTGCTCTAGCAGTTTCGGCAAGGTATCTATGCTTAAGCTCCACACACCATTCTATTGTGGAGTGTAAGCACATGAGATTTGATGAATTATGCCAAGAGTTTTGTAGAAATTTTCCCTCATTTGAAATTCCTAATTCATGAGTGTTGTCAGATCGAATAATTTTTATCTTTTTGTTAAACTGTCTTTCAGCCATATGAATGAATTCTTTAATATAATGAAAAGCTTCTCCTTTTTTTTAAAAAATTTTTACCCACATGGCTCTGGAGAAATCATTGACTATGTAGAGAAAGTATTCTTGGTCATTATAAGTGTTGTTTCTAAAGGGACCGCAAATGTCCACGTTTCTCAGCTCTAGAAGTACATGCCCCACCCCTCTCATGTGTTTACAGCCCAAAAGGCTATCTCTAGAGCCGACGATGCGATCAGTGAAGACTCCTAAGAGGATTCTGGACTAAGACTAAGGACACTCGCCACAAGTCAGTGCGACTGGTGAAGGTCCTCTGGTCTAACCAGGATGTCGAGGAGGCTACTTAGGAGTTAGAGGATAGTATGAGGGTGAAGTACCATTCACTCTTTACCGACTAGATTGTCTTGTATAGGGTACAGGGCATACCCCTATTTTAGGGGGGTAGAACCTTTTTGCTTTTGATGTAGTAAACAAACAATCACATAGTGTTGTTTGCTTGGTGTTGTGTATGATATTGTGTATGTATTATACATTATGGCAGACCTTATGAGTCTGAAAGTTTATATATATGACAAACCTTATGAGTCTGAAGGTTTATATATATAAATATGATCTATATGATCTATGGTATGAAGTTATCCGTGTACTCAGAATGATATAAGATACATGGAAACTTTAGGGGCAAAGTTCTTTTAAGAGGGGTAGATTGAAATATCCCAAATATTAATTACTTTTATTAATAATGAATTAATTAAATAAAAGTAATTAATGAGAGGTTGAGGAAAGGAATGTCCATAAGTAAATAAAAGGGAATAATATAATATTTAAATAAACCCTAAAAAGTCATCAGGAAACATTAACGAAGTGTAAAACGACGTTGGGGAGGTTTAGAAAAAGAGATATAAACGAAAAATATAATTAAGCGTTTTTACATAAAAAAACATGTCATGAATATTTAAGAAGTGAAAACAAGGTCTTAGACACCTTATAAGATTATTTTGGTAATTTTAAAGGCATTGGAAATTGGTAAAACAATCGGACTAAAAGATGTTGCGTTTTCACCTAAAATGGCGAAACACAAACCAATTAGAAATTAAATGCTAATTAATCAAATTTATAAATAACAATAATAATTATTGTTTGAACTTATAAATTTGGAGATATAAAAAGGTCCGTCTTGTCAAACGAAACAACGTGTCGCGATTGGCATAAAAACGGATCTAAAACGAATTAGAAATGACACATTAAATGAAACATTGTAAAAAAAAATATATGAGCCGACCAGCCAAAGACTGGGCCAGCCCAGTCTACATTGACCCACAAATACTGTATTCGGTCCAGCCCACACCTTAATTCTCTTCACTCCTGAAACATTTGCAACCCCAATCCGGCTCGCGTTTTCTTCTTCTCACGGTAATGCAACCCTAATTGTCTTCATTCTTCTCTCACGAACGGCAATTCTACGCCTCTCAATTTCTCTTCTTTCTCGCGGTAATTTTACCCTAACTAGCGAAGAACGAGTCGCACCCGCCTCACATCTCTAATCTTCTTCTTCAACTCTTAAATTACAACCTTGACTGGCGAAGAACACGGAACCGTGGCTTCTTTCATTCTTTTCTTCTGAGGTAAGACCCTCCTCTTGTCTGGTTTTGATTTTCGACTTCCAGAAAACCGCAACTTACTTCCCTTCCCTCTTTTTCTTCCTTGTTCGAACATTGTGACCAACAGAAGCTTGTCTCTGTGGCTACATCTGGAGAAACAGCAAGTAACCAGGAGTTGAGCCACCCACCACTTCTGGCGATTTAAGGTGTACAATAGTTAGAATCACCTAATTATTTTTGCGTTTTGTCCAATTCTGGCTAGAATTCGAACCGAAAAATTAGGAGCGTTTTGTATCTTTTCCTTTTGTTTCTCGATGTTTAAGCTGATTTTTACTTTGCAACCGTGTACGAATTCTGGCTAAATCTGTGCGAGTGTGTGTGTTGTTTAGTTGTAAATGTCTGCACAGATTCGAACTGCTGTGTGTGGACTTTAAATCTGGAAACTATATTGTTTTGGTGTGCTAAAATAAGAACCCTAGAATCAATTTTGGGTTTAAAAAATGAGTAAGAGGAATTGTTGTTTGGCAAATCGGAATTGACAGAAAATTAAAAATTAGGGTTTCGTTTGAAACCTTAGATTTCTGAAACTTAATAATTAGGGTTCCGAAAATTGGATCCAGGGGAAAATTGAATTTGAAATCGATTTAGGGTATTAGTTGAAATCAATTTAGGGTTTTAGTTGAAATCAATTTAGGGTTTTGACTGAAATTGGGGAAAATATGAATTTAGGGTTTCAAAGTGAAAATTAGGGTTTTCTAAAATCAATTTGAGGGAAATCCGAAATTAGGGTTTCAAAATGGAATTGGGGATTTTCTGAAATTGAAATTAGGGTTTCTGGGTAAATTAAGGGCGAAATTGTAATTTGGGAAAAAATTGTGGGCGAAAATGTAATTTAGTGAAACTAGGGACAAAAATCATAAATCTGGGAATTTTGGGTCTAAATGGTAGTTTTGGAAATTTTAGGGATGAGAATTAAATTGGTCAAAATCGTAAGAAGAAAGTCAAATTGAATTTGGGCTAGCTAGTCAAATTAAATTGGGGATTAGTCAAATTGAAATGGGGCAAGAATATGGGCCAACAAAAATCAATTAAGTTGGGCTAGGAATTGGCCCATAAGGTCAAATGAATTGGACTTATAATTTGGTCAACAAATCAACTAATTGGGCCTAAATAAGTTGAAATAATATAATGTAGTTGGGCTTAAGAGAATGGTCCAATGGATAAATCAAATTGGGATTCATGAAAAAAAATAGGATTGAATTGGGTTGAGTTTATAGGTTGGTCAGTTGGGCTTCCAGCCTAGATTTTATAATGGGTTTGAAAATTATAAGTGGTTAAAAGATTGGAATATTGCACTGGGCTAAATTTAAACAACTAGGTATCAAGTTAGTAAATGTAAATGGAATCAATAAGTTAGTAAGGTGATTAGGTTAGGGATTAAATAATTAATAATAATAACAGTAAAGATAATAGTAATTGTCCTGTAAACTTAGAGTAATTGGTATGCATTAAGGTTAATGTTAATGATATGAAAATTTAGATATATATATATGTGAACATAATGGTTTAATATTAGGACTAATGAGATGATGTATATATTGTAGGAATACGCATGTTTATATATATAGTTAGAGGGTTAGAACCAAAAATAATATTTAAAATTATGGATGTATATATTAGTAACATTAAATTGATGTGAACATACTTATACAAGAATAAATATATAGTTTGAATTAAATTACAATATTAAGTAAAATTGGAGGAGGTGTTTGTAAATAAAATTCATAATCATTAAGAGCGGGAATCGGTATAATTATGGAAAGTACCGAGATGATTAGTGTAATGTGGTAATACACTAGAATTTGTTATAATATAAGTGTACAATTATAAATACAAGGAGTCGTAGTTAAAAACTGTTGAACTTAAAGAAACGTGCAAGGTAGAATTATGTTATAGATACAAAGAATTTAACTCAATGAATTATAGGATTGGGATAGCCGGGGAGTGAGCCGAGACAAGGCGAGCGTCTTCTTCGGTCTAAGGTATGGTTTACTTGCAGCTTGTTTGCTACCAAGGTTTACCTTGATTTGTGTGCTACTTGTTATATGCTATGACTAAACAAGATTAAAGCATGAAAACGGTTTACTGCGTTTTCCTTCATGTTTTGTATTGTACTAAACCGTGTTTCCTTTGAGCTTGCGTACTAACTCCGCTTAGTAATAACGCATGTAAGGAACATAAAATAACGGTTAGAGACACACAAACGTTTCCCACATTCGAAAATGTCTAACCTTGGACAATGGTGTAAGAACATGGAATGACTTCCCAATATTGTTTCGTTAATATCCTACAAGATTTAACTAACAGAGATGGTTAAACAAGACTTCTAACCAATGAGTAACTTGGGGGGAGAGGAATCCGGGACTGACTCCGGTCATGCATGCCTAGCTAGGTCGGTATCTGTATCAGATCCAACTTCCATTTGAGACTCGTCGACGGACTTGTCGCCTAGAGTCAACGAACCGACTCGACCTCCTCGGATTACAGTTCGAGGTGGGAGGCCAGTATTAAGATGGTGCAGTGGGATCACCTAAATACCAATTTAAGAATTTTATTTAACCAGTGGAGTTCACACTCACTGGCTAGGGTTACTCACAACCCAACAAGGTAAACAATTGAACTAGATATGAACGGTTCTAAATAAAGAACGGTTAACATTATATGATTATGGCTGAATACGAGAACTAAATTCTCGGGTCTTGGAATGAAAAGAAAACTAATTCACTTACCCGATGGACTTCCATTACGATGTTCGATCTGTTGAGTTATGTTATTGTATGCTGGTGTGTTGTATGTTACCACACTTCATATTGTTATTTATGTAATAATCAATTGCATGTACACGACCAATTAGTCGTGTGTAGCCCCGATAGCTCATGGGCTGCACGTTTATCATACAAGCAAAGGTGTTGAGTCCTTCGGGGCCTACCATATTTTTCAGGTAAGGGACGGATGACGACTCACCCTGAGAGTAGGAGCGGATGGATGTACTTCGGGTTTCTTTTATTTTGATACATGAGTTATGTATGTACACTCATGGTTGTAAATAGTTAGACGGTTGTAGTAAACTTGTATTAGCGGTGTGAGATACTTGATACTCGGTATGTTTTGGTTTAAGTGTTGTAAGTATTTATGCTCGGTATATTCGGGTCCATCAGACCATAACTTGAGATTGAATAGGCATGGTTAGTCACGTGGGTGACTAACGACGGTAACACCAAATTTAGTATGATTTTCCGCTGTGATATTACGATAATGACATGAAGATTTAAACGATAATCACGGTGTTAGTAGTTGGAGTGTTACATCTTTAGTTTTACACCCCCAGGCAATGCCAAACGTGGCCTAAAAAACCCCTAAATCCCTGCCCCATATAACAACGACAGTAGCCGTCAACCCCAACTCTTCTCGTTCAATCTTTTCCCACCCATACCCAAATTTCTTGAACCTTCACCCAGACACCCTCTGCTTTTCATCTCTGAAATTCCGAAAACCCTAACTCCCGGCCGCCACCACCATCTTCATCCTCGGTTCCTTTCACTTCAGCCAGTTCTCACTGATTCTCCATCTTCTTCGTAAATAGAATCGAAAACCCCTAACCTCAATCATTCTTCTTTGATTGCTCTGTTCATATTATCCCATCTTCATTCACAAAGATTTTGCCATCCAAACTGGCGAACAAACTACAAAGCCTCTCTCTATCCATCGATGTCATTCAACTAAAAAACTAACTATCCTATCTTCCTCGGAAACCTCGTTCATCCTCCCCGACCATTTCGGTACACCATCTCTTTGACTGCTAAAAAACAATCAAATAGAGCACCCTAGTCTTCTGCACGGGCCGTCATTTATACCCGTACACGGGTCTTTGCCCCACTGATTTCCCATGCAAGGGTTTGTTAGGCTACAATTCCCGATTCCGGGTTTTTTTAAGCGTTGTAAAGAAGCCGATAATTCATTTATCGGCATCATTGAAGCCGATAAATGAATTATCGGCTTCTTTACAATGTAAAATTCGACTGTTGAGGCGTTACACAGAAGCCGATAATTCATTTATCGGCTTCTTATAAGGCCGCATCGCGTGAAGAATTGGGGATAGAAGCCTCATTTTTTAAAAAACACCTCAATTGTATCCAAATCCTCTCTTCTAAAACACTCTATTTGCATAGGAACTATAGTATGGCTGATCAATATGATATGGGTGAGCATGGTCCGGTGGAGTCGCAGCCGTTCAGTTTGCAGACGACACATATATCGCTGCGTATGCCTCCAATGACCCGGTTTATTACTAACTAATGTATAGTGTAATAATTTACATTTTTAGTGTATTTAGATATTAGATATAGTGGTAATCGATGCAATAATTATAGTTTCTTTGTATATGATTAGTATAAGTAGATGATTATATATGGTTTAGTTAAATTACATTTACTATATGTAGTGCTTTAGTCTAATTATTATCTATATGTGTAACATTAATTCTGTTTAATTATTAATTCAATATAATTGCTTAGTTTATAGACCGTATGAGTTATTATAGGTAATGTAGCATAACAATTTGTCTAAATTATATTCTAGATGATTATATATGGTTTAGTTAAATAACATTTACTATATGTAGTTGTTTAGTAATTATTATCTGTCTGTGTAACAGTAATTCTGTTTAATTATTAATTCAATATAATTGCTTAGTTTATAGACCGTATGAGTTAGTTATAGGTAATGTAGCATAACAATTTGTCTAAATTATATTCTAGATGATTATATATGGTTTAGTTAAATAACATTTACTATATGTAGTTGTTTAGTCTAATTATTATCTGTCTGTGTAACAGTAATTCTGTTTAATTATTAATTCAATATAATTGCTTAGTTTCACTAGTAGAAAAAATGTTTAATATGACGGACTTTAAACCACGGTTAAGTATGTACCCGTCGTTTAAAGTAAATAAACCACAGTTTTTAACAGAACCGTCATATATGTTGCAGGGTTCATTCGATAAATGACGGTTCCGGCCAGAACCGTCGTTTATAGTTCGTCGCATTTGATATAAATGACGGTTCTAATGTCAACCGTCGTATATAGAGACGATAAACCACGGTTTGTTTCGAACCGTCATTTAAAGTTTTGCGCCAAACATTTTATACCACGGTTTACATATAACCGTGGTTTTTTGTTTCGTCACATTGGTTTTAAAATGACGGTTTCTGCCCAAACCGTCGTTTAAAGTTGTTAAATTAAAACCCCGTTCCTTCTTCTTCTTCCTCCTTTCTCTTCTCTCGTTCTTCTCTGGCGATTTTCCCCTGTACCATCGATCGAGCTTGCGCGCCTTCTTCCTCCGCCATCGAGCCCAGTTGCGCGTCGCCACCTCCACCGCCCCAACCTCCTCTCGCCTAGCTGCAGTCTCGCCTCCTCCACCGTCGCGGCTCCACCACGTCGGTCCACCACAGCACGGGAAGCCAACCACCGCCCCAACCTCCTCGCCTGCTGTCTCCGGTGAAGCCAAAACCCCTCGCCTGAATTCGCCCCAGATGTCTACGGTAATACCTCCACCTTGTTCGCACCCCTTTTTCTCTTCGGTTGATTTTTGTTGCTTGTGATGTGGAATCGGTTTTTATATCTGAATATGTTGCTTTGTGATGTGGAATTTTGTTGCTTGTGAAGTTGGGGTTTCTGAGTATCTGAATATGGATGTGAACCGTTTTTATATCTCTGTTAAGTTGGGGTTTCGTGACATTGGAGAGCGTTTGAGAAGTTCTATTACTAATGCCTTGTCAAGATTTCGAGACCGTGGCGGCTGAATGCTTTGCTGGAGAACATAACAGCGACATTTGATTGATTGGGTTATTAGATTAGGGTTATCATTTATTTTTGACTGGGCGTTGAGGATCAATAGTAGTCGGACGAATTGCATTCCTAACGTCAAACAGAATCTCTTGAAGTATTTGATAATTCCAGTCGTTTGATTCATCATGCAAAGTGATGTCTAACTGTAATCAGTTCTGGCAAAGAATCTTGATTTAAACTGCTCAGGGTAAATGGGTATGTATATAGTCCTTGTAAGCTTTAGTCGTGAGAATTGAGTTTTATTGTGTCTCATGAATCTCTTAAGATTCCATCGTGTTCGGGCTTATATTTTTCTTACGGGAAATTTTTCATAATACATTGTTATATGGTGATCTTTGTGTGATCAGGGGTGCTTGATGTTTATAAGAACTGTTTGTCTACTTCTCGCCTCTTTTGTTTAAGAAATCGCGACTTTTCAGCGTTATGTAATTTATACGACGCAGGGTGGATTTTTATATGTGGCTGAATTGTATCTTATCTGGGTCGTGCAACTTGTCACCTGCGCTTGATTTTATTGATTTCTGCTTTATCATAGGATTATACTTTTGTCATGATAGGATGACAAAGCAGATGTTATTCTGAAGTTCTGCTGATGTTTGGCTAAATAAATTCACTTCTGAAGTTCTGATTGCGTAAAAAAAGTGTGGAGTATCTAAAAAAACGTAAGGGTCATGCCAAATTTTATCCAGAATTTAACCTGATTCTAATTTCACTGAATTTAACCTTCTTCATAATTACTCACAGTTTTTATTTTTTTCATCTTCTGCACAATGTCAGTGTTGATTGTTTTAATAACTTTTAAGATTAACTTATCTTTTTTGATTGTTGTCGCAGTCTTGAATATTTCCGACGACCCCGGTTGCTGCCTTAACTATTGCCCCGTCAACCTCTGCCACGGCTTTCCAGATCAGAATCCACGGTAGTAACCTAGCTAGCTGATAAAAATTTCTTTTTTTGTTTGCCAACTAACTAACATCTTGAAAGTATTTGATTTGCAAACTGCTTAAATTTTGTCTAAACTCATAACCAGTCCAGAAGTTTTTGACATATGCTTGTTTGCTTATTGTTTAGTAATGTTTTCATTTGAATATTTAAAAAATCAAACAGTTCTCTGTCTGATGATGCTTAAAATGTTAGTGCGTTTCGTTGAATCACTTGAACCTTGATCTGATGCTGCTATTGTGTTTGCTTTTGCGTAAAAAAAGTGTGGAGTATCTAAAAAAACGTAAAGGTCATGCCAAATTTTTTGCAGAATTTAACCTGATTCTAATTTCACTGAATTTACCTTCTTCATAATTACTCACAGTTTCAATTTTTTTCATCTTCTGCACAATGTCAGTGTTGATTGTTTTAATAACTTTTAGATTAACTATCCTTTTATTGATTGCTGTCGCAGCTTGAATATTTCGACGACCCCGGTTGCTGCCTTAAATTGCCCCGCACCTCTGCCACCGGCTCCAGATCTAGAACCCACGGTTAACCTAGCTAGTTGCTAAAAATTCTTTTTTTGTTTGCCAACTAATTAACATCTTGAAAGTGTTTGATTTGTATGCCACACTTAATTTTCCCAGATTTAACTTTATTCTCTTTCATCGGCTAGGTGTTACTACGTACGGTTGAATAGGTGTTATATACTGCGCGCAAGAGCATTTGCCTACTTCTCCTTCTTCTGTGCTGTTCGCGCTAGCTGACCATCCAGTACTCATCAGGTTGGTATTTAAAATGTTTCAATTTATTTTTGTTTTTCTATTAAACAATGGAAAATCAATTCAAACATAGAATTACCTGTCTGAGATGTACCTGATAGAGGTATGTCTTAGATAGTCCCTGTTGGGACTGTCCAATGACCTTTGATCTCACCATTTAGGTTGTGAATGAGTTAATAATATACAGTAGTTCAGTGATAATTTCAGCAGCATTACCGTAGTGTTCTTTTAGTGTACATATATATATGTGAATTGAAACAATTCATATATATATCTACACTAGGAGAACTGTAGGGTAATGCTGCCGAAATTATCACTGAACTACTGTATATTATTAACTTGTTCCTAGGTGAGATCGAAGGTGATTGGATAGGTTTAGGTTGTTAAATCTGTAAATAAAAAAAAGAGGAGATCAATGGAACGAGTTCACGACATCTGGTGTGTGTTGAAAAAGGAGATGGAGCGCTCAGTGATGTACAGTGACAGATTGGACATCAAGTACCTAGAAGGGGTCAATAAATTTTGCAAAGTCCTTGTTGACAATCTTAAACCAAGGGATAAGGGATATATTCGATGTCCTTGTGTCGATTGCAAGAACGACTTCAAATACCGAGGTGTGGACAAGATTAAGGATCATCTGATTCGCAGAGGGTTTACAGATGATTATGAAGCCATAACAATACTGCATGGTCAACATTCAGTACAAGTGTTTGAATGTGCTGATAACGTCGTTGCAGAACAATCAGAAATGGATGCTTCACAGGATTTTGGGGATACTCAAGATGATTCACTAGGTAGTGATTCAGATGATCAGGAGGACCTTAATGCAATGATGGAAGATGTTGAACAACATTTTTCCAACAAACCCAAATCATTCGAAAATCTGATGCAAGCATCAAAGGAACCGTTGTACAGTGGATGTGAAACGCAAACACAAAACAAATTGAGCGTTGTCCTAAAACTATTCAATCTGAAGGCGAGACATGGATGGAGTGATGTCAGTTTTACAGATCTTTTACAACTGCTGAAGAATGTACTACCAAAGGACAATGTGATACCCACAACAACTTATGAGGCAAAGAAGTTAATGTGTCCGATGGGTATGGAATATAAAAAAATACATGCTTGTCCAAATGGGTGTATGTTGTATTGGAAGGAGAATGAGTTGGATGACCATTGCTCCGAATGTGGGGAATCACGCTATATAAAAAAGGGTGACAGAAACCACATAAGCACTAAGGTGGGCTCTCCTGCGAAGGTGTTGTGGTATCTACCGATAATTCCCCGATTCAAACGTTTGTTTGCAGTTCAGAAAGATGCTGAGAACCTCCGATGGCATGCTACCCATAGAAAGGATGATGGTAAATTGAGACATCCAGCCGATTCTCCACAATGGAGAAACATTGACAGAATATACCCTCAATTCGGTACAGACCCAAGGAACTTAAGACTTGGTTTATGCACTGATGGGATGAACCCTTATGGCACTTTGAGCAGTATACACAGTACTTGGCCTGTTTTATTGACAATATACAATCTGCCACCATGGTTGTGTATGAAACCCAGACATATTCTCCTCTCTCTGTTGATATCGGGTCCAAAACAACCGGGAAACAAAATTGATGTGTTTTTGCAACCACTTATTGACGATTTAAAATTGTTGTGGAATGAAGGTGCGACGGTGTATGATTCATATGGTATGGAAAACTTCACGCTCCGGGCTATGTTGTTTTGTACGATCAATGATTTCCCTGCATACGGTAACCTCTCGGGATACACAATTAAAGGAGCTAGCGTGCCCTATATGTGGAGATAGAACTTGCAGTATACGGTTAAAACACAGTGGAAAAAATGTGTACATGGGCCATCGGAAATTCCTTCCTAAAGGGCACAAATACCGTAAGATGACAAAAGAGTTTGATGGAAAAACGGATCATGCAGTCGCTCGACCACCACTATCTGCTGCTGAGACTTACAATCAGTTGAAGAATGTTGTGAACAACTTCGGTCCACCAATTAAAGCCACTGAAAAAAGCATCTGGAAGAAAAAATCAATATTTTGGGAACTTGAATATTGGCAACATTTAGAGGTGAGACATTGCATTGATGCTATGCACGTGGAGAAAAACATTGGTGAAAGTGTATCTGCGACACTACTAAACGTGAAAGGAAAGACAAAAGACCATTTAAAGGGTAGAAAAGATCTGGTTGAATTGGGTATACGAGAAGAACTCGCGCCACAACAAAGAGGGAAGAGAACATTCTTGCCTCCCGCTTGTCATACATTATCCAAAGAAGAGAAAATAAGTTTTTGTAGTTCTCTTCGTCATATTAAAGTGCCATCCGGTTACTCATCGAACATATCAAGTTTGGTATCAATGTCTGATCTTAAATTGGTAGGGATGAAGTCTCACGACTATCATGTGCTGATGCAGCACTTACTTCCGGTTGCTCTCCGTGGAATCCTTCCAGCTGATGTCAGGAAAACTATTACAAATTTATGTGTTTTCTTCAAAGGAATTTCGTGTAAAGTGCTTGATGTGGAGACGCTGGATAAACTACAGAATGACCTTGTGATACCATGTGTCAGTTGGAAATGTATTTTCCTCCTTCGTTTTTTGATATTATGGTGCATCTACTTATTCATCTTGTTAGAGAGATCAAACATTGTGGTCCGTTATACCTTCGATACATGTATCCGTTTGAGAGATATATGGGTATACTGAAAAAGAAAATGAAAAACCGTCGGCGTCCAGAGGGAAGCATAATTGAAGGGACAGTAACAGAGGAAGTAGTTGACTTCTGCACTCATTACTTAGACGGTGTTGATGTTATTGGATTACCGAAAGCAAGACATGATGGCAGGCTTAAAGGGGTTGGTACCTGTGGGAAAAAATTACGCAGAGTTGATATTGATACATTGAACAAGGCACATCTGGTTGTGTTGAATCATTCAGAAGTTGTTGAACCGTATTTCGATGCACACCTAGCGTACCTCAAAACAAAAAACCCAACGATGAGTAATGCCAAATTAAAAAAAGAGCAGAATGCAACATTTGTTAAGTGGTTCAGACAGAAGGTGTTGTATGAAGATTCAAGGAGCGTTGATGAAATGATCCAATTGTTGGCACTTGGTCCAAATCTCGATGTGATGTCGTATGAAGGATATGATGTAAATGGATTTTCTTTTTACACTGCACGTCAAGATTGTAAATCGACAAACCAGAACAGTGGTGTGCATCTTATCGCTTCACAAGAAATTTTCACAGGAACAAGTCGTAATACACAGAAGAACGAATATTATGGTGTTATTGAGGATATTTGGGTCTTGAATTACACTAGTTATGAAACTTGCGTATTTCGTTGCAATGGGTGGACAACAAACAGGGATATCGTGAGGAGGATCATGGTATGAAGCTAGTTGATTTAACGACAGCGGCTCCTACTGATGAACCCTTTATCGTTGCATCAAAGGCAAAACAAGTATTCTACTGTCGTGATCAATCTAATCCCAGATGGTCTATTGTAATGCAGAGTAAAAGATCGATAGTTGGGATTGATAATATTGTTGATGAGGATGAATACGACTGTGAAGATGAAACAGATGTACCTATTCGGTTGCCGATGGAGGTAGATAATGTAACTAATTTTGAATATCGAAGGTCCGACCACAACGAAGGATTGTGGATTGAACGATGAAATGTTATTTTGTAAGTTTGGTTGACAATATTATATTTATTTCATTTTTGTCATGTTTCAATATTTGATTCAGTAGATGTTCGTATTAACCTTGTTAATTGTTGATTATTTTTCAGATTATGGATCCTGACGATAGAGTCGAAGAGGACTTACTGTTGGGGTGGATGATATTGACGATGACGTCCCTACTGAAGAACCACCAGCTACATCTACTTCGCAGGACACTCGGAAGGGACGTGGACCGACCCGTGGGTTGAAGGAGAAGAAAAATGCTCCCATCGATTTGTTCTGGGACAAGTACCTCCGACATTCTGGTGGGTCGAAGCAGCAGTTTGCTTCTTACTTGGGATTGATGGTAAAATCCCATTGTTCGATTAATAAGGATTGGAAGCATCAAGAAAAGGCAGACAAAGACATCATGTGGCAGATGGTGCAGAAGAAATACAATGTCGCGGCTGAACTTCGGAAGAAGATTGAATCACTTTTAGCGACATCGCTGCGACAATTCAAGCATCGGTTGGTAGATGGTTGGATTAACAAACCGGGCTCCAAGAGGTCACCGCCGTGGGTAGTGTATGATGGTATGTTCACGGAGGAGGACTGGAAGATATTCTACGACCATCGCCAGACTGAAGAGTTTAAGGTACTTTTACAATTATTCTGTCTTAATTATTTAAGGAATAAAATTTAACAAATATTTTTTTTATTATGTATACTTACAAATATACAAATTTTGTAACAGTTACGTCAAGAACAAGCGAGACGTAACCGGGCGAAGAATGTATATAAGCACTACATGGGGCGAGCTGGATATACGGGGCGGTTGGAGAAGTGGAAGAGCGAGGGCTTACTGACGAAGACGAATGAAGACGGCACTCAGTCAGTTGTTGATACTGTTGACGATGCAAGTAGGGTGCAGACATTTATGCTGGGAATGTATAAGAAGAAGCGCATGAAAAAATGAAGAGGAGTCTATGTGTTCCCGCAGAGCGAGACTGCTGAGTTGGCTTCAAATTGTAAGTATATTTTTTAAAAGTTGTTGTTTACTAATTAGTAACTTCATTTCTGATATTTTTGTAATTTAAAATAGACTGGATCTACTGATCGATGGGAGATGGTCCGGCCCCTCCGTCTCAGGATGATCCACTGAATAAGGCCCTTGGGCAAAAGGATCATCCAGGGCGAGTGCGGGGGCTTGGAGGGGAAGTTCGCCAAAAAGACGTGTTTTCTACGTCTCGATCGAGAGTACCGCAGGCTGAAATAGAGAGAATGGTGGATGAACGGGTGCACGACCGGTTGGCGGAGTCGGAAAGACGTCACGCTGAGGAGCTCAGACGTCACGCTGAGGAGCGTCAAGCCTACGAGGAGCGCCTGCGAAGACTTGAGGCTTTAGTATTGGGCCAGGTGCATTCTCCTACACCGACACCTACTCTTACACCGGCGTCTGCTCCTACTGCGACGGCGGATACATCGATAGTGGCCGCGTCTCCTACACCGGCACCTACTGCTACACCGACGTCTGTTCCTACCACGACGGCGGATACTGTCGATGATCCTGCACCGACGTCTGCTCCTACCACGACGGCGGATACTCCGATGGTCGATCATCCTGCACCTTCTTCTCCTACCAGAGACACATTTCCTTATCAAAACCTTTCGGTTTGTTCTTTTTCCTCCTTAGTTATTTTAACATTACTTTTAAAACAATATAATTTTATTAGCTTGCTTACTGTTGTGAGTTGATGTAGGTGGCTAAATCATGTCATCTGTTTCAAGTGTTGGATGGTGGGACTGTTCATGTTGCATTCGGTCGGGTTTTACAGACCGGACCGAACACTGTAGTACATTTCAAGCCCATCCCACCTCTCCACGCTCGTGTGATGGTAGACGATATTGTGAAAGGTCATGAGGACTCTCCCCTTCCGTTGGAGTGGAATCAGTGGAGTAAAATAATTCAAGCAAAATCTTCAGTTGTTCCATGGCCATATTCTCTCATTGATGTCAGTGACAAGGTAAACTATTTACATGCTTACTGTTCAGTTTTTTACTTGACTGTTGACTGATATGTTAATTATTTAATTTTTGTATACTATTAGATTGATAAGGAATTAAGACCGGTTAAGAAGAGGAAAGTGGATAAGGGGAAGGAAGTTGTGAAATCAAATGAGGAGAGTCAGAGTGTGAGAAAGGAAGTGGTCAAGCCTTTCGATATGACTCCTTGGAGAGCCGCCATTCTGACACCCAAGTATCTGAAGAAGTTGACAGACAAACAAAAAATGCTGTATGACTTTTTCATGACGAAGCCACAGTCTGTCACCAATTTCAACATGAAAGTGTCTAAGCATGTTTTCCACTCCCCCCGAGCCCAGAGATCTGATGATTACCGTGAGCGATCTAAGAGAATTTTTGATGGGAGACCTGCTTAACATCTCTGTGATTCAGGCCTATTGTCTGTAAGTATCTTTTAAATTATTAAATTATCTTTCATTTTTTTAAGCTATTTAACATATCTTATGAAAAAATGTTGTTTAGGTGTTTGACTAGTAGACTGCTAGCGAGCAAGAGATTATGTGCCCTCTCTTTCTTGTGTCCGCAATTGATGTCAGCAAATCAGGCCGCATTGGATGAGCAAGGATGTGTACAGCATGTGAGGCAGGGATTTTGTTCTGCGGTGCGAAGAAAAAGCAAATATTTGCTGATCCCATATCATCAGATGTAAGTACACAATAACTGGAATTTTTTGCTTCCTAATTGTGATATTTAATAATTGTTGTACAAAACATTCTTTGTTTTATCTGTGGCAGCAATCATTGGATGTTATTGGTGTTGTGTATCGACACCTCATGCTTATTGATACTAGACCCATTGGGCGGCCCTGATGACCTTCGAGAGATCGCTGTAGAGAAATGTTTGAAGGAGTGAGTATTCAAAAATTTTAATGCATTCTGTATTTATTTTAAGCTTGTCCTAGATTATTGACAATAAATGGCTTCATTTTAAAATGCTGTATTTGCAGGGGTCATAAGCTTGGTTTGAGTGATGTGAAGAAACCATTCTCCATCTTGGACTTCCATTACATACGTGTAAGTAATCATTTAATTTATGCGTTTTTGTATTAAAGTTAAACGTTTAATTTTTTGATCTATCTAAAGTTGGTAATCCATGGATGGTGTGATGACAGTGTCCTCAGCAGCCTGATTCACAAAGCTGTGGCTATTATGTGATGCGGTACATGTTCGAGATTGTACAAAATATTGACACGCTTGCTGATGTGACAAGGTAAACCATACCAATCAAAGTTTTAGTTAAAGTTATTGCATTTGAAATAAAATTGTGTACTAATGATGATCAGTTTCTTTTATGGACAGATCGTTTCTTTTTTCACACAAGCAGGGAGCACGTATTCCAAATCGATCTCAACTTTGTAAGAGATCATCTATCGCAGTTTTGGTGTAAAAATTACTTGAGTGTTACTTAGATCTTATATCCTAGTGTACGTAGTTAGACTTAGACTTAGACTTTTGTTTTTGCTGAAGCAAAGTAAACTCTCAAAGAGTTTGTAAAGTTCAACTCTCTCTTATTTTTGAAAGTTTTCTTTTGCAATTCGTTTTCAATGTTGCAATTCAAACTGGCAACTTGGTTTATGGTTGTGGTTGGTTATCAAAAGGGCAATACCAGTTGGATGCCCTGTACAGGTTATATATATATGATTGTATGGTTGTGTTGGAAAACATTGTGGTAGAGGCTAAAAAAACAAAAAAAACTAAAAAAAAAAAAAAAAAAAAACCACGGTTATGTAAAAACCGTGGTTTAAAACGCAATGGAACGACGTTTTAAACCACGGTTCATTAGGAAACCGTCGTATAAAATGAAACGGAAACGGTTATACCACGGTTCTAGTGTCTAACCGTCGTATAAAGTTATTATAACCACGGTTATTAAACGGAACCGTGGTATAAAATCGGTCTTCCCGCCGACAGAAACGGATATAAACGACGGTCGACGTACAACCGTGGTTTATATTCTGGCTTTTAAACGACGGTTTTGAACCGTGGTTTATTGTCATTTTCGAAAATACGACGCGCGTATTAACCACGGTGCGGAACCGTGGTATATAAGACAAATAACCGTGGTAAAAAACATTTTCTGCACTAGTGATACCCACGTTATTGTGAGACCGCTGGAGCGGTGAATATGTGGACCTTCAGAAAGAGGTTCCACCCGTAGTATATTGAAGTTCGAGCATGTAGTTATTGCCAAGAAATAATTTGAACAAGGAAGAGAAATTTCTAAGGTACACATGAAGAAAGAAGTTTTGATAGCAATGGTTGAAAACCGAAAGAGTAGTCGGGTTAGAAGTAAACATTTTATGTGTACAATGTAGATTGTAGAGTGATAATGCTCAAAGAGCACAGAGAGTTAAAGAATAGTATACTCTGTAGTCAGCCAAGTAAATGACGAACCACAGTATGAATGGTAGTAATACATGAGTGGAGGCTAACATAGTGAAAACCTTGTCGTGAGGCTTGTGAGTGGAAATATACCCCTCAAGAATACTCTTCTGTTAGAGAATGGGACCTGTAAACCCTTGAAGTTTCCTTGGGATATCCCAATGATGTACTTAGAGAAGTAAGACTGTATGACCAGACCTTATATCTAATGCCCAGGATTTAGAAAGCAGTAAAGGTCAAGAACAAGCAATGTGAGTGCGTAATATAACATCAAATGACCAACACTCAAAAGATCTTGTGATCCAATGGATTACTTCTTCCTTGGTCAGCCAAGTTACTTGGTAAACAATATCATAAGTGTTGGAAGGATGTGAGGGAGACTAACCTACTCATGAACCCGAATCTAGAGAATCTTCACATTAAAAAGATAAAAATCTTACGGTATTTTTTTGATAATTACGGTAGTGGGTAGGTTTTGAACCCCAAACCTTTGGTTCTATGATACCACCTCCTACCGACCAAGCCATAGGAGCTTGGCAAATCTTACGGTATTATACAATGATAGCCATACATAAGAACCTAGAGAACTCCCAGTGTGTTTACACCACAAAAGGATTGAATATAAGACGAGATATTGGAGTGAACGGTTGAGGAGTTGCACCAACAATAGGCAAAGTATAAAGGCAAGCTACCACAGTAGAGGCCGCGAAAACATTACCTGTATAATGAATAAGAACATGGTGCGTAGCAAGCGACCATTATGTGAATATAGTTATACATGGATATGGAAAACAAACAGACCAATGAGCTAGACTCAGAGTAGATGAAAAGTAAGAGTTGGTAGGTAGACTGGGCATGGAAGCCTATAATCTGAACCATATGACAACTATCTCATAGGGAACGCATTGTTCATTCATATTACTATTGCATAAGGAACTGAAAGCGTATCCCTAGTGGATCGACTTGATAAGAAGAATATAGATTGGTGCGAGAGCACACGATTTCTAGACAACCAACCGTACTAAATGCGGAAGACTTGCAAACGCAACAATGAATATGGCGCAAGCCAGTTAAGCGAAAACCTAGGAACAAATCGTGCGGCCTTGGGCCAAAGAAGCATGAAGAGCGTTGGATGGACTAACAATCATAATACATAGATTCCACCGGAATAAAAGCGGAAAGAAGCTTATGAATGCTATAAGGACCGATGCATATGAAATGCAGGGTCGTATAATGAGAGAATACTTGTACAAGAACCAAATAGATGAGCATAATTCAGAAGGAATGATCATAAGCCAGTAGCAGCAGAGGAAGCACTATATACACGTAGTAGCTCGACCTCAACCGACAAAAGTCGGAGGAACTAAGTGAGTAATCACAAACGTATACAGCAGTATGCAAAATAGATTTCCAAAAACTGGATAGAAAATCTACAACACAATGAGTACGCGTACGGTAAGAGATACCACGTGCCGGTTGAGAAACCATATATCCCGAGATAAAAGGGAAAAGAAGTAGATGTGTAATACATTTAGAATAACAAAAAGGGCGAATTAAGGTCTAAAGTTATCAGGGTCGCGCAGCAGAAGCTAGTGGGCCCTAGCTCAGAGGTTTAATATACCCAGTGAGTAGGAGAGAATGGGTAATTATCAATGCCTTAAAGCCTGATAAGCCAGAACCGAACCGGCTATAAGTTAAATAAACTCCAATGAGAATTCTTGGTGCAAGAACAAAACCAGCAATATGGTTGAGACCCTTGACCAGAATACATTGTATAATAGACTGCATGGAAGCTAAAACGCTTTAGGACACCCGAATTTAGGGAACCAATGTTCAATGATAACATATGTTAGATTACGTGGGTGTAATCCCTTTTAAGGGGGGTAGAGCGAAAAGTCATTTAGCGTATGTTTCACGTATTAAGTACGTAAACTACATCGTGCATAGCACAAAAGAACTAAATTGAATGATTGGTACGTATGTTACATAAACATATATATTCATTCATAGTACATTATGGTTATTGCGCACTGAAGATGTGAATACCATTGATATAAATATACTTATCTTGTAACTCCGGTGTGAGAATACAAGTGGAAAGGAGTAGACTGGGGAACTAAAACCCCGGTAGTATACATCTAATTGAGATCAGACATGGTATTATGTATGAAATCAGTATGAAACCGGTGTGTATGAAATATGAAATCAGTATGAAGCCGATGTAGAACCTAGAAGGAATTGAATTCCCTAGGTGAATGGGATTTGACCTAATTTAAGAATGATTGATGGACTGAGTTCCATAAGCATTGGGATTCCTAGGTAAAGTACTTGTAGATCAAAGTGTGATGATTGAGGAGCGGAGTCCATATTGAGAAATGTACTACTTGGTGATTATGACTAGAAAGATTAACAAGATATAACATGGAAATAATTGAACTATTTGATTGTTTGCAATGGAAGTGGGAGGTGAAACTTGATCCTGATCAGATCAAGGGAAACCGAACACAAATTGGGGTGGAAGGATAGTTCAACACTGATGCTGATCACATCATGGTTGAATGATTCTTGAAGCTCCGACAAGTGGCCACAAGTAAACACGCTTAGGATAGATGTAATGAGCATAAATTGGAGTTGGAGCTGATTGTGTTTTCAAAAAGGATTTCTAACTAATATTGTAAACTAATATTGTAAAGGATTTTCCTACAACCTGAGAATGAGGATTAGTTTTAAAACCACTACATCGTACGTGCGGCGGTCCTAAGTGACCGGTTGAGGCGGTGGCAGTGTGTGTTTTGTATTTTTCCAAGGGCAGCGGGACATAGAGAAGTCCTGTGTCGAGAGAGGACATGTAGTGCCTGAGGATATCTAGATGCGCAAACGTTTTGATCAGAACCAAAGGGACTGTGGGCTAGAGAGAGTAAGTGTCCATTAGCGATGAAACAGCCGTGAACCAGAAAGCGTAAGTGTTCAACGTGACCGGTACCTGAGGGATCACTCGATATGGGGGAGGACTGTGTGCCAAATTGTCTTCAGATGGACTCCCATGGAGAGGAAGAAGAAGAGTATTTTAGATTGCTATGCATGCTAAGACATGTTGTGTGGTATGTGTAGCATATATGAGACTGACTTCAGAGTCAGTAAGGATACATATAGATTATAACATTGGCATAGTATGCCTATGTGACTAACTGTAATAGATTCACTAACTTTGACCAACATTGAGGGCAAAGTTCTTTAAGAGGGTAGATTGAAATATCCCGAACTTAAAAACAGGGATTAATTAGGCTAATGAGGATTTTAGAAGCTTAATTATGCCTAAATAAAATATGTGGGAACAATTCCCATAAAAAATGGATCCATAAAATGGGTTAAAAACAGAAACGAGCCTTAAAGCACATTTTTCGAGAAAACCGGGAAAACGTGACTTTAAACGGGTTTAAATAGACTCATAAAATTATAGTCAATCAAATATCTATAATTAAATATTATTGAAGGTCTAGAGTCATTAAAATTAATTAAACGAGAAATTTCCGGAAAACGGGCCCGGTTAGTGATTAGTGTCAAAACCGGGAGATTAGTAGCGGTAATTGCGAAAAGACAAAAATGCCCTCCCGAGACTTATTATATGTGGCCGGTTTTTTCTATTGTGGGTCATCCCTCACCTATCTCAACTAATTAATTGCTATCCCTCTCTTACTCACTAGAAGACAAATTAATAAAGTGAAAAGCAAACAGAAAGTACAAAAGCAACTTTGTAATCTCTCTCTCCCCCATTCCATCATTTCTCACGATTTGTGCTCCCTCTCACCAGACCCTTCTTCCTCCTTCAGCCTCTAATGGCGATTTGGAGCCCCCTCACCCAGCTCTCTCTTCTTCCTCAATTTTGAAGGCTCAAGCAAAGTCCAAAGAGCAAAAAAATTACACCACTAGATTCCTCTCATCTTGGAGAACATTTCCCTCCTTTAAAAATCTTAAAACCTAAAATTTCATCCCCATTGCTGGAGCTCCATGTGAAGATTGATGGAGACCATTGTGATCTACATCCTTCCTCTTTTCTTGATTTCTCTTACAACCAAAAATGTCCAGCTTTTGAACCCTCTTGTTCTGTGTGTTCCAGCCGGTTTTTAGTCTTCAAAAGGGTGCTGGAATCTTGTTGTGGTGTTTGCCAAACACTTTTCTAGAGATTTGAAAGGTAATCTCTCATTTTGGAGCTTTAAACCCTCTCTTGTATTCTAGGGTTGATTTCAGAGTTTAAGTGTTATTCTTGATGCTCATTATATCTCCTTGGGCATGGTCTAGAGATTATAAAATTGAACTCCCCTTGACCGGTTTGTAAACCAAGAACAAGAAGGAAGGAAAGAAGAAGGAAGAAAAGAGAAAGAAAGAAAGAAAGGAAACTAGAAACACTAAGGTAATGAACTTACCTGTGAACAGATTTTAATGTCTTGTTATATGAAAATTTACATTGCTTTAGTATGGTTCATGCTACTGCAATGATGAGAAATAAATGGAGTTTAAAGTGTTGCTTATGTTGATGATTAAAGGCCTTTGAGCAAGTGAATTAAGTGGGTAGTGTGCTGGAATTAAATGTGCTATTTAGTGTCTAGAAAATGAGGTGTTGAAGTGTGTTGATGAGCTGAATAAACATGTGGGCAATGCTTAGAATTGTAGGGAACCTCTGTCAAAATTTCTGTAGGAACTAGGTGACTTAAGTGTTTAAGGAGAAGGAATAACTAGGTTGAGCTAGGGTGCTTTAGAGTTTAATGTGAGTAGTAATCACTTTGGAAAGTAGATTGAGAGAGTTATGTAATGGGGTGAAACTTGGAATGAAAATAAAGCAATGAACCCTAGTATGCATTAGTTGAAGAACCATGAGTTAGAGAAAAGAAGTAGAGCAAAAATCTGTAGCAAGAACTTCAAGAAAAATTAAGCGGGGGAAATTGTGTAATTAGCTAAGAATTGAGTAATGAGTTCAGTAAAAGAATTAGGAGAGTTTAAAGTGTCCAATTAGTGTTAAAGCATGTTAGATTACATGTGGGAATATCGAAAAAAGATTGGGCAAAAGAAAGTTAAAAGTGAAATTGAAAACGTAATACTGTCAAAAACCTGCACTGGTCCGGGACTTGGTTCCAAGGTAAAGACCCGGACCAATATATGAAAACAGCCGTGAGTTAAGTACAGGGTGTGGTCCGGGACTTAGGTCCCATACAAGGACCCGGACCACCCCATTAAAAAGGGCCGAGAGTTTCTTCACAAACTGGTCCGGGACTTGGTTCCTTGGTAAAGACCCGGACCAGTCAAGAAAACTGGCCGAGAGTTATGCAAAGACCTTGTCCGGGACTTAGGGGCAGTACATAGTCCCGGACCAAATTGAAAAATCACCCGAGACTTCACTCAAGTGTTGGTTCGGGAGTTGGGACCCGGACAAGGTCCCGGACCAACACAAAAAGCTTCAAAATGTTGAAAAATGGGGTTTTAAGATAGGGAATGGTTTGGTATAATGATATTATAAGATTGTTAGTAATTAATGATAAGTAATGATCATTAGAGGTATAAACAAGATTGAGAAGTAATGAGAAGTGAGTAACGTATGTGAATGAGTTTGAAATGTAAGGAGTTAGTAATTGTAAATCGGGAAATACTAAAGATGAGATGAGTTAGGTTAATTATAGAAAATTAACCGCCCGATTCCGTGAATGTTTAGGATTCAAATAGTTGGACTCCGAAGGAGAGTCGGTGATCCGAGAACGACGATGAACGGTATGATTTTCTCATGCCCTATATGCTAACGTGGTTTCCTCGATTTGTGTGTTTGTGTGTTTATATGCAATCAACTAATCAAGATAAATGCACAAATCTGATTTATTACGTTTCTGTATGTATTGTGATTTATTATCCACTAGTTGAATTGTGGTTGAACTATGAAGTTTGTATAATTCATGAAAGGTGTATTGGTTGGATGAAGTATTTAATTGCTCGGTTATGTAAGTGTGCTAACCATGAAGTATGGAATGAGAGATTCTCACTAACTCCCTAACTATGAGACCTTTCTAACTTTGAGAAAATGGTAACTTGGAGTATGTGAGAAGCCCGATATAGATTCGGCCACGCATGAGGATGAGGAGACACGAGAGGTTGTTATCCGAATCCTGGCCTAACCTTTCCCAATGGTCCAAATCCCTTAAATGGGTTACAACCTGGGGAAGTAAGCTAACCTAAAGCCCTGTGGTGAGACTGTGTAGTATCTGCTCGAAGGTCATACCGACTTGACTTGAGTAATATGTAAGAGAAGAAGTAATTGGATGAGTAAGATCATGACTAGTGTAAGTCATATGATCTCGAGTAAAAGAGTAAAGAACATCCGATTAACCCGGATGAGTAACTAACTAACAATGAAATGAGGTGAAGCTTGAGAAGTGTATCTCAAGGTCTCGGTTGACTTGTGAATTGTCTTCCATTTGTATATACTGTACTTTATGTATTAATGTACTATTGCATGGATATAATGTTGTTCATATTAGCATGTATGCTTGTAAATATAATGAACTCCAAGTAGGCGAAAAAGTAGTCGGCGTACCCCCGTTAGCACGTGGGGTATACGAATTTCATGCTAGAAATTTTGTTGAGCCCCTTGGGGCACTGTTTTTTATTTTCCAGGTACCCGAGATGGTTGATGGTTGATGTGAGAGACTGGACTGTATTACTCTTGGTAGCTAGAATTGTTTTGAACGGTGTACTGAGTTGTACATGGCTAGTAGCCTTTGAGTAGCCGGTGTACCATGTGGTACACCTTTTTATATTTTGGGAAGTAGTAGACTTGTGAGACATGAGTAGGATGTAGGCTCGTGGTACTTGTATTTAGACTTGTGGAAACAGATTGTATTTGGATTACGAATTGTAGTACTCGGTAATCAATTGTAGTATATTATGTATGGAATGTTTTTATTGGGAGCTTGGTATTTCTAGTTTATCAGACCGTACTGTATGTAGTTTGGGCCTTGTTAGTTGTATGGGCGGCTAACGGCATTGTATCACCCGCCGATCGTATTTGAATTTCCACTGCAATTAGTATGATGACCGAGATGATTAGACAGTAATTAGAGGATAAGCGGTAGGGGTGCTACACACCTAATTCTCTAGATTTTATTATTAAATTCTTCCCCTACCTTATTATAATTAACTCAGCAACTTTAATTAATTCGTCAACCGCTAAGTCTAAAAAATCATAACTAGTTGCTAGAACTAGCAGCAGACTAATGCTCTAATCTGGACACAACTAATCGCATAAAGAACGGTTTTTATTGGAGTCCGATTAACCTATAGGTGGGATCACGCTTCTAGTTAACTATATCAGCTCTCGCGTGTGATTAGAAAACTACAAGAATTGTTCTAATATTGACCAGATATTAAAACATATTAAGAACAGGAATCGAACTAATTGCGTTAACAAAGTTGTACGGAAAAAAATATAACAATATTCAATAATTAGACTCACTCCCCAACTCGGAAGCTAAAAATAATCTAGTTACTCATAATTCTAGAAACAAAAATGACAATTAAAACAAACATTAAATAGCGCGTAACGAAAGGAATATAAAAGAAACAAATATAATCAGTTTACTAAGGCTCCATTCGATACCTAGCTTTACTTTGCTAGGAGATTAATCTGTAGTATATGTGCCACATGTCAGTAATTAATTTATTGCTTTTTATATTAGGCCCCACACTCCCTCTCACAAACCAGCTTTATCCAAACGCGGATATTGTTGCGTTTGAAATTGAGAGGAGATTAATCCCACCATCGAACGGACTCTAAACCCCCGGTTTATCTCGTTTGCCCGTCTCTCTTCGTGCACCGGTAGCCACTCTTCGCCGCCGCTCTCCTCGAACTTTCTCGCCATCAATGAATAAGGATGGTATAATGTCGGATGATGATGGAGTATGGTGATGGTTGGTAGATGGCGATGAATGTGGTGTATGAATTGGTGAGCGGTGGTATGTAGGGATGGATGTCGTGATAGACGATCGGGACAGGGACAAACTGTGGCGCTAGTCTTTGATGCAGCAACCGAGGAAAAGAAAACGGCGCTGCAGAATTTTCCGATTCAATGGAACAGTAGGCTCTATATGTTGTCTCCCGAGCGTCATGTCC